>CM062812.1:541462795-542187740 GCA_031772625.1 Pinus tabuliformis | reverse complement strand
GATCAAACTGTATACAGATGATTCATTCCAAGCCATTAGATCCCGATCTATCCTTATATCTTGTTCTCCATCAATCGTTGAGGTTCCTCCTTAGCTTAGATCAAGCAATGCATCATAAACCCATAACCTGCATACTAGATCTCATACTACATCAGATATTCAAGACTTTCTCAATGCTTTTGCCTAATGATCTTCTTCTCCTTTTATAGTCTTAGGCCTTACTCAATACCATGGTCCAAAACCATTTAGAACCAATACTAGGGACCCAATACCTGGGTTCAACACTTCG
Source organism: Pinus tabuliformis (assembly GCA_031772625.1). Lineage (NCBI taxonomy): Eukaryota > Viridiplantae > Streptophyta > Pinopsida > Pinales > Pinaceae > Pinus > Pinus tabuliformis. The sequence continues at coordinate 542,187,451 of CM062812.1, read as the reverse complement.
ACGCAATACCAAGGACCAGAAACATAGGTCTAAATACCACGGACCCAAAAATAAGCTTTCCCACATGTACGTGCTTTTCTATGCATGAAAGTGCGTGCATACACATACGCGACTTTTGATCAGCAATCCCGCGTGTATACGCGTGTTTGTATATAGTGAAACTGTGTGTATACCCTACTTGGTATATAGCGAACCTGCGTATAACCTGCATATGTACGCGACTTGGTATATAGTGAACCTGCGTATATACTCTTCTTTCTTCATTCTTTGTAATCTGATCATCAACTCTTTGCTACTGACCTGCTACACTATGATCTATCATCTGTGTGAGTTGCCATCAAGGACAACCCTTGTATCATAATGCCAACAGCATGTACCTCTGATATTCTCCTGCAGGCATGGCATTCAAAGGGACAGGTAGGACCAAGGGTCCATAACTAGCAGCTATGATTTTTTCCATCTTAGTAGGTGCTTCCTGGCCTACCATGACTGGGGTAGGTTGAAGGATACTGGCAGTCTGAGTGGTAGGGAGTAGTGAAATAGATGACAGAGACAAAGGAATATGATGGACTGTATGGGAGACTTTCTTTGGACCGAGATCCAAAGGGGAACTAAATGAACAAGGAGCTTTATGAATCTCTAAGGGTATTTCTTCACTAACAATGCTAGGCTCTACATATTCAAACTGTATATTCTCAGCTATAGGCCCCTCTTACAGAGACACATAAGACTTTTTAGGCTTACCTGATCCTGATGCTGCTTTCTATGATGTTTTCCTTTGCTTGACAATCTTCTTAGGGTTAGGCACTAGGCCAGCTGGTGATTTCTGAGGATTTCTCCGAGTATGCCTCACAAACTGAGCCAGAACTGTAATGTGCAGTTGCCAAAGGTTGGTCCTCTAGTAGAGTCGCCAGATAGATGATTACAACCAGAAATGTGTCCAGACTTTGTCCATCATCAAAGCTGGAATTGTGTCGTTCTCCCAAGGAATCTGAGCTTCAATCTCCTCTCCCCAGCAACGGCGCCAATTATGTTATGATTCCAAGAAACTCTCCTAGGTTGTAGCTCAGAGATGCCTGGTAACATATAAATTCAACTTATTGTTGCAAATGGATGAATGGAAGGAATGATGCTTGTCCAAGCTAGATAACCACTTCTACTTTGCTTAACTCCAGACATGCGTGAACACTCTCAGACTACAAGGCTTTAGACCACCAACTACTCACAGTTTAAGATTGGGTGAATATGGAGAATACTGACCACACCAGCAGATGCACAAGACCATGTGATGGCTGGCTGCAACGAGTAATGAAGTCTGCAAATCTAATCTACCAATGCACAGACAGGATGACAACTCTCTGGCACTAGATGAAGAGAAATCTGAATAACTTATGCAATGATACATGTAAGATTTTAACACAGAGCTAGGATGACATCTACTCTAATGCTAAACATCAAGAGTTTAAGCATACAACATATCAGGCACAACAAAAGAAGCTTGTATTAGCTAAAAATGAAGACAAGACGCTGCAAGTGTCAAAATAGTTACAGCCTCTGGAAGTTGAACCTTACATCAAAACAACAACCATCAATCCTGATTACATCTTGTTTCTGGGTATATATAGAGTTTCATTACAAAGGCACTTGGCCATTCTAGGTATAGAGGAGTCATAATTGACCACCAACTGCATTTAACTACCTGATGGAGTCTCTGAGTGCGCTTACTTGTCTCTGTGAGTGAATTTGATCTCCTCTGCTCTGCTGTTCTCTTAGGCAGCTAGAGTGTCCTTATCCACGAAGTTCCATAAATGCTAAATGCAACTACATGCTCATGCTATGTCCCTTTCCTTCTCAGTCGTACTGTATGTTGAATGCAGTTGTTGAGGAGAAAATGCAACTAGTACTGGCAGGTCGGTCACCTTCATCCTTTGCGTATATGGAAATGGTCGAGGGGCGTGGATTGCATGGAGAATGTATGAGCTGGATGGAGGAGCGGGACTGGCCATTGGATCGGGAGGATAGACAATGGAGATGAGTCGACAGGGATATCGAAAGAAGGGAGAGCGGAACGATCGTGAGCCGTTGGATCTAAGGAGGGCAGATCCAATTGTAATCGGGCAATGAAGGCGCGCGGTGGTTATCGGGCAGGAATGGAGGATTAAGCGGTAAGCGGTTTCTATCGCACTGCTTTAGGACATAAGGTGGTAAAAGGATGGACACGCGCGATTCCACTCGGCGCATGACACATGGCAGCGGAGGAGAGAGGAAACCACTCTCCATCGCGTGTTATCATTCTAGTGGTTTGTGGGCACAGGGAGAGCGACTGCCGTTGGATCGGGCATGCGACAATCGACGGATGTGATTAAAGGTGACGATGGGTTATGGAAGCGCGGGTCATGTGGATATGGATTTACGGGGGTTTAAGCTCTGCGCTCGGAGCTTGAGGAAACAAGGGTTTATGCCGGGTTTTAGAGGAAAAACAGAGGCAGCGGAGGTGGAAGGGAGTAAACGGGATAAAGGATAAGAAGGCAGGTGACCACTGTAGGCTTTCTTTTGAGCATAATCCATCTAACTGAGCTTATCCCTGCCCTCCAAAAAGCATAGTTATATAGCAGGGATAACACACCCCAGGAGCACGTATTATGTATTACTCATGGGTAAGAGATTCAATCCAGATGTACGGGCTCAGCTTGTCATCTCGACCTCCTTCTAGTGCCAAAATGTTGACGGCACTGGATTTGCAAACATCAGGGGATCACCCCAGTATGAATTCCAACTAGACCTCACACCGTTTGGTGTGGGAGTCCCATCCGATATGATGGCTGGGTTTCCATTATCTTAATGATTTTCCTCAACTCTTGCTTGTCATCACAGGAGAGCAGTTTTCTTTGTCTTTGAGAAGTGAGGTTCATGTGCCTGGTGAGTGTAAGTGTCACTTGTGTCAATCGTTATTTCACTATCGAGGGAGAGGGTGAGAGTGATTTCCAGGTCGATTGGGAGCAGTCCCAACATTGCTAGGAACACACAACACAACAAGACATAAAAATATTCCAGCGGAGTAGTCCACACGGATGCGGCAGTCAAAACACACAAGGGAAGATAACACGTATAATACTCAGTGGATTAGTCCACACGAGTGCAACAGTAGTTTACAACAAGTTTCATGTGAAATGTTTGTCTGGTGCCCGGGAGAGTAGTCTACATGGGCGAGACAGTGTTAACAACATATACAACACATTTCCATTAACAGATTATGCATTACAACACGTGAAATAGTTCAAATGTAGAATACAAGTTAAAGAAACATGCATCACAAGTATTAAATATTAGTCTTACAACAGTTACAATACATGTGTGAAAACGGGCTGGCCTGCTAGCAAGCTTCTGAATTAAGCGAATGTTCCAAGACACATCGTTACACCATACATCACTAACCCAATGTGATAGGCATTGGAGTCACTACTTACTCCTCAAAGGAAATATTACAGACTCTCTTTGCTATGTGGGAGGAGTTGAGGTGAAATGTCCCTTGCATGTACAAATGAGGGGGTATTTATAGCCAAGGGTGAAACTAACCCTTGTGGTTGTTCGACAACCCTCATGACTATTTAATTTCCATGACTTTTGGACTTTACATGACTCTTTGTACAACAAGTGGGTCTCTTGGACTTCCATGTTACATTTCATTGATTTGACAACATGGCCCACATTGGAGATGTGGAAAACCTGACACATGACATGAATCAACATGACACTTTTGGTACATTCATGTCGCTGTTGGAGTGCATGTCGAGCTGTAGTGCTGTTGGGTGATGGATGTCTTCATGGTGTATCACAAATTCACCTCCGTATGGAAAAGTGCACAGAGTCTTCGATGGTTTTTGTTTCACTTGATGTTGCTTTGGCACATTGCTCCTTTCTTGTATGTTGGAAGGCTTGACAGGCTCATCTGTTTGTGAAAGGTGCATGTTCATCTGTTCATCTATTCGTGAGCACATCTTTCATGTTTGCTCGTTTGTTCGTTTGCAAAAATGTCTTTGCATGACCATCTATTGGCAAGCACATCTCTTTGCATGCATCATTTGTTCATCCATTGGTGAACCTGTCCTTCTGCATGTGCTCCCTTTCTTCATCCCATTCGTTGTCACGCCACATTTGTTGGTGCACTTGTACCTGCAGTCACTCATGACAAGATGACATCAAAGCCAAAAACCTCTTAGTCTACCATGACACATGATCATTTCGGATGCAGGTCATTGAGAGAGGCAACAAGGTTGTGAGGCAAGATGATGGCTCCGGGCACTGCTGATGAAAATTGTGCAAGAGTCACTGGGTGATGAATATGGGCAATCCAAGTCGATAGTGATTGTCTACAAGGTCTGGTTCGGCTGGAAGGAAAAACTGCGCAAATTTTGGGAGGGACAGTCTAGGCTGCAGGAAGGCAAGGCAGACAGAATCTGCACATTTTCTGTAACAAGCAGGCAACAAGGGCTGGAAGGAAAAATTTGTACAAATTTTTGGAGAACAGGTCGGGCTGCATGGATGATCAGCACGCAGAAATTGCGCAGTTTTTTGGAGGAATTGGCCAGGAGCCTGGTACCCAAAACTGTACAATTCTTGGAGGGAATTAACTGCTGGCTGCTGGTTCATTGGAAGTGAAAACTGCACAATTCCCAAGGGGAACTGACAGTTAGTTGTCGGGTGCTTGGCAGCAGAAAATGTACAATTCTTGGAGGGAACTGTTAGTCTACTGCTCGGAGCTGCTGGTGAGAGAAACTGCACTGAAGCTGGGAGGTCGGCTTGCTGATCATCTCTGCGCAATTTCTAAGCTGAGCTGACTGTTGGGCAACAGAAGGTCTGCTAATGAAAACTACACAATTTCTTGGATGAGCAGTCGGTCGACTATTGGGAGGACTGACTGAGAAAACTTCACAATTTTCTGAGGGAGATAGGGAGAGGCACTAGGTGTCTATCCGGCCTGTTTGCACAATTTCCTCAGTCAACAAAGTGAGCAAGTTCAACAGCCTTTGCGCAATTTTTGAGGGGAGTCAGTCATGGGGTGGCTGCCGAGTCCGACTCTTTAGGTGGCCAGCATGAAGGTTGAGTGAAATGCTTGTGAGCAGCGCAGCTTGAGAAGACTTATTTGGTGCTTCTGCATTGTTCTGGGTGACAATCGATCGAGTCGATGGCGAGGTGATGGTTCGTTTGTCAGAGGGAATTCTAGTCATCATAACTTTAGCAAAACGACTAAGTGTGTGAACGAGTGAAAGATGCAAATGTGATCTTACAAACACACACCAACATGACTTGATGACGAGACGACTCATACCAAACCGACACACATGTTCAACATGACTGATCGACGGTGCAAGCAACAAGGGTGACACTCATTATTGATCATTGGTCGACCGTGATGACGCTTGTGTGATTGTGGATGTGACTCCATGTGTGAGTGCAACAGATTCTTTTATAGTGAATGCAACAAGTAGACATGGAGCGAGGGATTTGGGCATAACCAACACATGGTCACAAGCATGATTTTGACATCAACATGCAAGACTTGGTGAAATGAACAAGTAAGTAAAATGCTAAGACTCACACAAGTTCATGGAGTGAACCCGAGTGTGTGCATTCATCAAGTGAAACTCTCAAGGGAGGCTCCAATATTGGGTGTAGGCCAAACATTTTTAGGGTGGTTGTAGCCACTACAACACATGGCATTGATTTCTAGAATTTGGGGAAAAAATCCATATTGCAAAGCTATTGGAAAATTATTTTTTAATAATGAAAATGCAAATCCTTGGATACTTTGATTTGAAGTTCAAGATGTTTTTGAACTTGACATGGCATTTGACAATTTTAAAGCATTGATGTTCCATTTTGAACATCCACCTGTATATGTATGATGTGCATAGAACCTGAATAAATTCATGGTTGAGTTGGTTCATTCGCATAGAGTTTCCACCAAGCATCCTTTGAAATATCCGCATGAGATATTCTATATTTGAGGATGAGATATTTCTCCTATGATATGTGACTGCATGGATGTATTGTTGACATTTGAGATTATTGTTGTTAAGCACATTTGGATATTGCTTTAGTATGAGATCTACCATGATATCTTAGATGAGAGGTCCATAGCATGACCAAGGTTGAACATGATGTTGCTAGCATGGCTAGTTGTGAGGCAGCATGAAGAAGCTCCTTAGAGAGCCGTCTGAGCATGATATGGTTATGACATGGATACATTGTGAGATTTGATTAGTAGAAAATCCCATATTTATTGTTTTTACTGAGATACTCTCATATATTGAGACAGTGCACCTTTTCAAAATAAGCTCAGGCTTGTGGTTGGCACCTCCTTGAGAGGGAGGATGATTATGGTATCATTTTTTGATTTATATGGTTATTTATGTTCTAGCATGATATTTGATTTCATGTCTTATATGAATAGGAAATAGCTACTATTGAGACAAGAAGATACCATATTTGAGTATGATGAGAGTAGCGATAATTGAGAACATTGAGCCAACTCTTCCTCCCTGTATGAGCTCCCAAGGTGAGGAATTGAGGTAGAAGGGATCTTGGGGTTGAGGGAACTCTGGACAATAGGGTGTCACCCCTATCTATTACCCATAGGGTTGGAGAATTTTGGTCCCCTATCTTCATAGGCTTAGAGAATGTTGCTCTCCTGTAGAGTATACCCCAGTTAGCATCATACCCACAAGCAGGTTTTCTTGTCGGGAATACCGCTCCTCGTTTGGCTGACGATTTGAGAGTGTACTTGGGGTGTACAACCCAATTCAATTATGCTGCAGGTATTCTACCACATGACTATTTAGGATCATCAATAGGAAGATCAGTGGGCAATATGATGGTTTGAGATAACCCTATGTGATTCCAGGGTGAGATTGAGATCCATGATGAGATCTCAGGGTTGAGATGTGCTCCCCTGTGTGTTTGGATATCCTATTTCTTGATATGGGGTTGTAGATGTATAGCTCCCGGATGTGATTCTAGGTTGATATGTGCTCCTTGATGATATGCTCTTTGATGAAAAATGATGATGATATTCAGGTAGCAGCCTACTGGCAGAGATTCCAGGTAGCATCCTGATGGATAAAGGGTGGTAGCTTAAGCTCCCCTTCGATAACAAATTCTTCTTCTTCTAGATTTGATAATGTTCAACATATGAGTAGGAACAATCAAGAGATAAGCAGGAATAAGAAAAGGATAGATTGAGATGTACAATGATGATTTGTGATGATGAGACACTTGAGATGGACATGGCATGATGACTACATGAAAAAGATGATCCGTGATGACACATGATGACACTTGAATATTCCATAATGGCATATTAATCGATGGATAAATATCGATAGGTGGAAGCTAGAGTCAGGTAATAGAGCGTGGATTTCTAGATTGAAACAGGGGTCTTTTAATCACTATAATATAGCCAAAGGCAAGAATCTGTAACCATTTATTTATTATGAATAATTGATGCTGGGTGTGTGTTTATATAATGATGTTGTGGAAACTCGTTTCGTTTCTGATTATTGTATTCAGGACAGAGTCGAATATTTCTTTGTTTGTATGATTTATGATATAAAACTCAGAGTTCAATGGAACCGCAGACTTTAGTATTATTAATCGTGTTGAAGCTCGCTTAAATCCCAGTCGTTGATCTAAGTTCCAACCAACGGTGTGAAATCCCACCGATCATTGGATCATCCCATATCGCATCGCATTATTTGTTTACAAAGGGGTGGACTGCAGGCCTTAAGGAACTGCAATGTGCGATCGCCGAAATATCGTATCGCAATAAAGCATTTGTGTGTGATCAGAGCTCAGGCCGTAAGATAGTGCGAGGTGCGATTGCGATCCATCGCATTGCAATCTTTCATTTGGAAAGGAAGTGGCTCCAGAGCATTAGGAAACTGCGATATGCGATAAGCAGTGGGACCATTGAATATATCACATCAGACCATTCTATATGTGTGTGCGGAGACCTAAGCACTTGGCCATAGTGATATCTGATTGCGATATAATCTGGACCATTAGATTGAAGGTGAGATGATCTACAGAGAATCGCAAGCGATTCTATTAGAAAAGGGAAATACCAGTGTCTGGGTTTTTACAAAGGAAAGCCGATCAGAGCGAAAAAGGTTGGACTATAAAGGGAATAGAAACGTGGGGCCAATTGTTTGAGATTTCTTTGAAACAATTGATTCTTGCGTCATTTTTGGTATCAAAGCACAGAGAGATTAAAGTTGATTACAGTAAACATGCCGCCAAGGAGAGGAGCTGGCATTGGTTGAGGAAGACCCGAAGCAAATGCAGTTCTATTGGAGGAGATCGGAAGTCTGCGTACGAGGATGGAAACAATTGAGACTACTCAGAGAAGAACAATTGATGAAGGGGATGATAGTGCTAAAGAAGAATTTTCTGAGGAGGAAGAAGAAGAGGAGGAAAATGAAACTATCAGAGTTGTTAAGATGTTGGCGAAAGTAGGAGGAAAACCAAAGGTGGAAATTCCTACATATGAAGGGAGTCTCAATGTAGAAGAGCTAATGGATTGGATCAGGTCATTAGACAAATATTTTGACTATGAAGAGGAAGTTGGCGACAAGAAGAAGGTGAAATTTGTAGTTACCAGATTGAAGGGTCATGCAGCTATTTGGTGGGATGAGCTACAGACATCTAGAATGAGGAAAGGAAAGTCCAAGATCAAGCAATGGGACAAAATGGTACATAAGATGAAAGCCAAATTTATGCCTAAAGATTATCAGTTAAATATTTTTAAACAGTTGCAGAATTTAAGGCAAAAAGGAATGTCTGTTAAAGAGTACACAAAAATATTTTATAGATTAAGTATTATAGTAGGACATGGAGAAGGTAGCCAGATATATCAGTGGCTTAGCATATGACATACAAGATGAGATTAGCTTGTTAAATCTGAAGACTATTGAGGATGCCTATCAAGAGAGTTTGAAGGAAGAGGAGAAGATGTTGAGAAAACAAAATCAGAGGAATAGAGGAAGAAGCTCAGTAAGAGGTAGAGGAACTACCAGACCAAGGGGACAACAACATCAACATGAAGCAGGCAATTCAAGTAGCAGACCACCATAAAGAGGGGATTTTAATAGAGGAAGATTTGTGCCAAGAGGAAGAGGTCAAGGAAGAGATATTCAGTGCTACACGTGTGGAGAATGGGGACATGTGTCATGGGACTGTCCTCATAATAAACCAGCAAGTTAGAGGAATGCGAATGTCACTGAGGCAAAGCCAGAAACACCTCAACTTATGGAGAAGGAAGAACCCCTTGAAGTAAGAGAATCCTTGTTTTTGAGAAGGACATTGCTTAAGACAGAGAAAGAGATTAAAGAACCAGTGCAGAGGAAGAATTTATTCAGAACTACCTGTAAATCAAAAGGTAAGTGTTGTAAATTAATAATTGATAGTGGAAGCATTGATAACCTTGTTTCTACAGATATTGTGGACAAGCTAGGATTAGCAAAGATAGTGCACCCTACTCCTTACAAAGTGTCATGGTTGCAGAAGGGATATCAGATTATCATGATAGAATAATGCAAGGTTGAAATACAGATTGGTACGTATAAGGATGTAATATTATGTGATGTAATGCCAATGGATGTATGCCATGTATTGTTGGGAAGACTGTGGCAGTTTGATTGGAAAGCTATTCATGATGGGAGGAGAAACACTTATACTCTGGAGAAAGATGGAAATAAACATATATTGCTGCCATTGAAGGATGACACTAACAAAGAAGCACCTGGAAATAGTGTTATGCTGATGAGCAGAAAGGAGCTGTTACAAGAGGTTGGAAAAGGTGAAGAAATGCATTTTGTTGTCATAGGGAGACTGAAGGTAATTTTAACTTCCACAAACTTAGATGATTTACCTGAAGAAATCAAAACTCTGTTAAATGATTTTACTGATATTATTGTGGATGAGTTTACAAATGCATTGCCACCGATCAGGAATATTAGTCATCATATTGATCTAATACCGAAAGCGATTTTGCCAAATAAAGTAGCGTACAGATTAACTCCTTAAGAGAATGTAAAAGTTGGAAGACAAGTGCAAGAACTTATGGATAAGGGACTAATCAGAGAGAGTCTTAGTCCATGTGTTGTACCAACAGTACTCAGTCCAAAGAAAGGAGGTGAATGATGTATGTGCACAGATTCCAGAGCCATAAACAAGATCACAATCAGGGATAGATTTCCTTTGCCACATGTTATCACCCTAATTTTTTTTTTTTAACTTTGGAAAGTTTGCCTTGTTTCTAGACATGGTCTTATAATAAGTTTTGAGTCATCGAATGCTTAAAGGGATAAGTGATAGGATTAGAGTCTCAATAGTGTCATTATAATTTACAAACCCTTCTTCTAGTCATGGTGTTAAAGGGTCTCTAGGTCATTTCATGCTTAAAGGGTTAGGTCATAGGGTTAGAAGTCTTTAAGGTCATATTTCATTTCCAAACAAAGTTTGACAACCTTATTCCATGTCTTAGAAGTCTCACCTTGTGTTTAGAAGTCATATCTCAAATAATTTTGAAAAAAAATTGAAATTAGCTACGAATCCATGTTTTCATAGCAAATACAGTGTAAAAAGCCTGTTTTGCACTACCAAATCACTGAAGCAGCCTTTTTCAGCAGAAAAAACTCTGTTTTCTATTTTAAGTAGTCAACTTCCAAGGGGTTTATTGAGAAACTGAAAGCATATTTTGGAAAACTGAAAGTAGTTCTTCTTCCTAACATATCTATCTACAAAAACCTCTTCCAGTTTCTTCAAATTCATTATGAGCTGGGAGAAGTTGATGAATCAACATGCGCAGTAGTTTCGTAGCACGCTATGAAACTGCTATAGGTGCAGTTTTGGTGTTTTGATCACTCTTCAAAGGAAATAAGTGGCTATTTTTGGAGAATGATGTTGTTGGAGAGTGTGAGGAGGTCACTTGTGAATGTTTAAAGCTCAAGTAAGGGAAAAACTCAAAGAATAAAGGAGATATGTAAAAACAAAGTTTTGCGCTACAAAAACAACAGTTTATTTCGTAACACATCTAGATTGACCTTCTTCATGCACCTTCAAGGAATTTTATTTTTTCACAAGTGTAAGAGCAAGGTTCCAAGGATGATAGAATACATGTCACATGTCTTAAAGGGTCACTTTGTTAGCAGAAGTTTTTGAAGACGAGCATAAGGATGAAACCCTTAAAAGGAGGAACTCTGTCTCCTTATTTTTAGCAGTCAACTTCCAAGGGGATTCCTGAGTGATTGAGAACTCATTTATGAAAATTGGAAGATTTTTTTGTTGCTAACATACTGAACTACAAAAACCTCTTTCAGTTTCTTCAAATTCAGTATGAGGTGGGAGAAATTGATGCTTTAACTTGCGCTATGAAACTGCTGAGAGGAACTCTATTTTCTGGTTTTAGTAGTCTTTTTAAAGATCAGTTTCTGGCCACATGAAAAATTTTTTGGAATTTTGAAGGAGGTTTCTCTTCATAAAATCCCATTATACAATAACCTATCTCACGTTTTTCATAAGTGTCACCCATTGGGAGATACAAGGCTTTCTTTAAAGTCATAATTGTAGGAAACAGGTTCCTAGTTTTCAGGACAGATAAGGGATGAGTCAACAGAATCTAACAAGGTTAAAGGCTTCATCAAATTCGAATTCATGGAGTTATAGGTGTCAAAGAGAATGTTTAATTCCTAGATAAGGTTGTTTTATCATAATAAGGAGTTTTACTCCTAATTGTATTTGGACTCTAAGACAGTCAGTTAACTGTTACTTGTAATTAATAGTCTGTTTTATGGTTAGAATAGGTGTCAATCATAGAAATTCAAATTCTCTTGATGAAGGATGAGGGAATCCTTATTGTAAAATCTATATATGAAGCAAGAGGTTGAATTAGGAGGGGGTTGGAAAATGTTATAGAAAAAGACTACTTTTGTAAATGTTGTGCAGGGACTGATATATACAGAAGCAGTTTGACTTTTCTGAAGCTGAGATTCTTAGTGTACTTCAGTGAGCTTTATCTTTTATCTTTGATATGTTTTACTTCCATAGTCTTAATTCTTATTACTTAGAATTCATGGAGGAACATGCTCTGACTTCCTTTAAGTGTTAAACTATGGTGAATTGAGTTCTTGGGTCCTATCTTTGGATGTTTTTCTTCAATGTTTTAATACTTATTACTCAAAATTCATGGTTACTCATGCTTTGACTTCCTTTAAGTATTAAACTCTGATGAATCACTTTAAATACTTTCCTTTTGAATACCTTGATGTATCATTACTCAGAATTCATGCCCACATGCTCTGACTCCTATGAACTTCAAGTTATTGAGACTTTCCTGAATGTGTTACTCTTTCATTGAAGTATATACAAGCCTCAATTTTATAAGAAGAGCTATTTGTTATCCTTATCTCTGTCACTAATTCCATAGCCCAATGGTAGCAAGTCTCCATCTTTCAACCTATAAACATATAAAATCACAAACCATAGAGTTAGCCATCTATCTATATCTTTAATCAATACCATTAACCTTTGAGAGAGCCCTCTCAGGCTGGGGAGGTTAAGCCTCAACTAAAAGATTGGTTTGAAATAGTTACACTGAGATTGACTTGATGAGCAGCCTATCAGGGGCCTATTTTGGTGATAACACCACGCATGGATGATTTAATGGATTGTTTGAGTGGATCAAAGTATTTTACTAAAATAGATCTGAAGAGTGGATCTCATCAAATAAGAATTCGAGAAGGAGATGAGTGGAAGACTGCATTTAAAACAAACAGTGGTTTGTATGAGTGGTTAGTGATGCCTTTTGGACTCACTAATGCACCTAGCATGCTCATGAGATTGATGAATGAAGTCTTGAAGGAATATGCAGGCAAGTTTGTGATTGTTTATCTTGATGATATTCTAGTTTTTAGTAAAAGTAAGGAAGAACATCTAGAGCATCTTAAATTGGTTTTAAGAACTCTGCAGAAAGAGAAACTACTGATAAATCTGAAGAAATATAGTTTCATGAAGGAAGAATTAATTTACTTGGGATTTGTAGTTTCTAAAGAAGGACTGAAAATGGATCCAAAGAAAGTTCAAGCAATTTGGAACTGACCTATTCCCAGAAATATATTTAAGGTAAGAAGCTTTCATGGTCTTGCAAGTTTTTACAGAAAGTTTATCAGAGGGTTTAGTCAGATTTGTGCGCTAATTCTTGAAACAATTAAGGATACCAATTAGCCATTCAAATGGACAGAAGTAGCAGACAGGAATTTTAAATTGTTGAAGAGGAAAATCACAGAGGAACCAATTTTAGCTTTGCCTAATTTTGAAAAAGTATTTCAAGTTGAAATAGATGCTAGCAGAGTTGCGGTTGGTGCAGTTCTGAGTCAGGAACAAAGACCAATAGCGTACTTCAGTGAGAAATTGAATGAAGAAAAGAAGAAGTATTATTCTTATGATAAAGAGTTTTACACTATTGTACAAGCCTTGAAAAAATGGAGACATTATTTGCTGCCAAAGGAATTCATATTGTATTCGGACAATCATGCATTACAGTTCATAAATAACCAGCCGAAATTGAACCAAAAACATGCCAAGTGGGTAGAATTTTTGTAGAGCTTTACTTTTGTGATAAATCACACAAGTGGTAAGTTGAATAAAGTCACTGATGCATTGAGAAGGGTAAGTTTTATTGTGCAAGAATTCCAAGTTGGTGTTGTAGGATTTGAAGAAATGATTGAAATGTATAAAGATGATGCAGATTTCAAAGATATCTATACATCAGTTCAAAATCCAATAGTGCATAATAGAATTCAATGGTCAAATTATCTCATCCAAGGAGGCTTATTGTTTAAAGACAACAGTTTGTGTATTCCCAAATGTTCTATGAGGGAAAATATAATAAAGGAGAAACATAATGGAGGATTATCTGGTCATTTTGGACAAGATAAAACCTTTGCTCAGGTGAATGCTTTTTATTATTGGAAAAAAATGCAAATTGATGTTAAGAGATTTGTTGAGAAGTGCAGGATATGTCAGCATGCTAAGGGGAGAAGTCATAATACAGGATTGTATCATCCATTGCCAATACCAGACTGACCATGGGATGCAGTTAGCATGGATTTTGTTTTGGGATTACCTAAAACTCAAAGAGGGAATGATTCCATTTATGTTGTGGTAGATAGATTTTCCAAGATGGCACATTTCATTGCCTGTAGGAAGACTAGTGATGCAACACATATAGCTAATCTATTTTTTTTAGAAATTGTAACATTGCATGGATTGCCTATAAGTATTGTGTCTCATAGGGATACAAATTTTGTAGGACATTTCTAGAGAACTCTTTGGAAGAAACTAGGAGCTAACCTCAATTTCAGTTAAGCATACCACCCTCAAACAGATGGATAGACCGAAGTAGTAAACAGGAGCTTGGGAAACATATTGAGAAGTTTAGTGTATCAAAATCCTAAACAGTGGGATTTAGCACTAGCTCAGGTTGAATTTGCTTATAATGACACTCCAAATCGAAGTACTGGAATGAGTCCATTTTAGATTGTTTTTGGAATGAATCCAAGAGGTGTGTATGAGCTCAGAAATTTGGGTAAACAGGAGACAAGAAGTGCAAAAGCTGAAGAGTTTGCAGAACAGATGTAAAGACTTCAAGAAGATGTTAAAGGCAAATTGCAGGAAAGCAGTGGTAAATACAAACAAAGAGTGGATATGAAAAGAAGAGAGAAATAATTCCAAGTGGGGGATTTGGTGATGGTATATTTAAGAAAAGAAAGATTTCCTACTAAAAATTACAATAAACTAAAGATTAAAAAGATAGGACTGTGTAAAATTGTAAGAAAGTTTTCAGCTAATGCATATGAAATTGAATTGCCAGAAGGAATTGGAATATCACCTATTTTCAATATTGCAGATTTGTATCCATACAAAGGGACAAAGACGGAGCTACAGGAGGAAACTATAGAAGATGAAGTTCAAACCTTGAATTGGGAAGAACAAATGCCAAAGGCCGTTAAGAAAGAAGTTGAAGTTGTTTTGGAGAAAAGATTATCCAAAAGAACCAGAGGACAGATTTATTTTCAATATCTAGTCAAATGGAAAGGACAGCCAGTGGAGGATGCTAGTTGGTTGACTACAGCAGAGTTGCAGAAGTTTGGAGTAAGCCCTGAAAGTCTGAAGTATGATTCTTTTATTCCCCGAGAGTCTGATGCAGGAGCTTCTGGACTTAGCCAGCAATGTGAAAGTCTGTTCACATGTTGTGGCTAAATAAGTTGAATTTCATTGACCTGAGTGGTCAAAAGTCAGTTTTTACTGAGAGGGTTGGATCTCTCAAGAAATGAGTTGTATTTCATTATTGTAATAAGTAGAAATTGTCTTATTTTAGATTCAAAGATAAGTTGTTAGCATAGGTGTGTGATAGAGCTTGAAAATAGAGATTGACTATTAGAATGTTTAAAAATAGAGATTGAGTTGTTAGGTAGGACTGGATTGATAAAAAGAGGAAAAATGTAATGTAGATGGATGGGTAGAGAGAGAGAGAGGATGGAGTGAAGAAAGAGTCAAGTAATAGAGCATGGATTTCCAGATTGAAATAGAGGTCTTTTAACCACTGTAATAGAGCCAAAGGAAAGACTCTGTAACCATTTATTTATAATGAATAATTGATGTCATGTGTGTGTTTATATAATGATGTTGTGGAAACTCTCGTTTCATTTTTGATTATTTGTATTCAGGACAGAGTCGAATATTTCACTATTTTTATGATTTATGATATAAAACTCAGAGTTCAATGGAATTGCAGCCTTCAGTATTATTAATCGTGTTGAAGATCACTTAAATCCCAGCCGTTGATCTAAGTTCCAACCAACGATGCGGAATCCCGTTGATTGTTGGATCATCCCATATCGCATCACAATATTTGTTTACAAAGGGGTGGACCATAGGCCTTAAGGAACTACGATGTGCGATCGCCTAAATATCACGTCGCAATAAAGCATTTGTGTGTGATCGGAGCTTAGGCCGTAAGGCAGTGTGAGGTGCGATTGCGATCCATCGCATCGCAATCTTTCATTTGGAAAGGAATTGGGCTTGGAGCATTGGGAAACTTCGAAATGCAATGAGCAGTGGGACCATTGGATATATCACATCACAACATTCTATATGTGTGTGCCAAGACCTAAACACTTTCCCATAGCGATATCCGATTATGATATAATCTGGACCGTTAGATTGAAGGTGAGACGATCTATGGAGAATCGCAAGCGGTTCTATTAAAAATGGGAAATACTAGTGTTCGTGCTTCTACAAAGGAAAGCCGATCAGAGTTGAAAAGGTTGGGCTATAAAGGGAATAGAAACGCAGGGCTGATTTTATTGAGATTTCTTTGAAACAATTGATTCCTGCGTCAATAATGTAATGATGATATGGGGTGAACTTAATGTATTAATGATGAAATCAATTATCAAAGCAAAGAACAATGTAGCCCTATGAAAAATTAACATCAATGACTCAATAAGCTTAAAATTATTTTTCATTGACAAAGTCCTTTAGCAAACTCCTATGTCCTCAAACCAGTGCCATTCATATCCATTCAAAGACATTCAACCTACAATGCATTTTCCTATAAATAATTAAATTCCCTATATAATTCTCTACAGAAATTTGAATCTCATTTATTGAAACAATATAACATTTTCACAATCCGATCACTTGTCTGTGATTTTGTCGTTAACACCGCCTCTCAAATTTTGCATTGAGATTGGGACACGATGAATCTGATGGATCTTTTAGAGAAAAATCCTAAATTAAGAATTAAGGAAACCCCAAAAGGATGTCACAAGAATCATACTTGGGTCAATTAGATAAAAGAGGAATGGACACAAATTCTTAGAAACGCGACAGGAAACACATGCACGGGCATTGGCCTAAGCAAGAACAATTTTCTCCCCGCGTGTTTCTATAGATATTGTTGAATGGTTAGCGAAAATTCCAACTAATTCAGTTCCATGTACCATTTTTTATTCCACAAAAAAAAATGAAAATAAGGCTCTATGATTAATTGGAATGAACACTTCATGTGTACTAGAGCCCCACATAGAAATACTTATCAACATAATTAATCTATTAATAAAATATTTTTATTTTAATATAAATATCACAACAAAAGTTAGATTTTATAGTGAAATAATGTGTTGTAACAAAAGGTTAAATTTCAAAATCAATTAGAGAGACAAAAGAAAATGATACATTTTTTCCACATCTATCTTAACTTTATTAAATATATTTTAAAAAAATCATAATAAAATAAATTTCTTAAAAGATAATCTTGCTCTTTTTCCATACTCATTATTAATTTAATTGATAAATCTAAATGATAATTATTTATTTATTTAAATAATCATACTTAATATAATTGATAATTAATTAATTATTTAAATAATCATATTTTCTTTTTTTTTTTTTTGGTAGATAAGACCCATGGGGATTTGAACAAGTGACCTATCTCACGAAATGCCTTAACAATGCACCCATTCACCATCAATCCAAAGCCCCATGGGCATTTAAATAATCATACTTGATTTATAATCAATTATCTATTTAAATAATTGGCATTTTAAAACGTATATCCATACAACAATTTTTTATATATTTTATTACTCTATTGTATACTTCAAATTAAATTTTTAAACTGAATTTGTTAGAATGTTCGAATGGGAAGGCATTTTTTATAATTCAGTGTTCTCATACATAATGTGAATTCATTTTTCAAAGTGAAAACTAGTAGCTGGAATTAGCTTACCTTTTGTAGCTGGGATCGGGGTTGCTTATGTTCTTAGAGCAACGATTTCTAATGGTGTGGTTTATGGATAGTTCCTCATCTTCATGGATGTATCGTTGTCTAACACCACATTCTTGATGCTTGCTAGGATACTTGCAGAGTTCAAGCTTCTCACCACCGATGTAGCAGAATTGGCCATGGCTACAGCTCATGTCAACAACATGGTTGCATGAGTGATGATAAACCCGATAGAGGACTCCACGGAGATTAGAAATCCTACCCCGCATCTCTACATTATGCACCTAGTGGAGCTGTCAGAGACATATTCTACAATCATGATGGTTCACAAGGCCAGGAAAAATGGCCTCCCCTTTTATAACCCCAACCGTTCTCAACAAGATCAGAGAGTCGTCGCTTTCAATGTGTATGCGAAGCTGAGCAAGGTAAAAAGAAAAAGAAGAAGAAGAAATTATTTTAACGTCCACAAGGCTAAAGATAGCCTATGGGATAGATTGGTTCTTCATCTGCTTGATGTATTCGGCCCTTTTTCTGTGAAGCTTCACAATAAATTCTCCCAGCTTCTCAAAAACCCCTCGCTAAATAGATTATCCCAAGAGTTCGTTGCCAACATATCTGCATAACTTTCCCTGTTGTCTTTGAAGGCCTCACATTCTAAAATGAAATGTTTTTCTGTTTCCACTTTTCTGGAAGAACAAAAAATTCATACCCTTTCCTCCCACACTTCCTTTAGCCTTTTCCAACATCCTGTTTCACAACAGAGTTGATGAGAATTAGTCCTTAACTGAGCAATAGGAATTTTTGGCTCTCCAAGAGATATTGGCCTCTATGTATTCTTTTGGTTGATGATTATGAGTGGGATTAAACACTTCAATATAGTAATTTTTCTTTCTTCCTAGCTCCTTATCCCAAGTACATTTGTGGAACTTTTCCATAACAAAGGCTTTTATCTCTTTGCTGTTTATGGGACACGCCTTCAAGCAAATACCCCATTTACTAAACCATTTGTTATTTTGCTGCATCCAAGTTTTTTTGCTCTTGCGCAATCTATCATTAAAGAAAACCTTAGGCCATCTACCATCTTCCATTTGGTCAATTTTATTTAAATACCTTATGACTTGCACCATAGCACTTGCTTCAATAGGCGCAGTCCCTGTTTCACTTAACAAGATATCACAAGGAACTGCACTTTTCATCTTAAATTTGTTTGTAATCAAACGCTTCTGAATTTTCTCAATTTGTCTCCACTACATGTCGAAGGTACTTCTAGCCACAGTTCACAACCATAGAGAATCATCGGAATCACTAGAAGCCCAAAAAGAGTTTGAGTGGTCTTCTAGTCCCATAACTCTGCCTCTCTACACCTATTTTGAAAAGCATAAAATGCTTTCCAACCCCCCAAATTTATTTTCTTTCTACAACCATTCCAGCTTATATTTTTGTTGAAGTCAATCCCGAGGTATTTGTAATTCGCAACTTCTTCCAGAATGTTTCCTTCAAAGTAGAACTGATGCTGGTTATGTTTTCTTTTCTTAGAGAAGACCACTACTTTCGTTTTTCTGATATTGACTTGCATCCCCGCACTTCTACAAAAATGCTCAAGGAATAGTAAATGCTCTTGCAAACCAAGAGACAATTTAGCAATCATAATAAGGCCATCTACATACAAAAGAAGCCTTATAACAAACTTGCAAAAATATATACCATCACCCCCTTGCGAATTTAACCACTCCTCAAGCTTGTCGATATATAAACCAAAAAGGGTAGGAGACATTGGGCAACCTTGCTTGACCCCCATATTGCTTCTAAACCTTTCAAAAATGCTTGCAGAAGTTCTAATTTTGACTTTCATATCTTCATACAACCTATGCACAACTGCTCTCAAATGTTTAGGAACCCCAAGTTCCTCCATTCCCTGCCAAAGTTTATCCCTAGGAACCGAGTCAAACACTTTTCTGAAATCAACAAAGCAACAAAAGGCTTCTTCCTTTTTCTCCCAAACTTTTCAATGATGTGCCTTAAAGTTATGCAATGATCAACTGTGGAATGTTTAGGTCTAAACCTTGCTTTCCCTTTAGCACGCTTATCTCTTTCTTTTGCTCGCTTGATAATTTTGTTTTCTAGCATGCTTCCAAATAGCTTTGCAAACAAAGGGTTTATCATGATGGTCCTATAATTGGAGGGATTATTGATGTCACCGCTCTTGAAAAGAGGTATTGCCAAACTAGTTGACCAATCTATGGGGAGCCCTTGTTGTATGATTTTGTTGAAGATTTTTGTAATGTGAGGTGCAAGAATCTTTGAGCCCCACTTTAGATATTCTGCTTGGAGTTCAGCTAAGTCTTTTTCTTTTCCAACGCCCAACTTCTTGATACCCATATCTACCTCTTGTATCGTGAAGAGTTCAGTATCAATGTTGACCAAGGGGGGAGGGTCAACCTTGGGAACCTGCTCATAGAGTTTTTTTGCATAATCAAACCATTTAGAAGTTGTAATATTATTTCCGATTTGTATCTTTTTCGGTTGGAGCTCCTTCCAAAATAATTTGGGATTATTTTTCCCAAGGAAGATTAGTTCTTCCCTCCTTGAAACCATGAAATCGGCCTTTTTCTTGCTTAATAACTGCTTTTACGATTTGATCTTTATGTTATCCTTCTTTGACTCTTTCCACATTCTCCTTGCCTTTTTGCATTCCTTGTCAAACTAAGCATTAACCAGAAAGAAATTTGTTTCAGACTTCTTAATTTTTGTTCTTTTTCACTTTGTAAGTGCACATTGAATTAAATGTGTTAATTCATGACTATGAAGGCTGTGAGTTCTAATTTTCTCATTCTCAAAGAGCCTCTCTAGCGTCATTTTGAAGGTATTACATTTTTCTGGCGTGAAAAGAATTCTGCCCTGTGGTAGATTTTGTTGGACATGCTGAATTTTTTACTCTAATTGTTTTTTTCCAATCCAAGAGAAACATAAATAAATTGGCTTGTGATCTGATTTCAAATCCCATAGCTGATCTCCAACCAAAACTTCTTCCATTTTCTCACACAAACCATACGAGAAAATTACATAATCTACCACACTTGCTGCATTGTAAGTATTGCAAGTGAAATTACCGGACTGTTATATACCTAGGGGAGATAACATGGGGTACAAAGGGAGGTATCCAAGGGAATAATGTAATAATGGGATGGGCCATAGTAATAAATAAGGTGGTTAACCCATATCATGTAAGGGACCACAAGTAGTTAGTAATAATGTAATGGGCCCATGGTATTAGATAGATGGTATTGAGGGAACCATGGTAATGACCCATGGTATTGTATGTATGAGGTCTATAAAGAGGCTAGAGACTCCACATTGAGGGATGTGAAGGATTATTGTATGAACAGGCATATGGCTTGTGGAGTGTTCTCCTTCCTTAAGGAGTGAATGTATGGTGTTGCCCTACCTTAAGGGTTTGATCAATAAAGTGAATCATTTCTATCTATATTCAGATCTTGTTATTTCTTGGGTTTATTTTCATTGTCTTATATTTTCATATCAGATCTATAACAAGTTGTATCAGAGCACCTTCCTAGGCAAAAAAGTGGAGAAATTTTCTTATGTTTTGAAGGAAATTTTTGGGGCGGCGAGTTTGCAGATTAGATCTGTATGTTTTGGTGCAAGATCTACAAAATCTAGTTGTATATCTGAATTCTTTGTGAAAAAATACTCGATTTAAAAAAAAAAAAATCGGTCAAATCGGAGTTCGGATGAAGGAGATATCGCTGATCTAAAAATCAGTGGTGTTGTAGACAATTTTTTGGGGCAGCGAGTTTGCGGCGCAGATCTGGACGTCCTAGTGCAAGATCTACAAAATCTAATTGCAGATCCGATTTTTTTGGGAAAAATTACCCAATTTCAAAAAAAAAACAGTCGAATCGGAGTCCAGATGAGGGAGATATCGCTGATTTAAAATCAGCTCCTTTTTGAAGAAATTTTGGTGACGACGGGAGAGTTGTAGTGCAGATTTGAAATTCCAGTGCCTGGATTAGGATTTCTATCACATGGGTAGATGCAGAATGGTTGTTCCATTTCCAAAAACATGTCATAATAGGGATTCTGAGCAATATTGACGAAATTGTGACCATTTCAAATCTTCGCCAAGTAAGTGAATCTTTCTCAAACCCTCTTCATGGAAAATTTTACTGGAAAGGATGATAGCCCTACTATTGAAGAATACATAAAACAAACTAAGTCAGTATGGGAAAAAAATTAGAAGGATTTAGTGTGGCATAATTTCAAGGATGAGGTTTACAAATGGTATTTCTCACTTGACGACAAGCAGTTGTCCAAACATTCAGATGCAGAATTTGAAAGTGTCCTTTTAAACAAATGGTCTCGGACTAGAAAAAGGAGAATGAGACACGTAAAGGGTTATTTTCTACGGGTGTCTCCTTATTGCAGGTTCATGGATTGATTCAGAAGGAGAAAATCGTTGTATCTATAAATCCTAGTTGCAAGCACAATTTTATGAATGTTAATTTGGTAAAAAAATTGCAGGTTCCAGCAAAACACATTGAAAACACACAAGTGGATGATGAGGATGTTCAAGTGTATAAAGATTTGAAGATTTCTATGGATAAGTATGTGTGGCATGGTGATTTTTATACTTCAGAGATGGATAATATGGATGTTGTTTTAGGATATCCTTGGATGGAATCCATGGGTATTATCAATATTAATGTGCAGAATAAATTCCTGAAGCTCTGGTATAAAAAGAAGAAAATTAAATTACAAGATATTTCCATCAATAAACAAGTAGAGTCCATGAAGGTTGACGCAGAAGATGTTCCAGGGACTGACATATCAGATGATGAGCCATTGATGATCGACAATCAAACACAAATAGAGGCTAAAGCAGAAAAGGATACAGGTGCTGATACATCATATGAGGGCTCAGTGGTTGAAGTAATATTGGAAGATAAGACACCACAACAGGCACCACAACAGGCACCACAGCAGGGTGAATTAAATAAAAAGACACCGTGGGTTAAAACTTCAACATATCATCACCCACATCACCTCGCAAGAAAACAACCAACAAAATGGCAACCAATTAGCCACAAGGACAACAACCCCCGCATGACAGATAGAGAGGAGCGAAGATCCACCTACTACACATCAACACAGAAGAGCTACCATGGTCAACTTCCATCTCAAGCAAGCGAGGCACCAGCAAGATCGAGGGTTCACCTTTCTCTTGGATGGCTAGATGCACGTGCATGGTACCAGTGGACTACTCTTTTGAGTAGATCTTATTATTTGTGTTCTTCTCATGTTTCGGGGACGAAACATGTTAAGGGGGGTGGAATGTTATATACCTAGGGGGGATAACATGGGGTACAAAGGGAGGTATCCAAGGGAATAATGTAATAATGGGATGGGCAATAGTAATAAATAAGGTGGTTAACCCATATCATGTAAGGGACCACAAGTAGTTAGTAATAATGTAATGGGCACATGGTATTAGATAGATGGTATTGAGGGAACCATGGTAATGACCCATGGTATTGTATGTATGAGGCCTATAAAGAGGCTAGAGACTCCACATTGAGGGATGTGAAGGATTATTGTATGAACAGGCATATGGCTTGTGGAGTGTTCTCCTTCCTTAAGGAGTGAATGTATGGTGTTTCCCTACCTTAAGGGTTTGATCAATAAAGTGAATCATTTCTATCTATATTCAGATCTTGTTATTTCTTGGGTTTATTTTCATTGTCTTATATTTTCATATCAGATCTATAACACGGACTTTGCCCATCTAGTCAAGCCATTACAAATGACTAAATCAAAGGCCCCACATAGAGTAAGCAATTGTTCACCAAAGATGTTGTAGCCGTTGTCCTCTGAAATTCTTTCCCACTGATGATTACATTCTTCTATAAGCCAAATAGGGTCACAATCATCTTTACAACAAAGAATGCTAGCTGGCTCACTTGCAGTCCTAGCATTGAAATCACCCACTATAAGGACTTCACCTATCTATGAATATGTTGCAATATCCACTTTTAAAGCTGCAAATGAATCTTTGTGGTCAAGCCCTCTACCTTTGTAGATTTTTGAAACCTGTGGCACAAAATAGCATGCTGCAATTCTGATGTGGTTTCCATTTTCTGATATTTTAAACCAAATGAATTGCTTATTTGAGTCTTCTTTTTCTAACTAAATAAGATGACCTTATTCCTCTCTTACTAAAGCCATGACACCCCCGTGCCCTTTGCCATTCCTTGCTGCCTTGTTCCACACTGCCATCTTCTAGTATCCTTCAAACAAAGGTGTCTTGCACCCTTCATGCTCATGTGTTTCTATGAGGCAAATTATGTCTCTATTTTCCACAATAGGCCCTAACTCACGTCCTTGTCTCCATGGGTAGCCTCTGCAGTTCCAACAAAATAATCTTAAGGAAACTTGGGTATGACTTGATTGCTATTTATTTTGACATGCAAGACTCACATTTGAGTCTTTGTCCCTGTTTTCCCATACCGACCTTGCTTTCTGATTTCCTGTTGAAGAGTTTGTTGCCTCTTCTTTATTACCATCTTGTTGCTCTGTTTTGGAAGGAGGTCCAAGTTGCGCTATCACAACTTTGCTTTTATAAATCCATGCTCTCTTTCTTTCATCTCTTGCTGCCCTAACCTTTAAAATTTCCTCCCTTCTTTCCTCCTGTTGTTTTACAGTTAAATATTCTTCTAGGAAAAAACGAGAACCCCTCAAGAGTTGTTTCTTGCTTAGAATAATATATTTATCATGCAATCTAGGCATAATGACTTTTATGGGCTTGAATCTCTCCCCGTTAAACTTACCCACCCTCCATGCTTGACATATTTTTCCTTGACATAGCAACTACCTTTCAAGAAGTCTCTTGCAAGTATAAGATAAGTGTTTCTCTATCCCTTGTTTTTAAATGTCTAAAATGTGTTCATTATGTTGGCTATAGGCCTACGATGATTTTACTTTGATGCTCAAATGTGTGTTTATGTTGTAAGCCAAATTTGGAATTATTTTTCCTATTTACCTATGAAATGTGGATGGATTGTTGGTTTCCTACAAGACTTTGGGTACTATATGGATTCTTGCTTACTTGCATGGATTTGTTACATTTTATTATTTTCCTACGAAATCAAGAGATATTTGAGATAAGATGGGTTTGATCTATCTCAATTACTATCAACCTAAGAGGTTGGTAAACCTTTGAGTGCCTATGGTTTAATAATTATTCAATGGTCTCATTGAAATTAAATGAGCAAGTCACTGTCATATTTATTATTCATCAAAAGGAATTTTTTATTATGCCTATTTTATTGTTTCGAAGCTCAAGAAGGATAGCTTAACTATCTGTGTGTGTGTGTATGTATGTATGTATGTATTTATGTATGTTCAAATGGGTTGAGCAGAACCTTGTTGCAATCTAAAAAGTGATAGCTATGTTTTGGGCCATATAACAACCTTAAGGGCGATGGGTTGAACCCTGGAGTAGACTCAAACATTCATAGAACCACCATAGTCGATGCGTAGGCCAAGTCACTATAAGCATGATGTATAATTGAGTCTAGTCGCAACGCTATTCTTAACATCCCTCGGTTCTTTTAAAAAAACTCCAACTCATATGATTTTATGATTGTGAATTACATATCAGAATATTATATCTCACAAGTTAATGCAACACAACTCAGCCCAATCTCCTGAGATTGTTTTCTTTGAGATTTTGTTCTGAGACGAGAAAAGGTTCCTGTCATCTATTGTGCCTCATATTTTGTCGCTTCACTTGAATTATCAAACCTCTAGGACAACAAGTACTTACTATTATCCAACAAATGCATCTTCTGTCACTTTCTAAAAAAGTCTTGGTCTCGGAGAACTAAAGCATTGCTTATCGAAGAAATGTATGAGATGATTTTTCTTTGAGAAATGGTTATCACCACGATTATTTTTCTCTGAGAAAGGGTTATCACTGAGATGAGTTTTCTTAGAGAAATGTTTCTACAAATAATGGAGTTTTCTCCAATCTTTAGCTTCTTTCGAGGTTGATTTTCCTATGAAGTTTATTTTTATTAGAGGTTGATTTTTCCTCCAAGATGGATTCCTCGCCAAGAATAGTTTCCTCTAAGGTTGGAGTTCCTTCCAAGAAGAAGATTCTTCCCAGATGTATATCTCTAGGATGACATGTCTTCAAGGGGCCTACACATGTTTACCTGTCAGACCATGAATAGGCTCAAATGGATTTCCAAGATCTAATTGTGAGATCGACAGTTAGTACGTCAGCGAGGCCTCTCCATGGTGTCATCAACAAGGGAGGTGGAACCCCCTCTTTAATCACAACAATTGATAGGGACATGGATAATGAACAAACAAGATGCTAGCTGGGCCTTTTCCTTGTGATGCTAGAGTGGAAGGGATGAGGTCCCATCAATTTTTGATTACATGGATTAGTGTGGGTTGTTGGATGGCAGTGGACCATATATATATATATATATATATATATATATAGTTACATGGGTGCACCTCCGTGTTATCTAGTCATGTGTGTAACCATTTATATATATAATTATTGATGAACTACACCACATGTAATAGAAACATATGGCACGTGGTACACCACATGGTTGGGTGACATGGTGGGGTAGAGATATGCCACATGGGTACCATGTGGGGACCATGTGAATGCCACGTGGTAGAAAAAGAAAGGTGACTCATTTATTAATGAGGCTTTAATCGATCATAACTTGTAATCTTGAAAACAGAATTATACCAGTTTTATATCGCCAAAATCACCTCAATGAGAATAACGCAACAATTTCATCCCATTTTATTTTTGAGGAAGTTGAAAAAGGTAAAAAAAAATTAGACGCCAATTCCATAATGTTACCTTGGATCTTGAGCTAGCATAGTAGCCACCTCCTTCTAATTTGCATTGTGGATTGGGATTAGGTAGGGGGATGTTATAGAATGGTATCAGAGCTTCCAGGTTCGACACTTGGAATGGATGGGCTCTATCATGGGTAAGATAATGGCAAGTTTCTTCTAAACCCTTGGGATAAATTGGTACACTGTTACAAAGTTAACATGACAAAGGGGTCTTATATTGAATTCTAGAAAATGGAGAAAGAAAATGTTAGGTGTTAAAAATCAGTTTACAATTGATTGATTGCATGCATGGTTGATATGCCTACCTTGTAATTAGATTATGTAGTATGGTACTAATTATTGATATGACTTTATTTTTATTGATGTACTAAATTACAATGTATTTTTCAACTAGCCTTGCACCAACCGATCTCCAACATCAAGTCAAGGTGAAGACATCTATTATGTACTAGAATTTTGTTTAATTCTAACAGTCGCATGTGTGTGACAACACATAATACAATAAGACAATAAGGATTAAAAGGACGAAGACATGAATGATGGAATATAGATCTGACCAATAACAACATGGATATGAAGAAGAAAGAATAGATGAGGAGGAAAGATCAATTGATCAACAAATAATGAAATACTCTCTTGATTGGATGGACATACTAAGAAGACAAAAAGAAACAATAAGAAGTTGTAAAGATGAAAATTAGAGGATGGTTAAATCCCAAGAGAGGCAATCATAAGTGAATGTAGTCTTATTGTAGAGTCCTACAAACCTACAAAGGCAAAGACAACATGAGTTTGGAGCTAGTCATAGGGACAAGAAGAGTCCCTTAGAGAAATATGTGAGAAAAAATTGGGTAGATGGTAGTAGGTCTAGGAAAATGCATGGATGGGAAAGTGAAGACAATGTGAGAGGGAATTCACAATTAAGTACCCCAAAGAGAATATATAGCACTTATGGGCATCACTCTTGTAGACATTCTATTTCCACTACAGTGAAGCATCATCATCATAATCATCATCAGAGAAGGAGAGAAAGGAACCATATGCCAAAGGAATTTAAGAGGGTAAAACCACCCACATTTGATGAAGAGATTAATACATTTGAAGACGCTTATGGAATGAAAAAGTTCTGAATCCATATTTATTATGAGAATATGAAATTAAAGGTAGCCAACTATATTCTAAAGGGAAAAGCAGATATATGGTGGGAAGATTTGAATAATTTCAAGGAAATAACTGAAGAGAGATTGAATTTTAATGAATTTGAAAGGAACTTTAAAGAAAAATATCTATTAGACAACTACTATGATAATAAAGGAAAAAAAATTATGAGCTTTTAATGGGACCAATGTTGGATGAAGATTGCACCACTAATTTTCTGGAGTTGTTGAGATATGTGCCATATCTTAAAGATGTGAAGGAAAATGTTAATTAGTGGGTTAACCCTATCCTTTAGAGATTGAATTGATATCCATGAGCCTCAGACATCAAAAGATGCGATTAAAAAATTGAAACATTGCTACAACTAGTCTAAATGTAGGCTAGAGCTTAAGGTTGACTTGAAGGCAAAAGGAAGTCTCAAAATTAGAGGAAAAATGCAGGGAAGTTCTGGTTAAAGGCCTAAGGAGAAGGAAAGAAATTCTGCCACAAGTAGAGGTGAAACCCAACAGGTGTTCAACATAGCTTATGAAGGTCGACGTGCTTAGGCAAAATAAGAGGATGGGTCCTGAAAGAAGCCCATAGTATGATGGAAATCCAAGGAGAACTACCTGCGTAGAGACTACCCCTAGATACAGAGAAATCAATCAAGATTTCATATTGTGCAAGAAGCATAGATGGTGGAGGGCGTAGCTCGAAACGTGCTTGGGACCTACTCAATTGTAGAAGATAGGCACACTATCCAACTATAATCAAGGGGTCGAGGTGGATGATTAGATAAGTATTATGTATCCATTTCATTGTTATTGAAGCAATATAATTAATTGTAAATAAATTGTGTAGTTGTTGAGTTAATTATTGTGGTTGGCTATAGTAGAAGATACTTCATGAAATCATGCAAAGGGCGTGAGTTGGGCCTTACTATTGAAGTATTGAGGGACACTAGAACTCATGATAATTGAGTTGTTATGTTGTTAAATATTTTATGTTTGCGCTCTCGATTGAATTATGTTTCAATTTCCCTTTTTACTATTGGATTGCACATGACCATGCTATTTTTGTTGTGTTATTTTATGATTGTTATCATGTTTTGTAGTTACCCACTTTTCCTTTGAATTTTTCCTTTTGTACTTCATTATTTTTGGCCCTTTGGAACATTGGTGGGGTGGAAGGAAATCCATGGAGATCTGGTAAGAGAGCTAAGTAGGACCAACAGAAACATGACCTGAAAGAGGTCGTGCGAATAATTAAAGAGAATGGACCAAAAATAATGATGAGAAAGGTTTGGTTTGGGCGAGGGATTAGGAAATACCATCACCAGTGTATGTTGGGGCATTTCTCCTAAATATGAGTCCCTTAGAGAAATATGCGAGAAAAAATTGGGTAGATGGTAGTAGGTCTAGGAAAATGCATGGATGGGAAAGTGAAGACAATGTGAGGGAATTCACAATTAAGTACCCCAAAGAGAATATATAGCACTTATGGGCATCACTCTTGTAGACATTCTATTTCCACTACAGTGAAGCATCATCATCATAATCATCATCAGAGAAGGAGAGAAAGGAACCATATGCCAAATGAATTTAAGAGGGTAAAACCACCCACATTTGATGAAGAGATTAATAAATTTGAAGACGCTTATGGAATGAAAAAGTTCTGAATCCATATTTATTATGAGAATATGAAATTAAAGGTAGCGAACTATATTCTAAAGGGAAAAGCAGATATATGGTGGGAAGATTTGAATAATTTCAAGGAAATAACTAAAGAGAGATTGAATTTGAATGAATTTGAAAGGAACTTTAGAGAAAAATATCTATTAGACAACTACTATGACAACAAGGAAAAAAAAATTATGAGCTTTTAATGGGACCAATGTTGGATAAAGATTGCACCACTAATTTTCTGGAGTTGTTGAGATATGTGCCATATCTTAAAGATGCGAAGGAAAATGTTAATTAGTGGGTTAACCCTATCCTTTAGAGATTGAATTGATATCCATGAGCCTCAGACATCAAAAGATGCCATTAAAAAATTGAAACATTGCTACAACTAGTCTAAATGTAGGCTAGAGCTTAAGGTTGACTTGAAGGCAAAAGGAAGTCTCAAAATTAGAGGAAAAATGCAGGGAAGTTCTGGTTAAAGGCCTAAGGAGAAGGAAAGGAATTCTGCCTCAAGTAGAGGTGAAACCCAACAGATGTTCAACATAGCTTATGAAGGTCGACGTGCTTAGGAAAAATAAGAGGATGGGTCCTAAAAGAAGCCCATAGTATGATGGAAATCCAAGGAGAACTACCTGCGTAGAGACTACCCCTAGATACAGAGAAATCAATCAAGATTTCATATTGTGCAAGAAGCATAGATGGTGGAGGGCGTAGCTCGAAACGTGCTTGGGACCTACTCAATTGTAGAAGATAGGCACAATATCCAACTATAATCAAGGGGTCGAGGTGGATGATTAGATACGTATTATGTATCCATTTCGTTGTTATTGAAGCAATATAATTAATTGTAAATAAATTGTGCAGTTGTTGAGTTAATTATTGTGGTTGGTTATAGTAGAAGATACTTCATGAAATCATGCAAAGGGCGTGATTTGGGCCTTACTATTGAAGTATTGAGGGACACTAGAACTCATGATAATTGAGTTGTTATGTTGTTAAATATTTTATGTTTGTGCTCTCGATTGAATTATGTTTCAATTTCCCTTTTTACTATTGGATTGCACATGACCATGCTATTCTTGTTGTGTTATTTTATGATTGTTATCATGTTTTGTAGTTACCCACTTTTCCTTTGAATTTTTCCTTTTGTACTTCATTATTTTTGGCCCTTTGGAACATTGGTGGGGTGGAAGGAAATCCATGGAGATCTGGTAAGAGAGCTAAGTAGGACCAACAGAAACATGACCTGAAAGAGGTCGTGCGAATAATTAAAGAGAATGGACCAAAAATAATGATGAGAAAGGTTTGGTTTGGGCGAGGGATTAGGAAATACCATCACCAGTGTATGTTGGGGAATTTCTCCTAAATATGAGTCCCTTAGAGAAATATGCGAGAAAAAATTGGGTAGATGGTAGTAGGTCTAGGAAAATGCATGGATGGGAAAGTGAAGACAATGTGAGATCGAATTCACAATTAAGTACCCCAAAGAGAATATATAGGACTTATGGGCATCACTCTTGTAGACATTCTATTTCCACTACAGTGAAGCATCATCATCAGAGAAG
Source organism: Pinus tabuliformis (assembly GCA_031772625.1). NCBI lineage: Eukaryota > Viridiplantae > Streptophyta > Pinopsida > Pinales > Pinaceae > Pinus > Pinus tabuliformis. The sequence goes on along the minus strand of CM062812.1, from coordinate 542,156,315 downwards.
GAGAGAAAGGAACCATATGCCAAAGGAATTTAAGAGGGTAAAACCACCCACATTTGATGAAGAGATTAATACATTTGAAGACGCTTATGGAATGAAAAAGTTCTGAATCCATATTTATTATGAGAATATGAAATTAAAGGTAACCAACTATATTCTAAAGGGAAAAGCAGATATATGGTGGGAAGATTTGAATAATTTCAAGGACATAACTGAAGAGAGATTGAATTTGAATGAATTTGAAAGGAACTTTAGAGAAAAATATCTATTAGACAACTACTATGAAAACAAGGAAAAAAAAATTATGAGCTTTTAATGGGACCATTATTGGATGAAGATTGCACCACTAATTTTCTGGAGTTGTTGAGATATGTGCCATATCTTAAAGATGCGAAGGAAAATGTTAATTAGTGGGTTAACCCTATCCTTTAGAGATTGAATTGATATCCATGAGCCTCAGACATCAAAAGATGCCATTAAAAAATTGAAACATTGCTACAACTAGTCTAAATGTAGGCTAGAGCTTAAGGTTGACTTGAAGGCAAAAGGAAGTGTCAAAATTAGAGGAAAAATGCAGGGAAGTTCTGGTTAAAGGCCTAAGGAGAAGGAAAGAAATTCTGCCACAAGTAGAGGTGAAACCCAACAGATGTTCAACATAGCTTATGAAGGTTGACGTGCTTAGGCAAAATAAGAGGATGGGTCCTAAAAGAAGCCCATAGTATGATGGAAATCCAAGGAGAACTACCTGCGTAGAGACTACCCCTAGATACAGAGAAATCAATCAAGATTTCATATTGTGCAAGAAGCATAGATGGTGGAGGGCATAGCTCGAAACGTGCTTGGGACCTACTCAATTGTAGAAGATAGGCACACTATCCAACTATAATCAAGGGGTCGAGGTGGATGATTAGATACGTATTATGTATCCATTTCGTTGTTATTGAAGCAATATAATTAATTGTAAATAAATTGTGCAGTTGTTGAGTTAATTATTGTGGTTGGTTATAGTAGAAGATACTTCATGAAATCATGCAAAGGGCATGAGTTGGGCCTTACTATTGAAGTATTGAGGGACACTAGAACTCATGATAATTGAGTTGTTATGTTGTTAAATATTTTATGTTTGTGCTCTCGATTGAATTATGTTTCAATTTCCCTTTTTACTATTGGATTGCACATGACCATGCTATTTTTGTTGTGTTATTTTATGATTGTTATCATGTTTTGTAGTTACCCACTTTTCCTTTGAATTTTTCCTTTTGTACTTCATTATTTTTGGCCCTTTGGAACATTGGTGGGGTGGAAGGAAATCCATGGAGATCTGGTAAGAGAGCTAAGTAGGACCAACAGAAACATGACCTGAAAGAGGTCATGCGAATAATTAAAGAGAATGGACCAAAAATAATGATGAGAAAGGTTTGGTTTGGGCGAGGGATTAGGAAATACCATCACCAGTGTATGTTGGGGCATTTCTCCTAAATATGAGTCCCTTAGAGAAATATGCGAGAAAAAATTGGGTAGATGGTAGTAGGTCTAGGAAAATGCATGGATGGGAAAGTGAAGACAATGTGAGAGGGAATTCACAATTAAGTACCCCAAAGAGAATATATAGCACTTATGGGCATCACTCTTGTAGACATTCTATTTCCACTACAGTGAAGCATCATCATCATAATCATCATCAGAGAAGGATAGAAAGGAACCATATGCCAAAGGAATTTAAGAGGGTAAAACCACCCACATTTGATGAAGAGATTAATACATTTGAAGACGCTTATGGAATGAAAAAGTTCTGAATCCATATTTATTATGAGAATATGAAATTAAAGGTAGCCAACTATATTCTAAAGGGAAAAGCATATATATGGTGGGAAGATTTGAATAATTTCAAGGAAATAACTAAAGAGAGATTGAATTTGAATGAATTTGAAAGGAACTTTAGAGAAAAATATCTATTAGACAACTACTATGACAACAAGGAAAAAAAAATTATGAGCCTTTAATGGGACCAATGTTGGATGAAGATTGCACCACTAATTTTCTGGAGTTGTTGAGATATGTGCCATATCTTAAAGATGTGAAGGAAAATGTTAATTAGTGGGTTAACCCTATCCTTTAGAGATTGAATTGATATCCATGAGCCTCAGACATCAAAAGATGCCATTAAAAAATTGAAACATTGCTACAACTAGTCTAAATGTAGGCTAGAGCTTAAGGTTGACTTGAAGTTAAAAGGAAGTCTCAAAATTAGAGGAAAAATGCAGGGAAGTTCTGGTTAAAGGCCTAAGGAGAAGGAAAGAAATTCTGCCACAAGTAGAGGTGAAACCCAACAGATGTTCAACATAGCTTATGAAGGTCGACGTGCTTAGGCAAAATAAGAGGATGGGTCCTAAAAGAAGCCCATAGTATGATGGAAATCCAAGGAGAGCTACCTGCGTAGAGACTACCCCTAGATACAGAGAAATCAATCAAGATTTCATATTGTGCAAGAAGCATAGATGGTGGAGGGCGTAGCTCGAAACGTGCTTGGGACCTACTCAATTGTAGAAGATAGGCACACTATCCAACTATAATCAAGGGGTCGAGGTGGATGATTAGATACGTATTATGTATCCATTTCGTTGTTATTGAAGCAATATAATTAATTGTAAATAAATTGTGTAGTTGTTGAGTTAATTATTGTGGTTGGTTATAGTAGAAGATACTTCATGAAATCATGCAAAGGGCGTGAGTTGGGCCTTACTATTGAAGTATTGAGGGACACTAGAACTCATGATAATTGAGTTGTTATGTTGTTAAATATTTTATGTTTGTGCTCTCGATTGAATTATGTTTCAATTTCCATTTTTACTATTGGATTGCACATGACCATGCTATTTTTGTTGTGTTATTTTATGATTGTTATCATGTTTTGTAGTTACCCACTTTTCCTTTGAATTTTTCATTTTGTACTTCATTATTTTTGGCCCTTTGGAACATTGGTGGGGTGGAAGGAAATCTATGGAGATCTGGTAAGAGAGCTAAGTAGGACCAACAGAAACATGACCTGAAAGAGGTCGTGCGAATAATTAAAGAGAATGGACCAAAAATAATGATGAGAAAGGTTTGGTTTGGGCGAGGGATTAGGAAATACCATCACCAGTGTATGTTGGGGAATTTCTCCTAAATATGAGTCCCTTAGAGAAATATGCGAGAAAAAATTGGGTAGATGGTAGTAGGTCTAGGAAAATGCATGGATGGGAAAGTGAAGACAATGTGAGAGGGAATTCACAATTAAGTACCCCAAAGAGAATATATAGGACTTATGGGCATCACTCTTGTAGACATTCTATTTCCACTACAGTGAAGCATCATCATCATAATCATCATCAGAGAAGGAGAGAAAGGAACCATATGCCAAAGGAATTTAAGAGGGTAAAACCACCCACATTTGATGAAGAGATTAATACATTTGAAGACGCTTATGGAATGAAAAAGTTCTGAATCCATATTTATTATGAGAATATGAAATTAAAGGTAGCCAACTATATTCTAAAGGGAAAATCAGATATATGGTGGGAAGATTTGAATAATTTCAAGGAAATAACTGAAGAGAGATTGAATTTGAATGAATTTGAAAGGAACTTTAGAAAAAAATATCTATTAGACAACTACTATGACAACAAGGAAAAAAAAAATATGAGCTTTTAATGGGACCATTGTTGGATGAAGATTGCACCACTAATTTTCTGGAGTTGTTGAGATATGTGCCATATCTTAAAGATGTGAAGGAAAATGTTAATTAGTGGGTTAACCCTATCCTTTAGAGATTGAATTGATATCCATGAGCCTCAGACATCAAAAGATGCCATTAAAAAATTGAAACATTGCTACAACTAGTCTAAATGTAGGCTAGAGCTTAAGGTTGACTTGAAGGAAAAAGGAAGTCTCAAAATTAGAGGAAAAATGCAGGGAAGTTCTGGTTAAAGGCCTAAGGAGAAGGAAAGAAATTCTGCCACAAGTAGAGGTGAAACCCAACAGATGTTCAACATAGCTTATGAAGGTCGACGTGCTTAGGCAAAATAAGAGGATGGGTCCTAAAAGAAGCCCATAGTATGATGGAAATCCAAGGAGAACTACCTGCGTAGAGAATACCCCTAGATACAGAGAAATCAATCAAGATTTCATATTGTGCAAGAAGCATAGATGGTGGAGGGCGTAGCTCGAAACGTGCTTGGGACCTACTCAATTGTAGAAGATAGGCACACTATCCAACTATAATCAAGGGGTCGAGGTGGATGATTAGATACATATTATCTATCCATTTCGTTGTTATTGAAGCAATATAATTAATTGTAAATAAATTGTGCAGTTGTTGAGTTAATTATTGTGGTTGGTTATAGTAGAAGATACTTCATGAAATCATGCAAAGGGCGTGAGTTGGGCCTTACTATTGAAGTATTGAGGGACACTAGAACTCATGATAATTGAGTTGTTATGTTGTTAAATATTTTATGTTTGTGCTCTCGATTGAATTATGTTTCAATTTCCATTTTTACTATTGGATTGCACATGACCATGCTATTTTTGTTGTGTTATTTTATGATTGTTATCATGTTTTGTAGTTACCCACTTTTCATTTGAATTTTTCCTTTTGTACTTCATTATTTTTGGCCCTTTGGAACATTGGTGGGGTGGAAGGAAATCCATGGAGATTTGGTAAGAGAGCTAAGTAGGAGCAACAGAAACATGACCTGAAAGAGGTCGTGTGAATAATTAAAGAGAATGGACCAAAAATAGTGATGAGAAAGGTTTGGTTTGGGCGAGGGATTAGGAAATACCATCACCAATGTATGTTGGGGCATTTCTCCTAAATATGAAAACAGGCAGAAAGGAAGTTAAGTGCAGGCTCAAAATTGTTGTGTGAATAACAACATCTATATAGGGAGTTATCTAAAACTATGGTTTTATCTTATATGTGTTAATGTATGATATGTCGTTAACTGAGTGGACACCAATATTATAGTCAATAAGGTTGGTTTAGTCCATGGGGATAATGGAAAGCACAATGACAACCATGAGAATGGCTCAAAGGAGGTTCTTTCAAACCCAACTATAAGTACATATACAATTGTGTGTTCATAGTCATGCTAATATATACATATATATGTGTAAACACAATTATGTATAACAAGGTTTTGTCAGGAGTAATTCTTATGGAAGAATGATTGTATAAATTTAATTCATATAAACATAGAAGGATATATGGAATGACATGATATGTTTTCCAACGAGATTCTTGGTTGAAAGAGGAATTGATGGGGAAGGGAAGCCCAAGCTTACCAACGATTTTAAACAAGAACATGATTGTATATGCTCATGTTGTGTCATGTGGATGAAAAGGAAATGATGATGGTTATGGAAACATTTATATTAACTAATAAGCAAAATTCTTGATTACAAGATTGGATATGTACTCCACTATGCACTGTGTTGATGCCAAAAGAGAGTTTGTTGGAGTAGAGTAAATTTGATGATAACATAGTTGATAAACCCATGAGGCTTATTGGTTGATAATCATGGAGTATAATTATGATGATAACATAGATGAGAAACCTAAGAGGCTTGTTGGCTGATAATAACAGAGGAGCTCTGATGATAACACAACTAAGAAACCAATTAGGCTTATTACCTGACAATCATAGAGCAAGCTCAGATGATAGATCAACTAAGAAACCAAAAGGGCTTGTTGGTTGATAAAAATTAAGAAGTGGTTGTTCCATACAAGCTGAAAAATCCACTAGAGACTATGCTAGTTAATAAATCCTAGGAGGATGATGCACCTAGGACTAGTGGGTTGATAACACCTTATGGTAGTTCAAGGAGTTTCGATTGATAATAGAGGTGGTAGTTCCACTGAAAAGTGTAGACAGGTGCACTTTCATTACTTTGGGAGTAATGATGCTAATAAAACCTCCTTGGTATTAACTATATCTCTCACTCCAAGGCTGAATTGATACTCTATATGCTCGACATGAACCTTTGTGTTGAATTGTGGCCATTGTGGTCTAATGACAAGGAGTTGTTGAAAACACCTAAGAAGTGGGCTTTGCTAAAGATATGGGTGTGAATAGTTGAGAAACCATTCAAATTACAAGTCAAGAGGTATAATTTAATTTTTTGAATTTTTTTTTTTTTAATAATAAATATCATGAGATATTATATGTTGTGTTGTAAGAAAGCATGGGAATTTTATAGAAGGGGTGAATGAAGCTAACTAAAAACAAGGCTACAATAGCTTGAAGATATCCCAATGCATAGTAAAGGCACCAAGAAGATTGCAAAGAGCCATTGAAGGATGGCCGAGTTGGTGGATATATATATATATATATATATATATATATATATATATATATATATATATATATATATATATATATATATATATATATATATATATATATATATATATATATATATATATATATAGATGTGGAATTTTCTACTGAGGCCACAAATTTGCCTGGAAAGTTATTTTTCGCCAGAATCCAATGATTTTTTTTATTTTTTTTCAAAAAATATAATCATAGGAGTGTTTGAACTATTTTTTTTATTATGGAAATGGATTTAGCACCATGAAAAACCCTTCGGGAACCCAAAATCCTGAAGTTTAATAGCTATAACCCATGTTTCCCAAAATTTCTACCGAATTTTGGCAAAAATCATGCCATAATTTCCACAATTTTTCGGGTGAATTTGTGGCCTCAGTAGACTACTCTTTATATATGTGTGTGTGTGTGTGTGTGTGCGTGCGCGCGTGTTGGGTGAGAAATTGTATATGTGAATTGTAAATATATAAAGTTGCATATGTAAAGATCCATAATTAGTTATGCTTGATTTAAAGCATGTTTTGTTGTATATGGTTATTGAACATCGAGGATGGTGTTCCCCCTCCAGAGGGAGGGTATTTTGACATCCCTTGGTTAATATTTCTCTCTTGTAAATAATTTTAATTGTTTTAAAAAATGGTTGAGAGAGGACACATATTGCATTTCTTGAGGTGGGAGAACACTTGATGGAATTGTTGTTTTAATTATCGGTCCTAGTTCATTGAGTGGGCTGACCAACCCATAAATTGACTAAAAGAAAAAATGACAAGGGAAGGAGCACTTTGGCTCTAATATCGAGCAAATAATAGGAAAAAACATTAAGGCAACATGGGTTGTGTTTTCTACGTGGCTGATTGTTGCAAAATGATGGAGAAAGAGGAAAATCAGTTTGTTGTAAAAGGGGGAGGAGGACCTTGATATTAGACACCCATGAATACATTTGCATCTCAATCTCTCTTTCAATGACACATACACACGTGAATATGCAAATGGAATGAACTCCTAGGCACACAAAGGGTGTGGAAGAGCATAGAAAGGAAGCATATAGAAATCCCTACGAAAGAATGCAAAGAAGGGAGCATATAAAATTGATGGTGTTAGATGTTGGGGATACACTCTGATGATAGCCAACTTAAAAACCGATGGGTTTGCTAATTGATAATCACTGAGCATAAATCTAATGATAACCAACTAAGAAACCCAAAAATTTTATTGACTGATACTCACAAAGTAATGGTTGTGTCTTATAAGGATGATAAATCCATTGGAGAATTTGCTGGTTGAAAACCTATGAGAGGTGGATACACACAGGGCTAGTGGGGTTGATAACACTTGATGGTAGTTCCATAGGGTTTGGGCTGGGAACACAAGTGGAAGATACCATTGAATTGATGGAATGTGCACTCTTATTTCTTCAAAGGTAACATAGCTGATAAAACCTCCATGTCACCACATCTGAAATGAGACTCTCTGTGTCCAAATCCTTGGAGATGTTGGGATGTTGTTTTATAAGTCCATATGACTAAAGGGAAGTGTTCCCTTCCTGGTGTGAAATATTTTAATAGCCAGTTGGCGAAGGTAGTGTGCCCTTGAGATACCATGTTTCAGTTGATGATACTTATTTAATCCCTTGAGTAGAAGATGTATATGTGTCAATGACATGGTTAATTATATTTATTTTTATTTGATATCTAGTGGGTGGATATGAGGTAGTATAGAGGCTCCATGTTTCAACTAATAATATTGGTTTTAAACTCTACTGAAAGTACTCTAACTCAATCATTGGAATCTGGCTTGTGGGTAACAACTACAGGAAATAATTGGTTGCAGCTTATCTATGGTTGGGTGGAGAGTTGAAGTATGTCTCTCATTTGGAACATAAGATAAGTGTTGCTCTAGCCCTTTTTTTGAAATGTATAAAGTGTGTTCACTGTGTTGGATCTAGGCCTATGATGATGTCAATTTGATTCTCAAATGTGTGGTTATGTCATAAGCCAAATCTAGAATGAGTTTTACTATTTACCTATGCAATGTGGATGGGATGTCGATTTCTTGTAGGAATTTGGGTACTGTATAGATTCTCGTGTGCTTGCATGGGTTTATTACATGTTACTTATTTTCATAAGAGATCAGGAGATCTTTGAGATAATATGTGTTTGGTATTTGTCAATTATTATCAACCTAAGAGGTAGGTATATACCTCTAAGTGTTTATGGGTTGATAATTGTTTAATGGTCTCATTGAAATTGAATGCACAAGTCCCTATCCTATTTATTATGTCGTCAAAAGGAATTGTCAATTATTCTTGTTTGATTGTTTCAAAGCTCACGAAGGATAGATTAACAATATATAAGGTCAACAAGTCAGTCAAAGCACTGTTGCAAGCTCAGGAGAGATAGCTCTATTGTGGGCCATATAACAACTTTAAGAGCAACAAGTCAAGCCTTAAAGTAGGCTCAAACATTCATAGGACCACCATAGTCGAGGCGTAGGCCAATTCACTGTAAATGTAGTGTATAACTAAGTATAGTCACACCCCTATTCTTAACAACCCTTAGCGCTTTTTAAAAAAGTCCAAATCATACGATCTTATGCTTGTGGCTGAGATCTCAGAATCTTGGATCTTGCAAGTTAATGCAACGTAGCTCCTACCAATCTTCTGAGATTATTTTCTCTGAGGTTTTATTCTAATATGGGTAATGGTTCCGACCATCTATTTCACTTCATATTGCTTCATTGCACTTGACTTGTCGAATCTCTAGGACAGAAAGTACTTCCCATTATCCAACAAGAGAAAATTCCAAACTTCTCGATGAATTCTCAATGAACTGGAGCATGATCTCTAAAAGAAATGTTTGACATGAGGTTTCTCCAAGAAATGATTATCGTCAAGATGAGTTTTCTCTAAGAAAGGGTTATTTCCAAGATGATTTTTCTTCAAGAAAAGGTTTTAACGAAGAAAGCTTTTCACCAAGGATGGAGTTTCCTTTGAGGTTTAGTTTCCTTTGAACTTAAGTTTCCTCTGAGGTTTAGTTTTCTTCGAGGTTAATTTTTCCTCCGAGATGAAGTTCTTATTGAGAAAATTTTCCTCTAAGGTTGGAGTTCATCCCAAGGAGAAGATTGTTATAATATGTATATCTTTAAATGACATGGCTTCAAGGGGCCCACACATGTTTACCCATTAGAATGTGCATAGGCTTGAATGGATGTTTGAGATCTAATTGTGAGATCGGAATCCAATACATAGAAGGGCTTCCTCTTAGTGTTGTTAGAAATGTAGGGGGAACTCGTGCTTTAATCTCAGTCGTTGATAAGGTCGTGAAGAAAAAATCGATAGGATGCTACCAGGGCCTTTTCCTTGTGATTTTAGTGCGGAAGGGATGAGGTCTTGTTAACTGTTAATTTCATGGATTAGTCTTGGTTATCGATGTTGAAAATGTAATTAGTTTTGGTATTCATAATTGTTGTACTCATTTCAATATGTATCCTATGTTATGGAATCAACTCACAAAAAGATAGAAAAGACATATCAACGCCTTAGAATTCAACCTTTTCGAGGGGGAAACCTCCTTTACATTACACAAATGAATAATTCTTCGATGATACAAATGAAAAGACCTCCTTTCTATATATAGAAGTCTAAGGGGTCATAATATAATTAGAGCCAACATAAGAATAATAACAATAGTGGGCTTCTGTGGGGCACAATAGTAACAATATGGGGACTACATGGGTACTACAATATAATAAGGGGGTTTTACTAATAATAATAAGGGGTTACACTAGTAGTATAGGGGCCTAACATGCCCCTCTCCTTCAAAAAGTGTTGTCCTCAATGCTTGAGTAGTTCTTGATGCTTCTGTATAAAATTCACTCCTCCCATGTGGAATCTTCAGTGGGTAAGTTCTTCCACTTGATGAGATACTCTGAAATTGATTGATTTCATAGCTGTCGGGTTCTTGTTTCTGTGACTACTCTAGGTTCCAATATGATTTTTCCTTCCTCTTCAAGTTCTGGCAATATTGTTTGAAATGGGATCTTTTGCAACTTTTGAATGAGTGGTCATACTTCTTCGTCCTTATTCTATTCATCTCTTGCTTCATTTATCCAATCTGGTTGAATGATAGAAATAGCACAAAACAATGCTTCCACATCCTCATCCTTTCTTGAGAGTGCATCTACAACAAAATTTTTCTTCCCTTTTCTATAGATGATGTCAAAGTCATAACCCAACATATTTGTGACCCATTTTTCTGTTCTTCTAAAGATAATAGTTGGTCTAAGAAGTATTTAAGACTATCATGATCCATTTTTACCTTGAAGTGTCTTCCCATTTGGTAAGGTCGCCTTTTCTTAAGTGCATGTAGTATTGCCAACATTTCCTTCTCATAAATAGCTTGCTTGAGATGTAGCAGTAAAAATACCCAATCACCTACATCAAAACATTTTTCACTACGATGTTGATCTACCTGTTGTTTTATTCGATTTTGCAGCAAAGTGGCGTCATCCTTTAAAAGTTGGAGAATTTGTTGTTGATGCTCGATGTGATATTTCACTGCTTGAACCTTTTTCTTCTTAATATGTCCTTCTATCTTGAGTGTTTGAGAAGTGGTAATTTCTTCCAATGCTTTACAAGATATGGTTAGATTCATTTCTTGATGCTCGATGTGATCTTTCTCTTCTTGAACATTTTTCTTCTTGATATGTCCTTCTATCTTGAGAGTTTGAGGAGTCATCATTCTTGCTAATTCTTTACAAGATAAGGCCGGATTCATTTCTTCTTTCTCTGGGGTTGGGTCTTGGAATATATCCTCTTCTTTTGATGTTTCTTGATCCTTTTCTTTCTCCTCTTCATACTCTATGTAAAATAATTTCTTCTCAGCACACTTATGACCTTTAGTGCTTTTGCTATCACAATTGTAACAAAGCCCTTTCTCTCTTTTTTCTTCCAATTGTTGTGGTGTAACCCTTGTAGGTTGTGGAAGGCTAGGAGAAACAATACTTCCATATTTATAGTTGTGAGGGGTAGAATTCCTTGTTGCCATAATTTTTCTTTCCACTTTGTAACAAAGCCCTTTTTCTCTTTTTTCTTCCAACTTTTGTGGTGTTGCTCTAAAGAAGGTGTTGCTCTTTGTACTCTCATAATGTGCTATAATTTCCTCTGTGAAAATTGACCATGTAACAAGTTGTTTACGAGAACAAAGCCCTTTATACCATAAAAATTGATCTTGTTCTAAATATGACGATGCAATACATACCTTTTGTAATAGTGGTACACCATGTAGATCAAAATATTTCTCCATCTGTAGTATCCAATTTACCGGATCCTTGCCATCAAACTTCCTCATCTAGCTTTTTCTTGATTTTAAGAGCTCGATCTTGAAACGACTGTAACTATGTACTTTCGGATCTTTAGCTTTTGACATTACGACCTACAATAGCCCTCTGCATCCTCTTTCCAATGCCACCAGTCTGATTGAATTTAGATTCTCCAAGAAAGAGTTATGCACAATCTCCCAAGATGACCTGATTATATACCTTTTCAGAAGAGCGAACTTGTATGAAGTGCCACGTGTCACTATTTTGACCTTAGGATCTAAAAATATACATAGGAAACTACAATCTGTCTTCTTTCTATAACTTCTTACGAAATTTCAATCTGATGCACAAAACACAAGTTATGACTATTTTCCCCAGGTCACCTATTTGGAATGTAATTCGGGAGTCTACATAAAGGCCAACTTACTCAAATCATATCTCCACAAATATAGCACGAAAAGCTCTGAAATTTGGACCTGAAGTTCAGAACGATTTCATCCCAAATGGGTTTTTTTTTAGCGTCTCAAACATCGCAGAAAAAAAATTTATAGTGAAAATTCCACAATGACCTATTTGGAGTAGCGAAACCCTAGAATCCAAAGCTCTGATACCAAATGTTATGGTACCAGCTCACAAAAAGATAGAAAAGATAGAAAAGATAGATAAACACCTTATAATTCAGCCTCTTTGAGGGGGAAACCTCCTTTACATTACACAAATGAACAATTCTTCGATGATACAAATGAAAAGACCTCCTTTCTATATATAGGAGTCTAAGGGGTCATAATATAATCAGAGCCGACATAATAATAATAATGTAAGGGCACAATAATAACAATAGTGGGCTTCTATGGGGCACAATAGTAACAATATGGGGACTACATGGGTACTACAATATAATAAGGGGGTTGTGCTAATAACAATAAGGGGTTACACTAGTAGCATAGGGGCCTAACATCCTATGTAACAAACAAAAGAAGAAAATAAAAAGTTATTATTTTAAAAGCGTGGGTTTCATGCTCATTTTTTATAGTATTCTAGGTAAAATAATGTTCTTCATGATTTTAGGGTTTGTTAGGTCTTAGGATTTATTTTCAAGAGTAAAAGGAGTCAACATCATGTTTATAATGTACCCTTCTGGGCAAAAATGTAATTTGGAAAAGAATTATTTTTTAGTCTAGAATGTTTTGGAAACTCCAAAAGTACAAGTCATCCCTGACATCTTCAAGTCAAACTAAGGAGGTAATTCAACCCCTTGGAAAGGCTATATAAAGGAGTAGTTCAACCTCATTTGTCACTCACTCATAAAGAAGTTTGATCCCAAGAAGGAAGTTTGATCTATAGCTAGGAAGCAGAAGAATAAGAGAGTGAAGGAATAGAAGAAGAAATGAAGGTTGGAAATATTTTTTGGGCTCAAGATTTCTCACACATGTGAATAATTAGGGTTTCTATAGCTTCCAAGAAGGGTCGAAGTTGCAGGACGAAAATTGTAGATTGAGTTGAAATATTAAAGTTGGCAAGTCAAAATTGCAGGTTGAAGATGGTTGGTGTAAAATTAGAGAAGAACTTGTTGGAGGTTTGACTTAGTACTTAGAGGAGGGCTTGATATAGGGTTTGGGTCTTTGTGTCTCATTTGAAGCATGTTGTATAAGAAGAGAATAATTTTTCGGGTTTTCCCCATGGAGGGGTTTTGCCCTTGATGAGAGCCTATTTTTTATGTCCTCTATTATTACTATTTCATTATTGATATTTGTTTGATGAAAATATCTAACTAAAAAACATAAGAAGATTAAAAAAGTTCATGAGAAAGCATTAAGGTAAAGGAAAATTGATATAATAAGTTGCCACTTTGAATTTTCCAACATGCTATCAGAGCTAAGGTGAATAAGTGGGCAGTTGGAAGGATTTTCTCATGGACACAAATAAGGGTTTTCTTGTCAAGGGGAATCATTTGTGGAAGGAAATAAGTAGAATACCTATTGATTTGGAAGGAGGGTTTCTACATTGAAGAAGATCAAGACTAGATCAAGCTCTCATTAAAGGAAGGCTTGAGAGGAAGACTACAAGGAAGGTTATCTCTTGAGAGAGAGATCTATTTAAAGGCTCATTGAAAGGCATATTTGAAGGAAGAAACATAAAGATATTGGCATCATTCATCACTATTGAAATTTGTTGTTGAAAGTATCCTAGGAAACATCTTTCAATGACATTGTTGAAGTTTCTTCAAAGGTCTTGAGTGCATCAAGAAAGGTTGAAGAATTCATCAAGGAAGAGGAGAATTAGTTATCAAGTGAGTAATATAATATTACTCAATTTTTTAATCTATAGGTCATATGGGTTCTTTTTACAAGGAGGACAAAACGATAGTCGAGGAATCAAATTAACTTGAATGAAGAAAAGGATTGACTTGGCACTAATAGAACATGAAGTAATGGAATATGTAACTGGGGAAATTACTGAACCTATGAAAGACAAGACTCAAGAACTAGTAAAGTACATGAAAAGGGAAGTAAAGGCACAAAGGATCATATTTGAATAAATCATGGATATTCTTGTTCCATTTGCTGCAAATTTGAAAAATTAGAAGGCTATGTATGGAAAGCTAGTGAAATGTACTCTCTAAGTACATCAAGACAAAATATGTCATTGATGAATTAACTATAGAAGATGAAGAAATAAAAGTATGAGTACATGGCATCCATTCTAATGAATATCTCTCAATTGAGAGATCACTTATAGGGTCTTGGAGAGAGAATTTCTTATTCGAAAATGACCATCTTTGTATTAAATGCACTTCCACCTAAATGGAGCAACTTTGCAACAAGAATCTATTCTAAGAAAGTTTCAACTCCCTTTGATGAGTTATGGGAAAAATTTGTTTTGGAAGAATCAAGGATCAAGGTGAAAGATGACATTGGATCGAATGAGAAGTCTCAAGCCTTTCTAGCTTGAGTCAAGAAGTTGAACTAAGGAAAGTTTGGGAAGTCCAAGAAGAAAGATATGTCCAAGGTTCAATTCTTTAAGTGAAATTAATATGGACATTATAAAAGGGATTGTACAAGTGAAAAAAACAACAAAATAAAGGAAAGAAGTGAGGCTCACATAGTTAAGGAAGTAGGAGAACCCTAGAAGAAGCCAAAGAAAGAAGAAGTGAAAGATATTTACTATTAAAGAAGGCATCTTCTTTTTCAAGTTCTTGGTAAAATTGGCCTTTCCTTTAAAATAACATGAATTTTTGTTTACTTTAGAAGAGTCTTGATTTTACATAAAATCATAGAGAGAAGTATGTAATAGTAGAATATGTAGAGTCTACTTGGTTAAGTTGTTTTTCAAGAATCATCTAGTCTTTAAGAAGATGGATAGACCATTTTGAATATTGTTTATCCAGACATTATCTAACATTATGTTAGAAGGCAATCATCTTGCTTAGATGGATCATCATGATCCTAGAAGGACCATTATTTTGGATGGTTCTTGGGAGAAGCATTATGACAAGGTTAGTATACATTCCATGTGACTTGGGAACAATATTGTTAAAGGGATTAAGGAATGAAATGGGTCAGGATGCAAGCTCATTATGAGACATATAGCTAGATGATGGACTAAGAGGCATGAGGATATTCATTGGAAGTGACTCTTGAATAAGATTCATATAGATAGAATATTGTAACATGCTTATTTTAATTATATGATGTTTAAAAAGAAGAATTTGACTTACTCAAGGATGTATAAAAGATTAAGACTTTCTCTAGAATATGTAAAATAATGATTAAACATCCAATATAATCTTCAGAAGAAAAACTTGGTAATCAAGTTCAATCCTTAGGAACTCTGATGCATGAAGGAAGATTCATATGGAGATGGATCATGAGGATGTTGAAAAAATGAGAAGGTCATCATGATGAAGTAATTTTGATCTTAATTATTGTTGGTTATCTAGTCAACATATTATTTTTCTACTTGGAAGAATGTTGGAGGAATACATGATGATAGTTGAGGAAAGTTCAATTGTATGAATGTAATGTATGAAGAATGATTAGGGAAGCTCAATATATGGTACCTAACAACTGTGAAGTCAAGATTTATCCACCTTGGGATTGAAAGGTAGAAGTGCAACAAGATAACCTGAAGGTCAAAGGAGATCACTTTCATAAGGAAGCTTTGATAAGCTTGAAGTTTTCAAAGTCTCAATACAATTCCTTCATCGATGATGTTGAAGATGAAAGTGATGATTAAGAAAAATGACCTAGATCATGTCATAATATTGAAGAGTGAAGATGGCTCCATGATACATAGAAAGGAAGAAAGCTCTATACAATGAGATGTGGAGAAAAGATGGAGCTAGGAAACTATGGGGAAATGGTAGCTGATACTCTTATGAAGGAAAACTGTAAGGCTTATGGTGTTGACTTCCCAAATAGAAAGGAAGTATGGAATCTCCTCTACATTTGAGAGGGAGTATAGGAGTCTCCTTGAATAGGAGCAAGGATCTATTCAATGGACAAGAGGGAGTAGGGTCATCCTCTCTAGTTGAGAGGAAGTGATGTTGGACATCACATGTGCATTCCAATATTTAGGTAATGAAGAGAGAATGGTGGAGGATTGGATAAGCATCTATGGTTTCCTTGAGGATATATAATCCAAGAAAGGAAAGGTATTTACACTCTTTGAGGATAGGAAATATATCCAAGAGAAGAGTGGTCGAAGAGGACCGATATTCTTTGAGGGCTTAGATTGGAGATCCAAGATAAGAATATTCCTATAAGGACATAACTTGTAGACATCTTGATGGGGTATGTGCCTTGTAGAGGTAGTGTGGTGTCATAGTAAAGCCTCCTAGAATAATTCTCTCGAATGAAGTTGATCTTGTCAAGTTAGGCCTTAATGACAATGTTGGTAATAATGATGATGCTTATAGTTTAAATTACCAATTTGACTCTTCTTATGAGAACCCTTCCATTTGAGAATGACATTGTACTGGTTGTACACTTATGAATACCTCCCTTGTTAAGAGGGTGTGTTGAAAATGTAACTAGTTTCATTCTTCATAATTGTTGTACTCATTTCAATATGTATCATATGTAACAAACAAAAGAAAAAAAGAAAATGTTATTATTTTAAAAGCATGGGTTTCATGACCATTTTTATGGTCTTCTAGTTAAAATCACGTTCTTCGTGCTTCTAGGGTTTTTTAGATATTAGGATCCATTGTCATGAGTTAAAGGAGTCAGCATCATGTTTATATGACCCTTCCGGGGAAAAATGTAATTGGAAAAAGAATATTTTTTTAGTCTATAAAGTCTTCGAAACTCCAAAAGTACAATTCAGCCCTAGCAGCTTCTAGTCAGCCTAAAGTAGGGAATTCAACCCCTTGGAAAGGCTATATAAAGGAGTAGTTCAACCTCATAGAAGTTCGATCTCAAGAAGTAAGTTTGATCTATAACTAGGGAACAAAAGAATAAGAGAGCGAAGGTATAGAAGAAGAAAGGAAGGATGAAAATATTGTTTTTGGGCTCTATCTATCTCACATGTGCAAAGGATTAGGGTTTTTGCAACTTCCAAGAAGGGTCAAAGTTGCGGGATGAAAATTGTAGATCGAGTTGCAATATTGAAGCTGGCAGGTCAAAATCGTAGGTTGAAGCTAGTTGGTTCAGAATCAGAGAAGAACTTGTTGTATGAATGACTTGGTACTTGGAGGAGGACTTGATCTAGGGTTTGGGTCTTTGTGTCTCATTTGAAGCAGATTCTACAAGAAGAGAAGATTTTTCTAGGTTTTCCCCTTCGAGGGGTTTTTCCCTGGATGAGAGCCTATTTCTGTGTCCTCTATTATTACCATTTCTTTCTTGATATTTGTTTGATGAAAATATCTAACTAAAGAGCATAAGAAGATTAACAAAGTTCATAAGCAAGTATTAAGGTAAAGGAAAATTGATATAGTAGGCTTCCACTTAGAATTTTCTAAGAGTCAGATGACGGTGGACCATACACACACACACACACACACACACACACATATATATATATATATATATATATAGTTGTATGTGTAACAATTTATATAAATAATTGTTGATGGACTATACCACATGTAATAGTAGCAGGTGGCACATAGTACACCACGTGTGTAGGTTTTAACCCCATACATAAATTACCTGCATGCGAATTCTAAAAATAGAAACTAAACAATGGCGAGAGCATAAAACATAAAACAAATATACACAAAAATTTTCCTCTAGATCCCAAAACCGGGACTACCAGATTTATTTTTCATTATGTTCCTTTCAATGTTACAATACATATATATACATGCCGAAGCATCCATAAACCCAAATCTATTAACCCTGGATTAGAACATAACTGTAGTTCCCTTGATTGGATCTACAAAATACCATGGACCAAAAACCATTGTGCCCAAAACCATGTGCAAAATCCATGCACGAAACCATAGTCAGGTCCATCCACCTAATATAGGGTCCAAGAAAATTTTCCCGGGCTGCTACCCCAGACCCCATGCAGGGGGAATACCACCCCCCTGCATACCCCCTGGAAGTGCCCCTCACATGGACTAGTCATGGAAAGAATATAACACAACCCAACAACATGGCTAGGAGACATGGAAGGGTAGAGATATGTCACATGGGGACCACGTGAGCTTCGTGTGGTAGAAAAGGAAAGGTGACTCATTTAAATTAATGAGGCTTTAATGGATCACAACTTGTAATTCTAAAGTCCAAATTGAACAAAAATTATATTGCCAGAATCGTCTCGATGATATGAGCACAACAATTTCGTCCAATAGAAGTTTTGAGGAAGTTGAAAAAGATCAATTTTTTAGACCCCATTTCCATAACGCTACCTTGGATCTCAGGCCATCAAAGTAACCACCTCCTTCTAACCTATGTTGTGGGCTGGAATTAGGAGGGGGTGATGTTACAATTCCTAAGACAACAAGCTTTCAAATTGGTAGGAATCCTACTAGCTAAGGTGAAGATCTTAATTAATTTTTACCTTTTTATTTACTAGACAAAACCAACTACAAGCATTTAAGTCATGAGAATTAATAACCAGTTCTAGATATTTACATAGAGCTATTAATAGATAAATCATTTCAAGTATTGCATCAATGTCTTTATGTAAGTAATAAGATAATGGGAAAGTAAAATAATTCTAAAGCTAAATGTGATTTATTTAGGTACTTATGCCTTTGTAGGATATATTTATGGATTAATGTTTGGTTCAACTAAGCACTAGAATCTACTAAATAAATCATAGCTACCTTTTCTTCTTCTACTTGTGCGTAATCATTTGGAGATTATGTATCATTCCAAGCTATGTATATTGCTTATGATGGCTTTAATCTATGATTGATGCTTGATATTTATCTAGACTTGGTCCAGAAGTTGGATTTTCTCTTCTTTTGCAACCATATTTCACTCCTACAACTTAATCTTGAAAGAGATGGACACTACGGTGGATCCATAAGTTGTTATGGGTATTGATCTCCAGTAGTTGCTAGTGTAGGTGTTAATGGTATTGGATCAAATGAATAATTAGGTGTTGTTGGTGGATCTACCAATGGTACATAAGCCATATCCACTAGTTCAAATAAGCAAATGCATGGTTAGATACAAAGAATAATAGGTTATATTGATTCAACCATTGATAATGAATAGAAGATTGATTTCCTTGGCCTTTACTGACACATGAAATGTATCTATATATTCCAACTTTTTCAAACATTGCTTTTTGAAATAGATAAACAATTTCACTCAATTAGATGCATTAATGGATCTATAAATGTACCTAAACTCGAACATTGGTATAGGTCTCGTGGTTTTCCATTTAGAGTAAATTCTTTTGAACTATTTGGGGAAACTCTTGTTATTATTTCTCAGTTCAAGACATAGACAATATTTCTATTCCACCAACCTCTTGTGAATGCAGACAAGGTCAAAATTTTCAATAAAATTAGGTTCATTAGCCGACTTTATGTGGAATTGACACACTCCATTCTTGGAAGCAAATACAAATACAAGTATAAATTTTTTTTCACTTACATAAAGCTATAATTACATAGTTGAGAGTATATTAATCATAGTGGTGTTGGTAGGTGGCATTGACAGACATTCTAGAGTAGGGGATGCAAGGAAATGAAAATGAAAGCACATTAAAACACCCTAGAAAATCAAACAAAGACAATGCAAGGTGGTGTAGTGTCAACTAAAGTGGAAATGTGCACTCATAATAGTGCAATGTTAATTAGGACATCTACATGCAATGATACACGTATTAAAATTATGGACCGAAAATCCTACTAATGTTGTATATAATACTCGATTTGTATACTATCTAATTAATGCTTTAGTATTACTTGTCTTCATATTTATATCATTAAATATTTCAATACTTTTGAACATGCCTTGCTTTGGGATGAGGTCAAATAAAATCTAAAATTCTTTATATGATGATAATGATGATGATTAACATCCACAAAAACTTAAAATAAAAAATTCATCAAAATTATTTATATTTTATGTTAAAAATTAAAATAAAAAAGTTAATAAAAGTTCCTTATATTCTTATTTTAATTTTTTTATTTAAATAATTAACACACAGATCGATTTATGTGTAATTGAATGATAATAAGAGAAAAGCCAGTTAATGGAGTCCCTACAACCTAATTGACAAGGACTAATAACTTAAATATATGCAATGACCCAAACTATGGTTACAATGAAATAATGATGTCTTTGTAAATTATATGCAAAATTCTAACAAAAAAATTTGGGCATCCCTAATTACAATCAATCAACTAGAATCACAAATTTAAACTATACCCTAATATCAATTCAACAATGTTTATAATTTAATACATTTAAACAATTGTTCTAATATTTAAATAAACAATCGTGAAATAAACATCTCATCGTACACCCACACTCTAACGAGGGTCTCTGCTTTCCATCACATTATTACATAACATGGCCTATACTCACTACCATGGTTTATAACAATACGTATAATAAGTCAAATTTATAATAGTATGTGTTTTGGGTTATGTTTTACCAACTTAGATCCATCTAACACCGGATCTATCATGCAACTCGAGGGATTTGATCCCTCGAGGTGCAAACCTTCTTTTCGGTGTGTACAACCTGAGGAAATGTTTGCACCTCGAGGGATTTGATCCCTCTCGATGCATGATAGATCCAGTGTTAGATGGATCTAAGTTGGTTCGAGTTGAGGGCAACAATGCCACATTTTCAGATTATCATTATTATGTATATGTTTGAGATAAAATTCAAAATTCACATTAGGTTTTCTTTGCTTGGCATGACCATATCATTCTCTTCTTTAATTTAATTTGTGTTGCTTGCCTTGAATGGTTTATATGTTTGTACTTAGATGCATTGAGTGGTTTGTGTGTTTATGTGTTTGGATTTGGATGGTATGTTTGTGAATGTTACAGTTGTTGTGTTATATTTTTATTTGTATGTAATTGTTTATTAGTAATTAGTTGGTGACGAAGAAGGGAGACAATCTTGTGAATAGTTTGTAGGAGGATTGATGCTACACATCTATTTCAATTAATTTTAGGCATCACAACTTTTGACAACCAATTTATTCTAAATAGTGTTGCTCCAAGTATTACAAAATATATCTTGAAGAGCAGTTTTAATAATTTACTACGTAAGATTACTCTTCAAATAATTTATTTCTTTGCTAATGTTTGAAATAATTTATTTCCTTCAAGAATATTTTGATGATTTTTTTTTTATCTACAATTTATTTTGCAAAGTCAAGAAATAATGTATTTTTGATTTTTTTTAGTGAGCGGCCAGATTTATAAAATCTTTAGATTATTTGTTTCTCCAAACAATTATCACATCTCCTTCAAGAATACTTTGATTTGTTTTCATGTCTATAAATATATATTTCCCTCTTATAAATATTTTTAATACATTGCTATATGCAATTATTTATTAGTAATTTTGAATATATGTAATTGTCTATTAGTAATTAGTTGGTGATGAAAAAGGGAGACAATCCTGTCAAGGATTAATTTACACTTTGTAGGAAGATTGATTCTACACATCTTTTTCATTTTAATTCTAAGAATCACAACTTTTGAAAACTAATTAATTCTTAATAGTGTCCCTCTACATATTACTAAATATATCTTGAAAAACATTTTTTTCAATAATCTACAACCTCGGGTTTAACAACATCTAATGCATCTAATGCAAACAATCAAATAAGATTAGAAACATATACAGTGAAATCAATGCATCTAGTGCAAGCCATCAAATAGGATTAGAAATCCACATCACTAAAATCCATGCATCTAGTGCAAGCAATCAAATAGGATTAGAAATCCAAATCTACACTGAAATCAATGCATCTAGTGCAAACAATCAAATAGGATTAGAAATCATCAGCTACACTAAAATCAATGCATCTAGTGCAATAAATATTTTTCCCTCTCTCCCCCTCCATCCAATCTTGAAAAATATTTTTATAATTTACAGTCTCAAGATTAACAACATCTAATCCATATAATGCAAGCAATCAAATAGTATTAGAAACAACATCTACATTAAATAAATGCTTATAATGCAAGCAATAAAATAAGATTAGAAACCAACATCTACACTTAAATCAATGCATCTAGTGCAAGCAATCAAATATAATTAGAAATCAGCATCTACATTAAAACCAATGCATCTAGTGCAAGCAATCAAATAGATTTAGAAATCACCATCGACGTTGAAATAAATGCAACTAGAGCATGCATTGAAATAAGATTAGAAATCAACATCTAAACTGAAATCAATGCATCTAGTGCAAACAGTCAAATATAATTAGAAATCAACATCTACAATGAAATAAATGCATCTAGTGCAAGCAATCAAATAGGATTAGAAATATGTGCAAGAAATATTCTTCCCTCTCTCCCCCCTCCATCTATATCTATATCTCACTCCATCTATTCTTTGTCTCTCTATCTCACCTCCTCGCCTCCGCAAATACACATACACAATCTCTCTCCATATCTATCTATCTCTCCCTCCCTCTCTCTATCTCTCTCTCCACCTCCCATCTATATCCATATCTCCCTTTTCCTCTCCCTTATCTCTCTATATCACCCCTAAAACATACAACCTCTTTCTCCATATCTATATATCTCTCCTTCTCTCTTCCCCTTCACTCCCTCTCTCCCCTTTCTATCTCTCTTCCCTCCTGCTCTCCTCTTTCCCTCTCTCTCTATCTCCCTTATCACTCCCCCTTTCTCACCACCTTTCTCTCTCGATGTCTTTCTTCTTACCTCCCTCTCTTTTTCCCTCCAACTCCATCTATCTCTCCATCCCTCTCTCCTTCTCTCTCACACATTCTCTCTCTCTTCCTTCCTCTCTCACCTCCCTCTGTCTCTCCCACCCCTCTCTCTCCACCTTCCAACTATGTCACTATCTCCCTCCCTCTCTCCTTCTCTTCCCCATTCATTCCATCTCTCTTTCTTTGTCTCTCTATCTCACCCAATAACATTCACACTCTCTCTCCATCACTCCCTTGTCACTCTCTTTCTCTCTCTCTCTCTCTCTCTCTCTCTCTCTCCACTTTTCTCTTTCTATGTCTTTCTTCTTCACTCCCTCTCCCCCCCTCCAACTCCATCTCTTTCCTTAGCTCTCTCCCTCTCTCTCTCAAGTCCTCTCTCTGGTCCTTCCCTTATCTCCTTTTCTCTCCTACCTCCCTCTCTCCCCCCCATCTCTCTCTCACTCTCTCTACGCCCCAACCTTGTCCCTCTCTCCCTCCCTCCATCTCTCTCTCTCTCTCTCTCTCTCTCTCTCTCTCTCTCTCTCTTCATTCCTCCTCTCTCCTCTCCTTCATTTCATCTCCACCTCTCTCTTGTCACTCCCTCTATTTGTCCACCTCTATCACTTTATGTCTTTGTTCTTCCCTCCATATATATCTAGAGTTAATATATATCATGATATATTAATATATATTATAATGTAAAAAATTGAATATCATATTAAATATAATATTACATTAATCCAAATTTATTAAATTTAATAATATTAATATTAGTTTTAATGATGTTTTCTACATGGCATGATAACAAAATCTATAATAAAACTACATCAAATTAATATTTTCAAATATTAAAACTTTGACGTGGAAATATTTATGTCTTTAAAGATTTTAATATCTTCATAGGATATGATTTTTCCCTTTAAAGATTCATTTTACAATATTTAATTAAAAAGAATATTAAAAGATTTTGGACTGGGATTTTGGATCCTTTACTGAATTAACCTTTTTCTATTGATTTAAGAAATGGTATTGGCTTTAGTAAAGAGTGAAGATGTTTAAATATTTTTCTAATTTGGAATTTTAATTTGGTAAATCTTTTTGTTTAAGGTGAATTTATGATCTATTCAAATTGAGGTATATGAGATAATTTATTCTCTATTCAAATTATATATAATCATACATAATTATATATAATCTAAAGATTCAAGTTATATATAAATTAAGATTCAAATTATTGTTTTAGCTAACATTAATAAAAATTTATTTTATTATTTTTTTAAAAAGCGTACTTACATATTAAAATCATACTAAACTATAAAATACACCTCTACCGGGAATAAATCTTATATATTTATTCCAATTTTGGAAAAAAAATATATTTTCCACGCGTGGAAGAATGCGAAAGGGAAAATGAATTATTTATTTTCATCACCCGAAAGTAACATATCATTTTTTTTATCTTCCTATATTACTTTTAAAAGGAAGATTTTACATGTCAATCTTTCTTTTCATTTTACTTTAAAAAAGAAAGGTTGTAATTTCGGCGTCATGGGCGATTATTTAAAATCAAACGAAAGGAAAATTTTTAAAAATGAATGGTCACGCTAAAGTAACACACATTTAATTCCCCCATTTAATTTTTCCCTTAATAGTGTTTTCGACTAAAAGTCCAACCTAGTTATTTTAACCCCTTCTTTAATTTCTGGATTATTATAAATTTTATATTTAATATTTTAATATTTTTGATATTTAAATAAATTAAAATGACATGTATATTTTAATAATAAAACTTTTTATATTTTTAATAATGATGACGTTGATTTAAAATATTAAATATTCTCAATATTTTATATTTTTCATTTTAAAAAAAATATTATCGTATTTAAATATAGTAGTTTATTTATAGAAATTAATATTAAAAAAATTATTCGTTATTTATATATACTTAATTTTAATTATTTAATATTTTATTTATCATTTAAAATTATATTTTCAAATTTTTAAATTAAATATTTTTTTATGATAAGGATTTTTAGAGAACTATGTGTCATAAGTGTATGTTTGCTTAACCTTTTGGGTGAACTTTTCATCTATTTTCAGGGGTTTGAAGCTAACTGATGTGAAGAGTGCTAGTCTCCTATATATACAGGATTAAAATATAACCGTCAAGATAAAGAGGAGATTAAATAAACAAGACATGAAGGAAAAATCTATAGTAAAATTAAATAATTTTATTAAAATTAATGAAATTATGTAATCTAAATACCATAAATGCAAAATAAATTATTAAATCAACAAAATATGAATACAAAATATATACATAAAAACTAACAAAATATGAATCAAAAGTATACTCACAAAAATGAAATTTGATTAATTTTGATAATAAGTATATTCATATATGATCTAAAATTTTGACTAAATTTGATAATCTATTTATTAAGAAATATAATTTAAAGGTTTATGTTCTCAAATTTTAATTTTTTATTAGGTATTTTTTCTTTTCTTATTTTCATGTTTTATTTATTATTTTATTATAAAAGAGTGGGTACTAAAATCTAGGGTAAATTATATATATAATTTATCTAATATCTTTTCCCACCTCCATTTCATATGAGCAATATTTTGGGGTACCCTAGGGGCTAGTATATTGGGTAAATTAAGTAGGAATGAGAGGGGAATATTGGGTTCCCTATATATAATCTATTAATATTTCTCTCATCTCTACGGGTATAATTTAATATATAATTTACCAAATATTTTCCCATTCAATAATATGAAAGTGAGAATGAAGGAGAATATTGTTTAAATAATAATAATAATAATAATATCCATTTTTAAGGTCACAGCCAAGCCAGACACCAAATTGGTGTATGAGACCCCCTTGGTTGTGGGACAAGGGACCCACCAAATATTTTCCCATTCAATAATATGAAAGTGAGAATGAAGGAGAATATTGTTTAAATTATAATAATAATATCCATTTTTAAGGTCACAGCCAAGCCAGACACCAAATTGGTGTATGAGACCCCCTTGTTTGTGGGACAAGGGACCCACCTCCGCGGAGGTGGGTCCCTTGTCCCACAAACTTAGGAGGAAACACATGCTCTTAACCATTAGGTTATATTATATATAACCTATTTCTCTTTTAACCATGTTGAAATGATAAAAACAGGGATGGAGGAGAGTATTGCTTAAATTATATATTATATATAACCTTTCTTTTCACCTTTTTTTTCCTTTTTTTTAATCATAGTGAATTAATAACTTGTTGGACTAATCTAGGCAATGCCCAGATCAAATCTACCCAATATTCAATATGAGAGTGAAGGGATATTAGATCCCTAACCCCATAATTTACCCCATATTTCCTCCCCGTAATTATAATTACATAATTAGAATATTTTGTATAGAGTGGGCGAATATTAGGTCCTCCAACCTCATAATATACCATATATTCCCCCCACTCCACCTCATAAGTGTGTGTTTTCAACTTATAGTGCATCTTAGTTATTTTTAAGTGTTATTTTTTTTTTCTTTAATTTCTTATTTAATTTATTAAACACTTTAGTGTTAAAAAATTATTATAAATTTATTAGAAATTCTGGTGTTAAAAAAAATAATTATATACTCCACTCATCATCAAGGACTAGAAATCAAAGTGATTACAAATTCATTACACAAATTATTCTGAAAACTAATTCAAAATGTTACTAGTATTTATTATTAAATTTTTTTTTTTTTTTTTTTTTAATTCCTCATTTCAAAAATTTAACTAATTCAAAATTTTTATTTTGAGATTTTTAGCTTGAAATTTATAATATTTAACCACTTAAATTAATCCATTTAGGCATTGACTAAAAAGTACACAAATCACTCCATTTGTAGTGACCCCTTATGTTTAGGTGATTCCAAGTTCCATATGTTTTGATAAATTTCCTAAAAAATTGATGATCTAGGTTATTTTAAAATTAGTGAAAACTTTTCTAAGAACAGTTCCATAAACAAATTTCCCATCATATAAATGGAATTCTAACTTCTAACTTGGTTGCAATTAAATTTACAGTCAAATTTAACCAAAAATAAGACAATTTTGGTGCTTTCCTTCACAATTCTATCATCACTATATTTATTTTAACCCATAACCTATCCATACAAGCATGCACGCATAAACATTAACAATATTATAGTGTTTTATCGTGTTGAGAAAACTTACGTGCATTTTACACTCTAGTGTTAAAAGATATTGTAACATTTTATCCAATTATAATGTTTGTTAACCCAATATAATAATTTCTTTTCCAAGAAGAAAACATAGATCCTATATTAGTAAAAAATAAAATTACATTATTTAGGTGCCAAGTGCACACATAAAAAATATTCAACTAGCAAGATATTGACATCCTATTATAACTACTTAAACAACCCTAAAGAAAGGTCAATAAAAACTAGTCTAATAATATGCCTCGAATTAAACATTGCTAAAGCTAGTTTCACCAACACTTAAAGACACAAAAACATTGTTTGCAATCTTAGAGATTGACTCACCTTAAAAGAAAATTAGACACAAATACAATAGTTTCGAATCGGAACACTTTTTTGGAGAGAGAATTTGCCAAAAACATATGATTCTTGAAATACATGTGGAAAAAGGTGATTTAATGGAATAGATGTGGAGTATCATTTCGTTGCTAAGTTATGTACAATAAATCTATATTGATCACGGCCTTAGGCTTATCATTCACCCAATCTATTGGTAATGTTAATTCATTGAACACTTTCAATTGAGCCACATTTCTTTCCAAAGAATTCTTCAAACGAAAACAAAAAATTAAATTCACTTTAGATGTTCCAACCATGCTGTTTCACGAGGAACAAAATGAGTTTGTGAGAAGTAGTGAATGAATCTCTTGCTACAAATAGTATCATCTTCTTAACACACTAGTATCCAAATTTGGTACATCTTTTGTACAAATGATTGCAGAACAATAGCATGTCAAAAATATGTTCAAACATCATAAAAGTAGTCCTTAGTGAAAGAACTTCCAGAGATACGAAAATAGACAGGAATGGAATTTCACTCATCATGCAACTTTCTGACTAATCGCATAGGACAAAGTATGTGAGTACCATCCATATGACACACTTGAGACCCCCATAGGTGGTGTCTTGCTGAAAAGTTCCAGTGACCAATATTGAGTGAATAGGAACTGTAGGTTTCTATGAACACTTTATTTTCTTGTTGCGTAGAAGTTTGAATTCGAAGTACCTCACACTTATTTATAACATATTTATTGAATTTCTTGCTTTCTTTTCATTTAAATAGACACATGTATTAATTTGGAAACTGAACTACATCTTCTTGAAATCTCCATGCATTTAATTTAATTGTCACCATTTTAGACCTTGGCCCAAAATGCTGGTCTCGAAGACTTCAAATTTTTCCTTGTATTAAAGGGGGATTTTCTCCCCTTCCAACCCATAAAAAAATAATAAAAGAAATGCCATATAGAGCATTGGTAGTCAAATCCTCTTTACTAGCAGCGTCACTACTTTGATCCAAGGGACTCCCCCTTAGTCACCTTCTACCTTAGCGTCGACTCCTTTAGGAGCACCCCCACTCACCAACATTATTGGACAACAACAAAACCCTCTTGGTCCCACCATTTTACATTTTATGGCACTTCTGAACCTTTCATACTTGACAAAACTCATCAATGATCCTACACATCATGATGTAACTTGTCCCTCCATGTTGACTAAGATTCTCATGGAAATCCCAAAATTTGAGGCTAAACACCAGGAAGACCCAACAAATCATGTGATGTCCTTTCATCTGTGGTGTTCATCCAACACCTACATAGAATATTATATTCAACTTCGTTTATTTCAATGAACCTTAATTGATGATTCAACCAAATGGTATGTTGATCAACCTAATGTGACACACTCCACTTTCCATTCATTGGCATTAGAGTTTCTGAACTGCTACCAATCACCTATTCACCATAATATTGGGATAAAAAATCTTTCGAATTTCCATTGGAATACGACTGTCCACATTTTGGACCACATTCACAAATTTAAGAGACGTTGTAACCTTTGTAAAATAAAACTCAATGACTCATTTTTCCTCGATTGGTTTTTGAAATCCCTCCTCCCTCTGATTGCCAAATATGTCACTTCGACCATACCTACTACTAAAGACGATTCTGTCATCAAAGCCCAATAGTATGACATGATTTACTCTTAGTTAGGGTATTTATATATTGTTATTCTTGATGCAACTCGACATCATATCCTTGAATCAACCAAACTCAAAACATCTCATGCATTTTATGGCCTCATTGGCCTAGTCACCAACCCTGTAGCTCAGGTTGTTCCACAGAGATAGAATTTCGTAGCACTCCAATCTTGTGCTCCACCCCAACAACCTCCTTTTGCTTCCACCACAACGTCTCTGCATACTCATGGAGTGACATGCACTGGCCAAACTTTCCCTAGCATTTCGAACCCATATTATCCCTTGTTAGGACTTCCTCAACCTCTTGAACAACCCCATATAGGGGTTAATTTTGTTCAATGAAATCCCCAAGCATGTTCAATCCTTCGAGCAACTTAATTTTGTGAACCCATCTAACCCTTAGAATGAAGGGTGCAATCACAATAGAAACTGAGGAGGCAATCAGACTCCATCCCTAGAAGGAAGTCTTCAGTGCCAATCGAACACAGATAACCAACAACCCACAAAAGACCCTGATCCTCTTGTGATTAACAATCGTTGCGGACAAGAATGAGGAAATTGTTAGTCATGATGTAGGACCAATTTTCCTTGTGCCATTTGTGGGTCAACGGAACATTATACTCACCATTTCGCTCAACTACTGGAAATATGACAACAACAAGAAGCCAAGTAGCATCAAGTTGCTCCCACTCAGGGTCAACCACAACCCTCAACTATTGTTTTACATAGTCCATTTACTTCTTAGGGTGTGGTTCAACAAAAATATGCACCATTTGTATATCAATATATGGATCCATCCTACCAAAATATTTTAATGCGGTTGGATTAGGTTTTTTTACAAACCTAAAATTGGAATTACCTGCCCTCACCTCCTCTTCCTAAGAAAGAGGCTTTTTTTTTCGTGAAATGAATGTCCCACTGCAAATCTTGTTCCTAGAACCTGCACCTCAAATTCCTATAATTCTTATTCAATGAAATTTGCATTACCCTCATGCCAGGTTTGCTTAGCTATATAACATCATCAATGACTTGGCACAGTCGCCTTTGGCCATGTCTTTCCTCGAAGTTCTCCAATCTTGCCCCACCTAGTGCAAGGCATTGTTGAACACTTTGGGCGTGATTGACCCCTATGATTCATGCCTTATGAAATTTGATATGGATAATTCCAAACCATGACTACCATCCAAAATTACTTTTTAGTTGCCAGTTACTATTCACAATCTTATCATCCACTGTTTCATCATAGATGAAGATGCATCTGTATGCATCATGTCCACACATTTTTGGAAGAAATTAGGTTCTCCTAAACTCAATTCTTCCAACATTCCATTATGAGCATATAATGGAAGACCATATAAACCCTATGAGGTATACCAGAATGTGTTAGTTGAACTAGTAGGGAAGAAATTCCTAGTAGACATTGAGGTAATCGATGCCCCTTTAGATTACAATATATTACTAGGATGAAGTTTCATGTATGCAATGAAAGTAGGGACTTCTTTTATATTTTGTATCGTGATGCTTCCCCCTAATGGACATGTTATCACTATTTATCAACTCACTTATTATTAGCCTCATTCCTCCATCAATGCTGACAATACATTACCCATAGTTGGGAAACACTCGACTGCTTTTCCGATGTGGGATGTTGGACCTCAAGTTTTTAAAGAATCTGCTTTACTCAGAGTCCATCCTAATGCTCCTGCCTGTATACCAACAAATGATCAAAGTCTATGCATAGGGTCTTGGTATCTAATCATCCTGAAAACGTTGAATATATTCCCTCTATTTCAGAACCTTCTATGATGATTCCTACTCCTACAACAAGTCCTTCATATGATACCACAGACAATCCTTCAAACACTGAAGTTACTCCCTAGGTTCTGGAATATCCTATGATGGTTCCCACTTCCATGAATGTTCCTTCATGCACCAAATGGGATCCATTTGTTTTGAAGCCTTCTACAACCCCCCCCATATTGAGTACTTATTTCAGCACTAGTGATCCTCCCATCTATCAGCTTCCTTTTCTATGTCCTATTCTAGGTCGATATGAGCACCCTGTAGTGGCTAGTCTTCCACTCCTTGGTATCACTCTTGGAATTCACAATTGGTACGTGTCACTATCGAAAAATCCTCTTAAACCATATGTGCATATGGTTCTTAATTATACCAAGATACCACCATCCACTTAACAACCTTCGAGTCCTTCCCCACTTTAATCTCCTTCCCCAACTCCTGCAGTGACTCGATGAAGGGTTTGAGGAAAGGCTCCCCAAAACCCAAAACCACTTATAAATAGTGGTAGTACCCAAGAATTATCATGCCCATCTATAAATAGTCCTCATTCATGCACCATTTGTGGTGTTATTGAACACAACACAAATCTCTACCCTGAGCTACTAGTAATATGGGACACCCTTAATTTACCTCCCACGCCATCTGGTCCTCTCCCAAAAGGTTGCTCATGACTTTTTGGGTTGCATACTAGCCATCCATGTAGCATATGTGGTGTTTATGGTCACTACAGTAATCACTGTCTAGATTTACCTCATTATTAAGACACTTTCCTCACTCTCACTTGACCTACAATGTCCATTCCTCAAGGATACACTTGTCTATAGGAAAAAAAACCCTATTAATCAAATACTTTAGCTTTCTTCTAGCTTGGAAGATGAACTAGTTCCTAAAAATGATGGATTATACTCCTCCATCCTCCATCCTTTGAGTACTCCACTTCTTCCATCGTCAGAACTACCTAAATAACCAATTTCAGCCTAGATTCCCTCCCATACTACTGGAATCACGATCACACCCTCTAGTAGTGAAAAATCATGATCCAAGAAGAATCAGAAGAAACCAACCATAGGGATTCCCTGCATACATGCACCCTTCCTCAGTGTATTATCTCGCCTTGTTCTAGATGCCATCAAGATGAACATACACTAGAGCAGTGCCCTTTACAACACACCATAAGCATCAATCCCTGCTCACCTTATCTAGAGATACCACAAGGATTCCATCCTCTTTAATGCCCCCCATGAGGGTGAGGACATACATCATGTCCCCGACAAGGTCATTCACCCATACCATGTAATTGAGGAAACTACCACAACCTACCTTTGCCACCTATAAGCCCTCGTAGACAAACCTACCTTATCTACAACTACCTACACCATCCCATGTTCATGTGTGAACCTCTAACTCAACAAGATCATGAATTACAATATTTTAACCCGTTTTGACATGGAAGAATGCAACACCTTTAATTCTTTGACGATGAGCCTGACAAAGATGAAGTCCCCCCCCATGATGATCTCTTTTATGTC
The DNA here is from genome assembly GCA_031772625.1 of Pinus tabuliformis. Taxonomy (NCBI): domain Eukaryota; kingdom Viridiplantae; phylum Streptophyta; class Pinopsida; order Pinales; family Pinaceae; genus Pinus; species Pinus tabuliformis. Next base: position 542,123,745 of record CM062812.1, on the reverse strand, counting down.
TCTTCTAATTGATCTAAATAAATATACCACTTTGAGTAGCTTAATATCTCGCCCGAGGATGACTCTCCCCCTCATTCTTTGCACCATATTGGACCATGTTGGGGAGCATGCAATTACTTCCTCTTCATCTTTACTTATTGAAAATCCCACACCATCAAAACTCGATCATGGGAAAGCTCCCATGGAACATTTTACCCATTATATTCAAGTGACGATGATGATCGCTCTATCTTTTTCTTATCAACAGTTGATTTTCCATAATTATTATTAGAAAAGTTCATCGTCCCAAATAGCCCTCTTGAAATACCTCCACAAACAATGATATTCACATCTAATAAAGATATTTTGGAGGCCCTTACTGGACTTGATTATCCTTGAGATGATGTGCATTATCGTTCCATGTTTTAACCAAACCCAATCACCCCTATAGACCCTTCCATGGAAACTAAGGATTTTCTTCCACACAGTCATGTTGATTGGTTTAAAAATCCAATACGAACTCCTGATGCTTCTAAAGAGGGTAATTTTGCTAACATATCCCCTATTATTCAAGTGGATATTTCATAAAATATGGGTGTCATGGAAAACATTCTCTTGAGAGAATATTGCTCCCTCAAAGAGGTGAGTTATTACAAAGCACTCTTTTAGGAATTATGTGACATCCTCACCTAGAAATATTTAGAGATTCTAGGACTTAATCCATCCATAATGGAGAATCACATTGATATTTCGACAAATGCCGAACTCATATTCTGAAAGAAATAAGACATTCACCTCACAAAATATTCATCCATTAAAGGCGAATTCAAGAAGTTGTATTTAGCCAGTTTTATTTACCCCAATGAGTACATTTCGCGATATTGTAATCCTCTCCTCGTTAATAAAATACAAGGTACTATACATGTCTATGTTGATTTTTGGGATCTCAATGTAGCCTATCCCAAAGACAATTACCCCACACCATTCACCAACCAAGTTGTTGATACATGTGTATGTAATGAAGTTCTCTCCCTCATGGACGAATACTCTCAATACAATGAAATTCATATCCCTTCTAGAGACTAATATAAAATGGCCTTTAACACATCTTGCGACAACTTTGCCTATCGCATTATGCCCTTTGGGCTCAAAACCATTGGCACTACTTTTCAACACTCTATGTCTTATGTCTTTCGTGATATATCCATTATTATGTTAGATTCCTTGATGACCTTACTACTCAATAAAAGCATCACTATGCTCATCTAGAAGATCTTCCAATTATCTTCCTCCAATGCCACTAATACAATATCCATTTAAATCCCCTTAAATGCATATTTTGTGTTCCTACCAGTCATTTACTGGGATTTACTATTTCCCAACATGGTATTAAGGTTGAAATTTTAGGTTTACCCATTAAAATTTCAAGCCATTCTTGAACGATCCCCACATCAAACTCGCCAACAGTTATAGGGCCTCCAGGGAAAGGCCAATTTCCTTCATCGATTTATTCCAAATTATGCAACCAAAGCACATGGATTTATTTGTTTGTTTCACCAAAACATCCCCTTCCATTGGGATGATATTTCCCAATGATATTTTGACACTCTTAAATAAGCCCTTGTGTTTTCTCCCTTAATCTCTCCTCCTAATTTAAATCACAATTTCATTTTGTATGTGCTTGCCTCAGATTTGGCCATTGTGAGTATTTTTACTTCAATATGATGATGAAAAGAAGGAACATGTCATTTACTATATCACTAGAGCATTAGCCATACTTTAATTACGATATAGCCAAGTTGAGAAACTTGTCATGGTTTTTGTATTATCTATTCAAAAGCTACACCACTATATGCTTCTACACACCATAAAAGTCGTCGCTAATTCCAATCATATGTAGTACATATTAAGACGATGAATCCTTAGTGGCAAGTCCACTCTATGGGTTGTTATCCTCCATGAGTATGATTTAGATTTTACAACCCCAAGAGTAAGAAATCTCTTATTATTGCTAAGCTCATCACCACACTACCAAGTAGTAGTATGTCCCCCTCATCAAATGAACAATTTACTGATGAACATATTTTTCAAATATCATCAGATGATCCACGACATGGGGATATCTTGACATATTTTCACTCCTAGAAGTTTGCACCCCATCTTACATGCAATGATTGTCATAGAATTCATTGCCCCACACCCCCTAAATTTCATGTTATTAGATATACCTTAAACCATCGAGGAGGGTATAACATATTACAGTGTTGACCTCCCATAAAGAGGTTGAACGAGTTATTACCAATTTTCATAGCGACACTTGTGGTGGCCATGTATCTGGCATGGACACCACCTAGAAAATTATTCATGCAAGTTACTTATGGCCTACAATATTCAAATATTGCATCGAAGTAGTCAAACATTACGCAAGCAGTCAAACCCTTACATGCAAAATGTGTTCACCACTCCACCCTGTTATTGCCACTAGACCATTTGTAAATGGGGGATTGATTTTATGGAGTGCAATCCCACATCCATTGGCGGCCATGAGTATATCATTATGTTTGTCGATTACTTTACTAGATGGGTTGAAGCCATGCCCACATTGAATTGTTCCAGTAACACAAAAACCTAATATTTCTTCAACCATGTCATTGCACGTTTCGATGTTCCTCAAGTACTTGTTTCCAAAACTAGTAAACACCTTGAGAATGAATTCTTTGAGAAAATTTCAGTAGTACTCAACTTCAAGCATAAGTTCACTCCCTTTTACCCACAGTTTGTTGGAAATACTAAGAGGGGGGTGAATCAATATTTATTTAAATTATTATATCTTATACTTTTGTGATCCATATTGTGAATAAGAGTGTCTTTCGGATTAATTACAACATTAGGATTTGGTCGACGTTTTGAACCAACTAATGTAGTTCATCCTCAAGACAAAGGTGAAAAAATCAGTCAATCTTAAGGAATAAATAACAACGATGCATAAGGGTCCAGAGATAGTCGTTAGGAATTAGTTGTTAGTAAATTAGTTAATTAGTTATACAATTAATTAAAATAATATTTATTTATAAATTAGTTGTTAGGGATTAATTATTAAAATAAATAAAAACTAGCTATTCTTTATTTATTTTAATATATATTAAAAATAATTGAAATAAAATTGTAAGGGTACACAATTCGGAATTAGTCGTTGGTAAATAAATTACTAGATTAATTAAAATGATATTTATTTATAATTATATAAACCTTAATTCATTAAAAGAAATTAAAATAAATCAATAAAAGAATTAAATAAAATAATAAAATGGCAAGGGCCAAGAATTAGAATATTTAAAGGAAAAAGTTTAATAATTATATTAAAAATATCATAATATTTTAATTAAAGATAATTCCAATATAAGAAAACATTAAAATAAGCCATAATTCTTAAAAAACAAGAAGGAAGAAGCAGGGGATTAAAATTAAGAAGAGAGGGTCGGAATCCAACTCTTACTTAATTTCCAACCATCATCCTTGTTGATATTGTTTGCATGCTTCTCAATATTGATAGCCTATTTGAGCTTCCTATGGTGGAAGTGATCAACCCTACCAATGACTTTGGAATCCTAGATGCAGACATGGTGCTTTGATTTCTTCGCATGTTTAGCTAGACCTTATGAGAGGGAATGATTGTGCCTAATATCTGTTTCATGGTCTTTGATTCTATGCTTAATGGAGCAACGCATTTCTCCAATGGAGGGAACCCCATAGGAACAACGAATCGAGTAGACCCCTTTAATGTCTTTAGGGTCTACATGGTCTTTAAAAAATCTAAGAGAAATTTAAATTATTATATTATGCCACTTAATATTTTTATCACAAGTTAAACTATAACACAAGAAATATAACAAAAACTAAATTTCTTGATGAAGATAGTGAGGAATCCAATCCTCTTTTTCAAAAGTTCAAGCACAAACCTATACAATAGATTCTTTGACTTCTTCAAGGCTCCAACCCTGAATGAGGACTCTAATACTCAAACACAAATCCAAGCACCAACCTGGTCAAAATGAGGACTCCAATCCTCTTAACAAATCTCAGCACCAACTTAGTCAAAATGAAGACTCCAATCCTCTTAGGATCCACTTCAAGTACTTCTAATACTTCAAACATTGCTTCAGAATATCATAAAATAACTTTAACTCTACTACAACAAAATTCTTCACAGAGTGCTCCAAACATGTTTCTATAAAAGTATTCAAAAAAATACTCTAAGGATTCTTAAAAAATCACTTCAAATGATACTTCAAAGGTTTCAACAAAAAATCTCTAAGGTCTGCTCGAAAATTGCTCCACAAGTCTACTCAAAGAAGGTATTTAAGGACTGCTCCAAAATATACAAAAAAAACTACTTCATTTTTCTCTTAAAACTTGTCAAGTATTTGCTCAAAGTTTGCTTCAAAATAGCTCCTGGATTACTTCATAAGGTTGCCTCTAAACAAGTTTCAAGTATGCAACTATCACAAGGCTAAAATCCATAGAGAGGAGCCAAGTCTGATATTTGAATAGGTTTGAGATATACTTCTCCTTTAGGGTTGAGGTATGCTACTCCATATGGCCAAAATTCATTGGTTGAGTCACAGGTTTTAGGTTTGCAATATGGCTAAACTATAGGATGAATCCCATACTGTTAAATGGCTGAATTTGGTCTTTGTCATAGGTTTGAAGTAGGATGAGTTTTAGGCCGAATTTAGTGCCACAATGAGGCCAAATTGATACTCCAAAAATTGTTCCTATATTTCTCACAAAATTCCACAAAGGAGAATGAATTCCAATAGAAAAACCACCAATAATCCTTAATGAAAAATGGAGATAGAATCCACATCTTATTCCTGCAACTAACTCCTAGGTTCATGAGATATGAACATATATTTCTTCTCCACATATATGAATTCTTCTTGTCTCCTTGGCTGAGTTGGATGAGAAAATGAGGGGTATTGGCTCTTATTTATACACATTTGATCCCAAACTAAATTATCATGTTTATAGGGGGTCCAACTTGATCTCAAGGTAGGCCGATGTAAAGAGGGGAACAAAAACTAGTTTCTCTACCAAAAAAAATCATTTCTCCTCATTGGAGAGGATTGAGGAGGCATGCTATAGCTCATTGGAAAGGACTTAATGTGATCTTTGAGTCTATGGAATTCTTATCTTCATCAATTCATTGTTTGACATCAATAACAAATTATTCTTCCAACAATATCCCCCTTTGTTATTGATGGAAAAAATATCCTCATATGTTACTCCCCTTGTCATCATGTTGCTCCCCCTATCATGGTGTTGCTCCCCCTATCATCATGCTACTCCCCCTATCGTCATGCTACTCCCCCTATCATGATGTTTCCCCCCTGTCATGGTGCTTCTCACCCTATCATCATGTTACTCCCCTTGTCATGATGTTGCTCCACCTATCTTCATGTTCTCCCCCTTTGAAATCAATAACAAAGCGGTACTATATTAGGATGAAAGAGAAAATAGTCCCATCTTTTGATGAAGATATTCAAATTATTCTTGAGCTAGGTATTTTATGAAGATATATGAAATTTTTTCCTCAGTGTTGACATACACCAATTTGATTTTTTGCTTCGCAACTTATTCTCGAATAAAGTGATTTTTTATTGGAATATGATTTGTCTTGAATGCATGAATATAGTTTTTGAGAGACTGATAACACTGGTATGTCACAATAGATTGAAATAAGCTGTTTTTTTTTTCTATTTTGACATCGCTCAATTCTTCCTTCATCCATATTATTTGTGTACAACAATATGTTGCTTCTATATACTCAAATTTCATTGTGGAGAGAGATATAAATGATTTTTTCTTTCTTAGCTAAGATACAAGACAATCTCCTAAGAAGAATGCATTCCCACTAGTGCTATTTCTATCATCAATGCTTTCTTTCCAATCTACATTAGTATATGTTGTGAAGGTAATATTTTTACTCTTAGGGCACCATATGTCAATATTAGGAGTCCCCTTTAGATATCTGAATATTCTTTTCACTGCTTGCATGTGTGATTCCATAGGGATTGAATGGAATTTTGCCACCATTCCTACAACCTACATGATGTTTTGTCATGAAGTTGTCAAATATAAAACCCATCCAATCATTTATCTGTAGAGAGTTGCATCTATTGTAGTGGATTCATCATCCTCACTCAACTTGCAACCTGTAATCGTGTGTGTGCTAACAAAAACACATTCTTCCATCCTAAATTGCTTAAGCATCTACTTGAGGTACTTTATTTGTGTTATGAACATTCCAACATCAATTTGAATTACTTGAAGTCTAGGAGAGAAATACAATTCTCCAATCATTTACGTTTCAAATTATTTTGACATTTCTTGGGAAAATTTGTGACTCATCCTGTCATTGTTGCTGCCAAAAATAAGATCATCCACGTATTCTAGTGTGATCAACAAACTATATTTGTCCATATTCATGTAAATATTTCTTCCTGCAACTCTTCTTTTGAATTCTTGTTGTTGGAGATACTTATCCAGTCTAGCATATCAAACTCTTGGAGCTTCTTTTAATCCATACAAGGCCTTCTTTACTTTGCAAACATAGTATTTATTTTCTGACAAGTCAAATCCTTTTGGTTGTTCCATGTATACTTCTTATTTTAGATCTACATTTAGAAAGGTTGAATTCACATTAACCTGATAGAATTTGAATCCTTTAGAACAAGAAAATGCTAAAGACATTATTATAGCCTCTAATTGGAAAAAGGAGCAAAATCTCTTCAAATTCAATTCCTTCAATTTGACTATATCCCTTGCACACCAATCTTGCCTTATTTATGATGACTTGTCCATCTTCATTCATTTTTTCCTTATACAACCACTTGGTTCCTAAGACATTTTTATCCTTTAGATGAGATATTAGTTCCCATGTTCCTTTCTTTTCAATTTGATTCATCTCTTCGTCCATTGCCTTTATCCAAGTGGACCGTTACGTTCTTAGGTGAAATATTTTGGTTTAACTAGAGATAGTAAGTCAATATCACTTCTTTTTGGTGTGTTTTTCATATTTATTCAAGTTTGTATTCCTCCATGAAAATATGTAATGATTTGGTCTTCTAGATGATGTTTTTGTACAAATTTTAACTTTTATGGTGTTTGAGATGGTTCCTCCTTTTGATTTCCCGACTCCTTCTCTTATGTTGCAACACCTTCCTTTGGATTTACAAGAATAGGGTCTTCATCATTGATTTGAACAACTTCTTTTTCAAGAAGAGCCCCATCAATATTTACATCAACGCTTTTGACTATCTTCCACAAATGATTGTTGTAGCATTTGTGGGCCTTGCTTCTTAAAGAATATCCAAGGAAAAATCCTTCATTAACACGAGAATCAAATTTTCCTAGCGAATCATCATTAGTCTTCATAAATAATTTTCTTCCAAATATTTTGAAGTGTTTCATAGAGGCATGCATTCCTTTCCATAGATCATATGAAGTTCTATCATTATTTACTCATAGTTGCACTCTATTCATGATATAGACAGATGCCCAAAATACCTCCCTCCAAAATTAGCCTGGAAGTAAGCTTCCAAAAATATTATTCTTACATTCTCTTGTATAGATTTATTGTTTCTTCTTACTACTCGATTTTGTTGTGAACACCTAGCATTAAAAAATTCCCTCTTGATCCCATATTTTTCATAGAAATCATTGAATTCTCCTAATGAAAATTCTCCACCTCTATTTGTTCTTAAGCATTTGATATTCTTATATATTATATATTATATAAATCCTTATATATTATTTGACTTATATATTATGAAAAATACCCACATCATTCTAGTATAATCATCTAGAAATAAAATAAAGTACCTTCCTCCTTATATAACTAAAGTTATAGTTGGACCACACGGATCTGCATGAATGATTTTCAAAGGCTTTGATGTCGAACATTCCTTTGATTTGACATTTGTCCTGTTTTTCTTTCCACGTTGACATTGTTCACAAATATCATTTGCTAGCTTTAAGATTCTAGGGATATCTCTTACTGCTTGAGTTTTTTTTATATTCACCAAGTTATCAAAGCTTAGGTTTCCCAAATGGTTATTCCATAGCCAACTTTCATTTTCTTAACTCATGTAACGTCTCTCATCTTGAATTTCATTGAGAATGTATACATTATCCATTGTTCTTACTCCTCTTCCTATCCGTTTTACTGAATATGATCTCCTTATCTCTCAGTCCTTGGAATGAAAGATGATATCATGTCCGCAATCACATATCTGGCTAAAACTTAGAAGATTATTCTTGAAACCTTCAATGTATAGAGCATTTTTTTCTTCCCCTTTCCATTGATGAGACTCATTGTGCCTTTCCCAACAATTGTTGGCATTATGAGACAAGTGTTGTCCTTTGATGGCAAATCACTCTGATGACAAATCATAGTACAGAAGGATAGCAGCAAGGAATTGATGATCAGTCTACAAGTATGAAGAAAAATATATACACGCTGGTTCGCTATATACCAAGTCGCGTGTACACGCAGGTTGGCTTCAGTAAAAGAGCGTGTATGTGGAAAGCTGATCTTTGGTCCGTGGCGGTTATTCCTTGGAAGTTTTGCCTATGGTTTTGGACCATGATGTCTCGACGGACGTGTCGATCCCTAGTTTTGAAGTTGATGGTTTTGGATTTCTATGGTTTTGGCCCGTGGTATTGAGCAAGGCCTAAGGCTATATAAGGAGAAGAAGATCATTAGGCAAATGCATCTGAAATGTCTTGAATATCTGATGAAGTATTAGATCCAGTATGCAGGATATGGTTTGATGATGCATTGCTTGATCTGAGCTAAGGAGAGATCTCACCGGTTGATGGAGAACAAGATCTAAGGAGAGATCGGGATCAAATGGTTTGAAATGAACTATCTTTATATGGTTGATTATGCTTATTCTAGATCTACATACTGACGCAAATAATGTTCTATAAGTGTTATAGTATGATTGATATCCGGTACAGCTGCAAAGTTATAAGGAAATATTTTTAGATCTGTACGCGGGTTTGCCTTGGAAAAAGGGCGTATACACGCAGGTTGGGTTCATCCAAGTAGCGTGTACATTGTAAAGCTTGATATTTGAAGTTGCAGATGGGTCTGATGGTTATTGCAGAGTTCTGTGTCTACTCTGTGTTCTGGTGACTGTGTTGTTGACAGTGTTTCAGTGTTTCAGTGTTTCAGTGATTAATAATGCAGGTTGTACTACAAGGTGATTATCTTATGGATCCAGTATGAAAATGTATGAAACGTGGTCCCTGGTAGATCGTAGGCCAGCACCTACGTACTGGTAATCATATCAGCCAGTACAAGAGCAAGGGGAGTAAAGATTGGAGCATTCTGTAGGTAGGCACCTACGTACTAGTAAATGGATCGGCTAGTACAAGAGCTAAGAGGGTTGTAGCCCTCTGTAGGTTGTAGCCTGCGTGCTGGTAAAGGACTGCACCAGTACATTGTAAAAGAAGTTTCTTATTAAAGAAGAAAGAGACGAATTGCAGCAGGTGGTTTTCACCCACATTGGGTTTCCACCTTATATTATGGTGTTCATGTGTGCTTCTTGTGTGTGATGATCTATTCTGTTTACTGCACTTGCTTACTGTTCATATGGTTAATGAAGATCTGATGCCTAACTAAAGACTCACATTTAATGGATTAACTGAATCATAAATATTCTGGATATACGCTAGTTGCTTTAGACACAGTAGCGTATACACGCGGGTTCACTCATTTGAAGTAGCGTATATGTATCTGAGTATGAAATTGAAAAAGTTTTAATGATCTGATAATACTGATTCACCCCCCCCTCTCAGTATTATTTCCAACAATTGGTATCAGAGCAGGTCCTTTGGTAGAAGCTTGATCGCTTGAAGGAGATCCGTGGAACAATGGGAAAGAAGCTTAAGAAGAAAGCTCATAAGAAGAAGAAGACATCTCAGAAGGACTATGACAGTGGGAGAATCGATTGGGGATTAGGTATAAGAAGCTCTTCAGATTTAGAATCCGATTCAGAATCATTATCAGGTATGAATGTGTTATCCTCTGATGTTCCAGCTATATTTCCTTGTGAAAGTGATGGAAGTGATAGTGAAACTACTGAACATGCTTTTATGGGTGAGCAAGAAAAGTATCAAATAGAGGCAGTATTTAGAAGGCTTGCAGACAAAATTAAAGATCAACAAGATATTTTGAACAAAAGGGAATGTGCTTTCAAAGAAGAAGTTACCAAACTAAGAGCTCAATTAGAAGAAGGAAACAAGGTAAGAAAGCTACTCAAGGACAAGGAAGACCAATTACAGCATGAAGTGACATCATTAAGAAAAGAAGTCAACGAAAGAAGCACAACCATCAAGAAACTCAAAGATAGATCCAGCTACTATGAAAATCTTGAAGCTACAATCCTCTCACTAAAAGGAGATCTTGAAGAATCAAAGAAGCAGAATACAGATCTACTCCAAGCTATTACAAAACAAGAAAATGAAGTCACCAGCTTAAAATCTCAACTAGAATGTGCCTTCCGAGTTCGTCAAATGCAGCAGGATCTAAATGAAGAACAAGAAAAGGAGATTCTCAAACTAAGGCATCAGTTGGAAGAAGGAAGGAAAGATGGAGAAGACACGAAGAAGCAATGTCTAAAAAAGGAGGAACAACTTCAAGTTGAGGTAAATATCTTGAAAGGTAAATTAGAAGAAAAGGATAAACTTTTGAGATTTCAAGATAGTACTAAAGCCTTGGATGATATTCTTAGTAGTCAAAGGTCCCCTGCTATCAAGACTGGTCTTGGTTTTCATGAATCTGTTGAAGGTGAATTTAGTTCACAAGGTGAGGCAAGGAACTCTAAAGAGAAATCTAAAATGATCAACAAGGAGAAAAGAGAGATGAAAGGTCAATCTCATCATCAACCAAGGAAAGAAATTCTTCAAAGAAAATCTTTTACTCCTCCTATGAATAATGTTGAATGTTATGTATGTCATAATCTTGGACATGTTGCAGCCAGATGTGAAAGAAAAAGAGTTCAAGACCATCATGCAGAAAGATCATCACATTCAAGGTACTTTAATGGATATTGCTTTGCTTGCAATATGTTTGGTCACAAAGCTGTTGATTGCTACAGGAGGTATATGAAACATGTAAGATGTTATGCATGTAACAAACTTGGACATATAGCAAAGCAATGCAGGAACAAAGGACGGACATCACACCAAAAGGAGAAAACAACATCACACTTGAAGATATGGAAGAAGAAGGAAGTACAGACAGAAAGATGTGGCACAGCACAAAATACTCAGGTTCAGCACAACACAGACATAATAAACTCAGAGGAAGTTGAAAGTGTAAAACTTCAGTGTCCTGAAACTCATACACAAGTTTCATAAATGGAAGTCGCGTATATACGCGAGTTAGACACTGCAAAGTCGCGTATATGTCAGTCTGAGGAAAAGCAGTGGGGACAGGCTCAGAAAAGGGATCTGATATGATTCAGTCCATAGTTATAGTCTGCTGAGGATGTGTGAAAATGTTTTGCTACCTGTAAGATGTCTAGAAGTGTTTTGATCCTAACTTGATGATGATGATGATGTCTTGATGCTTACTGCTGATATATGCATGATCAGATCTAACAGATGGCACAGGTTGAGGGGGAGCATATGCCTTTAATAATAATTCATTGTTGGCATTATGGTTAATAGTCCTTGGTGATGATTCTTATATGGCTAAATGATATATCTTGCTATGATGTGGTTGTGAGTTGTCTATGATAATCTCTCATATGATTCTTGAGGTTACATAGTTGATGTTCAGATCAGATTTATGGTTGATTCCTTGATAATGCATATATGGTGCTTACATGGTGATAAGGATAAGGAGAAGTACAAAGCTTGAATACACATCTTCTTCACTTAATGATGAGTCACTCATATGCTGCTGTCATCATACAGTTATGATGCAGGCACTCTTGTGAATAAGGATTGTTGTTGTTGATGATATCAATAAGTTTTTGTCAAGTGAGCTTGAGCTCAAGATATATAGTGCTGATACATGGATGACTACTCAAAGTTGCTTTGTTGGAGACATGGTGATAAATTCTTATCTATATGATAGGATGATACTTACATATGTTGATTGATGTAGATGTTCCCAAGTAATGATACTTGGATCATGTAGATCTTGACAGTGGTGTAATGGCTATGGTGGTTTCACATATAATGTGAATGATTTCATGAGGATGTTTAAAAGGAGGAGTTGACATCTATGTTCAGACATACCCTATTGCAGGACAGTTACAGGTTGCTGATATGAAAATGGTTGTACGCGAGTTTCATAAGGCCTATCCGCGTATATGCGCTAGTTTATGTGGATGCAGACACGTATATGGAGTTTTGAAGGAAATCAGCAGGGATAGATGTTGGGTGCAGAAAGTCTGATATGGGTCTGACAGAGACCATCTGGCACAGGTTCAGGGGGAGTAGATAATCTTCCAATGATGCATTGTTGGCATTATCTTAGAAGCGTTTGGTTCACAATTGCTGTTGGTTTCAGGTGAAACACAGGCAGAAGGAGAACAGAAGGAGAACATGATTGCTGATATATATACAGTGATTGACAGTTGCTGCTGATAGTAGTTATTGATGATTTGCTTAGTCTTGATATTTCATGTGGTATCTCTTTCATGGTGTCAAGGTCATGTAACGGCCTATTTTGGTTTCCCCACTATGCCTGGGATGAAGATGTAATGTTCTTGCTTTATCATGTGTAAACTTTTGATGTATCCCCACTTGGTTGGGTGGATGAGTCAATTTTTGTATATCCTCACTTAGTTGAGAGATGGATGTATGTATGAGTCTTTGGTGATAGGAAGGTCTTTTATGATGAATAGAGTCATGTTCTTCTTAAAGAACATCTTTTGCAGATCTTGCCTACAGTCAGGAAGAGCATGAACAACACACTTCAGCAGTACAGAGACTCGGCATGTACTCAGGGGGAGCATTGACAGATTGGTACACTTTGGCATATACAAAGGGGGAGATCATTCAGAGATTTTAACAGATACTCAGGGGGAGTATGGACAGCGAAATGTTCAGCAAAGGAAGAGAACATCTTGGTCCACCCTTTGCACTTGATGTCAAAGGGGGAGAGTGATTTGATGTTGTTGCCATCAAGTCCAAAGGGAGAGATTGTTGGCATTATGATGCATGTGTTGTACTTGATGGCAACCCTCTCATAGAAGAATATCTCACTTATGTATAACTAGATGAATCTTCAGAAGAGATGTCAGATGTGACTGATGGAGGACAGCTCAAAGGAATCAGATGATAGTTCTAAGTGTAACAAGTTAGCTTTGCCATCAAGTCCAAAGGGGGAGATTGTTGGCATTATGAGACAAGTGTTGTCCTTTGATGGCAAATCACTCTGATGACAAATCATAGTACAGAAGGATAGCAGCAAGGAATTGATGATCAGTCTACAAGTATGAAGAAAAATATATACACGCTGGTTCGCTATATACCAAGTCGCGTGTACATGCAGGTTGGCTTCAGTAAAAGAGCGTGTATGTGGAAAGCTGATCTTTGGTCCGTGGCGGTTATTCCTTGGAAGTTGTGCCTATGGTTTTGGACCATGATGTCTCGACGGACGTCTCGATCCCTAGTTTTGAAGTTGATGGTTTTGGATTTCTATGGTTTTGGCCCGTGGTATTGAGCAAGGCCTAAGGCTATATAAGGAGAAGAAGATCATTAGGCAAATGCATCTGAAATGTCTTGAATATCTGATGAAGTATTAGATCCAGTATGCAGGTTATGGGTTGATGATGCATTGCTTGATCTGAGATAAGGAGAGATCTCACCGGTTGATGGAGAACAAGATCTAAGGAGAGATCGGGATCAAATGGTTTGAAATGAACTATCTTTATATGGTTGATTATGCTTATTCTAGATCTGCATACTGACACAAATAATGTTCTATAAGTGTTATAGTATGATTGATATCTGGTACAGCTACAAAGTTATAAGGAAATATTTTTAGATCTGTACGCGGGTTTGCCTTGGAAAAAGGGCGTATACACGCAAGTTGGGTTCATCCAAGTAGCGTGTACATTGTAAAGCTTGATATTTGAAGTTGCAGATGGGTCTGATGGTTATTGCAGAGTTCTGTGTTTGCTCTGTGTTCTGGTGACTGTGTTGTTGACAGTGTTTCAGTGTTTCAGTGATTAATAATGCAAGTTGTACTACAAGGTGATTATCTTATGGATCCAGTATGAAAATGTATGAAACGTGGTCCCTGGTAGATCGTAGGCCAGCACCTACGTACTGGTAATCATATCAGCCAGTACAAGAGCAAGGGGAGTAAAGATTGGAGCATTCTGTAGGTAGGCACCTACGTACTAGTAAATGGATCGGCTAGTACAAGAGCTAAGAGGGTTGTAGCCCTCTGTAGGTTGTAGCCTGCGTGCTGGTAAAGGACTGCACCAGTACATTGTAAAAGAAGTTTCTTATTAAAGAAGAAAGAGACGAATTGCAGCAGGTGGTTTTCACCCACATTGGGTTTCCACCTTATATCATGGTGTTCATGTGTGCTTCTTGTGTGTGATGATCTATTCTGTTTACTGCACTTGCTTACTGTTCATATGGTTAATGAAGATCTGATGCCTAACTAAAGACTCACATTTAATGGATTAACTGAATCATAAATATTCTGGATATACGCTAGTTTCTTTAGACACAGTAGCGTATACACGCGGGTTCACTCATTTGAAGTAGCGTATATGTATCTGAGTATGAAATTGGAAAAGTTTTAATGATCTGATAATACTGATTCACCCCCCCCCCCTCTCAGTATTATTTCCAACAACAATTTTAGCAAATCCATTGTCTCCAGAGGTTACATTTCCATCCTTTTCTATGTTTAAAGAGATGAAATTTTTCTAGTCCCTTGTCATGTGCCTAGAACATCCACTATCCACAAACCATTTGTTTTCCTTTTCTTGAGCACATAAAGCTAGACTACAATTGTTAGAGGTAGATTCTCCATTTTTCTATATCCAAACTTTATCTCCTTCCTCTAGAGAGTAGTTTTCTGTTATATGGATTGGATTATTGCATTTGTAACATTTTGGACTATACTTTTAAAAAGGAGAAAAGGACTTATAAGTACTGATTTGGCCTTGCCTCTTTGGATCAACAATATTATTTTGATGATTGACCCCATAAGCCTTGCAATATTTTTCGTAATGACCAATTTTTTTACAAAAGAAACAGTGACCAAGGAAAATAGTTTGGTACCTATTAGGATAAGTTTTCCTTGATGAGATATTCCTTTTAGGAGGTCGATGATTCTCATTCCTTGGATGAACTTTGTTACCTATAAGGTTATAATAATACAATCCTTTAAGGACATTAACAAAACTTCTAGGCCTTTATTCATGATGAACATTGGTTTCTTCCTTGGAGTTGGAGGATTTTCATGTATAACCAAGTATAGATTTTTCATGTAGTGGCATTTGCAATCTAAGAATGACATCCAAGCTATGGGAACTCTTCAAAATATTATTTGAGCCATGCAACTCTCCTTTTATAGATGCAACTTATGCTGCCAATTTTCACAGATTTCTTCCTTTTCCTTTAGTTTATTTCTCAACACTTCTTCTATTCCTTTAGCTTCTTCCTTCTTGGTTTTGAGAGTTTTGATTTCCTGAGATAAATTTTCATTCTTCTTTATAAGACTCTCATTCTATGCTACTAATAAATAGTCCCTCCACATTTCCTTCTACTTCTTCCAAACTCTCTTCTTCTTTTGGATTATTTGTGTCATTTGTGAAGGCCATGAACAATACTTCACTATTTCCACCATATTATTTTTCTTCTTCAAAGTCATCATTGTCTTGTTTGGAGAAAAAATTATTTTTTTTTGAGCCTTTCCTCTTGAAGGTTCTTCTCTTAGTTTCATCTTTATCATTATTGTCATATTTAAAAGGGAAATTTTCTGCATAGCGTCTTATTTTACCACATCTAAAGCATATTGGAAGTAACTTACCCTTGAGTTTGGATCATTTCTCCATATTATTAACAAATTGCACCATTTTAGTATCAGAATCATTGTTGTTGTAATCATAATTCTTTCCCTTTCTTGATGTCTTGGATGCCTTGAATGCAACTTCTTTATGAGTTGAATTTCTTGCCCTCATTTTGTATGATGTGAGAATTCCATGAATTTCATGCAATGATAGAGAGTCTAAATCTTTTAGTTCTTCTATGGAACAAAACTTGGTATTAAAATGATCTAGAAGAGATCTTAGGACCTTTTGGAAAATCATATTTTCTTTGACATCTTCACCTAGGCCTTTGAGACAATTGAATATATCATCTACTAGGGGAAAATAAGCAACAATATCTTCTTCATCATTCATCCTGAGGCTTTCAAACTGCCTTCTATAGGCTTGAAGCTTTGTCTTTTTGACCTTGTCATCTCCTTCATAAATATGAATGAGCTTGTCCCACATATCTTTATCTATCTTAATACCCATAAATTTATTGAATTTTGAATTAGACAAACCACTTGCTATAGAGTTCAAAGCCTTTGCATTTTCCACGTATGCTTTCTTTATGTCTAGATCTTTTGCAAGAGGAGATGGGACCTTGTATCCATTTGTGACAACTTTCCAAACTTCAAATCCAAGATACATTAAGTAGTGATCCATTATGACCTTCCAGAAGGATAAGTTTGTTCCATCAAATTGGGGGACCTTACCATCTTTACTGACCATTGTGATTCAAAATTCCTTCTTCTAGATGTTAGGTTGAACTTGAAGAAGTTGGCTCTGATACCAATTGTTATAAATATTGAGAGGGTTGGGGAATCAATATTTATTTCAATGGTTATATTATACTAGTTAATATTTTTATCACAAATTAAACTAGAATAGAAGAAATAAAACAAAAAATATTTTTATTGATGAATATAGTGAGGAATCCAATCCTATTTTGCAAAAAATTAGGCTCAACCTATACAACAAAATCTCTAACTTCTTCAAGGATCCAACCTTGAATGAGGATGCAAATCCTCAAACACAAATCCAAGAATCATCTTGGTCAAAATGAGGACTCCAATCCTCCTAGGCTCCATCCTTCAACTAGTTCTATGACTTCAAACACTACTTCAAAACACCATCAAATAACTCCAACTCTACTACAATAAAATTCTTCACAAACTACTCCAAAGATGCTACTACAAAAATATTAAAAAAACTACTCCAAGGATTCTTAAAAAATCACTTCAAATGATACTTGAAAGGTTTCTCAAAAAATTCTCTAAGGTCTACTCCAAGATTACCCTACAGGCATGCTCAATGAAGGTCTTTAAGGACCATTCCAAAATATACAAAAAAATTGTTTCATAGGTATATTAAAAATTTTCAAGTATTTTCTCTAACTTTGCTTCAAACTTTCTCATGGATTGATTCATAAGGTTGTCTCTAAATAAGTTTAAAGTCTGCAACTATCACAGGACCAAAATCCATAGAGAGGGGTCAAGTTTGGTATTTTCACAAGGTTGAGATCTACTTATACTTCAGGGTTGAGGTATGCTTTTCCATAGGGAAAAAAATCATTGGTTGAGTCATAGATCTAAGGTATGTAATAGGGATAAAATACAGGACGAATCTCAGACTAGAAGGAGGCCAAATTTGGAATTTGTCATAGGCATGAAGTAGGATGAGTGTTGGGACGAATTTAGTTCCACAAGGAGGCTGAAGTAATACTCCAAAAATAGTTCCTATTTTTCCAAGAAGATGCCATAAAGGAGAACGAATTGCAACAGAAAAAAACAAAAAGAATCCTTAACCAAAAATAGAGATAAAATCCACGCCTTGTTCCTGCATCCAGCTCCTAGGTTCATGAGATATCAAAACCTTATACTTCTTCTCTACATATATGATTTATTATTGATCTCAAGGTAGGCTCATCTAAAGCGGGGGGGGATTGTTTTCTCCACTTTAAAAATTCATTTATCCTCAATGGAGAGGATTGAGGAGGCATGATATAGCTCATTGAAAGGGTTTAATTTTCTCTTTGAGTCTATGGAATTATTATCTTCATTAATTCATCCTTTGACATCAATAACAAATTATTCTTCCAACACAGTCGAATGGGCTGGTTGAGGACGTCAACAAAATTCTCAAAAGTATGCCCCAATGTTATTTTGATAAATACTAGTCCAATTGGCATCATATGATTTTATTCATTCTATGGAACTATTGAACCACCATTAAAATAGCTATGGGTTTCACCTTTTTCATTCGGTTCATAGCAATGAATCCAACTTGCCTATAAAATGCGGAATACATCCACTCCACCTCACATTTGAGTTCCTTTCGAACATGTGCCCCACTAAGAAATGATTACTTACCTTGGAACATTTGGATGAAAATTGACACACTTTTCTACAACAAAATGAAGCCATGAAGTGTCATTTCAAGGCTTAGTATGACCAAGAGGTTTTTCCCCACATTTTTTATGAAGGAAACCTTGTTCTTTCCTATCATAAACCAAATTAAAAGGTTGAGATTGATAAGTTTGAACATAAATGGCATGGCCCCTACATCATCCAAATGTGTCTCCCCAAGGGGTCATGTGTCCAATCCAACCATGATGGTACGTTTGATCCCCACCCATTGAACGTGTTGTATTTGAAATGTTTCTTCCCATGAAACTCACTAGATTTGACCCCTATACGTATATAGTTTCTTTCATTGCACTTTTATTTTTCAATGTTTTTTACCAGTGTTTTATCTTCTCTTATCTTTTTTCTCTTGTTTCCTACAGATGTCATCCTACTATTTTGGATTTGCTAAATTTTTTTGTTGTGGGCTCTTTGATATAGCTTCGGCTACCTGGGCCATCTACACATCGGAAATTTATCTTATGCATCAAGGTGGTATATGTCTAAAACCAGCTACAAATAATTATATTGAGTACAATGTTGTCATCAATTTGTTAGCCGATGCTATTCAATTCTGTATTTGTCATTTGATCATCCAATTGGATTCCCAAATACTTTTCCCGATCTTAATGGCATCTATTGTGTCTGCAATCATCATTTCTTCAGTCGATACCTTCATGTTTGATTCCTATTTCATCACTTTGATACCATTACCTTCATCCACATCTATCAAATGATTAATCAATATGTCAACTATCTGGCCAGTATAGTTATAGAGTTGCATCTCTAATTTATTGCATGGGTAACACCGTAAATCTACAGGTTTTCCAACTCTCTCTCTCTCTCTCTCTCTCTCTCTCTCTCTCTCTCTCTCTCTCTCTCTCTCTCTCTCTCTCTCTCTCTCTCTATATATATATATATATATATATATAATCCTAGGATGGAGACTCCACACAATTGAAGCTCCATTACTGGTACAAAAAATAGAAGGAACTATCACCCTATATTAAAACACATATAGTACATCCTTCACTCTGATGGAGAAGGAGGGGGAGTCTCTAACCTAAATTAAAGGTAGTGCTCTGCCCCTATATCATGTCATCCTACCAATGACCTCTCATGCCTCAACTCCTCCCTATCTTGCTCGAGTGTCCACCATGCCTCAACCACCACTGCAACCTGACGAAGAATGTCCTGCCACACCGGTGGAACCCCTGTTGCCATAAAAGCACAATATTCCAACTATCTATCACCCAATAGATTCCATGCCCTAGGGGTCACATCCTCTACTAAAGTCCATAGTCTCCACAAAATCTCAACGAACCAATCATCTGGGTGTTAGGTCCCTATAATACTAGTATATTCCCCTTATTTTTATTATTAGTGTAGCCCCCTACTGTTATTTTTGTTCCCATGTATCCCCCATGTTGTTATTGTTGTGCCCCATAGATGTCCACTATTGTTACTGTTATGTCCTTACATTATTATTGATATGTAGGCTCTGGTTATATTGTGACCCCTTAAACCCCTATATATACCAAGGATGTCCTAACATTTGTATCATCCAAGAATTGTTCATTTATG
Organism: Pinus tabuliformis; assembly: GCA_031772625.1. Taxonomy (NCBI): domain Eukaryota; kingdom Viridiplantae; phylum Streptophyta; class Pinopsida; order Pinales; family Pinaceae; genus Pinus; species Pinus tabuliformis. The sequence continues at coordinate 542,103,698 of CM062812.1, read as the reverse complement.
TAGTGTAAAGGAGGTTCCCCCTTGAAGAGGATAATTTTCAAGTCATTGATCTATCTTTTCTTCTATTTTGTGAGTTGGCTGCATAACATTTGGTATCAAAGCTTTGGATTCTAGGGTTTCGCTGCTTCAAACAAGTCATCGTGGAATTTTCTCTATACCTTTTTTTTTCTATGAAGCTTTAGAAGCTGAAATTGAAGCCACATGGAGCCAAAATCTTGGTGAACATTTTTCCAGAGTTTCAAATATTTGTTCGCTATATTTTATGAGATATGGCCTGAAGAAGCTAGGGTTTATTCATGCTCTAGAATTTAGTCCTAAACACGTGACAAAGGTAAAATCGTCATAACTCTCTCTTCAAGCATCAAATTGGATTTTAGTAAAAAGTGACAAAAAGAGAACGAAATTTAGTTTCTTTTGTATCAATTTCAGTGTTGAAGCATAAAACAATGACACGTGACATTACGTACAATTTAGTTCTACTGAACCAGCCCATAATGAGGTCATTGTGGGAAATTTGACATAAAATTAACTTGAAGAATCCAATTTTGGTCTGACTTGTGGCATTGGAAATAATACTTCAGAGGGCTAACACATGAAGGAATTTCATACCTTGGAGATCCGAAATTATAAAGTTACATCCATTTAAATATCGAGCTCCTAAAAGAAAGAAAAAAGTGTGTATTTTTTTTTAAATTGCATAACTTTTGTTTGAAAAATTAGTTTGAAGTGATTCCAAGGGAATATTGAAGCATATATATCAGTATTAGGTTCTGAAATTCCTCCCAAACAAAATAACTATACACCCATTAAGCCCTCAGAAAGCTCTACTATGATGCATGAAGAGGGATACTTGCAACATTATATATCAAAATTACTGGACCAAGTGCAACAAATTTCACTCTCACAAAGAGCAACAAAAGAGGAACTAAAAAGGGAAATAGATGGCTTAAAAGGGGACATGGATGGTGTAAAAGGAAACATGGAGGTTTTCAAAGTAGACATGGATGCGATGAATGTCAAGTTGGAAGGGTTGACAAAGTTGTTGCAAGAAATGCTTCTCAATGGGGATAAGGTAATCCATGAAAATGATGATAAGGAAAAAACGAATATGAATTATGATTTTAGAGACTCCAATGGGGGGTTTAATAACCACCAAATTCAAAATATATATATGAGGAAGTTTGATGGCAAGGATCCGGTAACATGGATATTATAGATGGAGAAATATTTTGATCTACATGATATGCAACCCTCACAAAAGGTACGTTTTGCATCTTTATATTTAGAACCCAATTAGTTTGTATGATATATATGTATTTTTTCTCATAAAACACTTGTCACCTATTCAATTTTTATGGAGGAAATGATAGCACATTATGAAGATACAAAGAACAACACCTTCTTTAGCCAATTGGTAAATCTATAACAAAAGGGTTCAATGGCAGAGCAAACTGAAGACTTCCAAAAATTGAATATTAGGGTAGCTAGTATTCCATAGGAGCATAGGGTTGATGTATTCATAGGGACTTTAAAATATAACATCCAACATGAGGTTCTCCTTTGGGAACCTGATTCATTGGACAAGGCATTCATGGTCGCAAGAAAATTTGAAAGAAAAATTATGGCAGCAAGGAAGTATACCACTCACAACTATAAAGATGGAAGTTTTTTTTCTCCTAACCTTCCACAACCTACACATTTGACGCCACAATAATTGGAGGAAAAAAGAGAAAAATGGATTTTTTATAGTTGTGATTGCAAACACACTAAAGGTCATAAGTGTGTAGAGAAGAAATTATTTTACATAAATTGTGAAGAGGAGGAAGAAAAGGAACAAGAAACATCAAAAGAGGAGGATATATACACCAGAATCCAACCCTAGAGAAAGAAGAAATGAATCCAACCATATATTGTAATGCATTGGAAGGAATTACCAATCCCCAAACTCTTAATATAGAAGGATATATCAAGAAGAAAAAGGTAATAGTTCTGATTGATTCAGGTAGTACCCATAATTTTGTTCATTGTAAGATAACCAAGGAATTTAATTGCTTCCTATATCCAGCACCAGAGTTTCAAGTGATGGTTGCAAATGGAGGAACTATAAATTGCTCTAGAAAGTGCCATAATATCAATCTAACCATGGGGGAATATTTATTTAATACTCCAATGCTTTCCATTCCAATGGGTGGTGCTAATGTTGTACTAGGAGTCCAATTGTTACAATATTTGGGGATGATAGCTTTTAATTTTCAAGAACTTTTCTTGAATTTTTTTTGGGATGGAAAGGAAGTAGAATTAAGGGTATTACATAGAAACCATTAAAGATAATTAGCTCTAACGGCGTGACAAATATTCTGAATAAAGAGCAACAAGTTGTCATTGCATAATTATTCTCACTAGAGGTTCAACAATCAAAATCATATATTTATCCACATCTTCAAAAATTATTGGATAATCATTCTAAGGTATTTTAGACTCCCAAAGGGCTCCCACCTATTTGTGATCATGATCATGCTATTCAGTTGATTCGAGGAAGTGTTCCTCCAGACATCAGAACTTACCTAATGGGAAGACACTTCAAGGTAAAAATAGATCATGATAGTCTTAAATACTTTTTGGAACAAATATTCTCTTTAGAAGAGAAACAAAAATGGGTCACAAAGATATTGGATTATGACTTTGAAATCATCTACAAAAAAATGAAGCAAAATGTTGTTGCAGATGCACTCTCAAGAAATGATGAGGATATGGAAGCATTGCTTTGTTCCATTTATATTATCCAACCTAATTGGATAACCAAAGAAAGGGGTGAATGGAAGAATAAAAAAGAGGTGTGGACACTCATTCAAAAGTTGCAGCAAGATCCCAATACATCAAATACATTTAGCTAGCAAAATGATTCATCATTGTACAAAGATCGCTTATATATTTATAATAACTCACAACTCAAGCAAAAGGTTCTTTTGGAATTTCAGACCTCCCCCTTAGGAGGGCACTCGAGATTTTAAAAAACCTACCATAGGATCAACGAGGAATTTTTTTGGGATGGCCTTAAATTTGATATTCAGTAGTTTGTAGAAGAATGTTTGGTTTTCCAACAAAATAAAGTTTATACAATTAATACCACGGGTATGTTAGAACCATTAGCCATTCCAAATCAGCATTGGGAGGAGGTATCAATTGATTTTATCATAGATTTACCCAAGTATGAAGGAAAGAGTGTCATCATGGTGGTAGTTGATAGAATTACCAAGTATGCATACTTTTGTGCATTATCTCATCCTTTTAGAGCTAATACAATTGCTACTGCATTTATCGAAATAGTTCAAAAGTTACACGGAAACCCAAAGATTATTTTAAGTGACAGAGATCCCATTTTCACTGGAAATTTTTGGACTAAATTATTTTCTTGTCTTGGTACTCAATTAACTCTTAGCTCATCTTATAATCCTCAATCTGATAGGAAAACTGAGATAGTGAACAAATGTTTCGAAGGATATCATTGTTTCTTTGTATCTGATAAACAAACACAATGGGTCAAGTGGTTACCTCTAGCTGAATGGTGGTATACCACTTCCTTCCATACTATAGCCAAAATGACCCCATTTATGGCACTTTAAGGATATCATCCAGCATCCATCACATCATCTTTAAGAGAAAATTCTAAGGTTCAAGCAATGGAAGATCACATCGAGCATCAAAAACAAGTTCTACAACTCTTAAAGGATAACCTCTCTCTAAAACATAATAGAATGGAACAACAGGCATATCAACATCACAGTGAAAGAATTTTTGATGTAGATGACTTGGTATTTTTAAGGCTATAACCATAATAAATTACCACCGAAGTACTATGGTCTTTACAAGGTGCTACAAAATATTGGTACTATGGCATACAAATTACAGTGGCCTGCATCTTCCTGAGTACAACTAGTCTTCCATGTTTCATGCTTAAATAAGGTTATCAGTGACAAGATCCCAGTTCAAACAGTGTTTCCAAAACTTGATGAAGAAGGAAAAATCATATTTGAGCCTGAAGTCGTCACGTAAACAAGAACCCAACATCTATGGAATCGATTAATTTCAGAGTATCTCATTAAGTGAAAGAACTTACCCATTGAAGATTCCACATGGGAGGATGATAATTTTATGTAGAAGCATCCGGAAATATGCAAGGGTTGAGGACAACACTTTTTTGAAAGATAGGGGCATGTTAGGTCCCTATAATACTAGTATATTCCACTTATTGTTATTGTTAGTGTATCCCCCTATTTTTATTGTTGTGCCCATGTATCCCCCATGTTGTTATTGTTGTGCCCCATAGAAGCCCACTATTGTTATTGTTGTGCCATTACATTATTATTGATATGTAGGCTCTGATTATATTGTGACCCCTTAAACCTCAATGTATACCAAGGAGGTCTTATCATTTGTATCATCTAAGATTTTTTCATTTATGTAATGTAAAGGAGGTTTCCCCCTTGAAGAGCATAATTTTTAAGTTGTTTATCTATCTTTTCTTTCATTTTGTGAGTTGGTTGCATAATAGTGGGCATCCCTGCCAACGAGTGTTATGATGGTCCAGCCTCATGGTCATGACATGCCTTCTTTTGTCCCTCTGTAGATGCTTTATTGATCTCATTGGCTACATCTTGTGGTACATATAGCCTTGTTGACACTAGATCTAGTGGTTTGGGACCTATATCTACACATGCACACATGGAGGAATCTGTCCACAATAATATACATAAATATGTGTGACAAAAATGAAACACATAAAACTAACTAAGACTAAATATAGATAAACATACCTTTATCTCCTCATAACATACTTGGGATAAGCGAGAGCTCCGGATCAAAATGGAAATTCATGTCGACATATAGATAGAATTCAATCAAACCAATATTTGTACACTATACCTCTATGAATCGTGCATCATAGATCCTCCCTACTATTCCAACTCCTACTTTTCACATTAGTCCTACCTACTATTGTATCCTAAGAACCGATTACCCCAAAATCGATAGTAACAAATTCAACTAAAACAATGGAATTTTCTCCATGAAAAATGATTATAATATTGATATGAAACAAATCTTGGATCGACACCCTGCCGTGAGATTCCTAAGCTCACTCCTGATACTCCAAAGCATGATGTCCACCAAGTTGTGGTGGACATCACCATACACTAATGGAACCATGGCCAACTATCCCCCATTAATACAACGACGAGACATTGAACCATATATCCTCGCAACCTTCATTATTTTAACTTGTAACATCAAGAGTATGATGACCTTTATATGGATCACCCCATCATGAATTGGATCAAGTTGATCCCCACATAACTTGGTAGTTATATCCACCAAATGTCCCTATATACCAAACATCAAGTTTGTGACAATCGCTTAAATCGGAAGCCCTATAAAGATGCAAATATTTGTCCTAGTGAGGTCTAGGACATCTCATATGACCTGGAATACATGAGCATGAAGGTGCCATCTACTCACTATCTTCTTTGATAGTATAGGCACCGCTCGTAGAATTCCACAATAAAAAAAATTCAATATCCCCATATGCACTAGACTATGTTGGATGTGTCCCTGATGTTTTGAACTCTTGGCCCAGATGAAATTTTTCTCATCATCCTAGGATCACTCTCACCACATGATCACCATAATCAATATTTTTAAAACAACATGATATCATTAGTTTAGAATCAAAATAATATAGCCTACTATTAAAACTAAGTCCCACCCCACTGCGGAAGTTTTCTCAAAATCTTACACGTCACACATTTGTTTGCGCTTTTCCTATGTGTCACCCACGTGGGGTTCACTTGGGGAGAAATACCATACCACATACATTCAGATTGGGGGATATATATTGAGGAAAAAATGACATAATATATTGATCATATAATAGGGGGTAAATGGTTTTTAGATGTTGTGTATAGAAAATGGATCTCAAATTTAATGAAAAAATATAAAGGGGTATAAAAATTGTTAATGAAAAAATGGATATCTACAATATCTAGTGAAGGTAGGGTTTTTTTAAATTGGGAAGGTGTATTGGGTTTATAGTGGTAGGGGGTTAAGTAAAGTGTTTTTTAAAGGTATTTTCCAATATGTATTCAAATTAGGGATATCTTTTAGTATGCCATGAATGCACGTGCTATGTCAGAGCTTCATTGAGTGAAGCCCTTGTGGCGTCACCACACAGAAAATACTTGAAAAGTTGCATGGTTTGTCTTTGATCAACCATGCAACTATTCACTCTATAGCTGTGCACCATTATTCACCTATTTGACTTATAGTTTCATGCTCACCGTGCTCCTGTTTGACTCACAAGTGCATAGTTACCATGCATTTGATTGAATTTTAAGTGTGGCCTAACCACATAGCTTACGTTCACTCATACATGCACGACATAGTTTTCCGTGGTTTTTTTCATGTGGTGTTGCATAGGTAATTGTGCCTTTCCTACATGGTTTATTAAAAATAAGGGTTATGGAATTTTTAGGGCTTGAATTCCCCTAATCCTAAAAGCTACCTAGATGAAAAAACATAATTCAAGTCCAAGGCTTACCTAGAAAAAATGCAATTCGAATTGAGTTGTCCAAACTCTCACAATCACTCAAGGGGATCATAAAATCACTAAAATAAAATGGTAAAATTAAATAGTAAAAAAGAAGCCAACTATCTTTTTATATTAATTTGACTTGAATTTTGACTAACCCATTTGAGCAATTCATTGGTCCAAATCTAGAACTGTTTGCACCAATGGATTCTTTGTATTGAACTGTTCATCACGATATCTTCCTTTCCATATTTTAATGGATTCCATTCATGAGATATTTCAGCATGTGCCAATATAGGTGCACACATCTTTGTGTACCACTTTCATATCTTCCTTTTCAAGTTTATTATGATTGAGCACTCTCACTTGTGGTACTCTCACGTAATTGTACCTAGATTTTGCACATAGACACCGCATGACCTCTCACGCCATCAATGAGGATTCAATAGTATCATCAGGAATAATGAATCAAAATTGGCATAAATGTTCTTAGTGTCCCTCTTAAGATGCATTGCATTGTTTCCTTTTATCCTCTTGGAACTAAATACTCATATTTACTTTGGTTCACTGCAACTGCTCCTCCACAACATTATCTGATTGCAAGAAATTGATCCACATTTACCTATCCAACATGGATCTCCCATTAGAACCCCTTGATTATTTGGAATCCATGCCAACATTTTTTGTAGGCTTGGGAATTTGTATAGTCCTTATTTCTTCCTTCCAACAACATATTCCTTCTTAGTTGTTCCTTTTCTTATCTACCTTAGACTCCCTTCCTATTAGTTTTATCAGGATTCGAATATGAAGTTTCACACAACTTTCCGTCCCCATGTGATTAGGAGCCCTTCATTTTCCTTTGATTCCTCTACCTTCCTTAGAAGACACCTCCAAGGGCCTATTCCCGCACCTATATATTTTGGTTGTATTACTTGTTCCTTTCTTTTCAAAAACCTTCAAGCCCCTAAAAATAACACCTTCTTCACCTTGTAACACCTTGATAGCTTGATACCACTATTCTATACCAGAAAACTCTTGTGTTGCCTTTGTTTGGAGCATCTATGTTAGGTCACCTCAGCAGGTTAGACTATAGCTTGTTGTTAAGACTATTCCATGTTGTTTTACTTTTACTATCCTCAACCTCCCTAGTACCCCTTGTCACTTTCCATTTGCGTCATCTGTCATACGATCAAGTACCAACCATCGTTAATAATGGCCTCCCTTTGTATGACTATTATTATCCGTGGCACACCAGTACCCCCATGACACCCTTTTTCCATTTCATTGCGTCAGTTTCCTTAGTTTAAATTATGGCACCATTCCTCTCTCATCACCCAAATGGTCCTTGTTGTTGCTATCAACGTTAGCCATCATTGTATATTTTTCATTCAAGGGAAGTCACCCTTCTCATTAATATGACCTCATCCAAAATTTCTCAAATTCAGCATGTCAGTACAAGTCCTTGTTACTCTTGTATTTATGGACATCCCTCATGTGATGTTAAATTTCATCGTCGTCAACCTTCATTATCTGAAAGTTATAATATGTAGAAGATCGTTTATGTCTTGGTTAGTCATTCCCTTATCATGGTTCTCCTTGGGGTGGACTAGGAGATACATTAGTGCCCCTGGATCCATCTTGATTACCCAATGTTTGACCTCAACTCAATTTATTGACATGGAAATACATCACACCTGCCATTGGTCTTTTTTGTCTGGCTCCTTGCACCTTCAATGTTCAAGAAGCCTTGGGTCGTCCTAGGAGAGAAATCAATGCTCCTTAATTCGATCAACTCCACCCATGCTCAACTGTAACTACACTTGTTCACATGGCCATGAGTTGGATTGATTCCATGAATATTTAAAGACCTCAATACAACCACTACATTCATATCCCCCATCAATGGGCATGCCCCTTGTGGTTACTGATCTTTTTCACCATTAGCATGATTTTTTAGTAATCCCAGTCCTCCACCCCTTGGGATTACTCAAATCAATAATTACAACATCATCCATTTCATCAGATTCAAATATTCATCATTGTACATGGCCTTGCATGACCATTATTGTAATTTTTACTTTAAGTTAAAATTTACCATGAGCATGTGACATGCCCACCTCGTTTGTATCAAGAAATTAAATATCGATATATGTCAATTGTCTGTATTGGTTCACATAGGTGGTAGCTCACTCAAACTCTTGGGTTTGAATGAGCCTCACTCTCTATCTCATTGACAACTTTATAGGTACAAAGTCAACGATAAAAAAAAAATTGATACAATTTGGATGTATGTTTCCATGCACCCCCCTTTACACATAAGGGAGAGTCTATTATACAAAAATATCATACACCTTTTGTATAGACATTAGCAGAATAGTAACATGTCAAAAAAATATTCAAACATAAGTAAAATATCCCTCGGTGAAATAAATTCCTGAGATATTAAAATAGACATAAATAAATTGGAATTTCACTGCACAACTTTTGACTAATCGCACGGGGCCACACGTATGCTCTTCAATAAAGTCACATGGCTACATAGATATCGTAGAAAAAACCATGTGATAGTTGTTTCCAAATTTTTAGCTATCTAGTCGATGTATTTACTGATGCTCAGTCTCACATACCGAGATTCCCTCCTTTTGGTCAAGGAAAAAACGACCCCAGCTCCGCTTTTTCCATTAGAATGATCTATAATGGTTATGGAAGGTTTTCCAGAAAAGCTTATCCACTCAATTCTATAAAAGAATAGCTAGGAAAAGGAATTTAGGGAGACATCCAGACTAAGGTTATGTTGATATTCTTGTGTAGAAGAAAGGAGGAGTGAGAGAGAGAGAAAGAGACAAAGGCATACCCCTTGTGTTATCACCAAAAAATTGATCATCTAGCCTTATTTACTAGATGGATTGAAGTACACCATGTAAAGCCAATTTTACAATAGTAAAATTGCTTTCGTTGTGAGAAATTACTTAATAAACCACCTTTGTTAAGTAATTTATAATTAAACCCATGAAGAATAATTAAATAAATCCTTATTTGTTTATTATTCCTTAACTAATTCCTTGAGATGGTAAATAAATCATTTATTTATTTATTATTTCTAAATAAAAGTTTAAATACTTTTTCCCTCCTAACCAAATATAATAAAATATTCCAAGCGGTTATTCAGAGAAAGGGATCAATAATATTTTATTATTGCTCATTATTTGAGGATAACTCAATATTTTGTTATAAATAGAAGGGTTTTCCATTCATTATTCACTTTTGATTATTTTCATTGTTGCACTCACTATTGTAACTCTGATTATTTTCATTGTTGCACACCATACTTTTGTTGGGTTTACACATTGTAGAGGAGGGAGACTCTACACAAGTTGAAGACGTTTGAGGATAGCCAAGAACCCATCCCATAGAGGGGGACTGGTAACATTTATTTGTTCCCTTCATAGGTGTTATAATAAAAATATTCTTCGTATATATAGTTTCCATTGGATGATTAGAGTTATTACTCTTTCTTTTTGCTATTTAACTATGATTGTGGCATAGATCATAATTTTGGCAGGTTTTGCTTCTATCAGTTGTTGCAGATCTACAATGTTTAGAAGCCATTTATATTCTTGAGATTGTTTGTCATCCACAATCTTAAGTGGGTTCTTTTCGTACATCTTTGAGAAGAAAACATTACAACAAAATTGGCAACTCTGCTGGGGATTTTTTGATTGTTTCCAATCACAAAATTGGCGACTCCGCTGGGTTTTATACTTCAGATCCGTCTTAGGGTTTCTTATTTTTTCAATTCTCTAAATGTTTCCTAGTTTTTTTAACCCTACATCTGTTAAATTTCTAACTTCTGCAAACTTTTTGGTCTCTTCCGCAGGTCACAGGAACCAACCACGACAAACACGACATTTTTTCCCAAAATTTGCCGACCAAGATCCTTGGAGCAAAAATCACACTTTTTGGCCCAAAAAGTGCGATCCCACCTGAAAAACAGGTCAGTACCCGCGATTTCTGGGTTTAAGGGTTTTTCTCAGATTTGTTTATGGGTTTTGCGGAGAGTTGTCCACTGGGTTTTTTGACCTCTGTATCATCCCACTTAGTCCTTGATCTACTCTGATTTACTTGTCGAAGTCGAATTTATCCTCCCTAGGGCTTCTAGTACACTTCCACCTTTATAGGAGGAGTTTAGCTGAGTAAGTAGTCTAAGTTTCTGCAGCACTTTCAGCCACATTTTCCAGATCTATACCCTTCTGTTTCAGATCTATAAAGATAGGTTGTCACCATCCATAGTTTCATATTAAAACTTGTTTGGTCATTGGCCTTAGGGTCCCATTGGTTGCCCTAGGTATTACACCCATCTCCCTATATTTTTATAGCAATCTTCCTCTTTGGTTTTTTGTTGTTGCTGCACCACTTTCTAGCAGCCTAGTGTCACTTGATCCCAGTCACACTGAAATTTTGATCTCTTGACTATTTTAGTGTATTTTCCGTCGATTTAGCCAACAACCAGCACAGTGTTTGCAAACCCAGTTTGGGTGGGTTTAGTTAATTGTTTTGCTGTTCATTTTCTATTGTTAATTTCAGTTTATTTTTTCAGAAAGCATTTTTCTTTTTTACAAACATGATCTGGGCTTAATCAATAAATACACTTGCACAAAAAAGCACACCTTAAGTGAAGGGCGCTTGGTTTACATTACTAAGACAAGACTTAACATAATAAATCTATCTCCCCTCATCGAGACAAAGGAATATTGTTGATCTCCCTTCACCATTTCCATGTCATGTGTGTCTTACCACCATTGCACCACCAAGGCATTTGTCATGGAGACTATTAGGCCTTCACCCCTAGTTTCCGCTTGGGCATATTACCCCTCCCTGTCGGGTTCGAGTTCATAGCCCTCCAAGTCCCCATACCAAATCTTGTCCTGGTTCTTCTGATTCCTCATCTGATTCCGAGCCTCCTTCACCACATATCATCACCATGTCTGGACCCACAGCTGGTGCAGGAACCCAACTTGGTGTTGGATCCAGTTCTATCCCAGTGATCACATCAAGCAGAACAGTCTCAAGAAATGTTTTGACGGCCCCCATGCTCCCCTTTATGGTTGGGTTAAGTCTACCGTATTTTAACCAGTTGATAAATGACCCCATACATGACAATTCTAGTTGGCCTTCTATGCCGACTAATCTTCCCTCAGACATCCCAAAGTTTGAGGGTAATGCTGGAGATCATCCCACCAACCATGTCCACTCCTTCCACATGTGGTGTTTGTCCAACTCCATTACCAATGACTCCATTCGTTTTCAACTATTCCAACGCACGCTCACTGGAGATGCTGCAATATGGTATGTAGACCAGCCCGTCGCATCTCATTCCATTTTCGTGACACTTGCTAAAGCGTTCCTCTCATATTTCCAGTTCCCTCTCTATTATGGCACTAGTATGGAGCTATTGACCTCATTCCGTCAGTCCTCCGCCACTCGCCTATCCGACCATGTTCAAGAGTGGCATCGAAGGAGGAGCACATACCGTGCTCCACCCTTCGAAGATTGTGTCTACCTAGATTGGTTTCTTAGGAGACTTTTATTACCCATTGGGAAAGATGTCGTGCCCCATTTTCCTTAGACCGAGAAAGAAGCTCTCCAAACTACTCTAATATATGACTTAATTTATGCGCAATCCGGTTATGTCTATAATGTCATTCCAGACCTCCCTCATCTTGGAAGTGCCAATGCACTGGGGGCATCTCACGCCGCCAAAGATATCGTTGGAACCCTTTCACACCCTTCGCCATATAGTCAAAAAATTTATGGCTATCCATAGGGGGGAATGAGTTCCTCCAACTCTTATGCCCCTCTTGCTAGCAACATGTTTTCAGGGCCCAAGCCTGTCTACCAAACTATTGCTCCTCCTTATGCACAGCCGAGCATTCCAGCCCTTCAAGCATTAGCGCCACAACCTCCCATGCATCCTCAGCCCCAACAGCCACCGCCCCTTCAGGGTCAAGTGTTTTCATAGCAGAGTGCGACCAATCCCAAAAATTCCAAGAAAAAGAATAAGGGGAAGGGTAAAAAGGGTAACTAGGGTAATCAACCTAGTGAACCCCATGGGAACCAGCCTAACACCAACAATCAACAATAGAGCACCTAGCCCAAAAGTAAAACAAGGATATTCATATGAACAAGACTTGTGCATGTTGTGGTGTACATGGCCATTATACACATGAGTGTCCTCTCTTACCTCAGATGTGCCAAATGTGGGAAGCTCAAGCAGCTTCTAGAGGTCAACAATCGCCTCAGAATACTACACCATCTCAACCGACAGTGCTTACAAATCCTTTCCCTCAGCAAGGATTTGTTGCTGCTCAACCTTAGCCAGGTCAAGCAGCCATCCCTGCCAACCTTCTGGTCCTGGTGACTACCAGATCCTTATGATGAATTTTGATGAGGTTAATCCCTCCGAAATCAACCTGCAAACTCGGTCGCATCAATATGACAAGCCATAAACTTTGTCCGCCACTGAGTCCAAAACCAAAGCATCTGATAAGCCTCTTACGACACCAAATGGTCTGTTACAGATCCCTCAACCTAAAATTGAGGCCATTCCCAAGATCCCAAAAGGACCATTACACTGTAATGTTGTTTCTAATCGAGCTGCACATACATACAGTGTAGTAGATGACTTGGCGTAATCACCCGCTTCCATGTTGACACTGGAAGTCCTCAAATCATGCCCATCTCAAAAGAAAGATCTACTAACTACCTTGGGTGTAGTATATCCTTCTGATTGTCTTCGTAGTTGATACATCAGAACATCCCCCATTGCATTCATTTGTTGCTTTCTAGATACCAGTTAGAGTTTGTAATGCTATAATCTCCCGATGCATTATTGACAAAGGTGCATCCACCTATGTCATGTCCGCTGCTATTTGGAAAAAACATAACTAACCTTAGTTGTCCTCGTCCACCATCACTTTGTGTGCTTGGGATGGACACTCCTCCCAGCCCCTTGGCATGTACCACAACTATCCAGTGACCCTTACGGGCAAGACTGTCCATGTCAACATTGAATTCATTGATGCCATTTTAGATTACAACATTCTCTTAGGTCATAGTTACACATATGCCATGTCATTCATCGCATTTGTGGTGTTTTGCAAGATGTGCTTCCCCCATGAAGGGAAGATCGTTACCATCAATCAGTTGATTACTATGAACTGGCATCCATGACCTCCCCCGAGTCCATTATCTCATCAATGTTCGATAAGTAGTCTTCACCTACCCTCACCGGTGTTTCACTCAGAGTCTATAAATACTCCTCATTTTTGGGTGCTTTCCCTAGTCCTCCCTCTCCCATATTAGAGCCTAAATCTATGATTGTTTTCATGTTACAAGCGTCACAGGTTGCTCTTAAGTAGTCTGTCACATCCAATCAACAACCAGCTCCTCAGCACCCTACTATTGCAATCCCAACTGAGCCCTCTGGATCCACTCCCCCATGACCTCCTCAGTTTGTGGGTGCCTCTCCTATGTTTCCACCAGGAAGTGTTCCTCGGGGTCTCAACCATCCAAGAGCTATTCCACTAGGACATTACCCTGCAGGCTAGATAGCTTTCTTATTCCCCCCTTTGGGAGTGTTTTTTGTCCCTGTCATGGCTTCACTGGTCCTTCCTCACATGACTCTGGTGATCCCAGTATGGTACATCGACCCCCCTACAAGCATTCCGCCTGGTCAGCTAAGACCTTATCATGCTTTGACCCCATTTCAACTAGTCCCTACAGCCTTTGCCATTGGTTCAGTTCCATCACAATCTCAATAGGAACCCACTCTTGTTGTGAGAGAATCTAGATAGGGGGGAAAATCTAAGAGGAAATAACCTAAGGACAAGTCTCCCTAAGCTAATCTAGCCCCTGAGGCCCCAAAGTCATCACCTTTGCCCACTTTGTGTAAAGGTCTTGGGCACACCACCAATAATTGTCCTGAGCTTCCTCAACTTAAACCTTTGGTTCATGAAATGTTCCCTGAGTCAAATATCCCTGAAGTCTATTTTAACTTGTGGGACCACCTAAGAAACTCAAAACGTGGCACACAAATCACCCTTGTGCCCTTTGTGATCATCATGGTCATGATTCCCATTGTTTCGCTCATCTCGATGAATTTTGTGATTTCCTTGAAGCACTTCGCGAATACGAGTCCACTCGTAGTGGAACCCCTACTCCTCTACCCGTGGATTCTAGTACCCCTAGTCAACTAGAATAGGGGGACTCTGGTCCGGCCATCATGATCCCTCCCCCTGATGTCGATATGACGGACACCACAGGACATATCCTTTACCTGTCGTCATCCTTGAGTTCCTTACAGGCAAACCTTTCTGAGGTTTCTGCGCGAGCTTCTATTGAACCTCTTTTGACTGAATCCTAGGCTTCAACATCCGTAGATCCTCCATCTACCAACTTTTCCTCTACCATTCAAGATGATTCATATGTGAAACTTCTTTCTCATGTTGATGCACCAGGTAATACCGTTGCATCATGTAGTCAGTCTTCCTCCCGTCCACCAATCTTCCAATGTAATGAACATACCATGGAAGCTATGTCTACCCCTGATTACCCTTGCACCTAGGCAAGGGGGCATATTTTTGGAGGATTCTGAAGGCAATTTCCTTCCTAATCCTCGTAGTGCACTCTACCTTAAGAAATTTCACTCATAACATATCCCTTTGATTTGCGTGTCTTTATTTCTGCCATAATTTAGGTAGATTGCATCATCTCATCCATTGTCTTTTTCACCTTTTAGATGGATCCATCATCCACACCGTATACCAGTCAAGCCGACAGTGCAAGTCACTTCTCCCAAAATCTAGCCTCAAGAGCTTGGGCCATTTTTACCCCCTTTCATACGTTAGTCCTTTCGAATGACATGTGCATTGGATCTGCCACCAATAACCAGGCCGAATATGATGCAATGATAGGTTTGTTAGTCGATGCCCTTGCTCATCGCATCCTTCATCTTCATGTTTGTTTAGATTCCTTGCTACTTGTCATGCAATTGAATGGTGTGTATCATGTGCATAACCAAGTCTTATTTAAAAAATATCTATGAGTTAAGCTGTTGGTACGTGAATTTGAAACCATTACATTCAGTCATGTTCCTAGAACCCAAAATACCTTTGTAGATACCATTGCAAACAACATTCTATATTGGCATTTATCACATGTATACCACAAAAGACAACCATAAACAAAACAAATGGCGAACCATCATCGTCATATAAAAATGCATAATCATATTATGTATCACATAACACATATAAGTTCCATAACTCTAAATACATCTAGTACGCCTATAGCATACTGGGGGTCACATAGGCCCCTACATCTCCTTTGGAGGATCTCATGCCAAGTTGGGCTGAGATACTTGAATCCCTTTTTCGAGCACTTGGAACACAATGGCACTCCATAAACCCCTCCTGCTAGGGGGGCATCATTCCCACCTTTGCATACCAAATCAACATCCCATGCTTGGGGGCATGATGATTTTACCCTGGCCATTTTCTCAATTGATTAGCATAAGTCTCGACCTACATCACACTGGATCTAGGTATGGTCAATTATCCTCCCATTCCTTGGATAGTTTGTCCTACCAGCCTCTCCGGCGAGCCATATGCACATGACATATCATAGACGTTTGATACCATATATTCAAATATTCTTCTCTATGTCCACATAGTCCCCATGTTTGACTTAGTGGGTGAGAATGATTCTAGACCTCCTCTAGTAGTTCATTCTCGTTTTCGTCTTCCCTTAATTCTTCACCAGGGACCATCGCTCCAAGAAGTATTAAAGCCATCTTTAGACAAGTCAGGCCACTTTCCTGAAATTTGTAGATCCTGATTCTAATGGTTGGTTTGTCTGCTACGATCTCCATGAGATTTAGGGCCTTCCCCTCCTCTCAAATTGGAGGGAAAACGCCCTTGTATAGGAAAACCCACAGTTTTTATGTCATACATTGCGACCCAACCATAGCTTAATTTGACAAACTGTCAGCACCATTGAAAATCTCTCATCGAGATCTATAATGGGTCTTCCTTAGTTTTTGATGATTTGACACTTCACCATGAAGTCATCTTTTCAAGAAAGGTCACTTCGTCGCCTTTCAAAATCGAATTTCATCATAAAGCGACACTTGTACTTTGAGGTCCACTTCCTCTCAATACTTGTCACACCGTATGTCTATTTTCGTCATGAGTAACCATAATTTACTCATGTTTTGATGGTCCCCATTGGGCCTAGTCTGTGTGGTAGCTTCATCGAGTCACGCCTGTTCAGAGCATCCGCGATGAGTCACCCTTGCATTATTGGAGTATATTTCATGTCCCATTATATCATGTCATAGTATTCCATCCATATTTGCATATCGTTTATCCTGTGTTGCCCATTTTGGCCTCCATCCATACTGTTCCCATCCCCTCCGGAGTTGAGTCAGTCACTACCAGGTCAACCATGCACTTTATTCTCTGACAAGGGAAGTTGTCTGTTTGTCCCTCAGTCCCACATTTCCCATTATCCTTGGTGTCAGTCCATCAGTCACATTACTATTTTACCTCGTGCCTTAGTTGAGGATCCTCATTGCCTCATCTATCGTAGGCCCTATTCTGTCAACATCAACTCATTTATTTCAGAAGAATGACCTAGAGGGCGGTGTATCTTGGTTCCAGATTCCATTCCTATTCGATGCCTTAGATCAAGCAGAGGGACTCATTATTGCCCTTTGACTTGGTCATTTTATGTTCGTGATTCATACACTTGATGGTCCAGTGATGCAGCAGATTGTACCAGTGATTCCAAGGTGTGTGTGAGATGTTTCAGACCTCATGAGGGGGTGGCCCTTCAGGTAGCCCCCCACATGCCTAGATGCATTCCTATTATGCTACAGCCTCAGATTCATTTCCACATATTTGATGGTTTCGGTTCCTATTGATTGCAATGTTCATAGCATGCATGTCTCCTTTAGATGATCCATTCAATTTTGCAGATCCCTTCCCTGTTCTGCAGGGCTTCTCTAGTTGTTCTACCCTCCCTCCCACCCATTTTTTGAGGGAAGGGTCATTGTATCTCATGTACTCATATATTATTGTATTCAGTCTTGGCTCATGTTTTTCCAGGTGTATTATGTATATGGGACACATTGTATTATTTTTTGGCTCTATTATGCCAACATGTCATGTACCATTCAACATGTACTTCATTACTCAGTTTTATATTTCTGGGTGAACCATTATTTTTGTACTAAGTTATCTCAGTGGG
Source organism: Pinus tabuliformis (assembly GCA_031772625.1). Taxonomy (NCBI): domain Eukaryota; kingdom Viridiplantae; phylum Streptophyta; class Pinopsida; order Pinales; family Pinaceae; genus Pinus; species Pinus tabuliformis. The sequence continues at coordinate 542,085,808 of CM062812.1, read as the reverse complement.
TATGGGTATGCCTCCCCTGCCTCATTGAGGTCCGGTACCACAAAATAAAAGGAGACTTGCATTAGTCTCACCCCCTCTATCCCTATCCTCTTTTAATTCAGCTTTATTGGTCTCTCTCTCTATCTCTCTCTGACTACCCTATGTTGTCTAGTGATTGTGTCTTTACAACGTACTTCGGTCATACATTTTTCTCCTAACACTTGTACGTTGGGGGGCAATCTGTTATCACCAAAAAATTGATCATCTAGCCTAATTTACTAGATGGATTGAAGTACACCATGTAAAGCCAATTTTACAATGGTAAAATTGCTTTCACAGTGAGAAATTACTTAATAAACCACCTTTGTTAAGTAATTTATAGTTAAACCCATGAAGAATAATTAAATAAATCACTATTTATTTGATTTTCTTCTAGGAATAATTAATTAAACCATTGTTCAATTATTATTCCTTGTCATATTTGACCCAATCATGAAAAATAAACAGATAAATCATTAATTATCTTATTTTTCTCTAAGAATAATTAATTAATCAATAATTAATTATTATTCTTTGTCAAATTTGACTAAATCCCTTAGGAATAATTAAATAAATCCTTATTTGTTTATTATTCCTTAACTAATTCCTTGAGATGATAAATAAATCATTGATTTATTTATTATTTCTAAATAAAAGTTTAAATACTTTTTCCCTCCTAACTAGATATAATAAAATATTCCAAGTGGTTATTCCAAGAATGTGATCAATAATATTTTATTATTGTTCATTATTCGAGGATAAGTCAATATTTTGTTATAAATAGAAGGGTTTTCCATTCATTATTCACTTTTTATTATTTTCATTGTTGCACTCACTGTTGTAATTCTGATTATTTTCATTGTCGCACACCATAATTTTTTTGGGTTTACACATTATAGAGGAGAGAGACTTCACACAAGATCAAGACGTTTGAGGATATCCAAGAACCCATCCCATAGAGAGGGACTGGTAACATTTATTTGTTCCCTTCGCAGGTGTTATAATAAAACTAATTTTCGTATATCTGGTTTCCATTGGATGATTGGAGTTATTACTCTTTCTTTTTGCTGTTTAACTATGATTGTGGCATAGATGAGAATTTTGGCAATTTTTGTTTCTATCAGTTGTTGCAGATCTACAATGTTTAGCAGCCATTTATATTGTTGAGATTGTTTGTCATCCACAATTTTAAGTGGGTTCTTTTCGTACATCTTTGAGAAGAAAACACTACAACACCTTGGGAGAGATCAAGATGCTCCCCTTTCTTCCTTTTACATAATGAGGTGAAGTTATAGTAAATTTGATGAGTATTGAATGCACTTGCCTTTTCAATTGGGTTGCATTTATAAGATAATATCTTTGTCTATTTTCTTTACATAAAGTAACTGTGTGCTTTTGTTGTCTTATGGATTATGGATCTAACCTAGTTTTTATACTAACAATCATCCTGTCGCATGTTACCATCTAACAAAGTGATTATTTCACCTTTTCATACATGCTTAAGGGAAAGAATAACCAACACACCCCATCATAAAATCCCCATGCTCAATTCTTATTAATAATCATTTCCCTTGGCACCCAAGCCTTTTTTCTTTTCAAGTGGTTTAATATTTTTTTGAGATATTATTTGAGCAGAAAAAGAGTATCCTTGAAAATATATGTGTTCCTTACTAACTAGATGCCCCATGCCACCAAAATAATAAGATTCTAAACCATTTAGCTTTCTTATGTCAAAATAAAGCTAGAAACAATTTTCCAAGCTTGGTTGTGGCCATGAAGATCCTTTAGGGATTTTGTTTTCTATTTAATTCAGACTTTATTTATGAATAGGAACTCTAAAAACAAGTGAGAATTTGTTTCTTCATATACACAAGACAAAATAATATCATTGGTCCTAATTTCCCCAATAGTTGAAGCTCGTCCCATGTGAAAACATTTTTTCTAAGAACTACCCAAAATAAAACAAATTCCTAGGTGGAACCTTAATCTTCCAAATATTATAGAACCACCACCTAACATCATCTCCCTACTCCTAAATTACTTGGTAGCCCAATTTGGCCATGTATTTTCCAACATAGTTTTGATAGATCTAAACCACCTCATTCTTGGCCTCCCTGATATCGATATGTGCCTTTGTTAGCTCAATAATAAAAAGGTTCCATGCCTAAAATCATTTAACATTTAACCCTAGATGAAGAGATTAGAACCATCCTTGGAAAAAGAAATTAATAATACAAGGATTTCCTATCTTACTAAAGAGTGCATCTCCCTATATCCCAAAGGTGCTAGAAAAAAACCAGAGGAGAGAAATAATTACCTCCAAATCCCATGCATCCACTGTAGAATTTGTTGTCATTCGGTGTTTTTGAGGTTGAGGTACTAAACACATAGGATAACATCAAAACGACTTTGGAAGCTAGGATCTAGGCCTGCCAGCTTCAGAGAGGGATCTCTTTGTAAAGTTTAGCTATGTTTTATGTGAATTTTAGGCTAGTTATGATTGTAGTGATTGTTTTGTTTGAAAGGTTGTTGATTTAAGTGTTATAATTCCATTGGGCCATGGAGTCTATAAATTAAACTAGATTTTGTATCAATTTTTAGAGGAGTTATCATAGGGCAAGCTAGGTTGCACTTGTTGGAAATAATACAGAGAAGGGGGGGTGAATCAGTATTATCAGATCAGTAAAACCTTTTCAATTTCATGCTCAGAAACATATACGCGACTTCAGTTAAGTGAACCTGCGTGTACACGCGACTGTGTCTAAAGCAACTAGCGTATATGCAGAGATCTTATGATTCAGTTAATCTTATCTTCAGTAAATGCATCAGGATATTATTAAGCATATTAACAGTAAACAGGTGCAGTATAACAGAACAGATCATCACACAAAAGCCACACACATGAACACCATGATATAAGGTGGAAACCCAATGTGGGTGAAAACCACCTGCTGCAATTTGTCTCTTTCTTCTTTAATGAGAAACTTCTTTTACAATGTACTGGTGCAGTCCTTTACCAGCACGCAGGCTACAACCTGCAGAGGGCTACAACCCTCTTAGCTTTTGTACTAGCCGATCCATTTACTAGTACGTAGGTGCCTACCTACAGAATGCTTCTTTACTCGTTTTCCAGCTGCTAGTGGAAGGGAGCTACAACCCCCTGGCTCTTGTACTGGCTGATATGTTTACCAGTACGTAGGTGCCGGCCTACGATATACCCGGGACCACGTTTCATACATTTTCATACTGGATCCATAAGACAATCATCATTGTAGTACAACCTGCATCATCAATCACTGAAACACCCAATTCTGAATCACTGTAACCCTGTCAACAACAACCAAACAACACAGCAATAACCAGATCCAGCTCCATATTCAAATATCATACTTCACATTATATACGCTACTTGGATGAACCCAACCTGCGTGTATACGCTCTTTTACCAAAACCAACCCGCGTACAGATCTGTAAATGCAACCTTAAAACTCTGTAGCTATATCAGACATCAAAACATACCTAGATCATAATAATAAACATGCGTCAGTAGATCTAGTCTATCCAGAGTCAAACCATATGAAGATAATCATTCCAACCCTTGAGATCTCGTTCCATCATTCATCATCCTCCACATGAGTGAAACCTTGGTTCAGATCACCAACCCATAACCAGCACTTGGATCTCACACTTCCTCAGATCTTCATCCCTCATTCTGTCTTTTTCTTTTGCCTAATGATCTTCTCCTTATATAGCCTTAGGCCTTGTTCAATACCAAGAGCCAAAACCATAGCAACACAATACCATCAACCTCGAAACTAGGGATCAACACGTCCGTCGAGACATTATGGTCCAAAACCATAGGCACAACTTCCAAGGTCTAACTACCATGGACCAAAGGTACTTTTCACATGTACGCGCTTTTACTGAGGCCAACATGCGTGTACACGCGGATTCTCCTTGCTGAACCTGCGTATATCTCTTTCTTGTCCTGCTGTACTGAGATCTGTTCTCTGATCAAGTTGCCATCACCTGTACCAACCTCTGAGCACCTGTACCAATCTCTGAGTGAGTTGCCATCAAGGACAACACTTGAAACATAATGCCAACAATCTCCCCCTTTGGACTTGATGGCAACCACCACACCAAGTCACTCTCCCCCTTTGACATCAAGGGCAAAGGGTGGACCAAGATATTCTCTTCTTTGGTATACCTTCTGCTGTCCATACTCCCCCTGAGTACCTGCTGAAATCTCCAAATGTGCTCCCCCTTTGTGTATGCCAAAGTGTACCAATCTATCCATCCTGCTCTTGCTGAATTGTGTTGTTCATGATCCCCTTGACTGTAGGCAAGATCTGCAAAAGATGTTCTTCAAGAAGAACAAAGACTTATACATCATAGAAGACCTTCCTATCACCAAAAGACTCAACATACATTCATCACCCAAACTAGTGGGGATATACCAATATTGACTCATCCACCTAACCATGTGGAGATACATGATAATACATGAACATTTCATCATTCATCCCAGGCATAGTGGGGAAACCAACATAGGCCGTTACATGACCTTGACATCATAAAAGAGATACATGACATAGAGATGAAATATCTAGACCAAGACTTATGAAAGCCACCAGCAGCATCATGATCTGTACCATCAGCCTGCAATACCATTCCTAAATAGTAAGATGTATCATTTAGCTTCATAGACTTTATCAACAACTTCTAACCATAATGCCAACAATGCATTATTTGAATTATATGCTCCCCCTGAACCTATGCCATAAGTATCAAGACATTTCCAGACATCCTCAGCAGACTGGAACTATTAACCAATAGAGCATATACAGGACTGGATCATATCAGACCCCTTTTCTGAGTCTGTCCCCACTGCTTTTTCACAAACTGACATATACGCGACTTTGCAGTGTGAAACTCGCGTATATACGCGGCTTTCCTTCATGAAACTTGCGTATGAGAATTAGAACACTGAAGTTTTACACCTTCAGCTCCCCCTGAGTCTGTTATGTCTGTGCTGTGCTGAGTACCCTGTGCTGTGCCATATTTTTCTGACTGAACTTCCTTCTTCTTCCATATCTTCAAGCATGTTGATGATTTCTTCTTATCATGAGCTTTGTTCCTACAATCTCTTGCTTTATGTCCAAACTTGTTACATGCATAGCATCTTACATGTTTCATATTCCTCCTGTAGCAATCAGCAGCTTTGTGGCCAAACATATTGCAAGAAAAGCAATATCCATTAAAGTACCTTGAATGTGATGATGTTTCTGCATGATGGTCTTGAAACCTTCTTCTTCTACATATGGCTGCAACATGTCCAAGATTATGACATACATAACATTCAACATTATTCATGGGAGGGGTAAAAGATTTGCTTTGAGGAGCCTCTTTCCTTGTTTGTTGATGGAGTTGTCCTTTCATCTCCTTGATGAGCCTTTCAGACTTTGCATTAGAGTTTCTTGTCTTACTTTGTGAACCATATTCTCCTTCAATAGACTCATGAAAACCAAGTCCAGTTTTGATAGCAGGGGACCTTTGACTACTAAGAATATCATCCAAGACTTTAGAGCTATCTTGAAATCGTAAAAGCTTATCCTTTTCTTCTAATTTACTTTTCAAGATATTTACCTCAACTTGATGTTGTTCTTCTTTTTCCAGACATTGCTTCTTCAAGGTCTCTTCAGCTTTCCTTCCTTCATCCAACTGATGCCTTAGTTTAAGGATCTCATTCTCTTGCTCTTTATTCAGCGCTAGCAGCATTTGTCGAATTCTGGATTCACATTCCAACTGATCTTTTAATATGATGATTTCTTCTTTGAGGGCATTCTCCCTTTTGCTAGGTAGATCTATGATTTGATCTGGTGCTTCATTTGCTTGTCCATCTTCAATCTGAGGTGATTCAGGATCTGAGTACTTGCTTCCACTCAATGGCAGGTTGTCATTGTTCCTTTGAGCTGTCTTCTTCTTCTTCTGACGTGCTTTCTTCCCCATTGCTCTACGAATCTCCTTCAAGCGATCAAGCTTCTCTGAAGGACCTGCTCTGATACCAATTGTTGGAAATAATACAGAGAGGGGGGGTGAATCAGTATTATCAGATCAGTAAAACCTTTTCAATTTCATGCTCAGAAACATATACGCGACTTCAGTTAAGTGAACCTGCGTGTACACACGACTGTGTCTAAAGAAACTAGCGTATATGCAGAGATCTTATGATTCAGTTAATCTTATCTTCAGTAAATGCATCAGGATATTATTAAGCATATTAACAGTAAACAGGTGCAGTATAATAGAACAGATCATCACACAAAAGCCACACACATGAACACCATGATATAAGGTGGAAACCCAATGTGGGTGAAAACCACCTGCTGCAATTTGTCTCTTTCTTCTTTAATGAGAAACTTCTTTTACAATGTACTGGTGCAGTCCTTTACCAGCACGCAGGCTACAAGCTGCAGAGGGCTACAACCCTCTTAGCTTTTGTACTAGCCGATCCATTTACTAGTACGTAGGTGCCTACCTACAGAATGCTTCTTTACTCGTTTTCCAGCTGCTAGTGGAAGGGAGCTACAACCCCCTGGCTCTTGTACTGGCTGATATGTTTACCAGTACGTAGGTGCCGGCCTACGATATACCCGGGACCACGTTTCATACATTTTCATACTGGATCCATAAGACAATCATCATTGTAGTACAACCTGCATCATCAATCACTGAAACACCCAATTCTGAATCACTGTAACCCTGTCAACAACAACCAAACAACATAGCAATAACCAGATCCAGCTCCATATTCAAATATCATACTTCACATTGTATACGCTACTTGGATGAACCCAACCTGCGTGTATACGCTCTTTTACCAAAACCAACCCACGTACAGATCTGTAAATGCAACCTTAAAACTCTGTAGCTATATCAGACATCAAAACATACCCAGATCATAATAATAAACATGCGTCAGTAGATCTAGTCTATCCAGAGTCAAACCATATGAAGATAATCATTCCAACCCTTGAGATCTCGTTCCATCATTCATCATCCTCCACATGAGTGAAACCTTGGTTCAGATCACCAACCCATAACCAGCACTTGGATCTCACACTTCCTCAGATCTTCATCCCTCATTCTGTCTTTTTCTTTTGCCTAATGATCTTCTCCTTATATAGCCTTAGGCCTTGTTCAATACCAAGAGCCAAAACCATAGCAACACAATACCATCAACCTCGAAACTAGGGATCAACACGTCCGTCGAGACATTATGGTCCAAAACCATAGGCACAACTTCCAAGGTCTAACTACCACGGACCAAAGGTACTTTTCACATGTACGCGCTTTTACTGAAGCCAACATGCGTGTACACGCGGATTCTCCTTGCTGAACCTGCGTATATCTCTTTCTTGTCCTGCTGTACTGAGATCTGTTCTCTGATCAAGTTGCCATCACCTGTACCAACCTCTGAGCACCTGTACCAATCTCTGAGTGAGTTGCCATCAAGGACAACACTTGAAACATAATGCCAACAACACTATTTGGATCTTTTCAGAAATTTAGTGAATTGTGAATAGCAGAAGTGTAAGGTTCAGTAGAAATTAAGGAGAAATTAAGAATTCCTTAACTTGACTTCAGTGAAAAACATGAAAATTACCAATAACCAAAATAGGGTGTTCTAAGTAACAAATCCTATTTATCACAGTTTCTGTTAGGTAATTCAGATATTTAGAATAACAGAGAAAGAATAACAATGCTTAAACAAATAAACAGAAGGAACACATCACCATTTGGTACACCACATGAATCCTGTGAAAGGTCCTTATATTATTGATGCTCTAGCACTTTGAAAAATTACAATATGCAGAGGAAATTACATTCATAAATCAACCCTTAATACTTCAAACAGTGAAGTATTTATACTGATTATTACAAAATCATTTACAAACTTGCTGTCAAACTGACAATATATTATTAGCCTAATTACAAACAATACGATTCATTCCTGGCAGAAAAATAGGCCACGTAGACATCTGGAAAGGAAGGTGGCTCTCTTTTGATGGATTCGGTTGCTTTTTCAACTTGAAATTGTGTTGCATTGATGATTTGACTATCGTGCTGGCCGATGTATTACTACTCCTGAATTACCTTTTTAATCTAGTAAATCGATCAGTTCTTCGCATCTCTTTTCATCTGGTACGATCAATTTTATTACCCTCTGGTAAATTTCATCTACCTCTGTGTATTTGGAAAAAGTTGACTTCACTGTAAAAACGTGTTTTACCTAATTCTATATGTAGAAATAATTTGACAAGGTTTGTAAAAATGCCTTGGCTGTCATACTACCCTTTATCCCACTGAATTTGATACTACTCTTGCCCATTTCCTTCATCTTCAAGACACAGTCTTCCTAAGTGATCAATTTATCATTTATCACATAAATATCATGCAGTCCTTTCTGGATCACTTTACTTGCAACTCCAATGTTTCACATATTTCTTCCAACTGATCAACAAGGTTCCTCCTAGTCAAAACTTTCTTCACTTCTAAAATAGTAGCAGTTCTATCACTGATTCCTAATTCTTCAAGCTCATATTTTGACTTAGAATCTAGGAATCTGATAATATTGGAGGCTTTTGTGGGCATCTCTCCAAGCTTCTCCCTTCCTTGCACAATGCTTTTTGTCGATTTTTCTATCAGCTCCTTCTACTCAAAGATGATTTGGATAGAAGGCCAAATCTCATTCATAGAATCTAGAATATTCATCCAAATGGTTTCCTTGGCTTGGGCCAAGGTCTAACAAATTGAGGTGTCCCTTTCTACCTTCTGCAACCTCTCCAATAGTCTCTGTGATTTTTGCATTTCAGTAACATGAGAGGCTTCAAATTTGTCCTTTTGTACTTCTAAAGATTTGAGCTGATCCTGCAAAGTCTTGATCTCTTTTGACTAGAGTGACATGTTCTCCAGTGTCTTGGTCACCTGTTCAGTGCTCGAAGTATGAGTGGAAGAAGTTGTTGCAGTGGTTGTTCCTGTTGCTGGAAGCTGAGAAATGGGAATGGCATCCATGGGGACAATGGCCATCTTCTGACTTTGCTCTTTCTCCTTTATCATCTTCTCCATCTCTGCCTCCATTTGTCTAATTTGTATGTTCTACTCTATAATCATCTTCATCATGTCAGCCTTTTGTGCTTCATTTTCTTCAATGTCCTTGGTTAAGGGGTCCTTTGTGGCTGGCACCTTAAGCTGTTTTCTCAACGCTGCAATATCCAGATTCTTCTTTTTGATAATCTCCTCTGAAACATTAACATCTTTGGGATCATATCGTATCTTTAGCACCAAGTCTTCCAAAGACTTGATCCTACTATCCTTGGCTAAGGAGGACACCTTCTCCATTTTCAACCGCAACTGAACATTGGCAAATGAAACCTGCAACTTGGACAATGACATAGTAGTGTTAGTTAAAGTAGAAGATATCATTTCACCAGTTTGCTTGTGAATCTCCATTTGATTAATGGGATGAATGTCTTTGGTGCTGAACTCAAATGTAGTGCTCTTGTAGTCTATTGTTGGTTTTGGTTGTGGAATTTGGGCCTCAAGGAAGGCCATCTGCATCTTTCCATGCTCAGTGTCAAAAACTGACAATGATCTACTTTGTGAGTTGGAGGTCTGCTTCCAAAACTAGTTATAGGTACTATTTTTAAGAATCTCATTTTTAAGCTTAATCTCCCTGTACCTATCAAAAACTATCTTCTCTTTCTCTCCTTGGACATTCTGGGATTCTAGTTTGTTTCCTTGTGACCATGTGATGATGAAGGTCCAGTAGGAGATGTTGTAAACTTGTTGGTTGTAGGTGGTGAATCTATGATTATGATGGTAGCTTGTTCTTCTGTCTCTTTGTCCACATCTTTCCTGGGAGTCAATTTTGTCCTCTTCCTGTAACTGATCCTGAACTCTTTGGATTCACTTCCTGTTGTAGATGACAATCCTTCCTCCCTTTTTCTTTTTCTTGATTTCTATTGAGGAGTTGGAGTCTACAAACTGGAAGTAGAAAAGAGTTATTATTCAGCTTCCTGCAAGGTGTTTACTGTCCATTCCAACTGATTTGCATACTTCTCAATTTCAGGCCTTGAAGTATGGATGTAAGGAGTACTTTTATTCTCTACTCTGAGCTTTGAAATAATTCCACAACAGTCATAAGACCATGTAAAACTAAGACTGAACTTCATTTCTTTAAGCATCTTGTCTTCTTCTTCACCTGTTGTCCTAGTATTACATACAATTGGGCCCATGTGTGTCTTTATTCGGAACTGTGATTTATTCTTGGCCACTACAAACTGGATGTCATCAAAATTTAACATCTTTCTAATATACTCCAAGGCAAAAATCCTCATAGGGAGGTATTTAGGGAGTTTGTAGGGTGCCAATTCACAACCATAAACCCTGATCTCAGTGTAGTTTTGTTATAAATACCAATCCCTAGTCTTGGCCTGATCTGTTAGATGCATAATTCTCTTGATTTCTTCATTGATTCTGGGTTGTATTGCACTATTAAGAATGTTCATGGCTGGGTGAACAAAATCCTCAATGAACTGCTTATAAGAGAACTCTTGTTGTTCTTTCATGACCAATGAGGTCCAAAAGATCACTAGCTACTGATTTTCTACATCATCAAGCTTTTGCATTGCAAAATTGAACTTATCTACCTGATAGTAAAGGAACATATAGATTAAAATGGAGGTGTAATTAAACACCTGTTCTATGGGAAACTTTATAAATTTCTCATGAATGTTGTCAGCCAAGAATTGCCTGAAATTGAACACAATGGATGGTTTACTATCTGTGGAAAATATGGAGAGGAATCCTAAAATGGGCTCATCTACCCACTGATTAGAATAATAACCCAAAATATAGGAAATCATGGATATAATTTGTTTGGCTTGTTCAGGGAAGATGGATATGGAGGATTCTTCTTGGGTAACTGGGCATTCTCAGGCAAGAAGATCTCAAATATTTTGGCTCTAGTAGCGAAATCCAACTTCTGATAAAGCTGGGTGAGGGCTTCTAAGGAGAAAGGAGTACTATTTTCCACAAAGGGAGCCAACATTATTTGGTCAATGGATTGGGAAGTTATGGTAAAGAGGATGTCACCTGATTGGGGCCATGATTGCTCTTTGAGCAAGGACATAACATGCTTGACATTTTCTGGTAAACTCAGGGGCTTGGAGGGTTAAGGGGAAGATGTAATGGGAAATATTGGACTCCCAGAGCCCAATTTCATCAGTTTTATCTACATGTTTGTCTTCTAACCAATAGTATAGTTCGAGAAAGTCACAGTCACATTGGGCTTCACTAATCTGATAATCCCTATTGGCTAAAGGGATGTGATCTAGATCTATGGAGGGGGGAATCAAAGGATTAACAGGTCTATCCCGAGATTTGGTATTCAGAGGCATGAGTGTATCAACCAAAAGTAACAGTAAGAGGAAGGATGGCTTAATGCGAATTAGCTGAGGTTGACGGAATCGTCAGGAGAATAGAACAAAATTCTGACAATTCAGATCAGATTCAGGTCAAAAGAATAGTGTGAAAGAGATCGTTGTATCAAGCTGTGAATATTAGAGAATTAGAAGTGAAAAGGATAATGGAGATTCTTTAAATGATTTTTAAATATCGAGAAGTGAAAACCGTTGTAGGTGGCGTGGGATCATTAATTTTGAATAGTTACCTAGGAAGTGAATTTAATGTGAAACGGTCATTTCGCTGGGAGAGCATCCAATTGGTTAACGGCTAGGTGACGTGGTGGAAGGTGAGAGGTGAAGATGTCATGGTGGGGACGTGGTAAAGAGGGCGAGGGGACGGTTGTTTCGGAGGGGGTAGAGAGTGGTATGTGCTTTTGTCTAGGGGGGGTGTTAAATGCGGAGAGGGTGACACATAGGGGATGGGGCTCGGCGGGGAAACAACCTTTTCGGACCCCCCGCCACAGCGGTAAAGGCAGGATGGAGAGGGGGGCCAAAGAATAACATGGGTCGTGGATGATGGGTGGGAATAGATCTTGATGCCTTGACAATGATGTTGATTAACCATAAATGACAAAGAAGATTTTTCCACATGCACTTTATTCTTTGCTTTTCAGACTTAGGATAAAATTTTAGGAATAAGACATGGAAAGCATTTTATCCCATCACACATATTTTCCCTTTAGCATATGATTAAAAATTTGGATAAAAAATGACAGGAAAATATTTATCAAACCATCTAATCTACCAACCCATAACTAAACTACCATTTTATTTTTTCTAAAGGGTGCACTTACACTAGCAATCCCATATTATTTGCTTTTATACAAAAATAAAAAACTATCTAAATTTTATCCCTTATTTCTCCTATTGATTTAGATTAAACAATTGAATCAATGTCATTTTCTACCTAACTACTAATTTACCCAGATTAAACTGTTGGGCAAATATGTATTCTCTAACCTAACTTACAGAAATTTAAATAAGTTTAACGATGATTACACTATATGATTAAACAAGTAGCTAGGCATTGTGGCATTTTGAACAAGCTCCACACAATATTTATTTAATAATGATGCAGAAAACTAACTATCAGTAGTGGCATTAGACTTGCAATACTTTCAATATTAGTCCTTTCTTAATTTTTCTTTCTTTTGGTGGGGTTCAATCTTTTCATTTTATTTTCAATATTCTTGTTTTTTCTCTTTTTTCTTATTTATACCCTCTTTTCATTTTTTATTCTATTTTTTCTTTTATTTGGAAATATTTGGCAGATTGACAAGTATTTACAATATAAGATTCCAGAGAAACAATACTCAATTACCTTGAGATCCTATAAATTATAGGACCCTAACAGTGGCTCCAGCTGGGGATGGCACTCTCCCTGTGAGGTGCCAAGAACATTTGATCAATAGCCTTGAGTGTTCTATTTCAGCAATATCCACCTCTGATTCCTTTTGTTGTAGTACTTATGGTAACATATCAATGGAAGCTTAGGGCCTTCTCTGCAGGCTTCAACTTCTGTTAATAGGTCACCCAATCCAAATAATAAAGACAATGATAAATGCTAGAAAAATTTCTATTTCTCAGAGAAATAGTGTTTGATCATTCTACCATTGACAGGTCCACCAGGCATTTCTGTCCCATCTAAATTTCTGAGAAATAATTCATTATGCTCTCTGAAAGCATAAATGACATAAGGCCCCATCCATAGATTGTCAAATTTTCCATGCTTTCCTTTGTCCTCTCTTCTGGAATCCCACTTTAAAACTCTATCACCCAAAGTGAAATCATCTGCTTTTATTCTTTTATCAAAAACCTTCTTGATATTATCCTAAATGGCCTGAGCCTTATTATAGACTTCTTTCCTAGATTATTGCAATTGGATTGTCTGATCAATTCTCCTTTGAATGTCATTGGGCTCAACTTGCAATTCTTGAATTATCTTCATGATTGGAACTCCCAAAGAGGATGGAAAAACAAAATCCATTCCATAAACCAATTGGTATGGTGACATGCCAATTGATTTCTTAGTTGTGACTTTGTCAGCCCAAAGTGCATTTATCAGCTTGTTGTGCCATGAATTTTTGTAGTCTGCTAATAGCGTCTTAATAATTTTTACTAGACTTTATTTGAAGATTCAACCAACCCATTACACTGTGGGTAATAAGCATTTGAATGTCCCAAATTAATATGGTATTTTTTGCAGAAATCTATCATTTTCTTAGATCTAAAAGCTACAGCATTGTCTGTAATAATCTTGTTTAGACAACCAAATCTAGACAGGATATTGGTTTCTAAGAACTTGATGATAACAACATTTGTGGCTAGTCTGGAAGGTGTGGCCTCAATCCATTTGGTGAAGTAGTCAGGAGCGGTGAGGATCCATTTATGTTGGGCAGATGATGGTGGATGGATTTCTACAATGGAATCCAATCCCCATTGTTGGAAAGGACTTTCAACAGATATGGGCTTCAAAGGCAGAGGCAATAATTTTATTTTTTCCCTCAAATATTTGACATTTATGGCAAGAGGTTACCTTCTTATGAACATCGGGGAAAAGGGTAGGCCAGTAAAAACCATCTCTAAGGATCTTATTAGTAGTGGTTTTCTAGTATAGATGTCCACCACAGTCACCTTCATGGAATTCCTGCATTTTTCTTTCTGCATCATCTTTTAACAAAAACTTTAGTAGAATACCACCAACATCATTCTAATATAAAACATTATCTATGATACAAAATTTTACTGCTTTTAACTTGAAAAATCTAGCCTTTGTCTCGGTTAGACCAAGAGGAGAATTTAAATTGAATAAAACATAAATAAGGTCTGCATACCAGGGTGAGGTCATGAAAGCCTCATCTAATTGTGGAGTTGCCTGTTCCTCTTGATCATCCAATGCAGCTACAATGTTAATATCCAAAGCATTAAAGTTAGATTCAACCATCAATTTGGCTAATCCTTGTCCTTTGATAAGCTTGGTTGGCTTGATTTCCATTTCATACTCAAGAATGATGGCAATCCATTTGCCTCTTTTTCCATTTGGTCCATTTTGTGTTAAAATATCCTTAACTACAACATTTGGGACATAATCAATTATGTGAGGATGAAGGATATATACTCTGAAATCTTTAGTTTCTTTTATCAATGCAAAGGCCTATTTTTCCATTATATTATATTTGAGTGCAACATCCCTTAAAGCCTTGCTAAAGAAAGAAATGGGTTGTTCAAATCCATCATCATTTTTCTGTAAAAGGACAGCTGCAATAGTATGTTTAGAAGAAAATGAAAAAATTATAAAATCCTTAGTAAAATCTGGATTGATTAGGACTGGTGCTTTTTTCAACACTTGTTTAACTTGATCAAATGATTGCCTAGCTTCAATGTTCCTTCTAATTTCTTAATCTATTTTTAGCATGTTTGTTATGTTTCTGAGAAGTTCTGCAAGGTTAGGGATAAATCTTCTTAGGAATTTTATTCTACCAATAAATGATTGAATTTCCTTAATGTTTCTTGGATGATTGATTTTCAGAATGGCTTCAATCCTTTTAGGATCAATTTTAATACCTTCCTTAGATATGATATGACCAAGAAGCTTTCCCTCTTCAAGGCCAAACATTGTTTTCTTAGGATTTAGTGAAATCCCAAACCTTCTACATTTCTCAAATACTCTTCTCAGATGTAACAAATGTTCTTCATCAGTTTTAGAATAAACAATGATGTCATCTAGATAGATCACAATAAACCTGCCAATTTCATCAGCAAAAGCAATACCCATTTCTCTTTGAAATGTGGCTTCAGTGTTCATTAACCCAAAGGGAACCTTTACATACATGAAGGTACCCCATGGAGTAGTAAAGACTGTTTTATCTTGATCTTGAGGGTGAACTAAAACCTCATTATAACCTGAGAAACCATCTAATAAAGAAATTTGAGAAGCCCAACTACCTTTTGCAAAATATGATCCATTTTCGGTAAAGGGTAGTTGTCCATTAGGGAGAATTTATTAAGGTTCCTAAAATATATGCACAATATGATTTCACCCATTTTCTTCCTAGTTGGCACAATATTGGAAACCCATTTAGAGTACCTAAGAGGAACTATGATTTTAGAGTCATACATTCTTTTAATTTCCTTCTCAATTAAAGGCATCATAATTGGATTTATTCTTCAAAGTTTTTGTTTAAATGGTTTCTGATCCTCTTTAATTGGAATTTTGTGTTATATAATATCTATATCATATGTTTTAAGATCTTCATAGCTCTAGGTAAAAACATCACTAAATTTTTTCAGCAACTGGGAGTGATTTAGAGAGTTTTATGATTTTCGGATCTTTTTGAGTACCTAAATTACATTTTTCAAGTATTGTTCCTGTGAGCTCAATCTTAGGTTTTTTTTCCACATCATTGAAATCAAATAATTCTTCTAGTGGAACTAGACCTCTAGGTAGAACGCTATCTTTTAACTGAAGTGTTTCAAACTCTTCTTTTTTTGGATCTATTTCAAGCAATTCTAATTGATTTACAACTTTATCTATGGGTGTATTTACATCTGATTTTTCTATTTTCCTTTCTATATTAGAATGTACAGCTATTTTATTTTCTACTTCATATTCCAAATCAATACTATCATCTTGAAATTCATCTTTAGATTGCAAAAAACTTTCAATTTGTTTATCATTTCCAAACACCTTCCAATACCTCATATTATCTAATACAGTTGGTCAATGTTTTACTTCCACTGTATGTTCTCGATAAGGGTAAGGCATTTTATAGGAGTTGGCTGAAAAAGCCAAATTATTTGGAATGATATTTTATTTTCTAGGAATTGCAAAAAGGTCATATTCAAAAAAACTCTCTAGAAAATCAAGCACATCATTTCTGTATGCTCTCATTCTAGGATGTTTAGCTGAATATTCTCCTTTAATTTGTTTTATAATTAATTCAGCACCCCCTTGAATGGATATTCTTTTGGCACCTAATTTTTTCAACAACTGCAATCCTAATATAAGGGCTTCATACTCTGTTATGTTATTGGTACATCGAAAATTTAGCCTCTATGAGTGACCCTCAACATGATTGTTTCCTATGTTTACCACCCATATTCCTGCTCCAGAACCATATTTGCTACAAGAGCCATCAAAACTCATGTTCCAAAGAGGTTTAGGAAGAGTATTGGGTTCAATCATTTGTATTTGGGTTGGGTCTGTTTTAGAAATTCAGTTTCAGTATTGATCACCTGAGTGTTGATGTCTCCATCATTATAAAGGATGAAAGAGTCTAAATCTGAGTCGACAGAATAAAGACGATCGTTGTGAGGTTTCTCTTCACTATTCATCATGAATTTCATCAAGGTTTCCCTAAATAATCTTCTTTGCTGTGCAAAAACTGATATGGTGGAAAAGGTCATATCCATCTGTAGGGTTCCTTGTAATTTTTCTCCCCATGAGCGTGACAACAGCATGCCATACTTAGGGGGAATACCTGTAACCACTGTATCCATTACCAGGCTTTTGGCAGGGATTTGACCTAAAGTAACACATAGACCTTTGATGAGACCTAGACATATTACTTTACTGGAATCAAAGGAATATAGGTCTTTATAGGGTCTCGTAATGTCAAGTCCTAATTTCTCCATAACAACTTTAGGCATAGCATTATGGAGGATCTTATCAAGAATATTTAGGCTAACATAGAATGGAGGAGCACCCCCTTCCTGTGGTTTTCCCTCAACTTCCAGTCCAAATAAGAGTTCAGGTTGGTCATCATTCAAATTTACAGAGTCTGTGTTTTCCCTTATGTTTAGATATTTTTATTACTTGGGGCCTGTACATGTTTTTGTTCATTAACTTTGTTAGAGGAATAGGAATTTTTAGTTTTTCTAATTCATTCTCAATGTTGAACGATGGAAGTTCAGATTGATCTATGATTTGTCTTGTTATAGGCTCTTTTTGTTGACTGGTGGTTGGGATATATGTTTGAGTAGTTTTAGAAACACTATCAACTATCTTCTTGACAAGAATTTTTACTTTCTTTTTACTAGAATTATCCACAGTTTTCTTAGGAAGATTGTCTGTGGTTTTCCTAGGATCAATTTCAAAGGATTTTTTAGCAGGATTATTAGATTTTTTGGTGTTGAGAGTGTCTGAAATATTTTTGTTCCTAAGGTTATACTGTCTATGTACATCCATGATGGCATTTCCAAAACCTTATTTATATTCATCTGATTCTTCAGAGTCCAGTTCAGTTTGAGCTAAGAGAAAAAGTTCTTACTCCTCTTGTGTGAGAAAAATTGTTTCATCATCATTGATTCCCATCAGATTTATTTGACTATCATCCAAATATTCAATAATATTACCCTTATCATCAGTGTAGTTTTCATGAAAGGGAGGTTGAACCTACTGCTCTGGACCATTTTATTCTCATTGTTTGATTTTGGGAACATTCCTTCTAAAGTTTTGGTTTCTATTTTGAGGAGCATTTTGGTTCTCTCTTATTTGAGCTTGATCATTTATGTTTACTCTTTGCATCATCTTTTCCATTACCCTCACTAGGTTATAAATTTTTTGATCGGAGGCAGAAGTGGAAGGCTCTTCTTTAATGGTAACCCTGCGTTCATATTTTAGTTTGGCCTTCTTGGCTAAGATGTTAGCTTCAACTTTGATAGAATTAGCTTGCATTTCTTCCAAAGTTGTCAAGTCTCTTTATCTAAGTTTATATTCCATGTCTACATCAAAACCATCATGAAAATCAATCAAAGATAGACCAGGGGAGGGTTTGATGTCTTGTGGAATTGCATTGTAAATAGTGTTAAACCATTCACAGTATTCCTCCACACTTTCATTTGGCTTTCTTTTCAGTCTTTTATATTCATTTAGGAGTTGAAGTGGATTTTTCTTGATTTCCCATCTAGCTAAGAAAGTTTGATGGAAAGCATCAAGGTTAGCTATACTTCCTAAACCATTTCTTGACATCGCCTCCTAAACTTTGAGCAAACAATCTCATTTTTACATTGGCTTCATCTACTTCTTGAAGGTCAAACACATCATTCATTCTATCCACATGATGCTGAGAGGTATGAGAACCAGTGTTATCAAAGACAATTTTAGATTGGTAAGCTCTAGGCATAACATTTATCTAGACGGGTAATACCAAAGGTGCATACCTACCTTCCATAACTAGTCTGGAAGATTGACTATAAAATTGACCTGTGGTAGGTGTAGTTGTGATAACTACAGGGACAGTAGGAATAACAGTTTGAGATATCATAGGTGAAAATGTAGAGACTATAGAATGAGTAGGACTAGGAGGTTGTAGATGAACAGAATGGGAAGATTGGGTGGACAAAGAGGTTGCTGCAACTGTTAAAGAAAAAAATTCAACAGATTGTTGAATATAGGCTTCTTCAATAGCTTGGTCCAAAACTGAAACTAGACCTTGTAATTTATCAAATTGCTGTAGGGATTGAAGATCAGGATCTATTTCAAGAAGCTGGGTTTGGGGTATGTATGGTTGCAGTACAACTTTATCAATGATAGTCTGATCTACAAAAGTCTTAGATTTTGATCTAAACAAACTATGCTGGAAAGGCAAATCAAACTCTATATCTTGAATAGTTTCAAATTTCTTTGGAAGAGAGTTAGACCTAGACAAAAGGCTATTCTCAGGAAGTGAATTAAAACTAGACAAAGGACTATTACTACTCTGAATTTTTGTAAGACTTTTCTTTCTCAACAATTTCTTTGGATTATCTACAAATTCAGCAAGGTTGGGATTAGTGTGAGCTCTAGTGAAAATTCTTTTTGGAGCCAAGTCAATTAAAATTCATCACACAACTTCATAAAATCAAAATCAAGAACAAACTAAAATATATAAAAAATAACAACCTCAGATCATGTATTTCATTATGATATATAAGCTTCAATTTATAGAAATATCGATTGAATACCAGGGAATAATGATTTTTCAATATAAAGAGTTTTCATTCCCTAGTATGGTCACCACTATGTTTTCATTCTATTTTTTTGAGGTTGAGGGTGTAAACACATAGGACAACATCAAAACCACTTTGGAATCTGGGATATAGCCCTGCCAGCATCAGAGAGGGATCTCTTTGTAAAATTTAGCTATGTAATCTGTGAATTTTAGGCTAGTTATGATTGTTTTGTTTGAAAGGTTTGGTTTCTTTAAGTGTTATAATTCCATTGGGCCATGGAGTCTATAAATTAAACTGGATTTTGCATCAATTTTTAGAGGATTTATAGGGAAATTCAGGTTGCAATATTTTGGTCTTTCTAGAAATTTAATGAATTGTGAAATAGCAGAAGTGTAAGGTTCAATAGAAATTAAGGAGCAATTAAGAATTCCTTAACTTGATTTCAGTGGAAAACATGAAAATTACCAACAAAAAAATAGGGTGCTCTAAGTAACAAATCCTATTTATCACAGTTTCTGTTAGGTAATTCAGATATTCAGAATAACAGAGAAAGAAAAACAATTCTTAAACAAATAAACAGAAGGAACACATCACCATTTGGTACACCACATGAATCCTGTGAAAGGTCCTTGTTTTATTGATGCTCCAGCACTTTGAAAAATTACAATATGCGAAGGAAATTACATTCATAGATCAACCCTTAATACTTCAAACAGTGAAGTATTTATACTGATTATTACAAAATCATTTACAAACTAACTGTCAAACCGACAGTATATTATTAGCCTAATTACAAACAATATGATTCATTCCTGGCAGAAAAATAGGCCACGTAGACATCTGGAAAGAAAGGTGGCTCTATTTCGATGGATTCGGTTGCTGAGTCAACTTGAAATTGTGATGCATTGATGAATTGACTGTCGTGATGGCCGATGTATTACTACTCCCAAATTACCTTTTTAATCTAGTAAATCGATCAGTTCTTCCCATCTCTTTTCATCTGATACAGTCAATTTTATTACCCTCTAGTAAATTTCATCTACCTCTATGTATTTGGCAAAAGTTGGCTTCATTGTAAAAATGTGTTTTACCTCATTTTGTATGTAGAAATCATTTGACATGGTTTGTAAAATGCCCTGGCTGTCACACTACCCTTTATCCCACTGAATTTGATACTGCTCTTGGCCATTTCCTTCATCTTTAGGACACAGTCTTCCTGAGTGATCAATTTATCATTTATCACATAAACACTAGGAAGTCCTTTCTAGATCAATGCTTCAATTCTATTGGTAAACTTGTTTACTTGCAGCTCCAATGTTTCACATCTTTCTTCCAACTGATCAATAAGGTTCCTCTTAGTCAAAACTTTCTTCACTTCTAAAATAGTAGCAGTTCTGTGACTGATTCCTAATTCTTCAAGCTCATATTTTGACTTAGAATTCAGGAATATGATAATGTTGGAGGCTTCTGTGGGCATCTCTCCAAGCTTCTCCCTTCCCTACATAATGGTTTCTGTAGATTTTTCTATCATATCCTTCTGCTCAAAGATTATTTGGATAGAAGGCCAAATATCATTCATAGAATCTAGAATATTCATACAAATGGTTTCCTTGGATTGGGCCAAGGTCTGACCAATTGAGGTATGCCTTTCTACCTTATACAACTTCTCCAAGAATCTCTATAATTTCTTCATTTTAGTAACACGCGAGGCTTCATCTTTATCCTTTTGTACTTCTAAATCTTTGAGCTGATCCTACAAAGTCTTGATCTCTTTTGACTAGAGTGACATGTTCTCCAGTGCCTTGGTCACTTGTTCAGCACTTGCAATATGAGTGGAAGAAGTGGTTGCAATGGTTGTTCCTATTGCTGGACACTGAGAAATGGGAATGGCATCCAAGGGGACAGTGATCATCTTCTGACTTTGTACTTCCTCCTTTATCATCTTCTCCATTTCTGCCTCAATT
This sequence comes from Pinus tabuliformis, assembly GCA_031772625.1. Lineage (NCBI taxonomy): Eukaryota > Viridiplantae > Streptophyta > Pinopsida > Pinales > Pinaceae > Pinus > Pinus tabuliformis. The sequence continues at coordinate 542,064,363 of CM062812.1, read as the reverse complement.
TGTCTAATCTGTATGTTCTACTCTATAATCGTCTTCATCATGTCAGCCTTCTGTGCTTTATTTTCTTCAATTTCATTGGTTAAGGGGTCCTTTGTGGATGGCAACTTAAGATGTTTTCTCAACACTGCAATGTCCAGATTCTTCTTTTTGATAATCTCCTCTGCAACATTGACATCTTTTGGATCATATCCTATCTTTAGCACCAAGTCTTCCAAAGACTTGATCCTATTATCCTTGGCTAAGGAGGACACCTTCTTCATTTTCAACTATGACTAAACTTTGGCAAATGAAACCTACAACTTGGAAAATGACATAGCAATGTTAGTTAAAGTAGAAGATATCATTTCATCGGTTCTCTTGTGCATCTCCATTTGATCAATGGGATGAATGTCTTTGGTGTTGAACTCAAATGTAGTGCTCTTGTAGTCTGTTGTTGTTTTTGGCTATGGAATTTGGGCCTCAAGGAAGGCCATCTGCATCTTTCCATGCTATGTGTCAAAAACTGACAATAATCTACTTTGTGAGCTGGAGGTCTGCTTGCAAAAATGGTTATAGGTACTATTTTTAAGAATCTCATTTTTAAGCTTAATCTCCCTGTACCTATTAAAAATTGTCTTCTCTTTCTCTCCTTGGACATTCTACGATTCTAGTTCTATTTCCTTGTGACCTTGTGATAATGAAGGTCCATTATGAGATGTTGTAAATTTGTTGGTTGCAGGTGGTGAATCTATGATTATGATGGCAACCTGCTCTTCTGTCTCTTTGTCCACATCTTTCCTGGGAGTCAATTTTTTCCTCTTCCTGTAACTGATCCTAAACACTTTGAATTCACTTCTTGTTGTTGATGAAAATTCTTCCTCCCTCTGTATTTTGCTTGATTTCTATTTAGGAGTTGGAGTCTGCAAACTGGAAGTAGAAAAGAGTTGTTCTTCAGCTTCCTGCAAGGTGTTTTCTGTCCTTTCCAACTGATTTGCATACTTCTCAATTTCAAGCCTTCAAGTATGGATGTAAGGAGTACTTTTATTCTCTACTCTAAGATTTGAAATAATGCCACAATGATCATAAGACCATGTGAAACTAAGAATAAAATTCATTTCTTTAAGCATCTTGTCTTCTTATTCACCTACTGTCCTGGTATTACATACAAATGGGCCCACCTGTGTCTTTATTCAGAACTATGATTTCTTCTTGGCCACTACAAAATGGATGTCATCAGAATTTAACATCTGTCTAATATACTCCAGGGAAAAAATCCTCATAGGGAGGTATTTAGGGAGTTTGTAGGGTGCCAATTCACAACCATAAACCCTAATCTCGGTGTAGTTTTGGTATAAATACCAATCCCCAGTCTTGGCCTAATCTGTTAGATGCATAATTCTCTTGATTTATTCACTGATTCTGGGTTGTATTGCACTGTTAAGAATGTTCATGGTTGGGTGAACAAAATCCTCAATGAACTGTTTGTAAGAGAACTCCTGCTATTCTTTCATGACCAATTAGGTCCAAAAGATCTGTGGCTGCTGATTTCCTGCATCATCAAGCTTCTACATTGCAAAATTGAACTTGTCTTCTAACCAATAGTATAGTTCGAGAAAGTCACAGTCACATTGGTTTTCACTAATCCTATAATCCCTATCAGCTAAAGGGATGTGATATAGATCTATGGAGGGGGGAATCAAAGGGTTAACATTTTTATCCTAAGCTTTGGTCTTCGGAGGCATGAGTGTATCAACTGAAAGTAACAGTAAGAGGAGGATGTATTACCTAGAATTAGCTGAGGTTGAATGTATTGTCAAGAGAATAGAACAAAATACTAACAATTCGGATCAGGTTGAGGTCAAGAGAATAGTGTGAAAGCGATCGTGGTGTCAAGCTGTGAATATCAGAGAATTAGCATTGAAAAGGATAGTGGAGATGCTTCAAAATATTTTTAAAGACCTAGAAGTGAAAATCATTGAAGGTGGCGCAGGACCGTTAAATTTGAACGGTTACCCGGGAAGTGAATTTAATGTGAAACAATCATTTCTCTGGGAGAGCATTCAATTGGTTAACAGTTAGGTGACGTGACGGAAGGTGAGAGGCGAAGGTGTCGTGGTGGGGACGCAGTAAAGAGGGCGAGGGGACGGTGGTTTCGAAGGGGGTAGAGAGTGGTATGTGGTTTCGGCCAGGGGGTTTTAAATGTAGAGAGGGTGACATGTAGGGGATGGGGCCCAGTGGGGAAACGACCTTTTCAGACCACCCCCCCCCCCCCCCCCCCACCACACCCCCTGCGGTGGTAAAGGCGGATGGAGAGGGGGGGCCGAAGAACAACACAGGTCGTGGATGATGAGCGGGAACTGATCCCGATGCCTTGACAGTGTTGTCGATTAACCATAAATGACAAAGAAGATTTGTCCACATGCGCTTTATTCTTTGCTTTTCGGACTTAGGATAAAAGTTTAGGAATAAGACATGCAAAGAATTTTATCCCATCACGCATATTTTCCCTTTAGCATATGATTAAAACTTTGGATAAAAAATGACATAGGCAAATATTTATCAAACCATCTAATCTACCTACCCATAACTAAACTAACATTTTATTTTTTCTAAAGGGTGCACTTAGACTAGCAAACCCACATTATTTTATTTTATACAAAAATAAAAAACTATCTAAATTAGATTCAGATTAAACAATTGAATCAATGTCATTTTCTACCTAACTACTGATTTACCCAGATTAAATTGTTGGGAAAATCTTTATTCTCTAACCTAACTTACAGAAATTTAAAGAAGTTTAACCATGATTACACTGTATGATTAAACAAGTAGCGAGACATTGTGGCATTTTGAACAAGCTGCACACAATCTTTATTTAACAATGATGAAGAAAACTAACTATTAGTAGTGGCATTTAGACTTGCAACACTTTCATTATTATTCCTTTTTTTATTTTTCTTTCTTTTGGTGGGGTTCAATCTTTTCATTCTTTTTTCAATATTCTTGTTTTTTCTCTTTCTCTTATTTATACCTTCTTTTCATTTTTTATTCTATTTTTTCTTTTATTTGGAAATCATTGGCAAATTGACAAGTATTTACAATATAAGATTCTTGAGATACAATACTCAATTACCTTGAGATCCTATAAATTATAGGACCCTAATAGAAATCAATGTGTAGATTCAAAACTTCTCACGAAATTTACTAAATCACAACACTTGAAGACTCTACTCATCTATGGAAGTTAATTCACCATCTAAAGCAAGAATCATAGACGTGTAAAAGGAAACATCAAACATGCATAGAGATTTATCTAAGGGAAAGAAACTGCTCAAAATCATTACTATCTATATTACATTAATTAGAAAATAAAGAAGAAATACAGTGCTTGCTCAAGCTTGAGCACACCCTACAAGTGTATAGTTTATCACTCTAGCTGACTGGCTGACTCTGGCCAACACTTAGCCAATTTTCAATCCCTCCAAACTCCTAATTCATTGTGTTGTTCCTCTCAGAAATTGGCCCCTATTATTTATGAATTTCCCCTTATTTTCTTGCACAATTCCTCTGGGTTGATCACCTAACCAATACAATAGTTATACACTCAATCTAGTATATAATTAACTGTATAGTTCCTTGGAAACTCCATCTCAACTGGGTAACTCGAATTCTTTGCATGCATGAGATAATTTATGTTGATTGATTAGCTATCTGGATGATCACTGAGTGTGGTTGACGTTCCACTTCCATAACTTGACCTTCCACTAGTTCCTCCATCAGTTAGAACTATTTTAAGTTACCATAACACAATGTAACTAAATTAAATTGCTACAACTGAAATTAACTCAACCTAGGCTCTTAAAATTTAGGAACCCACTACACACAACTTAACTTCATGTCCCTAAATCGAATTAATTGAAATAGACTCCTGTTTTTTTAGGAATCAACTCAGGTAAATTGAACTTCAACTCATTAACTCGAATTGAGTGTTCTTAACTAAGTAACATTGAGCCATGTCACCTCAGTTAACTCCTCCAAGTTGTATGCTAATGTGGAATTTCGAATTTCCTCAATTTGATTAAGGAAAAATCAAAATTGAGACTTTATTCTTGCATTTTCAACACTCACTCTAAGCAAGAAAGGGATTCTCAACTACCCTGATCCAAAACCTTTGGAATGTATTGCATGCAACACTTCTCTCTGTGGTTGTTTCTACTACAACATCTACAACTGAGAAGAATCCAAAACATACTGAATCGAGTGTGTCTGCAATTGTCTACTGGGAAAATTGTGTTGCTGTTGAATTTTCTACTGAGCATCTTGCTCTGCTTTCAACACTCATCTGCACTCCTCAGTATCTAATTGACATTGATTCTCCTGCTACTGAATATTATAGGCCCCTGTAGTAAGGTAATGATCCATGAGGAGAATTCCTCAATGGACCCTACCCAAATTTTTGCAACTCTTGGACTAAGTATCTACATCACACCACCAGACTCTTGGAGGTATGGTTGCATGCATGGAAAAAACTAATCTACTCATATTGTTGCCACTACTACTATGTTGTTGCTTTCACACTGATGCTGCAACTACTGCAATAATGAGTCTAATCTTCCCAAATCCTAAAGTATTAGCTTCCATAGGGTTTCTCCCACTGAAACTAGACTCCCTCTGAGTCTCGATCTCCTTGTGGGAAATATCTTTGTCCCTCAATCTGTTAATGTCAATGATCACAACTCCTTTTTGTGACACTAAACATTGTCTCACCAATCTTCCCAATAGTAGCCTCCTTGCTCCATTAAGAAGTCTCCACATAGGGTCTTCTGAATCTACCCTAAACTAGGGCTTCATTAACTCTACCTCCTAACGACTCATTATTTCTTCAATTATCACTATACATGAGGACTTCAATGATTGGTTACTAATGTGAATCGAGCTTTGATACCATGTATAAATTAATGTGTAGATTCAAAACTGCTCATGAAATTTACTAAATCATAATACTTGAGGCTACTCTACTCATCTGCAGAAGTTAATTCACCATCTAATATAAGCATCATAGACATGCAAAAGGAAACATCACACATGCACAAATATTTATCTAGGGGAAAGAAACTGAAAAAAACCCCTTACTATCTACATTGCATTAACCAAAGAATAGAGAGGAAATCCAGTGCTTGCTCAAGCTTGAGCACACCCTGCAAGTGTATAGTCTATCCCTCTGGTTGGCTGGCCGACTCTGTCCAACACCTAGACAATTTTCAAGCCATCTAAGCTTCTAATTCCTTGCATTGTTCCTCTGGGAAATTGGACCCTATTCTTTAGAAATTCCCCCCTATTTTCTTACGCAATTCATCTAGGTTGATTACCTAACTAGTACAATAGCTATACACTCAATCTATTATATAATTAATTGTACAGTGCCTTGGAAACTCCATCTCAAATAGGTAACTCAAATTATCTGCATGCATGAGCTAATTTAGGCTGATTGATTAGTTAGTTAGATGATCACTGAGTGTGGTTGAATTTCCATTTCCACCACTTGACCTTCCACTAGTTCCTCCATTAGTTAGAACTAGTTTAACTAACCATAACTCAATTTAACTGAATTAAATTGCTACAACTGAAATTAACTCAACCTAGGCTCCTAAAATTTAGGAACCACTACACACAACTGAACTTCATGTCCCTAAATCGAAATAAGTGATATAGACTCCTATTTTTTAGGAATCAACTCAGGTAAACTGAACTTCAACTCATTAACTCGAATTGAGTGTTCTTAACTGAGTGACAAGAGCCATGTCACCTCATTTAACGCCTCCAAGTTGTATGTTGATGTGGAATTTAGAATTTCCTCAATTTGATTGAGGCAAAATCAAAATTGAGACTTTCTTGCTGCATTTTCAACATTCACACCCACTCTTACTTGGCTTCTTGAGCCCACCTTCCAATCCAACCAATTACCTATTGTAGGAAATGTGAGGGTTTTCCACGATTTTGAGGAATTTTGGAAACTCTGTTGACCTTGCTGAATACATTCTATGATAAGTTGGGAGCTATATATTTTGTGATGGGAACTCAATTCCAAATGTTGTTTCAAGTCTGGAAAATCCATGAAGTCTTCACTGTCAAGGATTTATTGATTAAGAATGTTGGAAATAATACTGAGAGGGGGGTGAATCAGTATTATCAGATCAATAAATTTATTTCCCAAACAAATTGATATACGCTACTTCAGTGAAGTGAACTAGCATGTACACATAACTGAGATTAAAGAAACTAGCGTATATCTAGAGAACTTGTGATTTAGACAATTTATCATGTGTTGATCTTAAATCAATACATCAGTAACTTATTATAAAGTGTAGTAAAAGCATAATAAAGCATCACACATAAGAAACACACATGAACACCAAGATTTAAGGTGGAAACCCAATGTGGGTGAAAACCACCTGCTGTTGTCGTCTTTGCCTTCTTTTAATAATAAGAAAATCTATTTACAATCTTGTACTAGTGCAAACTCATACCAGTACACAGGCACCCACCTGCAGAAGGCTACAACCTTCTCTCGTTTTCTAGCTTCTACTGGAAGGGAGCTGTAACTCCCTAGCTCTTGTACTAGCTAATATGTTTACTAGTACATAGGCACCGACCTGCAGAAGGCTACAACCTTCTTTCTTCTTCCAGGGACCACGTTTCATGAATTTTCAGACTAGATACTCCTGGATCACAACACCAAAATCTGAAGGCCATGTTTCATCCAATTTTCATACTGGACCCATCAAAAACTTTTTAAACTTAAACTGCATCAACCAACATTCAGTTAATCTGAACAATTAGATCACTAACACCAGAACACTGTGCTGAACCCAGAACCCTGCATCATCATTCAGAACCAACTGTAACCTCAAAAACCATGCATTAGAGTGTATACGCTACTTGGCTGAACCCAAACTGCATGTATACGTTACTTCCGTTAATCAAACCTACGTATACCTTCAAAACTACTGCAAACATAAACTTTTGAATCAAGTCTGTACCAACTAGCAATATACTGAATATCTACTATCAACTTACAGAGCTTTACACAAGCAGGGACAAAGATCACTTCTTCTCACTTATACAATCAATCAATCAAATGCCAACCTCCTTATGCATTCAGTTTTACATTCAGATCTAAGAAGAATTCATTGATAGACAATAGTAAAACAATAGAATTTGATCAGATAGATCAGTCAGATCTGAAAAAGAAGATTTTCTTTTGTATACGCTACTTGAAAGAACAGAACCTGCATGTATACATTCTTTGGCTAAGACGAACCTGTGTACGGATCTGCAAATATTTACTCAGAACTTTGCTGCAAATCTAGACTTCAGACAAACCCAGACCATGATATATTATGAATAAAACAGGTGCAAAACATTAGATCTAGTCTCCACCAATATCAAATCATTCAAGAATAAGTCATTTCAGGTCTCATGATCCTGATCCAATATTGAACTCAAGGTGCACATGAATATTTCATATCTAATCCCAAACATAACCTTGCAACATAAAATATACTTCAGATAGAAGTATTCCTTAGAATCTTATTGCTTGCACACTTGGTCTTATGATCTTCTCCTCTTTATATAGCTTTAGGCCCTTTGTCAATACCTTGGACCAAAACCACTTAGGACCAATACCTTGGACCAAAACCACTTAGGGCAAATATCTTGGACCAAATACCTAGGGTCAATACCATGGACCAAATACCTAGGGTCAATACCATGGACCAAATACCTTGGACTAATACCTTGGACCAAAACCTTGATTTTCCATCCCATACACGCTTTTCCTTCTATGAAAGTGCGTGTATAAGTATACGCTCTTTTTGATCTGTGTTCCCGAGTGTATATGCTACTTTGACAAAGTGAACCAGCATATACCTCTCTTTCTTCAATCTCTAGAGTCTGATCTATAATCCTTTGTCGTTAACATGTTTCACTGTGAATTGTCATTTGTGTGAGTTTCCATTAAGGATAACACATGTATCATAATGCCAACAATCTCCCCCTTTGGACTTGATGGCAACAAAAACACCAAGACGCAACAAGACCCACTTATTATATTGATGTACCCATGTAGTGCCCATATTGTTACTATTGTGCCCATAGAAGCCCACTATTGTTATTATTGTGCCCTTACATTATTATTGTTATGTCGGCTCTGATTATGTTATAACCCCTTAGACTCCTATATATAGAAAGGAGTTCTTTTCATTTGTATCATCCAAGAATTGTTCATTTATGTAATGTAAAGGAGGTTTCCCCCTCGAAGAGGGTGAAATCTAAGGCGTTGATCTATCTTTTCTATCTTTTCTTGAGCTGGTTTCATAACATTTGGTATCAGAGCTTTGGATTCTAGGGTTTCGCTGCTCCAAACAGGTCATCATGGAATTTTCGCTATAACCTTTTTTTTGTGACGTTTCAGAAGTCGCAAGAAAAACCCATTTGAGAAGAAATCGTGCTGAACCTTGGGTCCGAATTTCAGAGCTTTTAGCGCGATATTTTCGGAGATATGATCTGAGGAAGTTGGTCTTTTTGCAGACTCCTGAATTACATTCAAAACAGGTGACCTGAGGAAAATTGTCATAACTTTCTCTCTGGGAATCAGATTGAAATTTCATAAGAAGGTATAGAAATAGGACGGACTTTAGTTTCTTGTATATCATTTTCAGAATCAAATATCAAAAATTGTACACGTGGCACTTCATACAACTTCGCTCTTCGGGAAAGGTCTATCATGAGGTCATGTTGGGAGATTGTGCATAACTCTTTCTTGGAGAATCCAATTTGGATCAGACTGGTGGCATTGGAAAGAGGACATAGAGAGCTACTACAGGTCACAAATTCAAAACTATATGATTGGAAAGTACAGAGATACATCAGAGGCAATATCGAGCTCCTACAAAGTGAAAAAAGGTATGTATTGCATCTTCATATTTAGAACCAGATCAATTTTTATGGTATGAAGGGCTTTGTTCTCGTAAAAAACTTGTTACATGGTCAATTTTCACGGAGGAAATGATAGCACATTATGAGGATACAAAGAGCAACACCTTCTTTAGAGCAACACCACAACAATTGGAAAGAGTAAAAGGGCTTTGTGACATAATGGAAAGAAAAATTATGGAAACCAGGAAGCATACCCCTCAAAACTATAAAGATGGAAGTGTTGTTTCTCCCAGCCTTCCACAACCTACAAGGGTTACACCACAACAATTGAAAGAAAAAAGAGAAAAAGGGCTTTGTTACAATTGTGATAGTAAATGCACTAAAGGTCATAAGTGTGCTGAGAAGAAATTATTTTACATAGAATATGAAGAGGAGGAAGAAAAGGATCAAGAAACATCAAAAGAAGAGGATATACGCCAAGACACCACCCCAGAGAAAGAAGAAATGAATCAAACCATATCTTGTAAAGCATTGGCAAGAATTACCACTCCTCAAACTATCAAGATAGAAGGACACATCAAGAAGAAAAATGTTCAAGAAGTGAAAGATCACATCGAGCATCAAGAAATGAATCCGACCATATCTTGTAAAGGACTGGAAGAAATTACCACTCCTCAAAAGATAGAAGGACATATCAAGAAGAAAAAGGTTCAAGCAGTGAAATATCACATCGAGCATCAACAAGAAGTTCTCCAACTTTTAAAGGATAACGCCACTTCGGTTCAAAATCAAACGAAACAACAGGGAGATCAACATCGTAGTGAAAAATGTTTTGATGTAGGTGATTGGGTATTTTTACTGCTACATCTCAAGCAAGCTATTTATGAGAAAGAAATGTTGGCAATACTACATGCACTTAAAAAATGGCGACCTAACCGAATGGGAAGACTCTTCAAGGATGAGGAAGTGGAAGCATTGTTTTGTGCTATTTATATTTTCCAACCAGATTGGATAAACGAAGCAAGGGATGAATGGAAGAAGGACGAAGAAGTATGGACACTTATTCAAAAATTGCAAAAGATCCCAATTCAAGCAATATTGCCAGAAATTGAAGAGGAAGGAAAAATCATATTGGAACCTGGAGCAGTCACAGAAAGAAGAACCCGACAGCTACGAAATCGATCAATTTCAGAGTATCTCATCAAGTGGAAGAACTTACCCGTTGAATATTCCACATGGGAGGACAAGAATTTTATACAGAAGCATCAAGAACTACTCAAGCGTTGAGGAAAACGCTTTTTGAAGGAGAGGGGCATGTTAGGCCCCTATACTACTAGTGTAACCCCTTATTGTTATTAGTATAACCCACTTATTATATTGATGTACCCATGTAGTTCCCATATTGTTACTATTGTGCCCATAGAAGCCCACTATTGTTATTATTGTGCCCTTACATTATTATTGTTATGTCGGCTCTGATTATGTTATAACCCCTTAGACTCCTATATATAGAAAGGAGGTTTTTTCATTTGTATCATCCAAGAATTGTTCATTTATGTAATGTAAAGGAGGTTGCCCCCTCGAAGAGGCTGAAATCTAAGGCGTTGATCTATCTTTTCTTGAGCTGGTTTCATAACACTCTCCAACTTTGACATCAAGGGCAAAGGGTGGACCAAGATATTCTCCCTTTTTGATATACATTATTCTATTCATGCTCCCCCTGAGTACATGCTAAATTCTCTAATTAAGCTCCCCCTTTGTACATGCTGAGATGCACTAAACCATCCATGCGAGGTCCATGCCCCCCCTGAGCATATGCAGAGTCTACAAAAAAATTATTTTTCAAAAGAATAACCTGACTCTATAACTCGACTAAGTAAGTATGACCTTCTAATCATCAATGACTCATACATACATCAACCTCCCAACCAAGTGGGGATACACCAAATTTGACTCATCCACCCAACCAAGTGGGGATATACCAATTGTTTGTACATGACAAAAATACAATAAATATTACATCATCCATCCCATGCAAAGTAGGGATAAAAATTACATCATTTGTCCAATAGGACTCATTCAAATGTATGAGAAGTCATATCACACCCTAGACTTTTACATGACTTAAGCAACAAATGGTATAAATATCCGAATCCATAGCTGGACTCAACAACCATAATGCCAACAATGCAGAATACGAGTGAAGGCTAATGCTCCCCCTGAACCTATGCTACTATTTTTCTTGTCAGAAAAACATATACGCTTCTTCAGCCATTGAAACCTGCATGTATACGTGACTATACTTCATGAAACACACGTATAATAACCTTCTTCTGAAAAACTGGATTTAACAGTAGGATGATGCAGCAACTACTCCCAGCTTTTGTCTGAGATATTCAAATGTTTCTCTAGGCAGTGGTTTAGTGAATATATCAGCAACCTATTCTTTGGAGGGAACATACTCCAATTTAACCTTTTGTTCAAGCACTTGTTCTCGTAGAAAATGGTACTTGATGGGTATGTGCTTGGTCTTGGAGTGCATGACTGGATTCTTTGAAATACCGATGGCACTTGTATTATCACATAGAATGGATATGGGTGGAGTACATGTGATTTGAATGTCTTGAAAAGTTTGCATCATCCAAAGTAGTTGTGTGTAGCAAGATGCAACAGCCACATATTCTGCTTTAGCTATAGATAAAGCAATTGAACTTTGTTCCTTGCTGAACCAGGACACTAACCTGGAACCCATATAGAATGCACCACCACTAGTGCTTTTTATATCATCAACACTTCCTACTCAATCTGCATATGTATATGCATGAAGAGTAAGATCTGCATATATAGGATACCATAGTCCAAAGTCCTGAGTTCCTTGAAGATATTTGAAAATTCTTTTGACTGCCTGAAGGTGTGATTCCTTTGGATTTTCTTGGAATCTTCCAACTATTCCTACTGCATGCATGATGTCAGGTCAGGTACCTATTAGATAAAGCAGACTGCCAATCATGGATCTGTAAGTTAGTTGATGTACTGCTACTGATTCATCATTTGAGCTGAGACTGCATCCTCTTACCATTGGGGTACATACAGGTTTAGAATCTTCCATTCCATACATTTTCAAGATCTATTTGAGATATTTGGTTTGTTGAACTTGTAGACCAAGAAAATAGGTAATTTCACCAAGCAAGGACATTTCAAATTCTTGTTGCATTACTGAAGCAAAATTCTCACTCATGGATTCTTCATTGCTACCAAAAATGATATCATCAACATAAACAATAATAATTAGCAATTTATCAGTTTCAATCTTTGTATATAGATTGCTATCTGCATAACCTTTTGTAAAACCTTGTTGGTGTAGATATTTGTCAAGGCGCTAATACCAGGACCCTGGATCCTATTTCAGACCATAGAGAGCCTTTTTGAGTCTGCATACAAGTTTTTCATCATTTCCAAGAATGAATCCTTCTGGCTGTTCAATATAAACTTCTTCTTCTAAATCTCCATTAAGGAAGGATGAATTTACATCCATTTGGTATACTTTGAATTTCTGAAAGCGGAAAGAGCAAGAAACATCCTTATGGCTTCAAGTCTGGCAACAAGTGAAAAATTTTCTTCAAAATCTATACCTTATTGTTGAGCATACCCTTTACAAACAAGTCTGGCCTTGTTTCTAATGAATTCTCCATTTTCATTTAGCTTGTTTTTGAATATCCATTTAGTTCCTATAATATTTTTATCATGAGGTCTAGGAACTAATTCCCAAGTTCATTCTTTTCAATTTTCTCAAGTTCTTCATCCATGGCCTTGATCCAGCATTCATCTTTGCATGCTTCATTTACATTTTGAGGTTTGGTGGAGGATAGTAGAGCTAGATAGCTTGAGGTCCTTGTAATAGTTCTTCTTGTCTATACACCTGCCTCCTTTTCCCCTAAAATTTGAGTTTTTAGATGATTTTTCTGAACATACCTGGACAGAGTCTTTTCTTCCACCATTATATCTTCTTCTGGTGCTTCATTGGTTTCTTCTTCAATATAATTTTGATTTGATGTGGGAAAGTAATCCCCATCTTCCTCATTGTCATAATCTTCTGTTGATTTTATCTGTTTTGGATTTCTGCATGCTTCATCCACTACAACATCAATGCTTTCAACAATTTTCCCAAGTCTTTTATTATAACATTTATATCCTTTACTTCTGGAAGAATAACCAAGAAGAATACCTTCATCTGCTCTGGGTTCAAACTTACCAAGTTTTTCATCAGTCCTTTTGATAAACCAATTGCTTCCAAAAACTTTAGAGTATTTTACAATAGGAGTCTTGCCATACCAAATTTCATGTGGAGTTTGAGTGCTATTTACCCAAACATTTGCTTTGTTGAGAATAGTCACAGCAGCGAATGCAGTTTCACCCCAGAAGGTTGCGAGAGTTCCAGATTCATCTAGCATAGCTCGAGCCATTTTTTGAACTATTCTATTCATCCTTTCTACCACACCATTTTGCTGAGGAGTTATTGCGGTGGAGAACTGCCTTTTTATTCCATGTTGTTCGCAAAAGTCGAAGAATTCATCCGATATAAATTCCCCTCGTCGATCAGATCTGAGGCATTTGTTTTTTCGATCTGATTCATTTTCAACCAAAGCTTTGAAGGCTTGGAACTTTCAAATTCTTCATCTTTATGCTTTAGAAGACCTATCCAACACATTGTGGAAAAATCATTAATGAACAAAATAAAGTACTCTTCTCCACGAGGTGACTTTTTCCTTGTTGGTCCACATAAATCAGTATGGACAAGTTCAAGAGGCTTACTATCTAACCCTTCTTTTTCCATGAAGTGAAATCTGGTTTGCTTACTGATTTGGCATGGTTTGCATATTGTATTTTCTAGGATGCTGATATCTGGAAGATCACGAACAACCTTGAGTTTGCATGCTTTTCTTATTTGAGAAAAGCTTAGATGTCCCAATCTTCTATGCCATAGCTAGTTTTCATCATTTTTGCTTAGATAGTACTGTTGTTTTCCTCCTTTGAGTATGTATAAGTTGTTTGGATTTCTTGTACCTTTGATCACGGTCTCTCTTGTATCAAGCTCATGAACAACACATCCATTTGATCGAAACACCACTTCATTTCCTTGATCACACATTTGACTGACACTCAACAGGTTATGCTTTAAACCATCTACATACATAAGATTTCCAGCTTTATAGCTTTAACCACTGATTTTCTTGTCCTTCTGCATACAAGGCTATACCACATCTTTTTGTTTGAGATTCTTTCCTTCTCCATATCTTGGGATTTAATGGCGTTTTCCGAAATTTTCTCCTGCATTCAGATTCTTCATGACCAATGTTGTTATAGATTGAGCATTCTATTTCATTTTCAAGAGGCAAAAAGTTATTATAGGAACTTCTCTTGATCCCTATTATATTCCTTTGATTTCATGCTTCTCTAGTCATGATGGTTTTGTAAGCAATGCATTGAGCAGCTTTGTGCCCAAAATTGTGACATGAAAAACATTGCCCATTAAAGAAGTTTCTACAACTATCGAATCTATTTACCTGTTGATTGTAGTTTCTATTGATATTCATATTTGGAGCAAATTGAGTATGATTTTCCTGAGGTTGGTTGAGGCTTCTATTGATATTCGTCCTTGGAGCAAATTGAGTATGATTTACCTGGTGATCAGCCTTATGCCTTTGCTGACGATTTTCATACTGTTCACTGGTCTTTGCTGCATCAAGATAGCTTTTGGTGGAGGTTGACGACTTCTGTGATTGAGATGCTTCTTCAGTATATCCAAGACCTGTCTTTATCAGAGGAGAACGTTGAACTTTGATAATTTCATTTAAAGTTTCTGATCCTTTAGCAAATCTAAGATTAAGAGATTTTGTTTTCTTAAGATCTTTTCTTAGACCCACAATTTCACATTCTAGTTTTTCATTGTGTTTTTCTTTTTCAGCAAGTTGGTATGTCAAGGTATCTATGATCATATTCTTTTCTTCTAAACAGATTTTGAGTTTAGAGATTTCTTCATGAAATTTTTCCTCTTCTAAAGCATCCCAGAAATCATCATCGTTATAATAAGCCATGAGAAGTCTGTAATCTTGTCCAATTTCATCTTCATCAGTATTAGATAAACCATCCCTATCTTCATGAGTATAGTAACTCCTTATATTCACAACTTGTTTCTTATTCCCTTTTGCATATTCCTTTCCTTTTTCATATTTATCTTTATGAGGACATCAGGTAGCATAATGATTGACTCTTCCACAAGCAAAGCATTTGAAAGGTAGCTTACCTCTGAAACTTCCAGAACCCCGTTGAAGCTTCTTGACAAAATTTACCTCATCTTCTTCTTCTGAAATGTTTCCTGATTCATTGTGTTCTTCCTTTTCTTTTACTTTTTCTAAAGCTTTAAATGCGGCTTCTCTCATATCTGATGGACCTCCTTTTCTCATCTCAAAAGCGGTTAGGATTCTGTGAAGCTGTGCCACAGTGATATTCTGCAGATCCTGTTTTTCTTCTATGGCAGACACTTTTGATTCAAATTTAGCAGACAAGGATCTCAAAATTTTCTCAACTAAGGTAACTTCATTTATTTCTTCACCCAGATTCTTCATACAATTAACAACCTTATCTATTTGTAAGAAGTCACTAGCTATACTCTCATCACTATGCATCTTAAGAGTTTCATACTGAATTATGCGAGTTTGAAGCTTGGCACGTTTTACTTGAGAATCTCCTTCGTAGATCTGAATGATTTTGTCCCATATCTCTTTGGCTAATTTGAGCTGCATGACTTTGACAAACTCTGATTGTGACAAACTTCCCAATAAAGTATTGACAGCTTTGGCATTGGTTTCATATTGATTTTTACCTGCCGTGTCTGTAGGAATTGTTGTTGGAAATGTATATTCTCCTTCCACAATTTCCCAGACATCTGTTCCAAGAGATTGTAGATAGGTTGTGGTTCTTATTTTCCAATAAACAAAGTTTCTCCCATCGAATATTGGCGGTCTGATGGATCCCATGCTTTTGTGATTATTCATCTTGATGGATCTCCCTTCAAGCGATCAAGCTTCTTCTGAAGGACCTGCTCTGATACCAATTGTTGGAAATAATACTGAGAGGGGGGTGAATCAGTATTATTAGATCAATAAATTTATTTCCCAAACAGATTGATATATGCTACTTCAGTGAAGTGAACTAGCGTGTACACGCAACTTTGATTAAAGAAACCAACGTATATATGGAGAACTTGTGATTTAGACAATTTATCATGTGTTGATCTTAAATCAGTACATTAGTAACTTGTTAGAAAGTGCAGTAAAAGAAGAATAAAGCATCACACACAAGCAAAACACATAAACACCAAGATTTAAGGTGGAAACCCAATGTGGGTGAAAACCACCTGCTGTGGTCGTCTATGTCTTCTTTTAATAATAAGAAAATCTATTTACAATCTTGCACTAGTGCAGACTCATACCAGTACGTAGGCACCCACTTGCAAAAGGCTACAACCTTCTCTCATTTTCTAGCTTCTACTAGAAGGGAGCTACAACCCTCTAGCTCTTGTACTATCTAATATGTTTACTAGTACATAGGCGCTGACCTACAGAAGGCTACGACCTTATTTCTTCTTCCAGAGATCACGTTTCATCAATTTTCAGACTGGATACTCCTGGATCACAACACCAAAATCTGAAGGCCACGTTTCATCCAATTTTCATACTGGACCCATCAAAAACTTTTTAAACATTAACTGCATCAACCAACATTCACTTAATCTGAACAATCAGATCACTGACACCAAGACACTGTGCTGAACCCAAAACCCTGCATCATCATTCAGAACTAGCTGTAACCTCAAGAACCATGCATTAGAGTGTATATGCTACTTGGCTAAACCCAAACTGTGTGTATACAGTACTTCTGTTAATCAAACCTACGTATAGCTTCAAAACTACTACAAACATAAACTTTTGAATCAATTCTGTACCAATCAGCAATACACTAAATATCTATTGTCAACTTATAGAGCTTTACACAGGCAGGGACAAAGATCACTTCTTCTCACTTATACAATCAATCAATCAAATGCCAACCTCCTTATGCATTCAATTTTACATTTACATCTAAAAAGACTTCATTGACAGACAGTAGTAAAATAACAAAATTTGATCAGATAGATCAGTCATATCTAAAAAGAAGCTTTTCTTTTGTATACTCTACTTGAAAGAACAAAACCTGCATGTATACACTCTTTGGCTGAGACAAACCTGCGTACAGATCTGCAAATATTTGCTCAGAACTTTGATGCAAATCCAAACTTTAGACAAACCTACATCATGATAGATAACGAATAAAACAGGCGCAAAAAATCAGATCTAGTCTCCACCAATATCAGATCATTCAAGAATAAGTCATTTCAGGTCTCATGATCCTGATCCAATATTGAACTCAAGGTGCACATGAATATTTCAGATCTAGTCCCAAACATAACCCTGCAACATAAAATATACTTCAGATAGAAGTATTCCTTAGAATCTTATTACTTGCACACTTGGCCTTATGATCTTCTCCTCTTTATATAGCTTTAGGCCCTGTGTCAATACCTTGGACCAAAACCACTTAGGACCAATACCTTGGACCAAATACCTAGGGTCAATACCACAGACCAAATACATTGGACCAATACCTTGGACCAAAACCTTGATTTTCCATCCCATACACACTTTTCCTTCTATGAAAGTGCGTGTATACGTATACGCTCTTTTTTATCTGTGTTCCCGCGTGTATACGCTACTTTGACAAAGTGAACTAGCATATACCTCTCTTTCTTCAATCTCTGGAGTCTGATCTGTAATCCTTTGTTGTTAACATGTTGCACTGTGAACTGTCATCTATGTGAGTTTCCATCAAGGACAACACCTGTATCATAATGCCAACAAAGAATACATTTTTAAGGCCATGTTCTCATTTATTATCCGATTTCACAATCTCCTTCCAACTGAGGAGATGTGAGCCTAGCTATTCATGCGAAACTTTACAAATATAATTGAAATAAATATTTTTTATTTTATCTTGCACACCTTTAGATATATGAGCCAACATGTTCCAAACATTACAATAACCTCTATGATTGATTTTATGACAACTGAATAACCTCTTCTTGAAATCCAATGGCTCCACTAGAAATTATTTTCTTTTCAATTTTAGTCACCATCCACCTCCAATTCCCGACCCCATAATTGTCTAGTTTCAAATTATACCCAAAAAAATTGAACCCTTCATTCAAACCAAATGTAGGAAATGAAAAGGTGTTAGTTATGTTGGCACAAAGCTACTCATCAACCATGGGGAAATAATAGCATATTTATTTAAAGTCTCCTATATTCCTATTGCATACAAAACAAACCTAAGACCTGTTTATATTGAAGACACTCATACTCATAGTAGAAACAAAGAATAATGATGTCATCAATGAAATCACTCTTGTGGAAAAGATTGATCTCCCTAGACTCAATGATCAAATCTAGAACAAACAGGAGAATGCATACTATCTTTCTCTAGTAAAGTTTGAACAATACTTACTTGTTTAATGAAATAGGTCTTCACTTCAATCATTTTCCTACTTTATTTCCTACTCCACTTCGATCTATGAAGACTGGAGCCTACAACGACAAAAAAAAACAAAATGATCAAAGCATACTGTGGATGAATAAGTTCAAACAAATACTAATTAGAAGATCAAGGATCTCTAATATAATGAATGCAAGAAATAGGAAAATCATGTGACAAAATCAATATATTGTATTAACAAATAAGAGGGAGAGACTACAACCCATGCCTTGATGTTATAAGCCTCCACTTAAATATATCCAATACTTCATTTGCATACAAGAATTCAACCTCAATTGGACAACATAAGCGTACTTCAAAATCCAACCTCTTCTCCTTTGATTTGCACTATATTTAAAGGAGAGGACAATAGGTTGCAGATCCATTTTCAATTGGATGAGATGCACAAAAATGGGGAATGGGTTCCATAATGAGTGGGATTGAATTCATTAATCTTGGGATGAGGCCCAAACATTTAGGGGCTCGAGTCCATGTTTTTGAGATGAGATTCCTCAATAATGCTTCTAGAGTTTAATTTTTATTTTTACCCATGTAAAAAGAGTGTTGCACTTTTTAGTGGAGAATGATGCAATAGGGTTTGTAGTTTATAATGAAGAAACATGTGGTGTCACACTTTATGAACGTGACAAGTGCGACACTAACTAAAATTATGTTTTTTTCTATTGAGAAATATAAGTCATGAATAGTTAAAATATTTCTCTGCTTGATAATTGCCTATGATATAATTTTACTTCTTAGTTTATAGTATTTTCTTTGTTATGTTATTATTGTGCTATTGTGCTATTTTCATAAAAACAATTACCAATATGAACAATAAAAGAAAAGTGACACAGTATTTAGGCTTGTCAGCTAGGGCAGAAACCTCTCACCTCTTGAGAGGAAAACCTAATCAAAATTATTCTTCTATATCTTTAATTGATGAGTACCAAGACCATGAAAAAGACCCTTGACTCTAGTATCCTCCAAATAACCTTGTCACTAACCTTGATGATCTGCCTCTTCCATTTCTAGACTTTCTTCTTTGTCTTGAATTGCTCTCCTCGGATCCTTCCAAAGAAACTTGGTCTCTATACTCCACACTGCTTCTTCTCGACTTCTCCTATAGAAACTCGATCTCTATAATCTCACTAGCTTCCTCTAGAGAATATTGGTACCTATATCTCTATCTCAGTTAACCAAAATAAATATCCAGAAGAATCCTTCCTTTTTTTCTTGAGAAGAAACTTCCTTCACTTCCCCAGAAGAAACCTCCTCTTCAGTGCCCTAGAAGAAACTTCCTTCACTGCCCCAAAGGATGCCTTCTCTTTGCTACCCTAGAAGAAACCTCCTCCTCGCTCCCCTAGAAGAAAAATTCTTCGGTATACCCAGAAGAATCCTCCTTCTCTTGCCCAGAAGAAACTTCCTTTGCTTGCCTAGAACTGACTTTCCTTATCACTTCTTCACACTTATTCACCAAATGTATGTTGATTTTCTTGCCTCTAAGTGAGGCTGAGTGTGGCTATATATACGCTTCTTCTCAAGTCCATTAGGCTGACATGATATCAGGATTTAGGCTGACTTCTTCTAGCATGTTCTTCCATCGTTGTAGGCCGACTTGAAGAGGATAAGTGACAAGGTCTTGGAGTATATTTTACATAGACAAGTTAGACTCTATACAAAGTGTAACATGACTTAATTACATGAAAATGACTCTATCATTTTATGACTAGATGAAAAATAATTCCTAAAGACTCTCAATGGGAGTCTTGATTCACTCTTGCTCATGAAACCCATGAAGCAAGTCAATACAATAATTTTATTTTTATTCTTTACATCTCATTACATAAAATCATAATTACATGTCATTATGAAGATCAAACCTACTGACGCTTTTCAACGCTCCCTCTTAGCTAGGGAGGTATTCATAATGCTACGTGGACTTTCTCAATCTGGATAATTTCTCATAAGAAAAATTCATGCTGGTAACTCATTTGTATAGCATCATATCAACCAACCTTCTTATATAGAAAGGCCTTGACTAACAACTCCTTATCTCCACAAGATATGAGCTCAATGTTGGCAAGACCAATGATTTATAGACACTCTCATCATTCTCTCTCTCGAAACATCCCCTACCCAGGTACTTAGGGTGTGTTCCATGATGAATATTCTTATATTGGACTCCCCAACCCTCAAAGAATATCGGTCCTCCATGACTACTCTTCTTTTGGATTCCCTATCTCATCCTCAAAGAGTATGAGATTCCAAATGATTACCCAGTCCTCCATTCTGTCTTCCCAAGTGAAGACCAGAATGAGATGTCTATCTCTCCCTCTCAAATAGGGAGGAGATATTCCAATAAAGGAATTTACTCATTCATACATAAGGAATGTACTTAAGCTCCCCCTTGGCTTAGGAATTTTCAAGTTTCTTCCAAGTAAGAAACTTCTTTTTAGGCTCCCTCTTAACTAGGGACCTACAACATTTCCTCATGTGGAACAATCAACTAGTTGAAGAACTCCTCTCTTCTTCGATGTCATAAATTTATTTTGTCATGGAGTCTTCATCTTTCGGGGACTTCTTCATAGGTCACAAATGATCCATCATTTCCATCCATGTGTTAGTCATGTTCTCATATAATCAGAAAGTGCTCCATCAGTTCTCCATCTGACATTGCTTCATGTCATTCTACTTTCATGCCGTATTTTTCGGAAGGATATTACATCCTTCAATATGGTCCTTTTGGAAGTCATCCATAGATCTTCCCTTTGGCAGTCCTACATAAGCCCATCTAGATATTAGTTCACAAATAAGAGATGAACACTTAAATCAAAGTTACCTTTATGATGGTCTTTCATCATGACATCTTTTTGTAGGTATCAACATCTTGCATGCAGATTGACACATCTCCTAAAGATATCCATTGTCAAGGGTCTCCATATTTTTCCGACTTCCATCAGAGTCTTCATATCTTTCCTGGAGATATTCTAGTCAAATATTCTTGGACTTTGGATGTTGAATGCCTTCTACCTTTGTTTCATATTTTCATGATCTCTTCCTTTCTTTCGACACTCCATTCCTAGGAGCTTCTAATTAGAGTTACTCAATTGTAGTCAGCTTCCTCATGATTCATATGAGAACATGTTATGCTGATTTCATCTAGTGCGACTTATCCTTTTCTGCAATATTTTAGAGGAGGAGATCCTTTTTTCTTTTGATCATGTTTTCCCCGGGTGGATAGTGATCCATATTATCTGCAACCATATGACATGACTTTCATAATAATCTATGTAAGCATACATAGCTCATATTTCCTTTTGTTCATCCAAACTTCATGTAGAAGCTTCATTTGAATGAAAGAAATTTATCCTTTAGACCTGCTTTCCTATTAAGTCATCATACGATCATCCCTTGAATCCCACGAGTTGGAGTTATTGATGAAACTCTTGATTTCCTTTTAGATCGGTGAATCCTTAGATGATGATTCTATCAGGGAAACTTGAGGATCTTTCATATGCTCACACAATATATGTTTCCTTATTGACTTTTGTATGATGATCCCAATCGATGATGACCTCTACTCATTTCTATAAGTATTACTTGAGGTTTTAATGAGATTGCCACAAGCTCCAATTATTTGTAATTAATAGAACTTGTTCCAGACATCCTTTCTACTTCCCATGTCAAGATCTCTTACTTCTAATGCTTCTATCACGATGTTATTTTCTAATCTGATGCATCCTATTTTATTTACATTTCTTCCTATCCATAAATTACAAGTGAAAAATACCTTCTAGTGAAGAATATCATCTCATTCATAGTATAGATCCTTTACTTCTTCATTCTTAAACTTCTTTATCTCAGGCTCTTTCACTTCTTCAGTAATGTGGGCCTCTTCGCTATCCCTCTTGTCCTTATTATGTTTATGAAAATCTCTTCTATAGTGACCAAGTTCTTGACATCCATAGCATCTTACCTTAGCCATGTTCTTCCTTTTCTTTTGAGGACCAAACTTTCCAAATTTCTGTTTTCTTCTTGCCATAGAAGCATATGCTTAATTATGCTCATTTGGTCCAACATCAACCTTTGCCTTCCTTCTGGTTTCTTCGATATTATAGAGTGACCATAGATATTGAAATGCAGTAGTCTCTTTCTTACCATATAAAATTTAAGTGAAGTTACTCCATTCTTCTGGTAGTGCATTCAGTACCACTATGGTCATCTCTCTATCAGACATGACTTCTCCCAACTCTAGTAGTTGATCTCGAATTTTTGATATCCTCGTAAGGTATGAGGCTATTCCATCTTCTTTGGATATCTTCAGTTTGTAGATTTCCTTCCTTAATGAGATTACTTATGGAAAATAACTCTACCAATTTGTCATATATAGCTTTTGTCGTCTCCAATTTTGATACATATGGGATTAGAGAGTCTTTATAGATTCTATAAGAATCCTATGGGCTATCACTTCTCCCATCATGAATCTAGCATGTGCTTTAGTATCTTCCTTTGGACGTTGGGTTATTGATGCCTTGATGTGATCCATGACCTCATTCTCAATAACGTTTAGGTCTGTCCTTTTCTTCCATGCAAGGAAATTTGCAGCCCCAACCAATTTATTGTTTTCCTTGCAACAAAACATTTTGATATTATCAGATATATTCATAGACTTATTTGAGAGATTGATGCTTTCTTCCTCCTTAATCTTGAAGTTGATAGAGGATTTCCTTCTTGAGAGATTGATAAGAGAGAGCATGATTTACGATCCTTCTTGAATGATTTAGTCTTCCTTCTTTCTTGAAGATGGTTTCAAGACTCTTGCTGGTGTTCTTTGATTTGCTTTGATCCTCCTTTGAAGCTCAATTCTTGTGTGTCTACTTGCTTGCATGCCCCTTCTTGACTTCAACACCTAAGCTTTGATACCATGTTGAGAAATCTAGGGCATGAATAGTTAAAAGATTTCTCTACTTGATAATTTCTTGTGATATACTTTTACTTCTTAGCTTATAGTATTTTCTTCATTTTGGTATTATTGTGTTCTTTTCATCAAGACAATTACCGATACGCACAATAAAATACAAGTGACACAGTATGTAGGCTTATCATCCAGGGCCAAACGCTCTCACCTCTTCAGAGGAAAACCCAATCAAAATTATTCTTCTAGATCTTCAATTGATGAGTACCAAGACCATGACAAATACCCTTGACTCTAGTATCCTCCCAAGAACCTTGTCACTAACCTTGATGCTCTTCCTCTTCCCTTTCTTGAATTTCTTCTTCATCTTGAACTGCTCTCCTCGGCTCCTTCTAGAGAAACTGAAACACACGAGTTTAATAATTGAAAGCCATGATAAATATTTTATTAATAATTAATAGATGATGTTTACATTTTGGTGAGAGGCCCTGGCTATATACTGCCTTGGGTGCCTCTTGGTGAACGGGCATGATCTTTGATCATGCCCTTTGCCTAATAAACTATAAACTAACTAAATTTTTTATATAACATTGCCTTCCTCTCAAAAGAATGATTTTTCCACAAAGCATACGTAATGACGGATGTTTCTGACGAAATGCTTCAGTCTCCCAAGAAGCTTCTTCTTCTGGTAAGTCCTTCCACTTGATCAAGTATTCGTTGATTGCACGAGATTGAAGCTTCCTTTCTCTGGTAGATAAGATACCTTCAGGTTCTAAAATGACCGTTCCTTCATCATCTAGGGATGGAAGCATTGTTTGCATTGATTGATGGTCGCCTAGTGCCCTTTTAAGGTAGGAGACATCGAAGACGTTGTGAACAAAGGCTTAAACTATATGCAACTTGGCTGATCTTTTTATTGATCTGATATGGTCCATAGAACTCCAGTGTCAATTTATTTTTTCCTTTTTCTTTCAAGGACAACTGTTTGTATGGCTAGAGCTTGACAAATAACCATTCTTGGACTTCAAATTCTCTTTCGGTTCTGTTTTGGTCTGCTTGTTGCTTCATATGGTTCCTTGCATTACGCAAGTTTTCTTTTAGGGTTTGGACAATTTTTTGGGGTTTCTTCTAGTTGGTTTTTAATAGCAAGTATATTTTTCTAGACGGTAGCTAGATCCTTCCATTTTGGGGGTTCATATCCATACAAAGCTTGGAATGACATCATTTTTTTGACATATGATAAGTCGAATTATACCACCACTCAATGAGATGCAACCATTGAGCCCACTTATTTTGTTTTTTTGTAGCGTAACAATGTAGGTAGGCTTCCAAACATTTATTGACAACCTCTGTTTGTCCATATATTTGAGGGTGATAAGTGGAACTCATATTTAGGTAGGTTCCTATGTGGTTGAAAAATTCCTTCCAGAAATTACCCTTTGTTGTTGGGAAAAGTATCCAATACGGAATGACCCTATCCCACTCTAAGGGTGATAGTACCTCAGCAACAAGCAAGACAAAACTATCTAAGATTTCTTCTTTATGAAATGTAAAGAGAGGAGAAGGAGTTAACTAACCGATGTCTTCCGCTAGTTTGTTGATCCAATCTCACTCCTTGCTGCTTGCTCCCAGCTCCTTGCTCTTTCACTGGCCCAGCTACACCAAGTTCCTGCAAAATGGCAAGAGAGGGAAACTACAAGAAGCATACATTCATAACTAGTTTAAGGATTAGAATAAACTAAATATGCAAATACAACACAACATCATTGAGATACATGCATATAGAAGAAACTCAAATGGCTTTATTGATGGAAGAAGTAAAGTTCAGGAAGTGATACAACCATAAGAGGCCCAATCCAGCATCACCTTCCCAGCAGAAAGGAATCTCCTCTTCTCCTCCTTCAAAGCAAATCACCCAATAGTTCTAACCTCAAACCAACAACAATTCTTTGCATTCACAACATTCCAGCCTCCAGATCTCATGGGAGAGAGATCCAGATATAGATGCTTGGAGAGAGGATGAGTCAGCCTGAGATGTGACTAGTGTCCTCTCCCTCTTTCAGTTCTTGATTCCACTTGGAGGTTCTTGCTTCCACTTGGAGATTTGGAACCTCTTACTCATCACCAGTCGAATTCCCTGAGGCAAGTGTCATTTTGGAAGCTTCCTGGACTCTGACACCTTGAGAAATGAGCCTGCCACTTGTCCCTTCTTGCTCAGCGCAGGTAGCCAGTGTAGCAATTGACATTCAGCGTAGGTAGCTAGTGTTGGCTTTGACATTCAGCGTAGACAGCTAGTGTAGCCACTGAAATGATCCTGAATTGACTTTTTTTGATCAGTTTTTGGTGGAGAACTTCTCTGAATTGCTGTGGTTTGTTGGCCTTGTTCCTCTAGGGGTAGGAACAACATGTTTAGGGACTTTGGATCCCTTAGATTATCGACATTTCATGCTCAATGCTGTAAGGCACAAAAATGTCTATAACAGTTGCCCCCTAAAGTATGAGGCCGTTTATCGGGTGAAATGCTTTATCAGGAGGATCCGAAGTTCATCCACTGCTGGGAGGTGACCTGTAATAAGATACAATACAATACATTATTTTTCATACTGCTTTCATGATCTAGCTGAGGCGGGCATTCCCATGCTCAGCTTTATAAATACATTTTTCTGTACATAGAACAGACAATCGTCTGATGGTAGACTGATAATTTTGATGAAATTATCATCCTTTGAGTAGGATGATCATCTGCTGCACATGTCAATGTCTTTATTTCCTGAATATATATTGCAGCCCGGATGGATGAAACTAGATCCGGGGTCTTCAATCTTGTCCGATCTTCACTCTAAGTACAAGTCGATCCATGTGAGAATTTTTTGGAGTCGAACATGGAAAGACATCGCTTGATTACCAGTCAATGATCTAAACTGTTAACAAGCGCGAGAGGAATCACCGATAATGATGATGACCCTCAAGGTACTGCAGTAAAATTCACGTGGTGTGAATAAAGGATTTGGCGTCGAACACCACGCAAAATCTTTCGGTCGAAGGTCATTGATGTATACTTGTCGCCGGAAGTGAGAAACTTGCCATTGTGGCATGCAAGCTTCAAAGTACTGAGGGGGTTGTTCCTAGATCAACTTCTTGGATAATGAGCTGATGTCGACAAGAAGCGATCCGTCAAAGGAGGGCCTTAATGAATCCCACATCAGTGACACGGAACGGAGCTAATGATTGTGATGAAGGTGAAAACGATCTGTGACATATGATTCAGGGTGGTGGTCATGAAAGGATGAAGGATAATGTATGGCAGTGGATGGGACATGGTTGACTCTTTCTGAACAACATCTCTTGAACATATAACGACACTGATGCGATGGATCGGTAGCATTACCCCAAATATGGATGGTATGGCGAGACCATGGTGATGTGACCGGTGAATGAAACAACCCAACCCGATGTGGTACGGAGGAAAAGTGTCATGTTCAAGAGCGACTTGCTACCATCAAAGCTTTGAGTTTCTCCCAATTTTTCCCCAGTCATTGCTGACCAGTACCTCTTTATTTTTGTCAAGCTTGAGGAGGATAACATATGCTTGTTCTATAACCTGCCCTTCGGGCAAGCCCATCGCTATGTTTTAACGAGCCTAGCGATAGGGAAACTCGTTCTCGTCTAAAGACAAGTTTGTCGCTATTTAATGCATTTAACGAGTCTAGCGACAAAGACAACTCGGTCCTTTTCATTTTTAGAGAGTCTGAAAAGGTACGTAAAGTTAACTCCAAAAGTCCTTTTTCGTCATCTAATCCCTTAAGTCCCAAAAATTATAAAATAATACAGAAGGGATGAATGTTCGATAGTTTTATCGAGCCGAACTAAACAAGCGCTCGATCTTTTTGTGCAATAATCCCTCAGGTCCAAAAAGATTAAAATCTAGAGGAGGGATAGCTCTTCCGGTCGCTTTAACGAGCTGGAAGGCCAAAACTCGGCAAACTTTTCATATTTTACGAGTCAGTGAAAAGAGCTCAAAGAAGACTTGTATTTTGAGGAACGAGTGATAAACAGGGATAGCAGCAGATTCCAGGTACAGGTTGGAATTTTCCAATCACGGCAGTGTCACAAGGATGGCTAGGTGAAATCACTCTTCGCAGTTGTTCCTCAAAATAGGTAAACAATCAATATGGAGGTGAACGATCGGCCAAATGAAAAGTGGAGGTGACGGTGCAAACACGACCAAGGCTTTTATGGCTGATGAATTTACGATCTCAATGGTTATTTACCGGTTCATTTTTTCTGGATGAGCTTGAACTCTAGGGGAAAGCTTGCTCACAGTTGCGTTTATTTTTTAATGAGCATGAACTTGTGCTAAAACTGCTCAATCTTTGCATTTATTTTTTAACGAGCATGAACTCGTGCTAAAACTGCTCGATATACCAGTCATAAGATAAGAATGTCTCCTTAAAGATCTATTTTTTCACGGAGCTTAGATCTCATAAAGCTTTGCTCAAATCCTTTCATTGTGCAAGTTTGGTAACGACTAATCCTACGAGTTTAAAGGGTTAGACCTACAGGTTTAAAGGGAGGACCTAAAAATTTAAAAAAATCAATAGCCGCCCTTGCTTGCACTCCAAAAGGTTTGCATGCCCCCAGGCATAAAGTACGATTTCAAGGTTACCCCTCCGGCTTCTCACATTTGTGTTACTGAGGTGAGGCCTACCTCTTTCAGGCTATCCAAAGATTGTTCCATTAGCAGATTAAATAGAACATTCCTTGGCGGTGTCTACCGAAATAGACAAAGGTGAGTGACACGTTGCATCAAACACATAACTTTGACAAAAGAATCTTGTTCCAGAACAACCCCTCTTCCTTCTTTCGGACGGGGTACGGACTAGTCATATTCTCCCACGGAAACCTACCTTATACCCAAGTTTTTCTCTGCCCGAAGCAGACCAGGATGCATGCCCCCTGGGTTCCAGTCTTATCTTTCCGAATCACTCGCACTCATCGGGAAGAAGGACTGGGGGTGGAGACATTTCTTGATTGAATAGACCATTCAGGGTTGGTATGTGACTATTTGCGATGCGTGATCCCAGAAATGAAAGTTGGTCTACGAGCTTGACCATCCTTCCTTCGTGTGGAAAACACATTACTCTAAAGAGTGAGGAGACTATGGCTCCCATGCAATATATATAGTCTCGTCCAAGGAGTAGGTTATAATCCAAGGGTCCTTGAACGACCATCACCTTCATTTGAACGGCCTTCCCTTTCAATGTAATGGGCACATTGGGGAGGATCCCTAATGGTCAACTGGTTCCTTTATCAAAGCCCGAGATATTTCTTATCTCAGGCAAAAGTGCTGGGGAACCCAGTGCTTTCCAAGCAATAGAGGAAAGGATACTCACAGATGCCCCTTCATCAATGATAGTGTCAGCCATTACCATTCTGTATATTTGGACTATAATTCTGAATGGTATACTGGCTGGCAACTGGGGTCTGCCTAGTTGGTTCCAATCAAAGGACACAACCAGGTTGCTTGGTGGTGGGACCGAATACACGGCCGGATATGACCCTGACGAAGTTCCTTCCTGCGATAAAGGAATGGGCGCATTGCCCTGATGCTCGTCAGAGTCTGTGTTGATGAAAAGAATCTGGACGGTGTCATCCTTATTCTCTCCAGTGATGGTGTCATTTGAAGATGAATCCTCAGTGACGGTGTCATTGGAAGATGAAACCTCTGAAGGCAGAACCGGGTCAACTTCCGTTTCGACCTTTGGACTTTCGTCCGATCTGGATTCAGTAGGTTCATTTTCAATGACTGACGCTTCAGCTGACCACTTGAGCGGGCCAACTGTATTCTCAACCAACGAAGGACTTGGCACGAGTTTATTATATCCAGGAGTAAGTCGTAACGGTGAAACCAGACGATCTTCCAAAACTCTCTTCGCCTCGTCTAAGAAGGGACAACGGTGGATGGCGTGATTGCCTTCACACAGTTTGCAGGGGGATCTTGCTCCCCCTCTTTGTCTTGAACCTTCACTTTCGCTGGTTGACGGTAAGCATTCAACATGGCTATCAGAGGTTGATGCTCTCGAATTGTGCAAACGAGGGGACCAGTCCCTTAGTATCCGGGGAATACAGGGACAATCTCTATGGAAGTGGTCTCCTCTACATATGACACATGGCAATTTAGGCCCAGTCAGTGCTGTGTGTGGATTTTTGTCAGATGCCTTTTGCTTGCCCCCAGTCACCTTTGGCTCCTTCTTCTTCTTCTCTCTCTTCTTCTTCTCCTTCTTCTCTTTGGGAGCTTGGCTTTTTCCGGCTCTACCTTGCGAAGAGGAAGGAGGGGGGGAAGAGTTATAGGAAGTAGAAGGCTGGTGGGCAACTCTAGACTGATCTAACTGTTGACTCAACTGTTCAGGAACCGTGGTGTTCTGAACTACATTGGTTGAGAAGAGCCAGACTGGCAGGCCAATTGTCAGTCCTGGAAGCGACAATGTGGCCATGTGGGGTGCACCAACATCTCCCCAAGAGGAGAAAGGACTAGGATTTCCATCATGGGGAATTCCTTGGCTGGTGTGTTCCATTTTCTCAACCTAAAGATCAACGCAGGAATAGGAGGTGATTATGTTCCGTTTAAAATAAATTTTTTAACGACGCTTTAGACACAACTTGCTTTTTCACTTTTAAAGAGTCGAGAAAAAGCTAAAGATGACTCTAGTCTCCTTCGATGTTTTAACGAGCCCGAAGTGACAAATGCTCGGATGGACTTTTTCTGTTATAGAGTCTGAAAAAGGCCAAAAGGAACTGCTCTGGAGTTCTAGGCAGAGGGTGTGCCAAACTTTTCGCAAAACCGCAGAATACGTTTTAAGGTACGGGCGGTCGATCTTCGTGAATGCTGTGTTCACTGCATTGTGATCAGTAGGGCGGCCGACACGGCTTCCTATGGATAAAGGCTTTATTCCTATGGGGGTCTCCCAATATATACGCGACGGTACGTGGGAGCACAAGTCCGTATTGATACTTATCGCTTCACCGTGGAGGAATCACCCAACCACTCAACGGTAAGATATCACATTTAACGACGCCAGAACACGTCTCTAGCCTGGACCTCTATGTGTTTGCGTTATGTTTCAAAGCGTTGTTATGTTCATTCAATTTATTTTAGGTTGATCTTGTTTAGCAGTTTACCTTTATGGATCACCACGAGATGTATGGTACAACTCCTAAATGCAGTCTAAAGATGATAAGCAAGCTTTTTCTATCTTTTCAACATATGAAAATCCTAACTACTGAGGGAAAAGAAAGACATCATCTTTTCACACAGAGCATAGAGCACACAGTAATGCACTTTTTCCTAAATCAACATGCAAGCTGTCAAAATGCAAATGCACAATGCAAGTATTTCTTTTCTCTTTCTTAATATTGATGTTTATATAAAGAAAGTTGTTGTATAAATTTGAATTCGATTTCAAGTGATCACACAAACAAGTTTTTTGTCCAAAATCAAAAGACACCTTAAGATTTACTTGTTTCGACACTAGAAATACATAAATTCAAACCATATGACGAAAGTAAAAGCTCAATCAGCTGTGAACAACAAACAAACTTACTCCTAAGATCAAAACGACACTTATGACAGGTCTAGATCTAAGAGGTCACAGCAAGACTAGTTCACTTTCGTAACGGGAAACTACAAATGATGTAAGAAATACACAAAGAACAAATACAATTTCTTTATACAACCGAGGCGGAATGGAGGCAAAGAAAGGTGGTTTCAGATAGGTACATTGACTGATAACAGGCTGCAAAAACAGGGATGAAAATTGAGCAAAAGACACAGGGAACCACAACTGCACAAGGCAAAGACTGTTTCAGCGCAGGTCTAACACAGAGTTTTTGACATTCAGCGCAGGTAGCCTTCATGGGACCTGTGTTGAAATGCAGAACCTCTTCACTGGGTCTGCGCTGAAACCAGAACGAGAATTGTTCCGGGGTTTTGAGCTACGGTTTGCAGTTAAAATCACAGTTTTTGGCCAAATCAAAGCTATCAATCAAGCACACACTAAGGGATGATTCAAAGGAGGATGAAGATCTATCACTAAGAGCTGTTAGAGCACTTGTGGATCAGCTCTTCAGATCATAAACAGGCCCAGTTATTGGACTAGAGTAGCTGCCCTCTACTTTGCATTTGAAAAATCCAAATGCAGTTCGATTCGGTACTCCCTAAGTTTATGAAATGAATAGCAAAAGCACAAACAAACCAACAAGATACGATCCCCAGCGGAGTCGCCAATTTGTTGTTGGGAAAAGTATCCAATATAGAATGACCCTATCCCACTCTAAGGGTGATAGTACCTCAGCAACAAGCAAGACAAAACTATCTAAGATTTCTTCTTTATGAAATGTAAAGAGAGGAGAAGGAGTTAACTAACCGATGTCTTCCGCTAGTTTGTTGATCCAATCTCACTCCTTGCTGCTTGCTCCCAGCTCCTTGCTCTTTCACTGGCCCAGCTACACCAAGTTCCTGCAAAATGGCAAGAGAGGGAAACTACAAGAAGCATACATTCATAACTAGTTTAAGGATTAGAATAAACTAAATATGCAAATACAACACAACATCATTGAGATACATGCATATAGAAGAAACTCAAATGGCTTTATTGATGGAAGAAGTAAAGTTCAGGAAGTGATACAACCATAAGAGGCCCAATCCAGCATCACCTTCCCAGCAGAAAGGAATCTCCTCTTCTCCTCCTTCAAAGCAAATCACCCAATAGTTCTAACCTCAAACCAACAGCAATTCTTTGCATTCACAACATTCCAGCCTCCATATCTCATGGGAGAGAGATCCATATATAGATGCTTGGAGAGAGGATGAGTCAGCCTGAGATGTGACTAATGCCCTCTCCCTCTTTCAGTTCTTGATTCCACTTGGAGGTTCTTGCTTCCACTTGGAGATTTGGAACCTCTTACTCATCACCAGTCGAATTCCCTGAGGCAAGTGTCATTTTGGAAGCTTCCTGGACTCTGACACCTTGAGAAATGAGCCTGCCACTTGTCCCTTCCCGCTCAGCGCAGGTAGCCAGTGTAGCAGTTGACATTCAGGGCAGGTAGCTAGTGTTGGCTTTGACATTCAGCGCAGACAGCTAGTGTAGCCACTGAAATGATCCTGAATTGACTTGTTCTGATCAGTTTTTGGTGGAGAACTTCTCTGAATTACTGTGGTTTGTTGGCCTTGTTCCTCTAGGGGTAGGAACAACATGTTTAGGGACTTTGGATCCCTTAGATTATCAACATTTCATGCTCAATGTTGTAAGGCACAAAAATGTCTATAACACCCTTGAATTTGGCATCTCTATCACTCACAATGACTTTCGGAAAACCGTGTAATTTATATATATTTTTGCGAAATATTTCAGCGATTTGTTTAGCTGAGTCTGATTTATTTATTGCCATAAAGTGAGCATATTTGGTGAGTCTTTCGACCACTACGAAAATCTTGTCCTTGCCTTCAGATATGGGTAATCCCTCAATAAAGTCCATTGATATTTCTTCCCATTTCTGATTCAGAATGTTTAAGGGGTGAATTAATCCAGGTGTCATAATATTTTCACTTTTATTTCTTTGACACGTGTCACATTCTGCTACATACTTTTGAATATCGCGACTCATCCCCTTCCAAAAGAATGATTGATGTGCATTGTAGTAAGTTTTAAAGAATCCTACATGTCCAGCTGACAGTGAATCATGTGACTCCTTGAGTATCTTGGATTTAAACTTTGAGTTTGCATGCAGATAGATTCTTCCTTTGTACCATAGAATATAATTCTTCCATTCAAATTTTGAGTTGTCTGGAAGGTTATTTATTATTGCAGTTATTTCTGGATCCTTGGCATACTCACTTCGAATCTCATTAAGCCATTAAGGAACAACAACCGAGACTGCAAGTAGTGTTGGTTCTTCTTCTTTCCTAGATAGGGCATCTGCTACTACATTGTATTTTCCCCTTTTATGTAGTATTTCCATGTCAAAGGCAGAAATTTTTTCAATCCATTTTTGTTGTTCTTCGGAAAGTGTTTTTTGTTGAAGGAGGTGTTGGAGAGTGTTATGGTCTGTTCGTATGGAGAACTTACTTCCCAAAAGATATTGTCTCCACTTAGCCAGTGCGTGCATAATAGTGAGCATTTCCTTGTTGTATGTGGACTTAAGACGTTCTCTTTTATTGAGCTTCCTACTTTCAAAAGCTATTGGATGCCCTTCTTGCATTAACACTGCACCTATACCAAATCCGGAAGCATCACACTCGATGGTAAATGGTTTAGAAAAATATGGAGTTGCCAATACCGGGGCTTTAGACATAACTTCCTTTAGTTCTTCAAAACATCTTCCTTCTTCCTCATCCCATTGAAATGAATTCTTCTTTAAAAGGTTTGTCAGAGGTACAGTTATATGTGCATAGTTTTTAATAAATCTTCGGTAATATCCAATTAATCCTAAGAACCTTCTTAGCTTGGATATATTAACTGGTTTGGTCCATTCCTTTATAGTTTTGATTTTATTAGGGTTCACTTTTGCACCTTCATGGGATATAATGTGTTTGAGGTATTCTAATTCTTCCTTTCCAAAGGTGCATTTGGATTTTTTTGCATAGAACTGATGCTCTTTCAATAGTGTATGAACTTTATCAGAATTTCGTAAGTGCTCCTTCCAATTTTTACTGTAAATTAAAATATAGTCAAAGAATACTAATACAAACTTCCTAAGATATGGATGAAATAATTTGTTCATAGTGGCTTGGAACGTTGCTGGCACATTGGTTAACCCAAACAACATTACTTTAAATTCATAGTGACCTTCGTGTGTTCAGAATGTCATTTTTGGTATGTCTTCCAACTTGATTCTAATTTGGTAATAGCCTGACCTTAAGTCCAATTTTGAGAGGTATTTTGCGCCATGTAGCTCATCCAACATCTCATTGATAAAGGGGATTAGGAATTTGTTTTTAATCGTTATTTTGTTTAATCCTCTATAGTCAATGCATAGCTTGAATGAACCATCCTTCTTCCTTACCAATACCACTAGAGCAGCATACAGACTTTTACTTTTCGAGATGATCCCACACTTTAAAAGGTCTTGGATTATTCTCTCAATTTCTGTATTTTGGTGATGTGGATATCGATACGGCTTGATGTTGATGGGGTCTGACCCTTCTTTGACTTCTCTTGTATGCTCAATTTCCCTGTTAGGAGGCATTTTCATAGGCAGGTCTTGAAATACCTTTTCATGCTTCTGAATTAGATCTTGTACTTCTGGTGACTCTTCACTGATCATATTTGCAGATAACATTTCTAATTGGTGACATTGTACTACATAAGCTGGTGTTCATTTTTGAATCATCTTCATCACCTGATATGACGATACAATTTGATTCTCTGGTGCTTGGAATCCATATAATTTGTACCTCTACCCTCCCTAGTTAAATTTTATGAATTGTACTTGATGGTTGGCAGCATAAGTGCCTAGAGTTCGTAGCCATTGGATACCTAAGACCACATCTACTCCACCTAATGGTACAATGAAGAACGGGGCTTCTAAATTAATT
The DNA here is from genome assembly GCA_031772625.1 of Pinus tabuliformis. Classification (NCBI taxonomy): domain Eukaryota; kingdom Viridiplantae; phylum Streptophyta; class Pinopsida; order Pinales; family Pinaceae; genus Pinus; species Pinus tabuliformis. Next base: position 542,029,312 of record CM062812.1, on the reverse strand, counting down.
TCTTGAATATACAATTTGAACTTATGGCATTTCCCTACCTTTTCAATATTCTTATCGTCAGCTACCATCACCTTCATGTTCGGTAGGGGAAATGAGAAAATGTTTTTGCCATGGTTGCATATAAAAAATTGTGGGTGCTACCAGAGTCGATGAGAACCACTATGTTGTTCTTCTTTATATGTACTTTCAATTTTAGAGTCTGAGGTTGTGATATACCTGTCATAGCTGATACTGACATTTGTGGAATAGTTCCATCATCTACAACTGGAGAGAATTCTGGGGCATCTTCTGTTTCTTCTATGTCGGAATCATCACTGTTTGAATCATTAGTTGCTTCATAGTTATATAGGTTCTTTGATTTGTTTCCTTTAGCACACCTATGTTTAGGGTCCTGCTTCTCGCCACAACATTTGCATTTGCCTTCTTTTATCCTTTGTATTTCCACGTTAGATTTTTCGCCTTCACGACGATGTGGTGGAACATATCTTGTTTTATTTGTATCCATAGACTGGGGCATTATTCATCTCGAATATACTTTTTCTCGTTTTGACCACAGTATATGTTCAAATTTCTTTTCCGTAGTTTTTGCTTTTCGTCTTGCTACTTCTATTGACGTAATGTCATGAAGCTCAAGTTATACCTGTAGATGAGTTTTAAGTCTGGAGATGTATGATTGAATTAGATGATATTCTGATAACTAAGGTACTCATGTTGCTAAGGTCTCCCATCCTCGAGTGTACTCATCCACACTTCCTTTTTGTCGCAATCTGATGAGTGTTGAAAATAACTCTTCTTCCTTTACACCTTGGAATCTTTTAAAGAATGCATCCTTAAATTTTCTCCAACTGATGGCGATTGTCGTCTTCTTCCACCACATATACCAATTATATGCTTCTCCTTCCATTTTCATGGAAGCATGCCTAATATTTTCGTCATCATTGTCGATGTCGTAAATATCGAAGTATTCTTCTGCTTTATTCAACCACGCAACGCTACATTTTTCGTTCCCATCGAATTTAGGCCTCTCGATTTTTGCCTTTCGCTGATATGTTGCTAACGGTGGAGTGAAAAGAGGGTGTTGATTGGTGAATGTATCCCAGAGTTGCTTATTTGAAAAAGTTGCATTACTATTTCCTTGATGGGGTGTGGCTGATTTTTTTGGAGATTCTGCTTTTTTGTGAGAATCTGTTGACTTTTTTAAATCTGATGAATTGTGCTCTTGATTACCTCCATCATCTTGGAATAGTTGTTCGGGTGTACCCTTCGGCCTTCCACACAAGGTGTTCAGCAATGCTAATGTCTGATTATGATTCATTTCGGATTGGATCTGGTTCTGCCCAAGCTGTAGTTCTATCCGATTTGTCGTATCCTGAAGCTTCTTGATATCGTTGGAATGCCCGATAAATTTACTTTCGAGATCAACTAATTTTTTTTTGAAATCATCAGAGTGGCTAGTAATCCTATTCTCCAAGTCAATCAATTTTTTACTGAAATCGACCATTAACATCGACGACATTGAACGAGTTTGTGGGGGTGTATATTTGTCCGCCAGCTTTAATTTTTTTAATTTTTTTTTGAAATAATTAAATTAAATTAATTAATTTAATTATATAACATATAGTTTTTTTTTCCAAATAATATATATAATTATCAAATAAGTTTAATATATATATATATATATATCGCATTATATATATATATATATATATCTCATTATACTATTTACGGCGGAACAAAAAAATCTGTGGTTGGGTGTGTGAGGGTTATCGAGAGGTAGCATAGCAACCGCAGGCGAACAAGGGACACAGCATGGCAAATGGCAGGGTCGAGGAGTGGCACAGGGTACACAACAAAAGTTGGAAGATAGAGGTCAAGAAGCAGATGTGGTTGTGGTAGGGTGGTGGCGATCGTCGGCAAGAATGGCAGATAGTGAGACGGCAACGACACGATGGTGGAACAATGAGCACACAGGAGCGGTGGCAATGGGGTTGAGTAGAAGGTTCGACAGCAGAGAGGGGCAAGGAACCGGTGCGGTTTGATAGCGAAAAAAAAAAGTGGGGAAACAAGCGATTGTGTGTGCACTGGGTAAAACAGTAACCGAATTAGAGGAGCATCTAGCTCTAATACCAAATGAAACACACAAGTTTAATAATTGAAAGCCATCATAAATATTTTATTAATAATTGATAGATGATGTTTACATTTTTGTGAGAGGCCCTGGCTATATACTGCCTTGGGTGCCTCTTGGTGAACGGGCATGATCTTTGATCATGCCCTTTGCCTAATAAACTATAAACTAACTAATTTTTTATATAACAGAAACTTGGTCTCTATACCTCACACTGCTTCTTCTCGAATTCTCCTAGAGAAACTTGGTCTCTATAATCTCACTGGCTTCCTCTACAGAATATTGATCTCTAGATATCTATCTTGGTTACCTAGAAAAACTATCCAGAAGGATCCTTCCTTTGCTGCCCCAGAAGAAACTTCCTTTGCTACCATAGAAGAAACCTCCTCTTCACTACCCCAGAAGAAACCTCCTCTTCGCTCCCCCAGAAGAAACCTTCTTCACTATACCTAGAAAAATCCTCCTTCGCTTGCCCAAAAGAAACTTCCTTTGCTTTCCTGGAAGAGACTCTCTTTATCACTTCATCACACTTCTCTTTGTATCCCTTATTCTTCACACTTCTTCACCGAATGTATGTTGAGTTGCTTACCTCTAAGTGAGGCTGAGTGTGGCTATTCATATGCTTCTTCTCATGTCCTTTAGTCTGACATGATCTCAAGTGTTAGACCGACTTCTTCTAGCATGTTCTTCCATCGTTGTAGGCCAACTTGAAGAGGATAAGTGACAAGGTCTTGGAGGATACTTTACATAGACAAGTTGGACTCTGTACAAAGTGTAATATGACTTCATTACATGACAATGACTCTATCATTATATGACTAGATCTAAAGACTCTCAATAGGAGTCTTGACTCAAAAACAAAATATCTTGCTCATGAAAGCCATGAAGCAAGTCTATACAATAATTTTATTTTTCTCTTTACATCTCATTACATAAAATCATAATTACATGTCATTATGAAGACTGAACCTAGTTACACTTTTAAACATTTTGATAATGTAATCCAGGATTCTTGTACTTATAAGAATGGTTTTTCTTTTGGTTTTTTAGGGGATTACTGAAAAGGGTTCATCATATAGTGAGTGATCCGTATTTGTGGTAATTTTCCTAATGGTGAAAAAATAACATGTAACAAATTTCCCCCCTAAAGTGCAAAGTCAGAAACTGTGTATGAGGACTAAAGAAATTTATCATGTGAATGTTCGGATCAGAGATAATGGGTTGGAGACATGAAAATAAACAATCAAGGGTTATAGTACAATATAATCATGAAATCATCTCTGAGGTGGGAATTCCCATACTCAATATGGCATATCAATAAATTTAGACCTAAGTATTGAAATATGCAAAAATTCATTTGAAGAAATCAAGTCATGTCCACTAGACATACATTGCGTATCCATGCTTGGATAGACTCAATATGAATATAGGCGTTATCTCAATGTGGATCAATATATCAGTGATGAAAACTCCTTACATCTTGGATGGATGAAACTAGATCCGGGGTCTTCATCACTACCACTCGATAGTATGAGTCTAACCATGTGAATGAATGTGTTGAAGTTGAACATGGAAGACACCATCTAATTATCAGTCAATGATGAGGACCATTAATAGATGCAAGAGGATCCACCGATAATGTCAATGACCCTGAAAATAATCTAGTACAATATATAAGGTGTGAATACATGTCTTGAATTCGAACACCCATAGAGTCATTTGATTGAGGGCCAATGATGAGAACATATCGTCGAAAGAGAGAAACTTTCCATTGAGGCATGCAAGCTTAAAGGTATTAAAAGAGGTTTCTAAATCAAATTCCTAGATAATGAACTGAATTTGATAGGAAGTGACCCTTTGTAGGAGGGCCTACAACATGAAACACATGTCAAGTTTTGAGAAACAAATTTGGAGTCATTCAAGATTGACTTAGGGATGACCAATGAGATTGAATGCTTTGAAGTTTGCAAAGTAACTTTAACTGAGGTTAAACTTCTCTTGAAAATATTGGTGACACTATATGAAGGTGGTAGCATTGACTCAATATGGGATCAAAAACCAGTATGAAGAATTTTAGGGAGGTGTGATCAACAAATAGGTAAGTGGATTTCCCAACCCAATCAGACACGAAAGTGAAGGAGTGTCATGTTCAAGAGTGACTTACTTCTAAGTACTGACTTTATACATTGTTTTCCCAATTTTCTCCCACCATTTCTGTCAAGTACCTCTTTATTTTTACGCAAGATTGAGGAGGATAACATATGCTTGTAATATAAGCTTATCCTTTAGATAATTCCTTCAAAGTATTTTTAACAAAACCTGGGAAGGTGTGGTTCAGTCTCATCATAATTGATGATTCCTACACTATTTACATTTTACGAGTCCAATGAAAGGGTAACTTGACTTCTTTTTCACATTTAGAGTTTGAAAAGTATATAAAAAGAAAACTCCATAGTGTTAGGTGAAAAGTTTGTTAGGCACACAAATGGCTCCTGTGGAAAAGAGATATACCCCTAAAGTCAATGATCAAATCTAGAACAAATAGGACAATGCATACTATCTTTCTCTAGTAAGTTTGAACATGACTTACTTGTTTAATAAAATAGGTCTCCATTTCAATCCTTTTCCTACTTTATTTCTCACTCCACTTTGATGTCTGAATACTGGAACCTACAACGAAAGAGACAAAAAAAGGATCAAAACATACTATGGATGAATAATTTAAAAAAAACACTAGTTAGAATATCAGCAAGCTCTAATACATTGAATGCAAGCAATAGGACAATCATATGGGAAAAACAATATATATTGTATTAAAAAATAAGAGGGAGATGTTACAACCCATGCCTTGATGTCATAAGCCTCCACTCAAAGATATCCAATCCCTCCTTTATATACAAGACTTCAACTTCAATTGGATAGCATAAGGGTACTTCAAAAGCCAACTTCTTCTCCTTTGATTTGCATTGAGAGGATAAGAGGTTGGAGATCAATTTTCTATGGGATGAGATCCACAAAAATGGGGAATGGATTCCATAATGAGTGGGATTGAATCCATTAATCTTGGGATGAGGCCTAGATAGTTAAGGGCTAAAGTCCATGTTGTTGAGATGAGATTCCTCAATAATGCTTCTAGAATTTACTTTTTGTTTTTACCCATGTAGAAAGAGTGTCAGACTTGTTAGTGAAGAACAATGCAACAGGGTTCACAATTATTAATCAAGAAACATGTGGTGTCACATTTTATGAAATTGAAAAGTGTGACACTGACTAAACTTAGGGTTTTTTCATAATGTAATCTATGTTTCTTGTACTTCTCAAAATGATTTTTCTTCCATCTTTGTAGGGGATTACTGAAAAGGGTTCATTGGATAGCGAGTGATATTTATTTGTGGTCATTTGTGTAATGGTGAAAAAATGAGATGTAAAAATTATCCTTTTTTAAAGTGACAATAAAAAACATAAGCTCGTCTCTAAATATGAGACTATAAAGAGAAACATTTTCCTATTCTTTAACTAGATTTTAAAAAAGGCCCACCATTTTCAATAACTTCTCCATGTCAACAAGGTATATTTATTTTATATTTTCTCTGAAGTGATTTACTCATAGGATTTATATATTATTAAATCCACAAACCTTACAACCACCTTTGTCACATAGTAACTAGATAGTTTTTTGTTTCTTCCTATGATTTAAAAAATATTGAATTTGGTGTTTTGGTGTAACCACCCCTCAACATTTACCCAAATTCATAAGCTTGCAAGGGTAATCACAAGATGAGTTTTACTATGATATGACCCAACCTCTAAGCCCTAGTTTTGGATGTGGGGCCAACATACCAACAACTTACAGACATCCCTCAGGGACTACAAACCACTCATGAGCCTACAAACCACCCGAGGTGATCAATCCCTGGGCTGGAATTCTTTTCACAAGAGAAACTCCCCAACCGCACACACAACACAACATTAGTGCAATTATTAAGTCCCAACCACACACATAAGCCTACTTCCATGTGGTTATGACCCAAAAACTCTTGTTTTGTGCCAATGGTTTTGAGATTTAAGCCACTTTTTTAGACTAGCTTCTAGACCACTACTCATAACTTCCTGTAACTTTCCAGAAACATAAACAAGCTAATGACAAGACCAGCCAATTAAAATTCAAGCAAGAAATTGACCTACACATGCCTAATCCATGATAGGCATTTCGTCAAACATATAGTAAACATGAAAGATATAGGTCATGAATGCATATATAATCATAGACTTCCAAATTTCATCTGAGAATCACCTAGAAGGCTCCAAGCCCTCTCTATCTAGCTAAAATAACACTTCTTAGACCATGCATTCATCAACCATTCAATGACTTATCAAAACATGTCAAGATCCATAGATAGAATACATCATATAACGAACATATAAACACAATGTAACCCATGGAAAATCAACCATAAAATCACCAGCATAATCACTACAAATTATCATAGATCACAATAGGAAAATATCTCATATTAACATATGAAAATTCCAACCAAGTCAGGGACTTCCACGAACCACTCCACCATATATTGGGCTGAACCAAATATTTCTTTCAACCAATCACTCCTGTGCCATATTCCAAGCATGAATGTGGGATCATAAGGGTTAAACCAAAACAAAAACAACCAGGGATTCTAGAGGCCAAACCACCTTAACCCTCAAGCACAATGATCTCACCTATATGGTCCATAAATTACTAACATCAACCAGATTGATATATACCCAATATTTCCAAGGCTCCAGGAACTAGTAACTCAACCGACAACTAATCAAGGCTCCAGAGAACTTGTTCCAATCTGTGGCTCCAAGGACTAGTAACTCAACCCACAAGGCTCCAGAGAATTTGTCCCAACTTGTGGGCTCCAAGAACTAGTAACTTAAAGCAAGATATTCTAGGGCTCTAGAGTGCTTGTCCTAACCCATAACCATAGGGAACCTAGGAACCAATAAAAAAGCAAGTGGAAAACCCACAATAGCATGGCTATTCAGCAAATGGCAAGGCAAGGCTGAAACCACTATCAATTCAGGAAAATATCCATGCCAATGACAACACATAACCAAGGAACCACATGCATATTCCTTCCATCCAAAAATTAGTAAGGAAAGTATCCCTATTGTAGCTACTGATCCAACTTTTCCCTTGCGCTCCCTTGCTTTCCTTTACTTTATTTCTCCAATCCAAGTGAATGCTAGAGTGCTCCAAGCATGCTACAAGAATGATCTAAGTGTGGAAGTGTGTATGAGAGAGAGAATGAAAAGAGAGTTCAACTCAAAATTGTTAAAAGACTAGCAATTGATACTCTAATGCCCCTTTATTACTGATGTCTCCTTTTTCCTTCATTTTCCTTAATTTTTCCTCTATATTCCCTTGCATGCAAATTTGTGTCTCTTTACCTTCCTTTTCTCCTATTTTCCTTTATTTCCATAATTAAAATCCAATTATTGCCAATTTTACTTTTCTAATGCCTTTTCCAATTTCCATATCCATCCACAAGTGATTCCCACTTAAGTGTTTTCCCAACATTCCAATTGGAATATGTGTCCCATGACCTTGGTTTTATTTTTATTTACATGGGAAATCAATCAGAGGTTGTTACAAACACCTCCCCCATGGGGGAACACTATCCTTGGTGTTCAATGGAGCTTATAACCAACAAAAAATTCCACCCATGGAGCTCTATAACACAATGTAATGCAACATTTACGTGATACCAAATTGCTAGAAACATAAACACCATTATGCTTATTTGAGCTTTATAACATAGCTTGGTATAGTATTTACAACATGCCTCTTATTGGAGATTTATAGTACAACTCATTGCAGTATATAAAATACACATATGCGTATATAAATATAAACCAAAACACATAAACTAACACATCCACTAAACCAACAAATAAAGAAGGATACAAAGCCTGCATCTGATCAACCATCTCTAGTGTAGCTTCATTGAGACCAAAGTGCTTCCACTACACTTTGACTTGCTCGATTGCTTGGTTCCACAACATGAGTTATTTCTTATGCAAAATGCATTGGGTTCTGACTAGAATTATCCCTCTGGTTGCACATGCTATACAAACCATTCAATCACATGAACAACATACTAGACATATCTCTTAAGCAATGAAACATGGAAAACATCATGGACTTTCACTTTTGGAGGCAGTGAAAGTAAGTAGGCCATTGGTCTAATCCTCTCAAGTATCTCAAAGGGATCACAATATCGAGGTTCCAACTTAGCACATGATCTAATCCTCAATAAGCTCCTCTTGGGCTTGATGCGTAAGTATACATGCACCCCAACCTGAAACTCATTGAATGCTCTATGCTGATATGCATAACTCTTCTACATGTCCTGTGCTACCTTCAAATTCATTTTAATAACCTACATTTCCTATTCCATCTCAGCCAACATATTTGGTCTAATCAGTACCATTCTCAGTAGATCACTCCAGCTGATAGGAACATTACAACTCTTCCCATAGAGAGCCTCAAGTTGAATCATCCTCAAGGACTCCTGATACCCATTGTTATATGCAAAATTTGCTAATGGAAGATACTCCTCCCACTTCCTATGTCGATGCATGAAATACATCCTCAACATATCCTCAAGAATCCTATTAACCCTCTCTATATCTCCATTTGTTTGTGGATGATAAGTTATATTAAAATATAACTCTATCCCCAAGCCTACAAACAACTCCTTCCGAAAATTGGAATTGAACTTGGCATCTATGTCTGATATCATATTCTTGGGAACACCATGCAACTTCATTATCTCCCCGATGAATATCTAAGCTACCTCACTAGCTGAATTAGTAGACTTCACTGTAATGAAGTGAGCTACCTTAACCACTCAACCACAACCATGATGGAATCATACTGCCTTGATGTCCTCGGCAAACCTATAATTAAGTCCATGGAAATTACCTCCCATTTCCATTCTGGAATTGGAATAGGCTGCAACAACTCAACTGGATGCTTACACTCTACTTTCATCTTCTGACAATCCAAACACCTCACAAAAAACACAACCACATCTTTCTTCAAGTATGTCTAATGATAGAACTTCTTAACTATTGTCAAAGTCTTTTGATATCATGGGTGACTTGAATATGGCTTGACATGAAACTCCCTCAAGATAATATTCTTGAGCTCACTGCTATCTAGTACATAAATTTTGTTCCTGAATCTCACCAAGACATCTACCATGAGTTGATACTTCTCATTCCTATCACCTTTACCCTACTGTTGCAATCTCTGCTTCAACTGCTGGTACCTATCTTCATCCTGCCCTGCATGTAAGATATTCTCCTGTAAATATGTCCCATAAGAGCTCACATCTGAAATGTGATTCACTTGCACTCTACTACTAAGAGCATCTACAACCCTGTTCTCCTTGCCCTTGATGTATCCGATCTCAAAGTCAAACTCACTAAGGGTAGCCAACCATCTATCTTTCCCAGTATTAGGATTGGGTTGGTCAAACAAGTATCTCATCTCACTGTGATCACTCATCAAGACGAATGTCCTACCAAGAAGATAATGTCTCCACATATTCAATGCATGAATGATAGCATCCAAATCAAGATCATGAGTCACATAGTTCCTCTCGTGCTCATTCAACTTCCTTGACTCATAGCATACCATGTTTCCTTCCTGCATCAAGACTCCACCAAGTCCTTCCTTGCAAGCATCTGTAAAAACCACAAAATCCTTATCAGGATCACAAACTTCAAGGCTGGAGCATTTGTAAGAAAATGCTTCAACTACTCAAAGCTAGATGCACACTCCTCAGTGAATTCAAATTTCTTCCCTTTTCTCTGTAAGGATGTAATAGGACAACCAATATGTGAGAAGTTCTTGATGAACCACCTATAATAACCTACTAGTCCCATGAATGATATGACCTCATCCAGATTCCTAGGAGTTGGCCACTCCATGATAACCTTGATGTTTTCTAAGTCCACTGCAATCCATTCTTTAGAGAAAACATGTCCCAAGTAATGAATTTGAGTTTGAAAGAAACTGCACTTGTTGAGCTTGGCATACAACTGATGCTCTCTCAAAAATCTCACACTGCTTCCAAGTGCTCTGCATGATCCTCCTCATTCTTGGAATATATCAATATATCATCAATAAAAACTATCACAAACTTGTCCAAGTAAGGACACAACACATTGTTCATCAAACACATGAAAGTAGCTAGAGCATTAGTAATACCAAAAGGAACCACCACAAACTCATAATGTCCATACCTCGTATGAAATGCGGTCTTGTAAATGTATTCTTATTTGATGCACACTTGATGATATCTTAATCTTAGATAAATCTTTGAAAACATTGTTTCTCCCTTCATCTGATCAAAAAAATCATCAATCCTCAGCAAAGGATACTTGTTCTTGATAGTCACCATGTTGAGTTTCATGTAGTCAATGCACAATATGAGAGTACCATCCTTATTGTTTACAAACAATACTGGTGCACCCCAAGATGACACACTTGGACTTACGTATCCCTTATCAAGCATTTCCTTAAGTTACAAATTCAATTCCACCAACTCCGAAGTACTCATCTTGTAAGGTGCCTTAGATGTTGGTGTTGCTCCCAGCATCAACTCAATAGAAAATTCCACCTCTATATGAGGAGGAAACTTTGAAATATTTGCAGGAAACACATCCTGAAACTAGAGCAAAACATGATACTTCTTCAATACTTCATCATCCTCAACATCCTTCCCTTTGTCACTCGAAATATGCACTCAAACAATACACATCCCTTCTAGAAACTATTTTTGTGTGCATAGTTGTAACCATTCTCACTGATGTAGGCTTCTTCTTTCCCTAAAATATTATCCTTTCTCCATTATCATCAAGACATTCAATAGCCTTGTCATAGCAATGTACCTTAGTCTTGTGAATGAATAGCTAGTCCAATCCCAAAATAATACTATATGATATCAAAGGAAGCAAATTTAATTGTGCTGATGTAGGAATACCATTCAAATCAATTGATGAACTCTTCTCTTAGTACCTATAGCCAATTAAACCAACCAATATTCTACATGCACTTATTTATTCAAGCAACACTAATCCACTAGGCCAAGACTGATATAACTATAGTTAGATCCAGGATCAATCAAAATGGAAACAACTTGATCAAAAAGCTTATCTTCCATCTCGGTAATGGATGCCTGATGATCAGCCTACCTATTATCCAATACTGCATAAATATGAGGAATACTCTTTCTAACATCTCCAACTATTTGTGCCTCTTGAGCACTATAAATCTGAGGTCTGCTACCGTAGTGTGATGGATGATCTCTCTTCTAATTCTCTCCACCACAAATTAAACATTGCAAAAGCTTCCTGCCATCACCCTTATTCTGCTCCTCAAACTCGAATTCATGTCCTATGTTAACTGCATTGAACTTCTTATATGGCCCTACATTCCCCTTGTCACCTACATCCTAATGCCTTCCTCGCTTCTTAGCCCACTTTCCTTTATTCTTATAATTACCTTTCCAATCCCGCTTAGGCTCAGACTTACGCTTAGACTTCTCATAAAAATGCTTCAACTTCCCGATGACTTCCTCCAATGACTGAGGCTCATCATAATCAATCTGATATTTAAATTCTAAAGGAAACCCACTGATGAACCTTTGGACCTTTGTCTTCTCAACATTAAGATATGGCACATACCTCAATAGCTTCATAAACTTGGTCATGTACTCTTCATTTGTCATAGAACCCATCTTAAGCTCATAGAATTCCTTAGCCTTTCCATCATAATACCTCCCAGACAAGTACTTCTTCCTAAAGAGTCTTTTAAACTCATTCCAATTCAACGCTTCTACCTTGATTCCTATGACACGCTTCACATCTTCCCACCAAATATCTTCTTTTCCCTCACGACTAAATATCACTATCCTAGCTTTCATATTCTCTGAATAATCATGTAATTTGAAGAACTTCTTCATCCCATCTAGCTATGATTCTACATATTCTTGTTTCTTCACATCCCCATCAAAAGTAGGAGGCTTGGCTTCTTGAAATTCTCCGAGAAGTATTGCTTCTCACTCCTCTAATAAGGATGTTGGCAATAATGATGATGATATCTCTAGGAACTAGAGCTAGAATAAAATCCATGAACACTACCTCTCCTGTTAGGTGTATCTAAGTATCTTCCACCTCTGAGTATATCGTCCTTGTCCAACCTATATCATGATCGAGACCTGCTACCATATGCCTAATTAGTCATTTCTTCATATCCATGACTGATCCTTAGCTGTCCCTGCTTCTGCAAATATGAAAGACTCTGAAGGATGGCTGCATTGACTTCTTCTTTCTTTTCCTGATCGTTGGAAAGTATTTCCTGTGACTAAATCAACTTGTTATTGTCTGCCTTGAAACTTCTGATTGCTTCCTTAAAACTTCTCAATGTATCTTCTATATCAAGAGAACACTCATCTCCTTACTGCTCAACTAATCTATAAGGAGAGTCACGTGAGCTATAATCCACCATTATACTCATCATCTCTGATATTCTATCTCATGAAAACATGTCATGTTAGATAAACCAAACATAGACATAATCAAATCATACCTCAGTTTTTTCAGGGGAGGCTATCTCTTCTACACACAATAACTTCCAGATTAGCACAATATATATACATAATGACACCAACATATCAACATCTCAACCTCATAACACACCAACACCATCATGATGACACAAACTGCAATAATGACCACCATGATGCATGTTTGAACTATTATGAATGATAACCATAACAATCATAATGCATGCACAACAAACACATTGAAAACTAACATGCATGAATAACAATTCACATCTAGCCCATCCAGTCCAAGTGTTTGAACCTAGAACCTCTTATACCACCCTGTAGCCACCCCTCCCACATTTACCCAAATTCAAAAGCTCACTCCACACCATCAAAATTTTAAGTCACTATTACCATTCTATGTATAGAAGATTCTTTAATTCTTTCTACTCTAGGATGCACAACCTTTCCAATAACTCATGGAAAAGAAAACATAATCCTTACTAAGAATAAATCTCCATGTATTATTTATTATTCCTAAGAATAAAACATTTGTTTTTATGTTGTTCCCTTTCCCAATGGGAAACATTTTCCTTTAAAAGACTTTAGTGATGTCACAAATTCTACAAAAAATGGAGTCATCAAAGCATTCTCAACTTGTTTCCAATTTTATTTGTTTAAAGCATACAAATATTCCTCCCCCTACCAATGATGTTTATATTTTAATGGATCCCATGGCTTCATGATGCTCCTACCCAATTCCAAGAAATTAACTTATGCATGGTGACGAATCTAGAATACAACTTCCACATGACTATCTCGAGAGACGATACTTCATCCAGTATCGCTCTCCTCAACTCTGCTCTGGCGGATGTTGTAACCTATTCTCCTCCCTGCTTGGTCTCCTGTAATTCCTTAGCCATGTGCTCGTTCTCCACTATCAAGAATATAACACTCGAGCTGGTGGCTTCAGCATATGCTTTGGTAGCATCAACCAATGTAGCTGGATGCTTGCGCACATCAGACATGATCACTCATTCTTCAAATTGTGTAGGAGATACATGGACATCCAGAGTAGGCACTCTGCGCGACTGCACAACTCTGTGTTGTGACTCATCGAAAGATATGTTGTGCATCTCTGCTTCTGGATTGTCTTCAAGGATTTATGTGTATCCTTGATCGCTTGGGACTTGCTCTTGTTCCGTATCTAGTGAAGCCGGTGGGGTGACCTCTTATTGGTATGGATTCCCCTGGGTTAGTTTTGGGGCAAAAGCCCAAGTTTTGATGTAAAAAGATGTAAAGTCTCCATGAATTTTGGACGCGGAGCGCGTAGTTAGTTAAGAGTCAAAAAGGGTTTTTACCCTCATATATGTAAACTTGAGTCAGTTTTGGAAGATCTACCCATGGTCCGCAAACCATGGGATTGTATAAATAGGTGTGTCTTAGAGAGTCTAAGGCAGATCTATGTCTTTGTCTATCGGTACGACGGAAGGAGTCTAGAGAGTTAGTGCAGGGAAGTAAGTCTTAGAGGGGGAAAAGGCTCTGTAGCTGAGTGCACAAAGGCCTAGAGTAGTGTCCATAGCTGAGTGCACGGACCCCTACAGCTGAGTGCACAAGGAAGTTTTGAGTCTGTAAAATTATAATGAAGATCAATAAAGAAGGTTGTTTCAGAAATTCCTGTGTTTCACCTCCATACTTCTGTTATTTATGATTGCGATATATGCTGTAATGAATAATGTCTTTATGAAATAATGATGTATTGATGCATGAATTTATTGGATCCATCTTATTAAATGAATGCAATTAATGTTAAGTGATTACGCAAAGATCATAACACTTTCGGTTAGGTTTATTGAACACTTGGCTAGATATGAGTACATACTGATCTAAGAGTAATCTAAGGTGTATGTAAGTAGCTAATTCGTCTGTTCAGGGTCTGAAAATCTAGTCGTAGACCTTCGCAAAGGTTTAAAGTCCGTTTGAAGGGAATTGCAGTACCAAGCCCTAAGGGCTTATAGATCTGCACAGAGGTAGATCTAGGGCATAAAAAGACATCACACTGATCTCTTGATGTGGAAACTTGGTTCCAACATCCCCCCATACTACTTCGGGTGAGACTTCAGTCCGCGCTATGTGGATTGATGCCGAAAGGGCCAATAGTGTAGGTTTTTTTTGGCGCAACTAACTCTGAACCTGGGTCATTACCCATTAAGCCAACACCTCTTGGTTCTGAGGCATGAGGTCAATATCTTGATCTAACTTTGGCTGAACCATATCTGTGTCCATATGCTCTAGCATCTATTCAATCTCTTGAGCCAAGTCCCGCTCCTGCAACTGCTCACCCTGTCTGCTCTATGCCAGCTGCTCGGATGAGTCTATAACCTGTATGGGCACAATTTCATCAATCTGTGCATGATGTGCCTCCTGTTGTATCTGTTCCTATTGTGCTTCCTTCTCTCTTCTATGCAGCTCCTATTCTTCCATGAGTTGTCGCTTCAACGCCTGCAAATCCTTTTCTATTTCCTCCATCCTCTATTTCTCTCTTTTCCTTTGCGTGATTCTTTGTCACACTGTCGCCTCTTAGCCTCAATCTCCAAAGCTTCTTTCAACACAAGTGGATCTGATTTGTACTTGCAGCTTTACTCTGCCTTTGCGTTGTCAACAACCTTTCTCTTTCCTTTCTCGCGCGCAGGTCTGCTACCCTCTGTTGTTGTTGATGATGCTTCTCTCTGAGATGTTTCTTCCTTCTACTTTGCTAACCACCCTACAACTATGCTGACTAGTTCATTGAGCCTTGAGAAGTGATAACAATATCTCCATGGGTCTTCCTCAGGCCAATGACATGACCCATGGATCCAAGGATGTTGCACTCTCGCATAGTGGTCCTTCGCTAACCAATGCGGGTCATACATATTGAAACTTCTAGTGTTGAAGGAGAATATTTTGAATTCCTCCATATCGGCCTCAGCATGCTTGAGATTCTGAATCTCATACAACCCAATCCGCAAAGGAAGAGTGGGCCAAGGTGCCTTCTTCTTCCTGTGCAGTCTCGCTAAAAACCCTGTTGAGATGTGATATGACACTTCTTGCATGACGAGCTTGTCCATGGCAAACATCGCTAAAAAATGCGGAGCCTTCTCCACATTGTACATCCCTATGGAGGTGCCAAGGGGTGAGGCATACCAATTGGCTATGTCGATCAATGCCTCCATCGCTGCCTGTGACATGCAAGGTGGATCCTGCTCGAAGATCATCTTGTACACCAAGGTGACGAAGTGGTCTGACAACTATATGATAACTCCACGGAAGCTGCATGCGGAGAACAATTTGCAATAAGTGTGCATAGAGGTTTTTGAAGGTGTCTATGCCCAACCCAAGCTTGGGAACTGCTCATGGGCACAGACTGCATCCAGTATGTAAGAGGACATGTATATCTTTGCTTGTTAACCCTTGGGTAGATGCCGAGCTTCTGTTACCTGTTCCTTCAACTTGAGATCCAACATGTCGAACCAAGGTCTTCCTTCACTGGCTAGTTGATCCAACATGATCACCTGACTCTATGGGAAGGTTTTTGTTCTCTCTTGGCCATATAAGCAGCATGAAAAGATGACCAAGAGCTGATATGCCTTCCACAGTATATTCCTCTTGTAGACCTAGTTGGGTGTTGTCCTGAACTTGGCTGGCTCTTTCACCCAACTCTTCAAGATATCTCTTGAGTTTTCACTACTGTTGGGTCTGCTGAAGGGTTTATCCATCGTGATCACCGGCAGTTGAAAGTGGTACATCTCTTGAAATTCCTTTTCCCTGAAGGTAGAAAGTTGTGTTCCACTGATACTGCTCAATACCATTGTCTCTGGATCAGTATGCGAGACAATCCAATGGATCATGTTCACGCATAGAAACACAGGATACTTGCATGAAATCCGGTAAAGGCCAGACTTGTGAATGTTGACATAGACCTTATGGTCTTCCAGATGTTCCTCAAATGTGCCTGAGAAGGTTTTATTGATGTCCTGCCATTTCATCTTGATATCATTGTCTATGAACAACTTGGTGTCTTCATATATAGGCAAGCTCATAGACACTTGCTCAACTGCATCTCCAGTTGCACTCTCAATGGTGTCCTTTGACCCTACTCTCTTGGAGGCCATTGTACTTGTATTGCTAAGAGACAGACGAGCACCTGTGATACCTGGAGAAAAATCAACACTCATGGAAAGCAATCTGTTAGTTGAAAACCAAAACAACTTGAGGACTGACATGCAACATACTTGAGTGACTAACTGGGAAGATTGCGCAATTTTCACCGGGAGGCTGGGAGACTGACTGCCAAAACTATGCAAAGCATAGTCTGGGCTGTCAGGAGGCTGAATGGCTATTGGAACTGCGCAATGCAAAGTCCATCTTGGCCTGGTGAGGATTGAAACATCATAATGTGCAATTTTAGTCAGCAAGGACTACAAACCAGCAATTGCATTTGCACAATTTATGGGGCCAGTAAGGCACTACCTCCCAGAATTGCACTGAGCAAGCCTGGCAGTCAGTGTTGGGCTAGCTTTGTACAATTTCTGGGAGGAAGGCAGAGCCTTCACTCTCAGAAATGCACATTGCCAGACGGGAAAGGCAAGGTTTGGGACAAGGTATCCCAGACTCGTCGACGGGCGACTGAAAACATGAAAAGTCTGAATGCATGGCGAAGCTGAGTGCAACAAGAGTGATTGATCATGCATGCAAACAGTGAGTGTAGGATTCAGAAAATGGGAAAATAAGCATGTGTGTGATGCGAGTCACCGCAACGGTGACCGTTAGTGCAGAAACAATGTCATGCATGCGACAACAGTGAGATGTAATGAAAAAATTGAAACATTGCTTCTACAAGATAACATGAATTAAAACAACAACAAGCGTTCAACAAAACCAAGTTATCTAGGAGGATCTTGTCAGATCAGTTGCATAGGTTCAATTTCGTCATCAGCATTCAATTTCCAGTGTCTTCAGCTTCGACAGTGATGTTTATGGTTCTGGTTGTCCGGTAATGTCAATAGTTGATATGGTTTTGTACCTAGTTTTCGACATGTGGTTGTCGTCCTTCTCGTAGAATTTTGTTGTACATGGGTTTTAGAATTAAAATCAAAGTGATGTGAGTCTAACTCTAAATCATTACTAAAACCTATGCTACAAAACCTAATGTAAAACCCTAGCACATTAAACCTAGAACCTAAATCTATGCATTAAAAACCAAATACATTAACCAAACACTAAATTCTAAGTATAAAGACCTCTCGGGCCATATAAATGCATTACCAATGAAAACAATATAAAACACAGTCCCTAACCGCAGGGTTAACCACAATGGGACCATGAAAATGGGGCATGTGATCAGTTGGGGAATAAGTCATCGGGGTTTACAAACAATAGAGCCTAACCGTGCGGAGAATCCACATAACCTCGGCATGTGAATGGTGCAAAATCAACCGCCGTCGGCTAACCACGTTTGAACCGCGCAGTGGGGAGGCAGTTAGACTAACCGCGGAACAACTGTCACATGTAGGGATGGAAAATCACGCTGGTAGCCAGAACCGCCAGGCCTAAACTACAATCATGTACCTTTGTGGATTGACCGTGGACTATTCACATGGGTGGCTAACAACTCCACGCAGTCAACCTGACCACCAACGGATTGTTGTTATTATAAAGTCATTTTTGGGTTTTTAAATAAATTATGATGCTAGTTTAATGCAAGACCTTGTAACTAATGCCTAAGGTGACTTTATGTCATAAGACCGAACCCTACTTTCAGTGTTCATGCCAATCTTGTCTTGGGAGGCTTCGAATGTACCTACAGCCTTATAAGAACATTATTTTTCTCATGTAAAAGGGAGGAGAGTGGTTTTGAGTTTTGTGTGCAGATTCTGGAGGTTATAGGCAGTTTTTGTTTTCAGTGTAACAGGAGCATCGAGAGTTGGAATTGGAATCATGACAGGCATTGGAAAGCTATTTTAGAGAGATTTCTTGTGAAAGTGACCAGAAGTGCCTGCATGCACAATCAATCTAGTTAATTTTCTGTGTAATCGACCTCCTCAGATTTCAATCCTTATAAAGCGGACACCCATCTTGAAAGCGGACCCAAAGATGTAGTCCATCAGGGACGAACTTCGTAATCAATATTGTTGTTTGGTATCACTGTGTTTTTGATGCTTTTCACTTATGTTTGCATCTTTCTTATGTTTCAATTCTGTCGTCAATTCATTCCTTGTCAAGTAGTTCTCACGGTTAAAGCACTTTAAGTTAACATTCAGTTCACCAATGGCAATAATCAAGTCTACTTCAGTTTAACATATGATCATTTCAGATCATATAATTTGGTAACAGAACTGGTTGCATTTGTAGAATTTTTCTAGTGAATGTTAACTAGGTCAAAGTCGTAACATGGAGAAGGAATCCTCGAGGAGATTGATCCAGAGATTGTAAAGAAAAGAGTCGTTCATAAGTCGACCATGACAGGATCTGATGCAGGTGAAAATCCTGAAACAAAGATGAGCGAGGAATAGTTTCAACAAGAATTCTTGAGTATGCAGCAGATGTTGGGAGAACTATACGAAGATAAGAAGGCGAGAGATGCAGCTTCTTCTTCAAAGACATCAAAGAAGGAAAAAGGTAAAGGCAAGGCTGATAAACCTCCTTCACCTCCATCATATCCATCATCATCTTCTTCTTCTTCTTATTCCAGTGCAGAATCTGAAACAGAAAATAAACCTAAGAAAACATCTCTTTTGAAACTTGATGTAAAATTTGAGTTACCTATTTATGATGGCGAAATGAATCCTGAAAAGCTAGATAACTAGTTTAAGAAATTAGAAGTGTATTTTCATATTCAGAACATTTCTGACGACAATATGAAAATTCAGTTAGATACACTTAGAATGGGGGGAAAAACTTTAATCCGGTGGGAAAGTAAAACTCAGATAGATGTAAATCGAAAAGGTAAAGTCATCTCTTCATGGTCTAAGTTTTTAAAATTTCTTAGAAAACAACTCTATGCTTTAAGATACATGCACTTGAGGCAACGTAAAGGGCAGAGTGTTCAGGAGTTTACTCAGGAGTTCAGAAAGAAAGCATTAGTGCTTGGTATTTCATTGCATGCACATGAAACTTGATTAAAATACATTAGAAGTTTACATTCATATTTGGAACATATATTATTGATGTTTAATCCTGATGATTTTGATGAAGTGTGTGTTCAAGCCATACATATTGTATCAGGTGGCAGACCATTCAAGTTTTCACCACAATCATCCAAAGAGTTGGAAATAAAGGATTCCAATGATAGCAAGGGGAAGAACAATTCGAAGAGAAAGAAATTAGTGATAGCTCAGAAGGAAAGACCTACTTGTTCTCATTGCCAGAGAATCAGTCATGATGAATCTGGGTGTTGGAAACTTCATCCCGAACTTAAGCCCAAAAAGTTTCTTAAAGAGAAGGATGAAAAGAAAGCAATTGCAGCAGTCCAGCAAGATCTAGGTTCCGATTCAGGTGATGAAAGGAGGATAACTGCCATAGTTTCAACAGGTAAAACTTTTGACACTGGTTCAAGTTCAAATACTATTATATCTTCATCAAACATAAATCCTTCAGATGAGGATAAAAGAGTTGAATTATTTAACATAATGATAACTTCTAAGCACACAAAGATAGATACAATGTTTGACCGTGGATCACAGGCAACTTTAATATCTGAATATTTAGTTAAGAGCTTGGGTTTGGAGACACGAAATCATCCAAGACCTTACCCATTAGGATGGCTAAATAAATCAACTCAGATAAAATTCACAAAACAGTGTCGGTTAAGATTGTCCATTACATCTAATTACATTGATGAAGTGGAATTAGATGTGGTTCTAGTAGACATATGTGGAGTTGTATTAGGAAGTCCTTATCTTTATGATCGTGATGCAGTATTTTATAGGAGAGAGCATAAATATCACCTTAAGAAAGATGGGGTTGAATTTATTATCAAGGCACATAAAAGTAAAACTCACTTGAATTTAGTTGTTGCTAATCAGATGAAGCGATTAATAAGTTCAAATAAGAGATTTGTACTCATGTGTGTAAAAGAACAACATAAGAGTCGACATGATGTTTGTTCAAGTTATGAGTCTCAGTTTAAAGATAGTTTGATCAAGAAGGTAGAAACTTTTCCAGTTCTATTTAAAGAAACCAAACATCTTACTCATAAGCAGGGAATACAACATGAATTATAGTTGATGCCTAAAGTTCCTCTTCCTAATGTCATAATGAATCAATTCAGTCCAAGTTTGGAAGTTATCAGTTACAGGGATGCAGGTTAGTATTGGGGAAGTCAATGTTAAATTTCTCTTGTATTGTATCACCATTTCATGTTTCAAACAGTTTGGAAGCCTCTTTTCAAGTGGAGAGGAAGCCCTTTTGTTTTCATATCAGAGCCTTTTCTAAAGCAATGTCAAAGTATCCAATACATCTAAGGGAAACTTATGCATCAGGGGAAAGTGCTAATCAATGGAAACATCATTTAATGAATGAAGAAACAATGATTCAAATAAATCATCCGACATTTCAATACTTTCAAAATCAAACTAAGTTGCACTAGTTTTCACCTTACAGTTTGATGAGTTTATTGCAGCAAGTTCATGTAGTACTCAGGAATCAAGCAAGTATAGCAAATCAAGTAGCTGGTTTGATGTCAAAAATGTCTTTGATTGTCTTTGTCATTCCACAATATAGATTGTTAATACATGTCAATAGTATTGAACAATATTCTGCAGAGACTGTTTGCAAAGATGTTTATGAATCACTAATTCATGGTACTGCATGGAAAGAAGTCAATTTCCATGTTCATAATAGATTGTTTGACCATCTTCGCAAGTTGTGCATACTGCAGATGGATGGAATAGTTCATAGATTCAAAATGTGCCATGATCAACATCATCAGGGTCATCACTTTCAGGTGGTTGGTCGAATGTATTGGTACATCATCAGGGAAAGATGGAGAGTGAGGGAGCTCTACCCTCATTTACTATCTGTCTAGTCAAACTTTTGTGGTCCAAAAGCTTTCAAGTGGAGAGGATTGATCTAGGAGGATCTTGTCAGATCAATTGCAACGCCTTTAGCTTTGACAGTGATGCTTATGGTTCTGGTTGTCCGGTAATCAATAGTTGATATGGTTTTCATGATGATAGGGTTTTGTACCTGGTTTTTGACATGTGGTTGTCGTCAGTTTTGCCAGGATTTGGTCGTTGACATGGTTTTGTCATCCTTCTCATAGGATTTTGTTGTACATGGGTTTTAGAATTAAAATCAAAGTGATGTGAGTCTAACTCTAAATCATTACTAAAACCTATGCTACAAAACCTAATGTAAAACCCTAACACATTAAACCTAGAACCTAAATCTATGCATTAAAAATCAAATGCATTAACCA
Source organism: Pinus tabuliformis (assembly GCA_031772625.1). Taxonomy (NCBI): domain Eukaryota; kingdom Viridiplantae; phylum Streptophyta; class Pinopsida; order Pinales; family Pinaceae; genus Pinus; species Pinus tabuliformis. The sequence continues at coordinate 542,007,120 of CM062812.1, read as the reverse complement.
AACACTAAATCCTAAGTCTAAAGACCTCTCGGGCCATATAAATACATTACAAATGAAAACAATATAAAACACAATCCCTAACCACAGGGTTAACCGTAGTGGGACCATGATAATGGGGCATGTGATCAGTTGGGGAATAAGTCATCGGGGTTTACAAACAACAGAGCCTAACTACGTAGAGAATCCACATAACCTCACCATGTGAACAGTGCAAACTCAACCGCCATCAGCTAACCACGTCGGAACCACGCAGTGGGGAGGCAGTTAGACTAACCGCGGAACAACTGTCACATGTAGGGATGGAAAACCACACCGGTAGCCAGAACCGTCGGGCCTAAACTGCAATCGTCTACCTTTGTGGCTTGACCATGGACTATTCACATGGGTGGCTAACAACTTCATGTAGTCAACCTGATCGCCAATGGATTGTTGTTATTATAAAGTCATTTTTGGGTTTTGAAATAAATTATGTTGCTAGTTTAATGCAAGACCTTGTAACTAATGCCTAAGGTGGCTTTATGTCATAAGACCGAACCCTACTTTCAGTGTTCATGCCAATCTTGGCTTGGGAGGCTTTGAATGTACTTACAGCCTTATAAGAACATTATTTTTCTTATGTAAAAGGGAGGAGAGTGGCTTTGAGTTTTGTGTGCAGATTCTAGAGGTTATAGGCAGTTTTTGTTTTCAGTGTAATAGGAGAATCGGGAGTCAGAATTGGGAACCATGATAGGCATTGGAAAGCTATTTCAGAGTGCTTTCTTGTGATAGTGACCAGAAGTTCCTGCGTGCACAATCAGTCTGGTTAATTTGTTGTGTAATCGACCTCTTCGGATTTCAATCCTAATAAAGCAGACACCCATCTTGAAAGCGGACCCGGAGACATAGTCCATCAGGGACGAACTCCGTAATCAATCTTGTTGTCTGGTATCACTGTGTTTTTTCTGCTTTTCACTTTTGTTTGCATATTGATTATGTTTCAATTCTATCGTCAATTCATTCCTTTTCAAGCAGTTCTCACGGTTAAAGCACTTTAAGTTAACATTCAGTTCACCAATGGCAATAATCAATTCTACTTTAGTTTAACATATGATCATTTCAGATCACCAAGCAAATGAAACTCACATAAAGAGAAATACAAAAAGTGACAGAAAAGAAGCTAAAGACATGAAAATCGGACTTACCCGGAAAATGCTGAGCTGAATGTGCCGAATGCTCCTAGATGTGATGTGGTATGTCATAGCTCCAAGATCGATGTGAGGAATGAGCTCTGCAGCTTCGAATACATAATTTTTGATATATGAGGCTTATGACGCGCATGCCACAAATCTAGGAAAAGGCGACACTTGGCGGGAGGTTTCTAAAACGGCTTTTGCATGTAACCTCTAGCTGCTAAAAATGGATCCCTAAAATCTAGGGATTTTTTTTTTGCTTTTTGCTTTTTACTTTTTTGGGAAAAATTAGCCTATGCATGCAAATCAAGATTGCTCAGTCTTGGTGGGGGTCACTCAACCTTGGAGCATATGCAACAATCTGCAAGCCTGGAATTAACAATTGTGCAGTTTCTGGGCTAAGCAATTCTGGTTGTCCCTCTTGCATTACACAATTTCTAGACTGAAGCCCTGGTTGTCAGTCAGAATTGCACAATTTTTTAGATGAAGCCCAATGTTGGGCTACATTGCGTAGTTTTTAGAAGGAAGGTTGCCTGGCTGGATTGCGCATTTCTCGAGCCCAGGAGGCAGCCCAGATGGATTGTGCAATTTCTAGAGGGAAGGTTGGCTCCCCTCCAGAATTGCACAATTTCCTATGTGAGCATCACAACTAGAAAATTACTAAGTCCTGTAGTGTTAGCCTGCGGGTGGGAGGCAAAGAAGTTGACATGCACAGGCTGGTAAGCCACTAAAACTCAACCAAAGCATTTCTACTTGGATAGTGCAAGACATGCTGCTAAGGATGGTTGGTAGGGAGGCTCCAAAATTGTTGGGTTGTGTTATATTCTTTCCATGACTAGCCCACATAGTTAATCGAGGGTTTAGAGGGGGGGCGGAGCCCCCCCTTCGGTGTGCCGATTGCGTAGCAGGGGGGTCATAGGGTGTTTGAGGGGTGCAGGTAACCCCCCTCTATGCGCTGCCCCGGAAAATTTTGGTTTTGGACCCTATATTAGGTTGGGTAGACCTACCTATGGTTTTGTGCATGATTTTCGCACATGGTTTTGGATGCAATGGTTTTCGGTCCATGGTTTTGGATGTGATGGTTTTCGATCCATGGTATTGGATGCTTCGGCATGTATAAATATGTATTGTAACATTGAAAGGAACAGAATGAGAAATAAAGCTGGTAGTCCCGGTTTTTGAATCCAGGGGAAAATCTCTGTGTATATGTGTTTTATGTGTTATGCTCTCGCATTGTTTATTTTCTGTGTTTTAGAATTCGTATGTAGGTAATTTCTGTACAGGGTTAAAACCTACAAAAACGAAGGTAAGAAAAAATTTTGGAGGGTGGTTGTAGCCGCTACAACACCTACATTATCACACACAGGGATTTGTGCATTACATTGGTTTCCATTTGAAGCCAATGGTGGATTTCTCACCTATGTTATTAATTTTCATTATTGGTTGGTTCAAAGGGTGTTGGATGTGTGGGGCTTGATCCAAGTTCAGCGTTAGTTAGGCAAACAAGTCCCTACACTACTGGCCCTTTTGGCATCAGCCCGCGAAGCGCGGACCGAAGTCTCACCTGAAGCAGTATGGGGGGATGCTGGAACCACGTTTCCTCACCCTGATATGGTTGTGATGTCGGTTTATACCCTCTGTTCCTACTTTCGCGTAGGTCACTAGCTTTAGGGCTCTATCAGTCTAGCCCTTTATTCCGTCCTTCAGTACCTCCACGAAGGAGTACAATTGACCTTCGCGTAACCTCAACCCGCGATCCAGGTACTTTCACTTTGCTATGGCAGAATATTGTATAGGTTCCCAAGTTATCTTAAGTGTTTTACTTATCTTATTAAACAATCACAATTAGCGCCACGTAAACTAATATTCTTACTTGCGTTCAATTAACCAATATAATCACACATATTCGCGCATCACATAAACATTGTAGATTAAACCCAAAACGCAATATAACCAGATGCATTAACATGAAATAAATACAGAGAATTTGTAGAATACTTCTCTTTATTGATATCTTCGGTTTGATACAGACTCTATCCACCCTGCGCACACAGCTGCAGGGGTCCGCGCACTCAGCTACGGACCTCTACCTACGCTAAGACCTGAAACACTTAGACTTTGCTACCAAGACTCTTCACTCCATACTTCGCTTAAGACTTCTGACTACCTAGAGCTTACTTACTTAGCTCCTTTTTATACAATCCCATGCTCCACGGACCATGGGTGGATCTTTACAGCCGACTTTACACTTTACATAATTAGGGCGGACAACCCTTTATGACTCATGACACCTTCATGCTCCGCGACCACAAAATGTGGAGACTTTACAATTTTATTACAAAATTGACCCAAAACATGGGTTTTTAGCCCCAAAACTGTCCTTGGGGGATCCCGTTCACAACAGGCCCCCAACACAAACATGGTGAATCATCCTCAAGTCACTCTGCAGGTGTGGATATCTTGGCGCGAAGACCTCCCAACTCGACCTGTATGACCGCAACCTCGACAGTGCACTGTGCGGTCGCCTGCTTTGCTTCTTCAACCAACTACTCGATTACTGGTCTTGAACTGTCAGCCTGAAGCTTCTACTGAGTTACTTACAGGTCTGTGAGCTTTCCTTCAATAGAGTCCATGACCACATAAGCCTCATCCAACCAGGGCTTCAAGCACGCCTTTAGCACTACTCCTTGTGTTGCGCTACATCTACCTGTTCTTTCAACTGCTTGGCCTCCTGTAGCTTCGCTAGTCTCTGCGTGAGAGTGACGGTTCACGTTGTACCTTTTACTTCATCATAGCGCTACTGCAGCTCTCGCGCTTCTATCTCCAGCTGCTGTACATTAGGGTCCTCCTGCAGGCTCGTCAGGACCTCGAACGACTATTCAAAACGTTGTGTGTAGTCTTCTACTGCACTGTATACCGCTGTTATCGCCTCTGTGACAATGGTTGCATGTTTCTCCTTTACTTCTGGTAGAGTTGAGGGCTGGGCCTTCAACTATAATTCTGTAATCTATAGGTTCAGCTCTAGCTGAATCCTGGCCATCTCTGTGCGAGTATTGCACACCCCTGTAGCAAGCTTGCAGGAGTGCACCTTGACCAGTTCTTCCTCAGGAATGGCCAACTCCGAGACCATTCAGCATGCCTCCTCCATGACCTAAATTATACGCTTGTTTTGGTTGGTTACCTCGGTCATGGCGGCGATGGAAGAGTCTCGCTATAGGGCCATCTGTTCATTATTAATCCTCTACTCACTGATCACCTATAGAGCGCGATGTTCGCGAGCCCTCAGCTCCACGATCACTCCATCCTCCAATAGGTGGAGTGCCTTGCCAGGGAGCACAACCAAGTTCAACCCCACTCCCTTGAGGGAGCGATAGTGGGCTTGTCATCTTCATTCTCTGTGGTCAGTGCTCCATCAGGTAGCACTATCACGCTGGAGACCTTCGCATGCAGCATTTCAGCAGCTTCTAAAGTGCCAATAGTGAGGCTAGTGGACACTATGCCAGCCTGTGATGCGCAGGTCTGCAGCTCCTACAGACCTGTCTAGATGGCTCCCAATAGTAGTTGTTGCTGTTGTTCAAACTATTGTAGTGCCTCTGTGGTGACATCCCGCACTGTGTCTCCAATGTCATGTAAATCACCCTCTGTGAGGGTGATTACGTCCAGCAACGCCTTAGTGGCCTTGACTTCTTCCTCGCCCCTCCTTTCTCTTGTTCCCTTGGACACTTGATGCAGGTGGATTTCACCTATGGGTCTGCGCCATGATGTTCTCTTTGCTCATCCATTTCCTCCTCTGTGTCGGGCAAAGGCGACCTCGCACCTTTGTCAGAGCCCCGCTCTGTTCCGCCTGTCTACTTTTCTGTCTATTGGGCGGCATCACGCTCTACCTGGGCCTTGTCAGCGGCCTCCTTCTTCCTCTTCTCGGCCAACTGTGCCATATTGAGCTTGGCCTCCTCCTTTTTGCGCTGCATAGCGGACTTGCTCACCCCCACCACCAAGTCTGAGGTAGTGCACCACTCTGTCGGTCAGCAATCAAGTACTGCATCAATTGCGTCATTCGTTGCCAAGTAAGGCAAGTCATACCATGTTTGCACAGGGTCCTTCCATGCCCTAATAGACACATGGTGAAAGTCTTCCTTGAACTCCTCATATCCCTTCAAGTTGGCAAACAAAGTAGGTGACAATCGCGGTTTGTGATTGATAGCCATGCGGATGTTCATCTCCATCAAGATCCAGAAGATCTTGCTGTCCTTGATGCGTTGCGCATCCTTTGTCGCCCACAATGAACCATAGTTCACTACTTCTGGTAGTTCTGGCGTGACTGAGTGGAATTGAATATCTTCCAGCAACTCCCATGCTACCAACCCAATAGACAGCAAGAGCCATGCATAGTGGAAAGTATTGCTGAGCTCCTCTGCCTCACGACAGTTCGCAAGGAACTCACCACAGAGATAGTGTGCCCAATTGAACTGGACTCCTTCGGTGCATTGGGCTGCAAGAGCAATGACTAGTGCCGACACTTCATCTGTGTGACACTTCCTAATAACCTTTCCTACCAAAATCTGCGTGGCCACCTTGACTCAAGGGTCACTGATACTTGAGATGGCATAGCCGCACGACTTCTTGACGAGCTTGAATTTCTCCTTCATGGCCTCCGTGAGGGCTTGCTCGCCACCTTTTCCGCCAAACATCATGGCTGGATTTTCCCCTGTGTAGGGCAGCCACATGATCCTATGGATCAATCTGTCGGTGATGGGTATTGGCTCCTCCAGCCACAGAAACCCATCGTGCACAAAGCATAACAGTTGCTTGATGACCAATACTGTTATGGGGGTGCGATTATAGTGCGAAACCCATAGCAGGTTGAGTAGACCTGCCTTGTCTACTCCTCTAAGCCACTTTCGCGGTTCCAATGCAGTCATCCTGGTGGTTGTATCAATAATGCGTAGCATAAGCTACTCTGTCGCTAAGTGTGGGAATTTTTCATGGTCAGCTAAGTCCCAATCTTCCAGTTTTAATAGAGGAACCCGCCCCAAGTGTGGTCCTTCAAAGACAATCTCACCTGACAGCAGAGGAGTTTGAAAGGGGACCTTTCTCTCGTTAATGTCCTTTGGTACCTTGGTCTTGCCCTTGTGCAAAGGGATTTACTCAGGCAACCGAGTGATAGGGTCAGCACCCTAGACTTCCACTTCCTCCACTTCTACCCCCAAGTCCTCATCATCCATCGGAATGTCCTCAATTTCTTCCTCCTCTGGCTCTAGGTTGATGGCTTTGCCCTTTTCTTGTGCGGTGGGCTTTTCCTTTGGTGGGTTTCTTCTCAGCGATGCATGCACCGGTATTGCAGGTTGCTCGCCCTTTTTATCCTTCGCACTCTCCTTGGTTGGGGTCAGCTTCGGTCTAGGTGTCCATGGTGATTTGGGAACTTTAGCTAATACTTCTGCAACCTCTGAGGTAGCTTCCTCTACCTCCCTAACAACCTCCGACACAACCTCCTCGACTGTCACTGCTTCTGTGTCCATAGCTTCTGTGGGTGTCAACATGATGCTATGCAACAACTCATGTGTCTCCTTGGGCTGTGTCTCAAATACTGAACTGGCTAGCAAAGCTTCGAAGTTCTTACGGTTCATGTGCCCTGAGAGCTCAACAAATCAATTCTTAAAATGCCAAGTGTTTTTCATTGGGCAGCCACCTGTAATTTATAGGTCATTTTGAATTCAAATCCGACCATTCCCCCCACATTCAATTCATTAATGCTAGATTGGCAGTAGATTTCTAAGGATATTATCCATAAATTCCATCTTAAATGTCGGCTGCCTACTCCATTTGGCCATATTTCTACCGTCAAATCATGAACAATGACTTTAACGGTCACTTTCCAGCTGACCTGCGTGATTTCTCCCTGGGTAGCGCAACTCCCTTCGCGTTGTCGTGAACCCTGTGACATTTCCTCGCTTCGCACAATCCTCCAATTGCGCAGCTCCCCAACCCAGGTAGTGTAGTTTATAGTCCCGCGCCTCCTTTCAGCTGCCTGGAGCGCTAAGACTGTGCTACCCTCATATAGTCACATGGCCGAACCACCGGTGTATGGCTTCAATCGGCTGTCATTCACCTTTCCTGGGAAGGGATCTCCATTCAATTTAACCAATTGAACTGCTCCACCGTCGATAATCTCCTTAATGACATAGGGCCCTAACCAGTGCATTCTGAACTTCCCTGGAAATTTATCAAACTTATTGTCATATAAAAAAACCATATCATTTACCTTAAAGGTGTGTAGCTTAATGTGCTGATCATGCCATTCTTTTTTGCGCTGCTTTTGGACCTGTTGGTGAAATCCAGCTAGAAATCTCTCTTCCTCAAGCTCAGCCAGTTGTGTGAGCCTCTCTTCCAGGGTTTCGTGATCCGTCATACCCGTGAGTGCCACTATGCGTAGACTAGGCACAATGTATTCCATGGGCATCACTGCTTCAATACCATATACAAGCCTAAAGGTTGTCTGTCCCATCAAATTTTTGCATGTCGTTTGATAGGCCCATAGTACTACGGGTATGCGTAGGTCCCAATCACTTCGTTGAGCATTAAAAACCTTGGTTAGCGCATTCTCCAGCACCTTATTGAATGCTTCCACCATCCCATTAGCCTGTGGGTGATAAGGCGTGCTCTTCTAGAGATATACCTAAAATTCCTCCGTCAGCGCGCTGATCATCTCATTCATAAAGTGCGTACCACGATGACTCATCAAAATCTTTGGAAACCCAAATCGCATTAGTACATACTTAAAGATAAACTTTGCAACAGCCGCGCCTATGCAGTCCTTCATAGGATGTGCCTCTGCCCATCGAGTCAAATACTCAGTCACGGTGATAATGTACGACGCTCCTGTTTTCTTCCCTTAGGGCTGAATGGGTCCCACAAAATCTATCGCCCATTTCTCAAAGGGTTGTAACGTCATATGTGGATTCAGAGGAAGCTCTTCCCTTCGTGATGGCTGGTGGGCTCTAGTATTGTAGCAATAATGCTACAACTCCTGGAGCTTCCTTCTTTAATTTTATCAACCCGGTAGTTCGTAACAAACTTGGAAGCGACGGTGCTATATGCACAAGTACTAGCTCTTGCCGCAGCTGTCACTTGGTCAGCTGGCACAAGTCCGCTAGGGGCTCAAGCCAACTTCTATGAGCTCTTAGAAGAAGCTTTTTAACTGATGAACGAAAGCTAACTCAAAGGAAGCTAATCTACTTGCGAAAAGAAACTGAAAGCCGAAAAGAAACACAAACCCTAGCAAACCCTAATTCTACCAGCTAGTCCTACCGATGCAAAGGAGAGCATGCAAACTACCGAAAGAGATGCCATTACTTCTAAGAAGGTAAAATGCATGTGTCTAAGTTATCATTATCTAAAGAAAACATCTTTTTGTATTTTTGCTTAAGTTGTTGAAATTATCATGCATGTGCTTCTAACTAGTTTTCCACTGTGCAGGGATGGATCAAGGGATGAAATGCTTTGGGAACGGTTGGGATGGTACAGAGAGGGTCTAAGGGATACCTGACATCCTTTTAGAGAGTTTCACAAAGTCTGGATGCCATGCAACCGTGTTTATGAACTTCTACAGGAAGTCTGCAGGGGTTTCTACAGGATGTTCAGAGATTTCTACAGGATGTTCTGAAACGAGGATTTTGGAGAATGGATGGAGGGAAAAAGGTGGACGAATGAGTATGGAGGTGAAATAGGGGTGTGAAGAGGCCTAGGACTTGGTGGATGAGGCTAAGGAGCGATTGGATTTGTTCAAGGATGGAGGAAGCGATGATGCACAAGAATGTAGTAATTAGGGCAAGGTGGGGAAAGTATGGCAAATGAAGGGTACGAATCATGGACTAAGGGTTGGAGCAGATTATCAGATGGATTATGGGTAGATAGAGAAGGATAACAGGTACTCTGCAAGTGGTTTTTCAAACTGGACAAACAAAGACATGCAAGAAAACAAAGATCTAGTTATGCTACCCTAATATGACCTAGCTAACAGTAACAAGAATGGACAGCAGCTTATTCAAAATGAAATGCATGAACTAACTTATGCCACTAAGAAATCATCAACTGAAGCATTTAACACTACTAATATTAACATCTACAAACGAGGATTCCAACACTAAGAATTGCATGGCAAAGCAAAACAACGTTTTTGTTGGCAGCAAAGTCACATTGGTCCCAGCTCATGATTCCACAAAGGGGGAGGTGAGATCCAAGGTGTTTGGCAGCCTTTTTCTGAAGATCTTCCCTGTGATTAACCTATCAAGCAAATCTGAACATTAAAAACCTTTTCTAATCATCAAAAGCAACCTAAACAACAACACAACATTTAAATCTAAATAGCAGATTTTATTATGAGAATGCAGCAAAGACACATAAAGATAAACAAAGGAGGTACTGGGCGCTTGAGATGGGCCCAAACCCAAGAGCTACAGCCTCCTAAGAAAGATTTAGAGCTGGTGCAAAGCTGGATTCATCTTTATTAATCAAGAATGAAAAGTTACATCAAAACTATCCACACGGAGAGCTTGAGAATGAGCTGAAAGCAAAGCTAATCTATTGCATAAAAATCGAACTACAAACTAGCTAACTAATGGCTAAAACAAAATGACTAACTGGCTACAAAATGACTAACCACTAGCTACAAAAATGACTACCAACTAGCTAACCCAAATGAGGCCCTAAGCCTTCTTATTTATACAATTTGAGGACCCAACAGTCCTCCTAAAATTTAGGGACTTGGCTGCCCAATACTTGGAGTTAACAGCAGTCCTACTTGACTTGCTTGGCTGCCCTTGTGCTCATTGATTTGGTGGCCTTTGAACTCCGAGCTGATGGTGGAGAATTCGAGGTAAGGGCCCATAAATGAGGGGGACACCTTCCTACAAATCCTCTAGCTTGTTCTCCCACGAATTTGGCTGCCAAGTGCTCATTAGGACCTTCATTTTTGTCTCCAAGTTGACCAAAAAGGCTACACAAAGCACCCATTAGACTTGTTGGCATAATGACTAACCAAATTCACTCTATTAACATAAAAATAATCAAAAACATGCAATAAACCAATGAGAATGGTGGACTAAGCCAAATTAGGAGGTTGAATGAGCCCAAATAATTGTACATTTTTGGGGCTCATCATCACCCCCCTACTGAAAGTGTTGCTCATCCTCTGAGCAACCAAATCTCTCCCCTTGTCTTTGATGGCCCTGGTGACTTCCTTGGCTAGCATCTCGGCCGATTTCTCCTTTAGCTTCCCGCTTTTGAAACTTTCCTGTAGAAACTGTTCGCTGGCTTCCTGTAGAAACAATCTTTGTCTTCCTGTAGAAACAATCCTCTGTCTCCCTCTCTGATCCTGTCCCTAAAGTGATTTTCTCGAGCAAATGTGGCCCTTGATGACTTACTCTTTACTTCATTCACTCTTACAGTCCTCCCACCAATTTCCTTTCCATCCATGTCATTGATTGCATTAACTGCAGCTCTGGGATTAGTAAAAGTGGCAAATCCATAGCATTTACCCCCAAACTCTCGGTCATTCACAATCATCAGGCTCTCCGCATAGAATTTATCACAATCCAGACAGTAATGATCATAAACAATAAAGCTTGACAATTAGGACTGCTACCCAAGTTTTCATGAAACATTGGCACCCTGATAATTTCTTATAATGCAGTGTATGATGCCTCTGATATTAGGTCTGGCACCAGGGACCACCAGTGGACCTGACCAATATCTGATTAGGTCCAACAATAACACCGCTGCACTCTTCAAGCCAAGAACAGAGTCCCAATAATGCACAATTACAACAGTAATGAAGTATACATATATCGATGAAAGCCCAGAAGTACCACGTTTCAAATAAAGATAAGCCATATGTTGCCGGACTGAAAGCGATATTAGAGCAAAAAAAACTCCCGTTGATAAGCAATAATCGTTTTGAGAAGAGATGTGTATTGATGTCAAATTCACATGTGTAGAAGCCCAACTATCTCGGATAAGGATGCATGATGAGGCAAATCTGGAATATGAATATCTGGATAGAGCCTTTACTGCAATAATAGTGCCATAAATCTCAAAGGCCCTATGAATGGAATCTTCAGTAGAATCATATGGAAGGCCACGAACATATACTGAATTTTCATCATCAACCCTCATCTTTCTAATACTTTGGATGCTTGATAACCGGTTTTTCACTTCAAACTTGAAACATCGAAGAACTTAAAGAAGACCAAACACTGGACATCCTTGAATTTTCAGCATCAAAGGTGCAAAAATGCCTTCTTATGAAATAGGAAGTAAAGGAATTGAACTTGTGATATTTTTCTTGAAAAGGAAGTGATAAAGTTCCCAAAATGTTAATAGGCCATTTGTATTTGTTGGTCCTGCTGAAATTAGTCACAACATCTGAAACAAGCCAACAATATGGTGATAGACCCCTTTCTCAAGGTCATCCTCCGATTGATAACAAGGTTCTGCAACCCAAGCTTTCATGCAGACAATCACAGTATCTCGTCTGGAGCTCCAAATTCAACGAAAATTCTGGGTTTTCCTTCCGCAGAGCTGTTCTCTGCCTTTCTTGTAGACGACTTCCTGTAGAAACGCCTGTAGAGTGCGACAGGCGGGAATTTTTTAAGGAACTGAAGAGATCTCGAGAATAAAAGACAGAAATTGGTAGAGCACCATTGGTTAACTGATCTGGAAATGGTGGACATGCGCTTCAGTTGACCGCAGTTGAACAAAGAGTGGTGAGAGTTTCAGCCGAGCGTCCCTTAAATTACTGCGTGATTGGTGGTGAGGTGGCAAAAACATGAGCGCTGGATTTTTTGAACTGAAGTGATGTTATGAACTGCAGTGGTCACTATTTGTTCTCTGCTTGAAATCTCATCGATTCAGTTGCACTGGAGTTAGACTACCCATACTGTCCGTTTTTTGACTTTCACGTGCATGGCTGACCCATGCATGCTGCGTGACTTGCTAGAGAACTGGACATCAAGTGAACCTTCCTAAATTCGTGGCTTAATTCCATCACTCCATTCGTTCATGCAGTTCTTGAATTAGATTCATGCAATAGAGGAATAGGTTTTGTCACGTACCTGAAGCCAAACGGCTGCTTGTGAAGCTTCTTGCTGCTGCATGCTCTGATTTGATTGCATGAGGCTTGGCTAATGATTTTTGATTGCTTTTCCTTGTGCAGGTGTCCTCTGGCCGGATTTGAGCTGCATGCAATCGTTTCCACGTTCAACTCTGCCCGTTCAAGCTGCTGCTGTTGCATGGTCACAAAACCAGAACTTCTTTTTGCCATTTCTCCCAAACGGTAGATCGGATTGATCTGAAACTTGGGGAGCATGTTCCTACCATCATTATGCATCTCCCATAGCAAATTCGTGATCAATGGATGCACGGATTTCGAGAAAAATGGAAAATGGCTGAAGATTTCAGAGCTCGATTTCTCGGAAACCGTGCATCGGAATCGGCTGAAACTGCTTGGGTAGGTTACTATCACCCATGTGCATCTCCCCATGAAACATGTTTTGAAATGGATGCACGGTTATGGAGAAAATGCAAAAATGGTTGATGGTGATGGAGGCTGATTTCTTGGAAACCGTGCATCGGAATTGCATGAAACTGCTCAGGCATGTTGTCATCAACCTTGTACAATTCCCCATAAAGTGGTTTGTCAAATGGATGCATGGTTTTCAAGTTATGGCATAAACAAATTCTGCTCTATGTGTTTTTGCTTCAAGGCACTTTGCATTTTGGTTGCATGGTATGACAAAATGAATTTTGGCTGTGATGCAGGTATGGAGATGATGGAGGAGGAGTTGGAAGATTGCATGAGGGCTTCTGAACCCTTGAGGAAGCTACCATGCTCGCCAAACCACTTTTTGAAATGCATGCCTAGTTTCCCACAATTTCTACAGGAAGTTCTTGTAGAAGCACAATGAGAAGCACAAGGAGGTGGAAAAATGATGGAGAAAGGCAAGGGATGGACACACAAGTGCTTGTAGGCCTAATCAACATATTCCCACCATTAGATTCACTTTTGAAATTGGATTTGGCTCGTCCAAAGGTTCTACAGGATGTTTCCTGTAGAAATACAGAGCTTCCTGTAGAAGGCACAAGAAAAATTACTTTGACCTTGATTTGAGTGCTCCTCCTGTCATGAAACGTCCTTCTTGAAACCTGCAATGTCATTGCTGCAAGATGAAATTATTCAATGGAGATTAGCTTTATTTTTCTTTTTCTTTTTTCTCTTTTTTTTTTTTTTTTGAAAAACAACTAGGGCGCCTCATGGAGGTTTTCACCCTAATTGCCTGCCCTGGGCGCCTCCAAGGGAGGTTTTCACCCAGAGATCTTATTCTCTTTTCTCTTTTTTCCAACCCATTGACTGCCTCATGGAGGTTTTCAATCAATGAGCCAATCTAAGGCGCCTCCGAGGAGGTTTTCACCTTAGATTTTTATTTTTTCCTTCTTATTTTCATTTTTTCTTTTTTTTTTCTTTTTTTTTTTCTACCCTACCCTACTTGAAAAACAAAATCATTTTCAAGTATAAGAATACTTCTAATGGAGCCATGTGCACATCGAGATTAGAGAAAAAATGATGTGAAGGCTCGAAATGCATGCTTGGACAAGTATCCAGATCTCAGAGACCAAATGATCTGGCGTTGAAGGGATCAAACAAAACTGAGGAAGAAAGTTCTGCTGCAACTTAGTGACCTTCTGAAACCATATCTCAATATAGCTTTGATATCCTTGGTTCTTTTGCTGATCTGGATCAATCTTCATGTCACCTTCTAACATGACTTTCTCATCTTCCTCTTTTTGTTGATCTTTCTCTTGGACACATGGAAGATCTGATGGTAACCATGAAGGAACTCTCTCGATCTCTGATTCTGATCTCTTCTCTTCATTAAGTGCAGCCCATGGTTCTTTGATCTCCTCTTTGGAATCTTCTTTTGCTTTTGGTCCTTCAATGTTGTCAATAGATTCTCTCTTTTGCAACACTCTTCCTGAGCTTTGGTGAACATCGTTGAGCTCAAAAGGATTCATTTGCACATGTTGTGCCTCAGCTTTGCAATTGGGTTGAGCTGCTCCATTGCATGGTTTTGGAAATGGAGGTACGGGTAGCTGAGTGGAGGTGTGAAATTGAGATGGAGATGGATGGCATTGTGGTTGGGTAGGCATTTGGGGTTGCCTTGGTGGAGGAGGAGGCGATGGTTGTGGATGAGCAGGTGGTGGAGGAAAATGAGCGGGATGAGAGTTGTACTGGGGCCTCCACTCCTGATAAGGTGCATTCCACTGAGGTTGTGGCTGAGCATAAGAGTGAAACGAATGAGCAGCTGGTTGGGCATAATATGGATCTGTGAAGGAATAAGGAGGAGGTGTGAACCAAGAAGGATGAGCAGGGGGACCCCAAGAAGGCATGAAGGTGGCTTGGTAAGGGTCATAATAGGTCTCGGGTGTCCCTTGTAGTTCCTGCTGGTAGGGTATGGGTCCATGTGGCCTCCTTTGGTTCATATAACAGAGTGATTCAGTGGCTCCCTTGGCTCTTTGATATGTAGCTTTGATTCTGGGCAAGGAAGGGCACTGATCTGTAAGATGGTATTCTTCACAGATGAAACACACTTCTAGAGAGTGCATTGGACATTCGTTCCTAGGATGCTTTCTAGTGCACCTAGGACAAAAAATGGCCAAAGCCCTCTTGGCTTCTTCTTACTTCTTTTGGATCCGCAAGGTATCCAGTTGCATGGCAAGAAACTGCCTCATATCACTCTTGAAATCTTCGATCTGATTTGCAAATTCTTCTTTGGACAAGGGACTGCTCCCAACATTTCTGCTTGTAGCCATTTGCTTCAGAGGAATGTTTCTTCTTCTTCTCCCCTAGAGGTTCTTCAGATATGTCTTGATGTCCACCCAGGGGTTCTTTCATCACAGCCATCGAAGAAGAACGTTGGCTATGTGAAGCAGTGGGGGTGTTGTGCAATCATTTTTCTAACTTATCTCTACTCCTACAAAGCATGAAATGAAATCTTTTTGGTTGATTTTTTTGTTTTTTTCTACTTCTACCTGCAAAACTAAAATAGATTGAACTGCAACTAACTATCTTGCTGAAATGAAAATGCGGAATTGAAATGAAAGCAGGAAAGGACTAATCTATTTTGCTCAAATGAAATTGCAGGAATGAAATGCTAGGCTACGCTTGCGAAATTGAAAGGCTAATCTACGCTTGCAGAAATGAAATTGCGGAATTGAAATGCTAATCTATGAAAGCAAGAAATGCTAATCTACTTTTGCATAAATGAAATTGCATAAGGGAAATGAAATAAACTACTTAGCAGAAGGTTGTAGTAGAAAATAGAAGAAAAGCAACAATTACTAATACTCTGACGCTTCCCCGGCAACGGCGCCAAAAAGATGGTGGGCTCCAGTATTGTAGCAATAATGCTACAACTCCTGGAGCTTCCTTCTTTAATTTTATCAACCCGGTAGTTCGTAACAAACTTGGAAGCGACGGTGTTGTATGCACAAGTACTAGCTCTTGCCGCAGCTGTCACTTGGTCAGCTAGCACAAGTCCGCTAGGGGCTCAAGCCAACTTCTATGAGCTCTTAGAAGAAGCTTTTTAACTAATGGACGAAAGCTAACTCAAAGGAAGCTAATCTACTTGCGAAAAGAAACTGAAAGCCGAAAAGAAACACAAACCCTAGCAAACCCTAATTCTACCAGCTAGTCCTACCAATGCAAAGGAGAGCATGCAAACTACCGAAAGAGATGCCATTACTTCTAAGAAGGTAAAATGCATGTTTCTAAGTTATCATTATCTAAAGAAAACATCTTTTTGTATTTTTGCTTAAGTTGTTGAAATTATCATGCATGTGCTTCTAACTAGTTTTCCACTGTGCAGGGATGGATCAAGGGATGAAATGCTTTGGGAACGGTTGGGATGGTACAGAGAGGGTCTAAGGGATACCTGACATCCTTTCAGAGAGTTTCACAAAGTCATGATGCCATGCAACCGTGTTTATGAACTTCTACAGGAAGTCTGCAGGGGTTTCTACAGGATGTTCAGAGATTTCTACAGGATGTTCTGAAACAAGGATTTTGGAGAATGGATGGAGGGAAAAAGGTAGACGAATGAGTATGGAGGTGAAATAGGGGTGTGAAGAGGCCTAGGACTTGGTGGATGAGGCTAAGGAGCGATTGGATTTGTTCAAGGATGGAGGAAGCGATGATGCACAAGAATGTAGTAATTAGGGCAAGGTGGGGAAAGTATGGCAAATGAAGGGTACGAATCATGGACTAAGGGTTGGAGCAGATTATCAGATGGATTATGGGTAGATAGAGAAGGATAACAGGTACTCTGCAAGTGGTTTTTCAAACTGGACAAACAAAGACATGCAAGAAAACAAAGATCTAGTTATGCTACCCTAATATGACCTAGCTAACAGTAACAAGAATGGACAGCAGCTTATTCAAAATGAAATGCATGAACTAACTTATGCCACTAAGAAATCATCAACTGAAGCATTTAACACTACTAATATTAACATCTACAAACGAGGATTCCAACACTAAGAATTGCATGGCAAAGCAAAACAGCGTTTTTGTTGGCAGCAAAGTCACATTGGTCCCAGCTCATGATTCCACAAAGGGGGAGGTGAGATCCAAGGTGTTTGGCAGCCTTTTTCTGAAGATCTTCCCTGTGATTAACCTATCAAGCAAATCTGAACATTAAAAACCTTTTCTAATCATCAAAAGCAACCTAAACAACAACACAACATTTAAATCTAAATAGCAGATTTTATTATGAGAATGCAGCAAAGACACATAAAGATAAACAAAGGAGGTACTGGGCGCTTGAGATGGGCCCAAACCCAAGAGCTACAGCCTCCTAAGAAAGATTTAGAGCTGGTGCAAAGCTGGATTCATCTTTATTAATCAAGAATGAAAAGTTACATCAAAACTGTCCACAAGGAGAGCTTGAGAATGAGCTGAAAGCAAAGCTAATCTATTGCATAAAAATCGAACTACAAACTAGCTAACTAATGGCTAAAACAAAATGACTAACTGGCTACAAAATGACTAACCACTAGCTACAAAAATGACTACCAACTAGCTAACCCAAATGAGGCCCTAAGCCTTCTTATTTATACAATTTGAGGACCCAACAGTCCTCCTAAAATTTAGGGACTTGGCTGCCCAAGACTTGGAGTTAACAGCAGTCCTACTTGACTTGCTTGGCTGCCCTTGTGCTCATTGATTTGGTGGCCTTTGAACTCCGAGCTGATGGTGGAGAATTCGAGGTAAGGGCCCATAAATGAGGGGGACACCTTCCTACAAATCCTCTAGCTTGTTCTCCCACGAATTTGGCTGCCAAGTGCTCATTAAGACCTTCATTTTTGTCTCCAAGTTGACCAAAAAGGCTACACAAAGCACCCATTAGACTTGTTGGCATAATGACTAACCAAATTCACTCTATTAACATAAAAATAATCAAAAACATGCAATAAACCAATGAGAATGGTGGACTAAGCCAAATTAGGAGGTTGAATGAGCCCAAATAATTGTACATTTTTGGGGCTCATCAATGGCCTGCTAGTCCTTTGACACACATCACACGCCTTGCAGTAAGCTTTCAAATCTTGATGGAGGGTTTACCACCATAACCCTGCACGTAGAATCTTTTGTGTGGTCGCTCTTCCTGCATAATGGCCTCCCACGGCACCCCCATGAGCGTCCATGAGGATAATTCTCCTTTCAAACTCTGGTACATATCGTCACAATATTTCATCAGACCCCATTTTGTACAGATGTCCAGCAATGACAGAAAAGTTTGTCACGCTTACCACTAACTCCTTCTTCTGTTTGACGATATAACCTTCCGGGGTAGTTCCTGTCATTAGGAAGTGTATGATGTCTTCAAAGTGACCATCCACGACGTGCACTGCAAATAGTTGTGCGTCAGGAAATCCCTCCTCCAAATTAGTGGGCTCTTCCCCTGTTTTGATGCACGACAGATGTTCTGGTCCCACATTCAGTCATCTAGGCTTCACAATAACGTCAAAAACAGACTCCTGGAACAATAAAAACCACCTACAGATTCTGCCCCCCAACACAGGCTTATCGACCAGGTATTTCAATGCATAATGATCTGTATACATCTTAAAATGTCCACCCAACAAATAGTGTCTAAACTTCTGGAGCGTGTATACCATGGCTAACCCTTCATGCTTGGTGGTAGAATAGTTCTTCTCAACCTTGGATAACCTTCTGCTTGCAAAAGCTATAGGATGGTCCAATTCTTATCCATCAGCCCTTGTCAATACTGTTCCCAGTGTTATACATGATGCGTTGACATGTACATGAAACTCCTTCTTCCAATCCGGGAATACTAAAATCGGTGCGGTAACCATTTTTCTTTCAATACATCCAAGATTTTATTACAGTCCTCGTTCCAATAGAACATGACATCCTTTTCCAACAACTTCTCCATAGGCATGATGATCTGGGCATAGCCCTTGATAAGCTTCCTGTAATACCCAGTATGACCTAAGGTTGCGCGTAGCTGTTTCACACTCCTAGCCACCTCCAAGTTAAGTATCACTACGATCTTCACGGGATCTACCATTAGTCCCTGTCTACAAACCACATGACCCAGCGGGGTCCCAAAAGGAACACAAAACAGGCATTTCTTCAAATTGAGCACAATATGGTACCTTCGACAAGTATCTAGCATCAGGCACAAACTTGTTACATGGCATTTTACCAGCTCAAACACAGTCCAGTCATCAAAGTACACTTCCAAAAACTTATGAATGAATTCTTTGAATGCAGCAATCACTACACGCGAAAAAATCACAGGTGCATTCTTCAATCCGAAAGGCATTACAGTGTACTGAAAACATACCCATTCAGTTGCAAAGGTCGTCTTGCTTCTATCCTCCAACACGATTTTGATCTGATGGTACTCAGAGAACCCATCAGTGAAGGAGTATGCTTCCTGGCCACCTACATTATCCAATACCTCATCGTGAACGGAGTCGGGAAAGGATCATGTACGCAAGAATCATTCAACTTCCTGAGATCTACGCATATCCTTATTTCATCCTTCTGCTTCTTTTCATGTACCACCATTGGGCTTACCCAATTAGATTCTTCTATGGGCTGAATGATGCCTGCCACGAGCATCTTGTCTAGCTCTAAGCAGACCTTCTCCTTATACTTTGGATTGAGATGGTAAGTTCGTTGCTTAACCGGCTTCGCGTCGGGTTTTAATGTGATCTTCATAACACTCAGGTCTCCTATTATCCCCTTTAGCTTCGTAAACATGGTAGTGAACAAATCCTGGTATTCACAGAGCAATTCGGTGACCTTATCTACTGTCGCATCATCCCAATAATCTCCAATCTTCAAGAATTTGGGCTCTGCCTCCGTACCAATATTTACCTGTTTCGTTTTTAGTGGCGCAATTATATCAGGGTTCTCGATCTGCGATCCCTCAACCTCGCGGTGACCCTCTATTTCAGGGATATTAATCTTCGTGGATCCTTGTCTTCTTCTTCAGCAGTCACGTTATAGCATTCCAGCGCGTGGCTCAGCTGAGTAGTCCAATCGGGTTGGATCAGATCCAAAGGATCCTATGGTATCCTAAAGATTGTTTCTTTAACTTCTTGTAGCGCTTTGTCAATACAATCAAACCCATCTTTGAAGCTGAACGTCATCATGAATCCTTCATGCAGAATATCCCATTCACCTGTACCATGGCGGAGATCTATCTCCAAGTACCAGTTCATCAAGATGACATCCAAGGTGTGATAGAACAAGTGCACCCATTCAGGTTGGGGCTGCGCTTCATAAGCCTTAGCCCACTTGGCCAAGTGTGTGCACGGGTCATACTTCCCGTCATTCGTACCTTCGGCTTCCCAAAGTGTGTCCTCATCATCCTCCTACACTCGCACCAATCATCAAATCTACCCTTGTGCGTACCCCACCATCTTGTGGGCGTAGTGCACAGTGCCCAGTCCAAAGCCTAGAAGTGCTACTTTTCTGGTACCTCCCTTTCAAATGCATCCAGAAAAACATCTACATCATTCAGGCCATCATAAGTGGGTAGACTTCTTACCTCTGATGATACACAGCGCAACGATCGGGTCATCATGTTACAGCTCAACGTGGTTACTTCATGTAGTCAATTCTGCCAGCGCTCTAATTCTTCATCAGAGTCTAAGGTGCAGGAACTCTCGTGATCCCATGTAATTCATCCATCCGCTGTTGGATTCACCCAACCTTGGTCTCGCGTGGTTATCTTATATATCCAGTCCAAATCGTCATTGCTCTCGTAATCCCAGACTGGTTCAGTATAGCCCGATCCTTCAGCAGGATCTAGGGGTACTATTACGTGGAGCGATTTCTTCTCAAATATCATCTTTCGATCCTTTAGGTTGATTACCATTTTCATGTCAGTAGCCCAATCAATGCTAAGGAGCGCAGGGTAGGGGTTATTGTCATCCACAATTTCTATCACTTCAAAGTCCGCCAACGTGCTCGTGCCTTCAATATCTACAATTACTCCTTGCAGGCGTCCCATGGGTATGATCTTTTGCTGATTTTCCATCCTTAACCGAATTGGAGACCACTGCAGTGCAGGTCTTCCCATCTACTCCCAAGTCTGCTTTGGTAAAACGTTTGCGTCTGACCCTAGACCCAAAATAACCTAATCCATTTCATATTCTTCTATCTGCGTGGTCAGTCTCATCTCTCATCCTGTCCTTGCTTTATGCTTACCAATCTTCCATACCATGCACAGTGTTAGGGCCTAAATCTACCTCAGGCTGAGAAAGGTAGGATGTAGGATAACATCAAACCACGCTTAACTTGGTAGCTAGCCCTACCAGGCTGGGACAGGGCTCTCTCCTTGTCAATCTCAGCAAAATATAATCAAGAGGGCTTGAGATGACTGATGTGAATACTGATCTTAGGGTAGGTATGTGTGCAAAAAAAATTTGATTGAACTTGATGATGTTTTGTTGGCTCAAATGGAAAGGCAGATTTGGGTCTGGGGAATGAGGCTTAGTTTTG
Source organism: Pinus tabuliformis (assembly GCA_031772625.1). Taxonomy (NCBI): domain Eukaryota; kingdom Viridiplantae; phylum Streptophyta; class Pinopsida; order Pinales; family Pinaceae; genus Pinus; species Pinus tabuliformis. The sequence continues at coordinate 541,985,859 of CM062812.1, read as the reverse complement.
CAGAGATCTCTATGGGGCAAGGTAGACAACTGATTTGGTACTTCAAAATGAATGAAATGGAGAGCTTTAGACAGGTGAGGAGTTGAAGAGGGCAAGAAATTCTAAGGATCCTCTTCAAACAGCTGAAAACATAAATAACTAAGCAAACCCTAGGTAGAGCACTGCAATTTCAATGGATTCTACCTTTATCCTTGTTTGATTTAGTTAAGATGAAGCAAAGAGAGATGATGGAATACATAAAACACATGTAAACTTACAATTATAGAAGGAAACACAATACCAAAGCAGGATGCCACATGAATCTCATAAAGTGCTGCAAACCCTGGTCTATTCCTTAGCCAAACTACTAAAATGTGTATACAATGAAGCTCCAAGCTTTCCCAAAATTCCAACCATGCTAATGACAGAAAAATCACAAGATATAGGAAAACAATAGCTCATCCTAGCCTCTAGGGGTCGAGCTCATAAGTTTAGGATCTGTTCCAACAAATTCTAAACTGAGAACTAAAAAGTAGGCAGTGGAACAACACGCCTCTAAAAACTAGGGCATTGATTCATTCAGTTGCAAACTACCTTTTCATGGATGAATCTACCTATATGAGTGAAAATTTGGCATAATTACATCAAAATCCATCAAGTCAAATTAAATTACATCATAAGTTTGACAATTATAAGGAGAAAAGTCAAACTGTCAAGAAACTAGGCGAAAAACAGAGTATTTTTGGTCAAACTAAGCAAAATTCCTCCAATGCGCTACGCTGATTTCCCTATGCGTAGCTCCTTTTTGCATCTACTTCTGGAGGCCTTCCTAGTGTCAAAATTCAATCTAAGTGTGCTTTTTGGAAATATCTACCTGTCTACTTTCTAGAACAAGTGGAATTTTTGAATTTGGCCTCCATTTGACTCTCCAAAACTAGGTTCTCCCAACACTACTTCCTGTGTGTCCAAAAAGGGGCAGAAAGGTCATTTTTGAGGTGTTTTTGACCTTTTTGGAAGCTCAAAACCTATCAAAATTTCTTGGCCATTGGTAGGCATGCATATTTTTCCATGACAAATCCAAAAATGTTGAGTTTTCCTCAAAAGGAGGTCTCCATCAAAAGCGAGCGCCAGGTGGCGCGGCGCATTAGGCAGAAAAACCTATTTTTTGTGCCAAAAATTCCAAAATTGCAAAAAGTGTCCCAAATTTTTGAAATTTGGGCTGAGTGTTCTCCATTAAGTGCTATGTTGGGCCAAGGAAGCCTCAGCCAAGATCTGAAGTCTATCTTGCTCTTTTCGCTTCCTCGATGCCTTCTTCAACTTGGCCTTCAAGTTCCTGATTCTTGCCTTGCAACTTTTGTTTTTCGCCAAGTAATGGTATGCCATGTGCCTCAACATAGTTTTCTCCCTGTTGGCCTTCTCTAGCAACTTTTCCAAGTGGATATTAGCTCTCTCAAGCCAAGACTCACGATCAGCATTGATTTCTTGTTCAAGTGGTGTGAGCTTCACTTTCCTCCTCTTGGCAGCTTGCTGGTTTTCTCGTATGTTTTGTAGCTCCATAATAGTTTGTTGATCCTCTAGCTGTTCGTTCCTTTGCTCCAAGTATTTGATTATCCACTTGGCTCTTTCTCGGTTGAGAGATAAATCATTAATGTCCGCTTGTTGCTCCTGAATGATCTCCTTGAGCTTTGAGCTTTGTGGGCCCAAATCGGTGTCATCATCCTGAATGAGAATGAAATCTATCTCCTGCTCTCCTGAAGGCCCCTCATCATGTAATGGCTACTTGCCCTTGTCTTGAACCTACTATACTGATGGAGGAAGTGAGACCCCTTCCACCTCGGGTGGATATAATAGTCGCTTTGCTACTGCAAACAACCTTCTAGTTCCCTTTTGATAGGTGACAAACACTGGCACACTAGCGGTCTGTGTCTCATGACTCTCTTGCTGATGTGAAGGTCCACCTGTCTCATGAAAAGCTGCTGGAGGTACTTGAGGACATGTGAAGACCTCATGTGAAATGAAATCCTCCCATGAGATGTTCTGTAAACCAAGTTGATGCAGGACCACAATTTTAATTGGTGCAAAATGATATATGTTGTTATACTGCTGCTAAGAGTCTTCCTTTGCACTAAGGTGGTCATCTTCTCAATGCTCCGGCAAATAAAGTAGGGGAGATTCATCATTCTCACCCTAGTAAAGTGCATCAACAATCTGATGTGATAAGCATATAGGCGAGAAAACTGACCCTCGCAGCTTAAATACTTTATTATGAGTTTCATCAAGGGAGCATATGAGTCTTTCAGATACCGGAAGGGAAAAACTCTGCTGAGATGTCTCTAATAACCAGCCTTGATGTAAGGCTCATACTATTCTCTGTCAATCTACTGCCTTTTATTCCACTGCTCACCAACATTTGGAATGCCAGTTGCTAGAGAAATAGACTCCAGTGTCAAGGTGAATGTCACACCTACTAGAGTAACTTGGCCATTATGAAGATGGAGCACAAACAACCTGGCCAACTCATGATGGTACTGGACTGTCTCTACCATCTCACAGAACTGATAACAGGATTGGTGTTGAAAGCATGTGACAGCAAGAGGGTAGGCCTGTAGCTCGGAAAGTGAAGTAGGCTCCTCTTGTATATGTTTACCACCCTTATGAGGTCTCCTTGGTGCATGCATTTCTCTAGGAGAGTCACTGTGTGTATCCTCATCTCGGTCATAGGAAGGGTCAGATTCCATGTTTGCCAAATGTTTGAGTTCTCTTAGGTGAGTATGAAGAGATTTAAGGTGTCTTAAATTTTGCTGCCAAATGTATGAAAATGTATGAGGGACTGTGAAGGGAGAGAGTAAGAGGGGTTTTGGGAATGTTGCTGACTGGATTTTAGGGAATAGAAGGGTTTTAGGGATAGTAACTAGACTTTGGGATAGCAATTAGGGTTTAGGAATTTGTAGCTAGGGTTTGGGATAGTGAGAATTAGGGATATGGGGTTAGGGAACTTAGGGATATGGGGATTAGGGAATGAGTTGATGAAACTGGACAATAAATCAGGGAATCAAAGGGAGAGGGAGTGATGGAGTGGATTTGGCAGCAAAAACACAAACTGTAAACCCTAAGCAATTGTTTTTTGAGCAAAAATTGCAAGGAGGTAGGGTTTCAAGATTTTCTCACTAAATCACCATAAACATCTAGAGGCACACATTCATTGGTAGTGGAAGAATGTTTGACTTACTTGGACAGGTGGCAATCGAGCAAATTTGGGTAATTGGATGAGTTTCGTGGGTGAAATCAGGCTTGCAGCTCTATGCGCTGCGCCACAAACCCAACGTGCCACGCCAGCTCTATGTGTCATGCCAGTGTATTTTTTGCACTGTGGAGGGCGGCCCAATGTTCCGCACCAACTGTATGCACCACACCCACGACCCAATGCTCCACGCCCTTGAAACTTGCACTGCTTGTTGTGATTTGTATTCCTTTCTCCAATACGACCTTTCTCTTATTTCCTCTTTCTCCTTTGGATGCAAATGGACTCTTTAAACACAAGAAATGGTTTATATACAAAATATTTTAATTTTTCACTCATAAAACCACTTTTGTAATGTTTGCATTTTGACATTGCTTTTCAAACTTTGTTTTTAAGCAGTTTGCTTTATTTTTGCCTTTGATGAACCGAATGATTTGACTTTTTGTTTGCCTTGCAGGTGATGAAGATGTTGAAGCTTGGAAAGGTGACCAGGGTTACCACTGAAGCTATTACATATGAAAAAACTGAAATTACATCAACTTTATACATAAAAACATAAAAAACTCTGTTTTTCCTCAAAACAAGGTTTTGAGGAAAAATCCGTTTCTGAGCATGTCATTATGGAATTTATTGTTACTGGAACTTTATTTGACTTCCTCATGTGCCTACTAACCGTTACTAAACATTTTGAAGACCTTATTGACGAAACCATAGACCTAATGGGACTGAAAACCCTAAAAATGACTTTTACCGATTTAAAGACAAAAATTGACTGTAGACAATCTAGATGAATGAAAATGGGCCAACAGGTAAAGGACATGAGGGAAAATGTACAATAAGCCACTATCGTCAGATGATCCATGATCCTAATGGAATGCAGCTGACCGAGCGAGACACCTAACATGCAATGCAACAAGAGAATTTGATCACTGACGGAGGGATGAAGATATCGACACTAACATTGGCTCCAATGGGGATGGTAGCTCCTTGGAGGTGCCAAGAACTACAGATCTTTGGGAAAGAAAGCAGTGCCTTCATCCATTGGGTTATGGAGTCAATAACTTTGACAAACCAAAATCAACCTCTTGACTCAATTTCAGGACTGAAATCTGACTCAAAACTGACTCAATTTCAAGATTGAAATCGACTGAAAGACCTGACTCAAAAAAACCAGACCAAACTGAAATCAAACCTCAGTTTTATAGCCTTCACCTTGGGCCCCAAACTGAAAGAATGATACAGTACACACTTGCAATGAAATTTAAACAAACTGGTACGTACAGTGATACATATGACAGTAGAGAAAACTTCAAAAATAGTACCATTTGAGTAACCGACCATTGACCGGCCCACCAGGATAGTCTTCTCCATTCATTTCTTTCAAAAGGAAAGCATTTTGGCCCCGATATGCAGCAATCCTGAAAGGTCCTTTCCAAAGATTCTCAAACTTTCCATGCTTACCTTTATCTTCGTTTCTCGCATCCCATTTCAGCACTATGTCTTCTATTTGAAACTTGTCCGCCTTTGCCTTTCGATCATATATTTTCTTGATTCTCTCTTGCAGCCTGAAAGTGTTCTGAAAAACCTCCTCTCTAGTCTGCTGTAAATGGATCATTTGATTGATTCTTCACTGCAAATGATCGTCTTCACTGCCAGCTTCCTGTAGAAGTTTAACCACCGGGACTGCGAGAGAGGTTGGGAATATTGTGTCCACACCATACACGAGCTCGAAAGGGGACATGCCTATAGATTTCTTTTGACTTACTCTGTCTGCCCAAAGTGCATTAACAAGATTTTTGTGCCAACTTTTCTTGTTCGTTTCTAGCAGCTTTTTGATAATATTGACCAAGGATTTATTTGAGGATTCTGCCAATCCATTACCTTGTGGGTAATATGCAGTTGAGTGCCCCAAAGTGATTTGATATTTATTACAAAAGTCAATCATTCTTTTAGATTTAAAAGCTACTGCATTATCAGTGATCAGCTTATTTGGACAGCCAAAACGAGACAAAATATTGTTTTCAAGAAATGAAATGATTACCGAATCAGTGGCCTGCCTCGTGGGAATCACCTCAATCCATTTAGTGAAATAGTCCATCGCTGTGAGGATCCATTTGTGCTGCGCTGAAGAAGTAGGATGGATCTCGCCAATGAAGTCCAAACCACACTGTTGAAATGGAGCACTTACTTCAATGGGCTTGAGCGGTAAAGGCTGCAATTTTATCCTACCATGAAAAATTTGACATTCGTGGCAGCTTTCAATAGTTTTGTACACATCAGCAAAAAGAGTTGGCCATTAATATCCTACTCTCAAAATTTTATTGGTTGTTGTCTTCCAGAAAAGATGACCTTCACAATCTCCCTTCTGAAAGTCTTCCATAACCTGTTTTGCCTCTTCTTCAACCAAAAAATTAATCAAGACACCCCCGGGATCTTTCCAATAGAGTGCATTATTCATGATACAAAACTTGGTAGCCTTCAATTTTAGTGTACTACTTTTGTTTTTAGCCATTCCAGGTGGTGGTGACAGATTTTGGAGTACATAAACAATGTCTGAATACCAAGGAGAAAGAAGGAAAATTTCTGATACCTGAGCGGGCAAACTTTCTTCATCTTCCTCGGACATAGCAGCAATGAGATTAATGTCCAAGGCATGCAAATTTGACTCAGCCATTAATTTGGCCAGCCCCTGTCCTTTGATGAGCTTTGTTGGTTTGATCTCCACGTCATATTCCAACAAGGCAGCAATCCATTTGCCTCTTCTCCCCTCTGGATCTGTTTGCACTAAGACATCTTTGACAGCAGCATTAGGGACATAAGCAAGGATGTGAGAATGTAGAATATAAACCTGAAAATATTTCAATGCCTTTACCAAAGCAAGAGCCTGTTTTTCAATAATATTATACTTCAAAGCTGCATCTCTTATGGTTCTGTTGAAAAATGCAATTGGTTTCTCGAGCTGGTCTCTTTTCTACATCAAGACCGCTGCCATAGTATGATCCGAGGCAAATGAAAACAAAATGAAATCTTGAGTATAGTCTGGGCTGATCAAAATCGGAGCTGAAGAAAGGGCCAATTTCACCAAATTGAAAGACTTAATTGCTTCCTCGGTCCACCTCACTACACTATCTTTCTTGAGCATGTTTGTGATTTCCCTTAAATGTTCTGCAAGATTGGGCACAAAGCGACGTAAGAAATTCATCTTACCATTGAATGATTGGATCTCCTTCTTACTTCATGGAAAATCAATCTTTTGAATGGCTTCCACCCAAGCTGGATCGATGTGGATGCCCTCCTTTGATATAATATGTCCGAGAAGCTTTCCTTCATCCATGGCAAACAAACTTTTCTTTGGATTGAGAGATATACCATACTTTCTACACCGCTGAAATACAATCTTCAAATGATAAAGGTGCTCTTCATCTGAATTAGAGAAAATTGTCAAATAATCAAGATAAACAACTAGAAAGACATCTTTTTCATTAGCAAATGCAATATCCATTGCCCGCTGAAAGGTTGCACCAGCATTTTTCAATCCGAAAGGCATCTTTGCATAATGAAAAGTTCCCCACGGAGTGGTGAAAGCTGTTTTATCTCTATCATCCTCATGGACCAGAATTTAGTTATAACCCAAATACCCATCAAGTAGCAACGTGTGGGATGCTCCAACTACTCTTTGAAGTATGTGATCCATCTTGGGTAATGGATAGTTATCTTTCAAAGATACTTTATTCAGATTTCTAAAATCAATACATAACCGAATCTCACATGTTTTCTTACGCATGGGCACCAAATTAGAAATCCAATCTGAAAATATAATGGGGACGATGATACCAGCTTTGTACAACCGATTCACTTCCTTCTTTATTGAGGTCAACAGCTTTGGATTTATTCTTCTTAGCTTCTAACGAAAAGGATTTTGATTTGGTTTAATCAGAATGATATGCTGAATTATGCTTGTGTCATATGCCTTCAAATCTGAATAATCCCATGCAAATACATCAGTAAATGAAGATAATAAACTGATATACTTTGCTTTTACCTGTGGAGGCAACGCCTTTGATAACTTCACCATTCTAGGATTTTCTGTTGATCCAGTGTTTACATCCTCAAATCCTTTCTCGGTTGGCAGCAAGCTCAGTTTTCGGGCCACATCAACCTGATCGAACAGCTCCTCTAAAGGTATTAGGGCTTTAGGAATGACATTGTCCTTCAGCTGCAAAACTTCCATCTGATTGACTTCTATATCTGCCTCACCATCATCATACTCCACATCGATAGAAGTGGCTTTGAATTTACCTTCATTTTGCAGAAATTCATCAATCTCTTCATCATCTTGAAACGCTTGCCAAGAACTTCGATTGTCAGGGATAGCCGGAAGATGTTTCACATGAATTTCAAACTTGTTGTTTGAACTCATTGGAATTTTCAAATTACTTGCTGTTGTTGCAAGCGAATCTACAATGACATTCTGAACACGTGGGACACAGGTCAAAGTGTAATCTGAAAACAATATCAAGATATCTAATAATACATTGCGGTAGGCCCACATTCGAGGATGCTTATCTTGGTATTCCCCTTTCACTTGCTTGATAACTAACTCGGAGTCGCCATATACTGAAATCCTTTCAGCATTCAACTTTCTAAGAATCTTCAAACCAGTAATTAAAGCCTCATATTCAGCCTCATTATTTGAACAGCCAAAAGCTAATTTATAAGAACAGACCCTTACATTACTTGGCACTTTGTTTGGGGTGAAAACAGGGCTGCATATCCAAATGTCAATTCCAGCACCCTCCCTTCCTACCGCGCCATCATAATCCATGCTCCACAGGCCGGCTTCGTCCTCTTCCAAATGCTAAAATTCTGTTTGCTCTGTTACTTTTCCTTGTTGTCCATCAATATGTTGCTGCTGTCAAAAGGCTGATTTCTCAATGGTACTATCAAGTCTTTGTCTTTCTTGCTTTAAGACCTCTCTGAAATTTTCAGTGATCTCTGGAATGTCTTCTACTTCAACTACTTGGCTATTTACATCATTAAAACTATCTGAATACAAAACAAATGATTCTAAATCAATATGTACATAGTTGATTGGATGATTTACCAGTTTCTCCTTGCTAGTGATCATGTACTTCATCTTTTTCTCCCAGTATAATTTCCTCATCTGACCGAACACGGGAATAGTAGCATAGGAGAAATCAAGCTGCAATGTCCCTTTAAGTTTTGCTCCCCAAGATTTGGAAAGAAGCATGCCAAATCTAGGAGGAATATCTGCCACAACCACATCCATCAAAACATTTTTAGCCGGAATCTAATCCAAACTGACCACCAAATATTTGATAAGACCAATGCATCTTACTCTACCAGAATCGAAAGAGTAAAGGTCATGATACTTTTTGGTGATATCCAATCCCAATTTCTCCATGATTGCCTTAGGCATGAGATTATGAGAGGCTCCGGAATCAAACATAGCATTGTGTAACACATAGTCATGCACCCTAAGGCTAATATAAAAAGGAGCTACATCACTATCTTGAGACTGACCTTCTAATGCTGGACCAAAAATCAACTCAGGTCGATCATCCTCCATGTTTACCATATCAGATAATGGATCTAAATCCAAAATCTTAGACACCTGACCTTTATAGTTGTTGTTCTTCATCAACTTAGTCAAAGGAATAGATACTTTTAACTTAGCAATTTCATTTTCTAAGTTAAAAACTGAAGTTTTCTCTACCTATTTAGCTGAAACATCCTTCTTTTCAGTTTTCTCCTTTGATATACTTGGCTGATTTGATCTTTCATTTGCTGATGGTGTTTTGCTGGTGGTAGGATCAGCTGTCTCTTTTCCCTTTTTCTGCACAATGGGAGGATCATTCTTTGGCGATGTCGTCTCCTTCCTTTTCTGAATTGGATTTATGGGCACATCTCTACTTCTGAGTGAATATTGTTGTTGCTAGGCTGTCAAAGCATTCATGTACCCTCTCTGATATTCATCAGACTCTTCTTCAAGAACTGTTTCATTTGCCAAGATGAAATTTTCATCCCTTTGTACAGCTGAGTTCTCAGAATACTCCTCATCTTCAATGATAAAAATTGGCATATCATCAGGTGTAAAGAAATGATTCTCCTCTCCAATTACATTCTCCTCATCATTTGATTCCGGACCATGTACAAAATTCTGCTGTAAGGGTGTTTTCACCTGCTGCTGTGCTGCTTGGTCTTGTGCTCGTTGCTCTCTTTGCTTGATTCTAAATTGTGGTTACTGCTCACCACGGAAGTTGGATTTCTGACTTGTGGTTCAGGCTTGTCAATTTTCAGTCTATCAAACATATTCTCTATCTTATGAAGCACTTGATCTGAAGTGGAAACTTCTTCCTTGATTGTTACCTTCTTTTCAGCCTTTGTTCTAGCTCTCTTAGAAAGTAGATTTGCTTCAACGCTGATTGCAATTTTCTGCATGTCTTCCAAAGTGGCCGGATCTCTTTCTCTTAATTGATAGGCCATATTAGGATCGAAACCATCCAGAAACTTAATCAAAGCTAGCCCCATAGGTGGCTTTATCTCAGCAGGAATTGCATTGTAAACAGAATTGAATCTAATACAATAGTCTTGAACAGACTCACCAACATTCCACTTGATGTTCTCATATTCGAAAAGGATCTGAAGAGGGTTTTTCTTCACTTCCCAGCGATCCAAGAATTGTCTTTGAAGATTAGGCAATGTAGTGATACTTGGAGCTGGCAAAGCTCTGAACCACTTCCTCACTTCACCTCCAAAAGTTTGTATAAATAGTCTCATAGTCACATTTTTAGCATCAATCTCATGAAGGTCAAAGAAATCTGCCATCCTATCCACATGTTGCTAAGCTGTAATACCTTGAGGAGTGCCATCAAACAATGGAATTTTTCTTTGATAATCGGTGGGCATGTCATCCAAATTTTGAGGCAACACAAGGGGTGCAAATCGGGCAGCCATTGCTCTAGGTGGATTTACAACCGGTCTTGGGGATGTTGGGGGAGTTGGTGCAGCTGATGTATGAGGTGTATGTGGTGTGGATGGAGGTGACGAAATTTTTGATGTTTGAGGGGTAGAAGGAGTAGATGGAGGTGACACCACTGCAGATTTTTTATCAGAGATAGAAGGCTGCACGGGAATGGTGGGAATGAAAGGAGGTTCGGTGGGAATTTCTAAACTAGATGCAATTGCGGATGACCCAAGAGTTGCAGATGCAGACTCTAAGAATTCGGGAATGTTTGTAGCCACAATGGAAGTTTGAAGTTTCAATATATAATCATCAATTGATTTATTGGCCTTTTCAGTTTCAAGATCTTGACAAACTCTGGATTTGGGACAGTAGAACCAACAGCACTTTCGGATTTGGTCTCAAACAATGACAGATCAAACTGTTCATCAAACTCAAGATCTTCAAGATACTCAAAAACCACAGGACATGAACGAGATTTGAACACAGGAATCAGAGAAATTTCTCGGTGAAAAATTCTCGGAATGAGATTTGGATTTTAGTACACAGGAGGTGGATCAGGATCCGGATTTGCTCTGGTGTGTCTTCTAGAAGCTAGTGTGTTATTATTTCCAAGAAATCAAATGGAAATTACCAACTTGTTCAGCCTGTCAAATTCTAAACTTATCATCCAAAGTGTATAATTATCAGATGTACTGGGGAAATTTGTAAGTCAGGTGTTCCATTTATAAGAATAGACCAGAGATTGACTGAGCAGTGTTTATCTACTTTCGCTAATGCAAAGCCAAAGCGTTTCGAAGGCTACCTGGCTAATCTTCAGGCTCCGTCTGTAGTTTACAAAATGAAGAACACTAAAAGATAAACAATTTCTTCCCTAGTGTGGTCGCCACTATGTTAGGGCCTAAATCTACCTCAGGCTGAGAAAGGTAGGATCTAGGATAACATCAAACCACGCTTAACCTGGTAGCTAGCCCTACTAGGTCGGGAGAGGGCTCTCTCCTTGTCAATCTTAGCAAAATATAATCAAGAGGGCTTGAGATGACTGATGTGAATACTGATCTTAGGCTAGGTATGTGTGCAAAAAAAAATTGATTGAATTTGATGATGTTTTGTTGGCTCAAATGGAAAGGTAGATTTGGGTCTAGGGAATGAGGCTCAGTTTTGTAGAGATCTCTATGGGGAAAGGTAGACAACTGATTTGGTACTTCGAAATGAATGAAATGGAGAGCTTTAGACAGGTGAGGAGTTGAAGAGGGCAAGAAATTCTTAGGGATCCTCTTCAAACAGCTAAAAACATAAATAACTAAGCAAACCCTAGGTAGAGCACTGCAATTTCAATGGATTCTACCTTTATCCTTGTTTGATTTAGTTAAGATGAAGCAAAGAGAGATGATGGAATACATAAAACACATGTAAACTTACAATTACAGAAGGAAACACAATACCAAAGCAAGATGCCACATGAATCCCATAAAGTGCTGCAAACCCTGGTCTATTCCTTAGCCAAACTGCTGAAATGTGTATACAATGAAGCTCCAAGCTTTCCCAAAAGTCCAACCATGCTAATGATTGAAAAATCACAAGATATAGGCAAACAATAGATCATCCTAGCCTCTAGGGGTCGAGCTCATAATTTTAGGAGCTGTTCTAACAAATTCTAAACTGAGAACTAAAAAGTAGGCAGTGGAACAACATGCCTCTAAAAACTAGGGAACTGATTCATTCAGTTGCAAACTACCTTTCCATGGATGAATCTAACTCTATGAGTGAAAATTTGGCATAATTATATCAAAATCCACCAAGTCACATTAAATTACATCATAAGTTTAAAAATTAGAAGGAGAAAAGTCAAACTGTCAAGAAACTAGGCGAAAAACAGAGTATTTTTGGTCAAACTGAGCAAAATTCCTCCAATGTGCCGCGCTGATTTCCCTATCTGTAGCGCCTTTTTGTAGCTGCTTTTGGAGGCCTTCTTGGTGTTCAAATTCACTCCAAGCATGCTTGTTGGAAAGTCCTGCCTATCTACTTTCTATAACAAGTGGCATTTTTGAATTTGGTCTCCATTTGCCACTCTAAAACTGTGTTCTCCCAACACTACTTCCTGTGTGTCCAAAAAGGGGCAGAAAGGTCATTTTTGAGGTGTTTTTGACCTTTTTGGAAGCTCAAAACCTGTCAAAATTTCTTGGCCATTGGTAGGCATGCATATTTTTCCATGACAAATCCAAAAATGTTGAGTTTTCCTCAAAAGGAGGTATCCATCAAAAGCGAGCGCCAGGTGGCGCGGCGCATTAGGCAGAAAAACCTATTTTTTGTGCCAAAAATTCCAAAATTGCAAAAAGTGTCCCAAATTTTTTGAAATTTGGGCTGAGTTTTCTCCATTAAGTGCTATGTTGCGCCAAGGAAGCCTTAGCTAAGATCTGAAGTCTATCTTTCTCTTTTCACTTCCTCGATGCCTTCTTCAACTTGGCCTTCAAGTTCCTGATTCTTGCCTTGCAACTTTTGTTTTTTGCCAAGTAATGGTATGCCATCTGCCTCAACATAGTTTTCTCCTTGTTGGCCTTCTCTAGCAACTTTTCCAAGTGGATATTAGCTCTCTCAAGCCAATACTCATGATCAGCATTGATTTCTTGTTCAAGTGGTGTGAGCTTCACTTTCCTCCTCTTGGCAGCTTTTTAGTTTTCTCGTATGTTTTGTAGCTCCATAATAGTTTGCTGATCCTATAGATATTTGTTCCTTTGCTCTAGGTATTTGATTATCCACTTGACTCTTTCTAGGTTGAGAGACGAATCATTAATGTCTGCTTGTTGCTCCTAAATGATCTCCTTGAGCTTTGAGCTTTGTGGGCCCAACTCAGTGTCATCATCCTGAATGAGAATGAAATCTGTCTCCTGCTCTCCTGAAGGCCCCTCATCATGTAATGCCCGCTTGCCCTTGTCTTGAACCTGCTCTGATGATGGAGGAAGCAAGACCCCTTCCACCCCAGGTGGAGATAATACTCGCTTTGCTGCTGCAAACAACCTTCTAGTGCCCTTTTGATAGGTGACAAACACTGGCACACTAGTGGTCTGTGTCTCATGACTCTCCTGCTGATGTGAAGGTCCACCTATCTCATGAAAAACTATTGGAGGTACTTGAGGACCTGTGAAGACCTCATGCGAAATGAAATCCTCCCATGAGATGTTCTGTAAACCAATTTGATGCAGGACCACAATTTTAATTAGTGCAAAATGATATATGCTATTATACTGTTGCTGAGGAGTCTTCCTTTGCGCTAAGGTGGTCATCTTCTCAATGTTCCAGCAAATAAAGTAGGGGAGATTCATCATTCTCACCCTGGTAAAGTGCATCAACAATCTAATGTGATAAGCATATAGGCAAGAAAACCGGCCCTCATAGTTGAAATACTTTATTATGAGTTTCATCAAGGGAGCATATGAGTCTTTCAGATACTGGAAGGGAAAAACTCCGCTGAAATGTCTCTGATAACCAGCCTTGATGTAAGGCTCATACTGTTCTCTGTCAATCTGCTGCCTTTTATTCCACTTCTCATCGACATTTGGAATGCCAGTTGCTAGAGAAATAGACTCCGGTGTCAAGGTGAATGTTACACCTGCTAGAGTGACTTGGGCATTATGAAGATGGAGCACAAACAACCTAGCCAACTCATGATGGTACTGGACTCTCTCTACCATCTCACAGAACTGATAACAAGATTGGTGTTGAAAGCATGTGATAGCAAGAGGGCAAGCCTGCAGCTCGGCAAGTGAAGTAGGCTCCTCTCGTATATGTTTACCACCCTTATGAGGTCTCCTTGGTGCATGAATTTCTCTAGGAGAGTCACTGTGTGTATCCTCATCTTAGTCATAGGAAGGATCATATTCCATGTTTGCCAAATGTTTGAGTTCTCTTAGGTGAGTATGAAGAGATTTAAGGTGTCTTAAAATTTGTTGCCAAATGTATGAAAATGTATGAGGGACTGTGAAGGGAGAGAGTAAGAGGGGTTTTGGGAATGTTGCTGACTGGATTTTGGGGAATAGAAGGGTTTTAGGGATAGTAACTAGACTTTGGGATAGCAATTAGGGTTTAGGAATTTGTAGCTAGGGTTTGGGATAGTGAGAATTAGGGATATGGGGTTAGGGAACTTAGGGATATGGGGATTAGGGAATGAGTTGATGAAACTGGACAATAAATCAGGGAATCAAAGGGAGAGGGAGCGATGGAGTGGATTTGGCAGCGAAAACACAAACTGTAAACCCTAAGCAATTGTTTTTTGAGCAAAAATTTCAAGGAGGTAGGGTTTCAAGATTTTCCCACTAAACCACCATAAACATCTAGAGGCACACATTCAATGGTAGTGGAAGATTGTTTGACTTACTTGGACAGGTGGCAATCGAGAAAGTTTGTGCAATTGGATGAGTTTCATGGGTGAAATCAAGCTTGCAGCTCTATGCGTCGTGCCACAAACCCAACGCAACGTGCCAGCTCTATGCGCTGCACCAGTGTATTTTTTGCACTGTGGAGGGCGGCCCAATGCGCCGCACCCATGACCCAATGCGCTGTGCCCCTGAAACTTGCACTGTTTGTTGCGATTTGCCTTCTTTTCTCCAACACGACCTTTCTCTTATTTCCTCTTTCTCCTTTGGATGCAAATGGACTCTTTAAACACAAGAAATGGTTTATATACAAAATATTTTAATTTTTCACTCATAAAACCCACTTTTGTAATGTTTGCATTTTGACATTGCTTTTCAAACTCTGTTTTTAAGCAGTTTGCTTTATTTTTGCCTTTGATGAACTGAATGATTTGACTTTTTGTTTGCCTTGCAGGTGATGAAGATGTTGAAGCTTGACAAGGTGACCAGGGTTGCCACTGAAGCTATTACATATGAAAAAACTGAAATTACATCAACTTTATACATAAAAACATAAAAAAATTCTGTTTTTCCTCAAAACAGGGTTTTGAGGAAAAATCCATCTCTGAGCATGTCATTATGGAATTTATTGTTACTGGAACTTTATTTGACTTCCTCATGTGCCTGCTGACCGTTACTAAACATTTTGAAGACCTTATTGACGAAACCCTAGACCTAATGGGACTGAAAACCCTAAAAATGACTTTTACCGATTTAAAGACAAAAATTGACTGCAGACAATCTAGATGAATGAAAATGGGCCAGCAGGTAAAGGACATGAGGGAAAATGTACAATAAGCCACTACCATCAGGTGATCCATGATCCTAATGGAATTCAGCTGACCGAGCGAGACACCTAACATGAAATGCAACAAGAGAATTTGATCACTGACGGAGGGATGAAGATACCAACACTAACACACGGTTCACCTGGAGTGTTTCTAGTGCATCTATTTATAAGTTCCTGTAACCCCTTCACAGCCTTGCTATTGCGCACCAACTTCATGTAGGTCTCTAGAAAGGTCATAAGCATAGAAGGGTCCATTTCTTGATCAGGCTTATCCTTGCTCCCCAAGGTAGAGGCCTCAACAAAGCTCTTCTTTGCTTCCATGAACGTTTCATGTGCGTGCTCCAAATCAAATTCAGCCTCCTTCGTCGAAGCTTTGCGAACCCATGCACTATCTTCGGGTTGTTTCCCCTTATCATCACCCATTGCAATTCCACTTCAGAGCACTATATTCACATTCGGATCCTCCTCATGAGGCTCATACCTCATCATCTGCAGGTTTTGATTTGGCTGAGGTGGTAGTGCCCCTTTGTCGCGTATCCTTGCTATTAGTGTAGGACAGTCTTCTATCTCATGATCAAACTGAGTACAATATTTTCACGACGGTCATGTTGGGTTAGTGCATTCATGGGCATAGTGTCCTAGTCCTCCATAGTTGTAGCAGATTAGCTGTCCCCAACCTCTGTCAGGTCCTCCTTTGCCTCAGCCTCGTCCACACCCCTGAAAGCCTGTTAGCACCATCCCAGTGCTCTGGTCAGGGGGCCGCGTTTCTTCCTAAAACCTATAGGAGGGAGTTCTGTCCATCATCAATTCATAACTTCTGCAGTTGCGCTCATCATGCCCTACCAACCTGCAGAAGTTGTAGAATAGTTGCTGCGATGTTTGTACAAACTTCTGCAGTAAATGAAAGTTATCTGTCGTATGTTTTCCTGCTACCTGACATATAGCACACCACAACACAGGCCCCGCGCTCGGTCCTGCTTGGGCCTCTGGCCTTAAAGGCATTGATCCTCCTCCTGTAATATAGTTTGCAAAGACCAATTAATGGTCTTTGTCGTGCCCCTGACCCTTACATTTCAGGCACCATATCTCTTCGCACACCTCCAGTCGAACTATTCTTTCTTGCTTCAAACTTTGCATTTCAAGGCAAAGATTTTGCAATTGCGCATGGATCTACTGAACCCCCAGATTCAGATCTTGCATCGATGTTTCATGCAGTCTCATTGAAATCTCCAAGGCCTCTACCTGAGTTGTAATCTTCTGTTGTGATAGTGAAACCCTTAGGTGTGGCAAGAGTGAAGCCACGAACCACTCGCAGTGCTTTCCATCTGTTAAGTTCATATTAGCTTCACAGATTTTACACTTCAACCTCTGATCCAATTCCCAAGGTGTCTCGCCTAGTTTCATCATGATTTCCTTGAACCCCACAATCATCTATGCCTCAGATTTAGGCCTACTGAACTCTTTGTTCAGCGCAGTTTGGATGTCTACCATTCCAACATTTGGGTTATCATTAGAGTACTTGATGTACCAGGTTAGCGCGTGATCCTGCAAAGCACTAACCAATGTTGCCTTCTTCATGTGGTCATCTGTGACGCCTTGAGCTTCCCACACAGCTTTCACAATGAACCAAAACTGGTCTAGGTCCTCATTTCCTAAGCCTTTAAACAAAGGTAGCTTCATTGAATTTGCCATGTTGAACTGCGGTGGAGGTGGTGGTGGTATGGGTGAAGTCGCAGGTGACGGTGGTGAAGTTGGAGGTGGTGTAGGCAGAGGTGGCAGTCACAGGAATCCCTGTTTTATTAACTGGACTGCACTTCGCGGAGAAGCTTGCGCTACTCCCTCTTCATCACCCAGTGGAGGTGAAATCAGTGGACTATATTCAGGACCCTTTCTTCCTTTATTTTTGTAAGTCTTTCCACTTCGTGTAGCTCCAAACATCAAGGTAGCTGCATAACCCGTTTTTCGCACAATAACATCTTAATCCAGGTATTCAAGGACTTCAAGTACTTACCTCATGGACCTTTGAAAAAGCATCACTCCGCCTCGTTGTAACTAACTGAGGTATCAACCACGAATTCAGTCACAAATCCTCCTATGATGCGATCGAGCCAATGATCGACAGCATGAGCGATCTTATCCTCATAGGTCAGACAATAGGACCATCAAGTCTCCACCTTCCTTGGCTATCCGCTAGCTTTGTGATCCACTCATATAGCTCAACCGGAAAGGAACATAAAAATATCTCATGGATTTCTGTATACAAGTACCTGTCCAGCCATTGTTCCTTTGTCAGCCATGGATTTTTGTTCTCCTACGCCGCAAATTCGTGGATCTTCCTATCCAACTAGTCTTCAACCTCTTTCTTAGTTGGATTCCAGTGATATGACATCACACATCTCTTATGCAGATTCTGATCCTGGCAATGGAACCATTTGTTGGCTGTGTGGAGCTTGACCCAGGTTTAGCGTTAGTTAGCCAAACAAATCCCTACACTACTGGCCTTTTTGGCATCAGCCCGCGGAGTGCAGACAGAAGTCTCACCCGAGGCAGTATGGGGGGATGCTTGAACCACATTTCCACACCCTGAGATGGTCGTGATGTCGGTTTATACCCTCTTTTCCTACTTTCACGTAGGTCACTAGCTTTAGGGCTCTATCAGTCTAGCCCTTTATTCCATCCTTCAGTACCTCCACGAAGGAGTACGATTGACCTTCGCGCAGCCTCAACCTACGATCCAGGTACTTTGACGCTGCTATGGCAATGTATTGTATAGGTTCCCAAGTTATCTTATGTGTTTTACTTATCTTATTAAACAATCAAAATTAGCGCTACGTAAACTGATATTCTTACTTGCATTCAATTAACCAATGTAATCACACATATTCGCGCATCACATAAACATTGTAGATTAAACCCAAAACGCAATATAACCAGATGCATTAATAGGAAATAAATACATAGAATTTGTAGAATACTTCTCTTTATTGATATCTTTGGTTTGATATAGACTCTATCCACCCTGCGCACAAAGCTGAAGGGGTTTGCGCACTCAGCTGCAGACTTCTACCCTAGGCTTCTGCGCACTCAGCTACATTGCCTCTACCTACGCTAAGACCCGAAACACTTAGACTTCGCTACCAAGACTCTTCACTCCATACTTCGCTTAAGACTTCTGACTACCTAGAGCTTACTTAATTAGCTCCTTTCTATGAATCCCATGGTCTGCGGACCATGGGTGGATCTTTACAACCAACTTTACACTTTACAAAATAAGGGTGGACAACCCTTTATGACTCATGACACCTTTGTGCTTCGCGACCACAAAATGTGGAGACTTTACAATTTTATTACAAAAATGATCCAAAACATGGGTTTTTAGCCCCAAAACTATCCTTGGGGGATCCCGTTCCCAACAAAGGGTTTCTTCCATGCATTATTCCATTTGGTGCATGAAAGAGACATACTTGGTGATGGTTTCTTCATTCTTATTCATTTGAGTTCTTCCAAATTATTGCCTTGTGGGTTACACTTGTGCTGGTTGATATGGGATGCCCTAATTTCTTCCTTCTAGTGGATCTTTACCCATTGACTCCAACTCAAGGTCTAGAGTTATTTTCTAGTACCTTGGATTTTGAGGTCATTAGTGGTAGATTCTCTTGGTATTGATAGTGGGAATACATCAATGTCCCCTACTTGATACATTCTTTCAAGTGTTCGACTTCAATTCATTTATTCACACTTATTAGACTGTACTAAATACCTTGATTCCCATTATCATTATCGGTGGGTTGTCTCACATTTGTTAATGGTATGCATCAATGACCAGTAATCAAATAATTTCTCACATGGTGGACTTCAATTTGTCTATTTCCATAGTGTAGAAATGTACCATCGATAATTAATGAAGACCTCAGGATGTGTTAGCATTCATTATCACTTGACAATTCCTCTAGCTTTCTGCTAGTGAAATCCAGTCCTATACGTTGCACTCATTATTAGAAACATCTTATATGTTGGCACCCAAGTTTTTCACATTAGCACTACTTTATATATTTCTTTGGTACTTCAGAGGGGGATCAGTTCTACATCATAATTTGTACATATATCCTGCTATATGTTATTGAGACATAGCTCCTGTGTGTCTTGTTCATGGCTATGATATACTAATCCACTATGTATTTTCATGATCAATATCATACTTCTATATAATTAATCATGGATCCAAATTTTACGTAACTTGTGGCCATTCTTTTCTTCCATTGAACATGGATATGCTTGCCTCAAATATGAGTTTTCTTTCTGACTCCTTCTATAGGTATTGATGGTGCTTGAATCTAGTGATATCCACTTGGGTTATTTTGACGACCCCTCCTTTATATATTATGTATTTCAGCCATCATACCCCTTCTTGACCTCATATATTAGGGGGCATATATTATGGCATCCTTTTCCACTCCTTTCCATCATATGCTCATGATTGGCATGGGAAGATCCCTTTTCCCTTGTAGACTTGTCTTTATCTCAAAAAATAATTTTTCATAAAATACTCTTGACTCTGCCCATGTAAAAATGCATATGTATGCGGTTCCTTTGTAAGATTCCTTTGTACATATTTTTAAACTTGAAAAATATATATAATTTAGCTATATTTTAGGCAGGATTTATGGGTTAGACCAGAAACCCACCTACAGGAGCTCATGGAATAAGCTATTCAACTATTTTTTTGTTGGTATACATACACCTTATGGGTTTGGCCTCATAAGGATCCTAATGGTTGACATCTTTCCTTTGCCAAATTCCCCCTAGACCAGGAATGCATTATCTTATGCTCTCTACACTCCCTTATCTCAAGGAAACCCTAATTTCCTTGCAATGGCTTTCAACTCCTTTATCTCACATCTCATTGCCACTATTGGAGAAGAGGTTCTCGTTGGCCCATGTAGGAGAGATCTAGAGGAACATTCTATCAGTACTAATAGTTTAGATTAAGTTGTATCTTAACTACCTCTTGTTGCTTCTATTTCAATAAAGAGATTCATATTTTGTTCCTATTTGCATTGTTTATTTCCTATGAATATGAATGTATAGTGGATGTTTTTATAGAATAATTTGATTATATGCATATATGCTTTGAATATTATGACTTGTGTCTGTTTTCTCATTCATCTTGCAGGTCTGCAACTTCAGTAGGAGAAGTTATGGTTTGGACCCTGTGGGAACATCATAAAACATAGGACCTATGGGTACATCGTACCTACTTTGTCAATTCAAGTTGTATGCATTCTTGTTTAAGTTTGTTTTTTGAATTTTATGTTTTTCTCTGTTGAGAATGTCAACCCTAGCCTTAGGGAATTTTCCCACAAACAGATATGTGGGGCGGGGCTTAAAATAGAGAAGGTTTATATGCAAAAATAAGAAAGATTCAAACACATATAAAAATTTAAAAAATGAGTGAAGATAAATGACAGGATACAAAGAAAACCTATTGATGAATTTGGTGGATTATGGGTGTCCAATATTGGCTAGTTCATAGCTATCTTCTCAATTAAAGTTATTAGGGTTTTTATTAATTGTTAGGGCTTCTCTAATGGTGAAATTTGAGTAATGGGTGGTAGATGCTAAAATTTTAGTTTGGTCGAAGAAAATCAAGTGCTTATATTTATGAGGGTGCTTGACAATGATAGACTTGTATATGTGGTTATGAAAGGTGTTAGTGATATGTTATTTGAGACAAGTGTAAATGCAATGAATAATTTGACTAATGTAAGGTTTACCATAGGATTGGAGAATTTGATACACTCCTTGCAATAGAAAAATGGTTATACTAATCATTGAAACTTCACAATAGTTGTTTGTGAGGGTCTTATGAGGTTGAAAGAAGGTTTTAAAGTTGTTTCCAACTATGATTTCGAATAACTCGACAATGACTCCATGAATGGAAGTGATGAAAATTTCACCTAGGGTAGGAAACATGGATTGGGTGTTCTTGGTTTTAGGATGAAGGATATATTAGAAGGATTGGATAATTTGGGAAAGAGAGTAGCCCTTTGATTGAAGGGATTTAGTGAAGTATATACATTCTTTCGTGATGGGGGTTAGAAATTTGACTAGCTTTAGTTATCAAAGTCTTGATGATAATGATTTTTTTAGAATGGTAAGGAGGATTCATCATAGATGTATTTATCAATGTTAGTATTTTTTCAGAAAAGTTGATGGGATATGGAATCGTTATGTGGATGTGATACTAGAACATCTAAACGGGCCAAATAATTGTCTTATTCAATTTCCATCATATATTGGATATGAGGCAATATGTTGTTGACAGGGACTTGAAGTAAGTTTAGAGTGGAATGGAGATGGGGTAGATGATGAAGGTGTCATCCAAAACCTGAAACAATACTTAGGCTTGAGAGGATATCTATTAAAGTCTAAAGCTTCAAAGTGTTCCATGAAGATGTTGGCCACTACAAAGGATAATGGGGATTCCATTACAATGCCTTCTATCTGTTCAAATATTTTTTCTTCAAATATAAATAAGGTAGAGGTAAGGTAAATAGTAATAAGTTTTATGGTATTAGATTCAACAGGTTTCAAAATGATGTCAAGAGGTCTAGGGATAGGGATATTGGTGAAAAGGAGAGAATATCAAAATTTATCAAGAGGTCTTGGTGGTCAAGGTTAAAGTCTTTGAATTTTTTGATAGTCATAAGAATATTTTATAGATTAAGGGGTTTGGCCTATCAATGGTTGAATTCTTTTTATATAAATACTTTAGAATGGCATGGGTAGGGGCATTAATGGCATTACCAATGGGTCAAAGAGGGATATCTATTTTATGGATTTCTAGTTGTCCATAAATCCTATGAATTTGAGGGTTGTGAGGGAGGAGATGATTTTTTATGATAGGATCTATGGAGGAGAAATTAGTGGATTTAGTCATTGAGTTATAAATTTGGTTAAGAGGATTCCTTCAAATATTTGTATATGTGAAGAAATGGATAAAATGTCAAGGAGTTTAGTTTCATATTTAGAATTCTTGATTATAAATATAATCCATTTATTGTATTTATGGATGACAATGTCAAGGTTATCATTCAAGAATTGAGTGGATTGAAATCCATTATTAGTGAGGTTTGGAGAAGGAATTTTAACATCATGAAGAATTTGGATGCAATCTTTTTTTATTTCTTCAACTTTGTGAACGAGAATTTTAGAGGTGTTCAATTCAATCAAGAAAAAAATTTCTTCAGTAGGAGGAATATGATGAGGGGAAATTACATAAATAAAGCTTTCCTTGATAAAATGAATCATTTGGATGTCTAATCCTAAGGTAGATAAATTAATAATTTAGAAAATGAATCATTTGGGTATCTAACTCAAAGGTAGATAAATTAGTAATGATTGAAGAAATAAAGGACAAAAGGGTCGATTTGAAAGAGAGAAGTTTAGGAGGGTACAAAAGGTAGCATTTCAATTGGTATAATATTTAAAACATCACAAGAGTTGGAAAACACTAAATTTAAATGGTGTTGAGATTATAAATTTTGTGTGAATGAGTTACTTAGATCATAAGAATAAATATTTTGGACAATGATGCATCAAATCCAAAATAAAATAAATACAAATCCATGAAACAAGGGGCATTCAAAGCATATGCTCATAATCCCTAGTAGGGGACTTTTTAATTAATTATTTTATCCCGTGTGTTGCACTATTGTATAAACAATCACTTTATATAATCATAGATGAAAATAACAAATATATCATAGTTGGAAAATTTGTTCAAACATCACCATAACTATCTCCTAAAATATTTCCATGAATCTCTCAACTGATCTTCATCCCTAATATCTTCCTTGTCCTCATCTTCCACTCATACATATTTTTCTATAATGAGTCTACCTCATTATAAACCATATGATTTATTCATTAAACATTAAAAGTATGAGTATTCATTAATAATTATAGATAGGAATTATTTCTCACACTCCCCCTTTCTTTCTTATTGGTCCTTGGAACGTGTTCCTTCATCTTCGTATTTTCTCACATCTTTTGTCTTTTGTAATATTTGGTCTTCTTCCTTCTTTGTCCTCAATATTCTTCATCTTGTAGTTTCAAATACAAATATTGTTGAAGTACATATAAAAATATTACCATCCACTGGAATATATGGGTTTCCCACCATGATATCCACTGGTTCTCTAGGAAACCTTTTCTCATACATAGTTCATCAATTTTTCCTCCATCACAAGTTTTTAAAGAACTATATATTTTATTCCTCCTACATCATCATTAGTCATCATCTTGGGTTCTATTTGTCTTACCTATAACCACACTCGTGATTCTTCTATATTAGACAAGCACTAAGGTTGAAAGGGTTAGACTCTAAGGGAGAAAATTTTAAAAGTAGGTGAGGGAGTTTGCATGTGAGGGGGGCTTGGTATATGATTCATATTATAGGAGGTTGTTGATTCATTAAATTGGACAACTACTTGTTTTAAACATAAGGCCTAAGAATGGTTATGTGCAAAGTCAATGGGATTGAAGGAGGCCACAAGTGTTGGTGAGGTGTTGTGGTCTCTAGCATGAGGCAAGACGGCTTTAAGAACCTTGAGACTAAAACAAACATCTATAGGAGCAACATTGAGGGTTCTATTATAAATAACCAAGATAGGTGAAGAGAGATTTAATCACATGGTTTCTAGGAAATTTGATGTGGTAGTTTTGGGATCCAACAATAAGGGAATAATGAGTTGGGTTTTACTTGGATCATAACTAATGTTAGAGTTGAATTTGGATTCATGAATCATAAATATCAAGAGAAGTCTTTTAGAGAAGAATGAAATTTAGATTAGTAAATTGATACAAGGATAAAAATAAAATATAATATGAAGAAATGTAGTTAATTAATTAATTATATATATATATATATATATATATATAATTAATTAATATTTACATTGCATTAATTGGTATGGTCATGGAACAAAGCTATCATTTCTCTCATAGCAAAGTTAGGTTACAGAGCTCTTTCTCTTGGGATTTTGATAAGTGAGAACAATTAGTGGTGGTCATTGGTTTGGAAATGGAAATGCCCTTTGAAGATATAGATATTCATGTGGTTAATGTTGGCAAACAAAATTTTGATCTATAACTATGGATAAAAGCCTGGTTGGCAAGGTCCTAACAACTGCATCCTTTGTCAAATTAATAACGACTACAGATAAAGTGTTATTAAGTTAGTCTTAAAAATTAAAATATACATAAAATACACTTGATAAAATGCAAGTTGTGGATCTATCAAGTGTATTTTATGTATATTTTAATTTTTTAATAAGATAACGAATATACTTTTTTTTTCTCGAAAATAAAGTAAAATAAAAATAAAAATATTTACACCGACGAAATTAAAATCTTTCGAAGTGGACATAAAATCTTAGATATTGCATTTCATAGGCGTTTGCTCAGTCCAGTCCAAATTGGAAAAAATGGGACTAATTTCCCTTTATAAAAGTCCCTTCACCATGTTAACTTTAAAGTAGGGAATATAATATTAAAAGAAAAAAAGTGGGGTCAATTAAATTGAATATAAAATGTACGAGCCATTCCTAGAGTCTTTGATAAGTTCAAGCCAACTACCGAGTGTCCTAAAATTTCTCGCTTCGAGATTAATAAAGTCTAATTACAATAGAATATATTACATTATTTCATACTTTTTTGTAATAAAGTGAAAAGCAAAGTATGAGAGAGGACGTTAGTCATGATAAAATTATTGTTTTCATAGGGAATGTTACTTGTGCTTTACTAGGAGGAGTAAAGTCATGGTTTAGCATCCTTTCTTGAAAATGGCAAGATGCCTTAGTTGTACTTTTTGATTTTTTTTCATAAAGTTTTATACCCATCCATATGCTTATGGTCATCTGGGCCATCCATTATTCCAAGTATAATCAAGAAGGGTTATTGACCAATAATAGTTTATTGATAATTGTCATGGTTGATCCATTCATTAACTTTTCCTTCCATTTGAATTTGAATTATTGAGAATTCATAATATTCTTTATTTGTTTCTTTGTTCAAAATAAATTTCAATAATGGTACCTACCATGTGGCAATGATGCATTTAATGAATACTATCTGAAGTCTTTAAAGTAATCCAACTACTACAAAGGTCTAAGATGTCTGGTAGAAAGGTGATGCTCATTGGTTTTTGGTTTCATAATTTGCCTAGATGCTACTAGAATGTTGTTAGGATAGAATAAGAACATGCACATTAAAGTTGCCATCATGTGTAAATTCACATTGATAAAGTTTACAAGAAAGGAATAATTTTTGGTAAAGTGATTGCAATAAAAATCTTTTAATTGGTTTATAATAGATGTTTGCATAGTTTTGTGAAGGAACAAAAGATTTTGGGTAGTTTCAACATTATAACCTAGTGAAATTTGGTCATTCTTTGATTCCAAAACAAAAATTCTATTGCTCTATTTTATGCCCAATGGTAGACTTGAAAACCATTTTTGTTATTTTGACCAAGTTTGTTAATTTACATAGGAAGCAAAGTACAAATTGCTACTAGCATAGCTCAAGTATTTCCTACTTGCACAATGACATAATGGTGGGGTAGGTTGTTCATAGTGGTCTCCCACCAATGTTCTCATTAATAAATACATGGATACCATGTGTGCGATATTGTAATTGCAAGGCTATTGATTCACAAATAACTAGAATAGCTACACCATCCACCACCTTGAGCAGTTCCAATGGTTATATCTCTCCATATTAATCTAAAATTGATAACTATAAATGATTATATGTTTTTCCAAGTGCATCTAAACAACTTAACCTAGTATTTATTTATTTGATTATTAGTGAATGTAGGTATAGTTTTTCATAATTGGAGAAATAATATATGCAAAAGTAGATGTGTACAACCATGGCATGACACTTTTGGAAATCGTGATTAAAACATTTCTGATATGTCAATTTCCAAAGGTATTTAATTCACTCGCAAAATGGGTGAGATGGAGTTGAAAAACGTAGTCTTCTATAGTGAATATAGTGGAATTTATTATCCTTGAATTTTACACACCATCCATGTAGGTGAGGTTGCTTTTTCTACATATCAATATTCAATAGGTAAAAAAATTATAGCAATGATGAGAGTAAGAGTTGCGTGCTTCTAGAACAAGCCAAAATGAACAAAGGAGAGGTGTCATAGACCTCTAGTCATGCCCAATTTTTTTCACTTTAGGAACCTTAGGTTATGTGGTACTACAATTCCTTAGCCACGGGGCCATCACCAATCTATGCATATTACATCAAAACTCTATGTCATAGACCTATAGATTGTGTATTTTTTTCTTTGCAAACACGAATTGCTCCCAAGTCTATTTTGGCACATGAGGTCATGTAGCACACCCTTGCCTTCACTTCAGGGGCTCGACTAACCAATACCTACTAGAACTAGACTATGCCTCCTCATTTTAGCTCAACTCATAGCTTCATCTTAAGTTACTCTCTACAAAATACAACTAATTCTCAACCAAGTTCATTCAAAAATAGGCACATGGCCATTTGTGGCCTTTAAAACTTTCCAAAAATACTTTAACCCTTACCTAAATTACAATACTTAACCAATGTAAACAAAGTAATAAATAGTAAGATCCAACATATGAAAGGTCAACACACATGTATAGGTGACATAGAAGGTGAATTTCATAGATTTATTATATGAATAATGTTACAAATATATAACAAGCGAGTTGTAGCCTCCTACCTACAACTCTATTACAGATGTGCAATGAGTCTAAGGTAATATTATCTTTTACCTAATACCTAATAGACTTTCATATCCAACCCTTGAAGCAACCATAGAGCTAGCTCCTACAAGTCCTATCTTCTTCTTCCTCTCACTTAGTAAGTGCAATTAACCCTATTGTGCTAACCCTAAACTTAACATAAACCATAAATCTCCTTTACATACTTGGTGAATAGCAATGAATGATTGATTGATGCCTTGGTAGATTTGATATGTACAATATTTATACAAGACTAGTCTTGTGCTAGCAAGCCCCTCCAAGCCTATGTGAATCCATTTGCCCACATTTCCAACTTCCACTATTCCCTATGAATCCTTGCCCCCTTTATGACTTGTTTATTGACCACCCAACATCTAATGGTGTTGTGCCCAAAGTGGAATGTACCCAAAGTAAATGCATCAAAGTTTGTGAGGAAAGAGTGTGCCCATCAAGTGAATTTGAAGGATGTGTCCCTAATGAGTGAATCCCACAATTGTAATTTTCAAAATGCTTGTGCTCTAAGGCACTTCTATAATCCATTAGGACCCCTAAGTATGGACTACCTAACTCCTTAGGTTTGCATGTGGCATAAGCACCTAATTCCATAAAATACAATCAAGTTCACTATTCCAATCTCTCCTATCATGCATCCTACTTTCAAATCTAATGGGGTCATATGTTATAACCCTACTTTACATTTCCTTTCCAAGTTATATTCTAAGCTTCTCTTGGTGCATACAACTAGTGCAAGTTTCTAAGAAAGTTTGTGGTGTGTTCAATTTGAATAAGGGTGCTTGACATGTCCATGGTATGCCTTACCATCATGTAATGACACAAAAAATGACTCTTTAGCCATTAACCTTCCATCATGTCCATCAATTCTATTTAGTGACCATGAAAGTGATCATGTATCATAGAATCCATTCAAGGTTAGGACCTTACATCCTCCCCCACTGATACTCATTTCCATCCTTGGCAACATCATCAAGAAATTTCAATCCTCCAAGTCTACTAAGTTTACTACCAAGACCCATGCATTCATCTACAATTGAGTTCTTCATTTTCTCCAAAATATCAATGTTAGAACTGTTATGCAATTCCCATCCAATTCTTCCCTTGAATAAAGTTCATTTTCCCAAATTCTACCAACAATGCCTCTTGGATGTATGTGTTGCTACTACTATCTTCTATTGCTGCTAAAATCTAAATCCAACATTATTGCAACCTTCAATTGCTGCTATAATCCAACCTTCATCAAAATATAAAAACAAATGTCCATGTGTTTCACCATTTATACCTACTATGCATTAGTACTCTTGAACCATTCTATCGTGTATACCCAAGCCATAGGAATGGACTTATTCATGCCTAGGATGATTGCATAATTTTTTACTTCAATTTGTCTATACAACTCTACTAGACCACAACAAAGTTGACATCTTTACCTATAAATTGTCAAGTCATCTCCTGCGACCCAACACTCCAACTTCTTCATTCAACTTGGACCCTTTTCTTTTTGCAAATAGGCTCAAATTAAAAATCCTAGGAAATAGATCATGTTAAATTCTATAGCCAAGAAGAGGGTGGTAGGCGGACACCATAGTGACTACCCTCAACAGCTCCAATAATTGTTCCAAAGTCTTGTAAGTCACATGTGTTAACAAAAATATTCCATACCTATTGCTTAAATAAGGCGCATATACACTAGTTCTTTCATCACCTTCAACCAATGATCTCATAATCATTGGATCATCCTAACAATCATCCTCAAATTTTCCAAGGATTTCTCTATCTTATATTAAGTTCCCATAAGTGGGTGGGTGAGCATCTTCCTTGCTAACATGGTTTTCATTCTTATCTAAACAATCTAGGTTGAATGTGTTGGGTATGTGTTATATTCCTTCCATGACTAGCCCCACATGCAATATATTACACCATACATAGTGGGGGGATAGAGCCCCCCTTTCCAATGGGAAATATCCCCTATATAGAGGCCCAAAGGGCCTTGTGTAGGGCCCTAAAGGTGCCTGTAAAGTGGAAATCATCGATATCTTTTTATCGATAAGATTTCATCGAGAGGTTTTTATCAAGTGGTTTTTCTTGGTATGATTTTGGACTTTGGAAAATTTATGGTTTATTTATAGGATTTCAATGAGATGTTTTTACTAAGTGGTTTCTCTAGGTATGGTTTTTTCCTTTGGTAGTTTTATGGCACACAATTTTATAGTCTATGGAAATGTAATTCTAGTTAAGAAACTATGATAGTAGTTTGATCCAAGGTTAATGGATTGGGGGTTTAAATATGCTATGATATCTATATCTATATCTATATATATATATATATATATATATATATATATATATATATATATATATATATATATATATATATATATATATATATATATATATATATATATATATATAATATTGTAATGTAGTAAATATATAATATACTATTTTTTTTTGTTTTCTTGATTTGGTTTTCTAGTGAAAAATATCTATTTTAAATGTAAGTGTGTGTAAGATACCATGAATACTATGTGTGTGTGTGGTATGTAAGATACAAATACCACAAATCTATTGTTTTAGGGGGGAATCTTGTTTCTTGTCATGAAAATCCAACAACAACCAAGTTAATGTTTGAGGTCAGTTGCACTAAAATCAACCAACTTCATTGATAGGTTGTAATGAGATGGGATTGGGCAGTGTGGGCATAAGGTCGTGCCCATCCTAGTCCCCCTTGAGGATTGAGAATAGGGAACATAGCCTCAGGAAAAATATAGAGTGAAAATCCAAGAGGCAGAAGTGGATGAAGGGAGGAAGATGAGATGAGGAGAGAAACAGTTAATGCAGATGAGAAAGCAACAAAGAAAAAGAATGTTGCTAAAGGAAAGAGTGCACAATGAGAGGGATCGTGTGCTCTCTATTTTACTTTCTCATTGTTTCATTTATCTCTCTTGGGAACATGGAGAGATTACTAGTTACTGGAAATAGAGTGCAAGGAGCTACTCGAGCTAAAAAAAATAATAATGAGCAATGTTGGAGTTTGTTTTTGAGTCTTGTGCTTTATGATTTTGGGTGTTATTCCCTATGATGTTTTGTTTGAGGCTAATGGAATGTGTTTATATGTCTACGTAGTTGGTGGGAGGCTTAGTAGAT
This sequence comes from Pinus tabuliformis, assembly GCA_031772625.1. NCBI lineage: Eukaryota > Viridiplantae > Streptophyta > Pinopsida > Pinales > Pinaceae > Pinus > Pinus tabuliformis. Next base: position 541,955,492 of record CM062812.1, on the reverse strand, counting down.
GATCGAATCACGGTGGTGCTTGTTATATAGTTAATAAACCACTAGGACAAGGCAGTCTGAGTCTTTGTGGTTCTTGTTGGAGAGATGATAAACCACCTGGATAGTGGAATACAAACCCCTATGGTGCTTGCTATAAAAAGATAGATAATAAACCACTAAGAAAGTGGATTCAACCTCTTCAACTCATGGGGGATTCATTGGGGGAGAAATACCATACCACATGCATTCATATTGGGGGATATATATTGAGGAAAAAATGACATAATATATTGAGCATATAATAGGGGGTAAAGGGTATTTATATGTTGTGTATAAAACATGGAGCTCAAAGTTATTGAAAAAATATAAAGGGGTATAAAAAATGTTAATGAAAAGATGGATACCTACAATATCTAGTGAATGTAGAGGTTTTTTAAATTGGGAATGTGTATTGGGTTCGTATTGGTAGGGGGTTAAATAAAGTTATTTTTAGAGGTATTTTTCAATATGTAGTCAAATTAAGGGTATTGTTTGGTAGGTCATGAATGCACGTGCTATGTCAAAGGTTCATTGAGTGAAGCCCCGCTGCTTGAAGATCGGGTCATGTGCCAAGTTGACACCACATTTTTGTGGGCCTTTTGAGATACTTGAAAGAATAGGGTTGGTGGCCTATAGATTGGCCTTACCTCCATCAGTAAAATTCCATGATGTTTTCCTTGTTTCATTGCTTAAAATATATGCATAAGACACTAATCATGTTATTTATTGGATTTTGTTACAGGTGGAACCAGAGGGAGAGTTCCAACCAGAACCTCTATGCATCCTAGAGTGGAGGAAGCTCATGCTCTGGAATCAAGCAATTGAGTTAGTCAAAGTGTAGTGGAAACACTTTGGGCCAGAAGAAGCCACGTGGTAAATGGATAAACAAATGACAATAACATATCCTTATTTTTTGAGTAAAGAAAATTGTAAATACCTTGTAAATGGTGTACAAATCTAGGTGTATAAAGCTCCATATAAGCTATATTTGATTATGGTTATAGAAAATAAAGGACGATGTTCCACCAGGGGGGGGGGATTTAATAACCCATGTTTGAACTTCTCATTACTGTAAATAATTGTAATTTTCCAAAGACTAAGAGAAGGGACATAGATTCCAGTTGCTTGGGGAGGGAGATTGCTAGAGGAATTAGAAAAATTAAATACATCAGCCATGGGTTGGCTAAGAATATTAAATGAGTTGATTGTGAATTAAATTTAACTAAAGAGACAAGGACAGACCCATGTTTCCTTCAGATCCAACCATAAACAAGAAAAGGACAACAAATTTAAAGACAATAATGGGTTGCGTTGTCCAACAATTGAGTCTGTGGAGACTTGGAAAAATACAAATGGTTGGTATGTTAGGGGGAACAAAAAATAGTTGACAAGGAGAGGAACACACTCTGATTATTCAATGGATTCCTTATCAAATATATGTGCAGTGGAAGAGAAAAAAAATGGATCACTTTGAAATTTTTTCTAGGGGTAGGAGGTGTCATAAAACAACATAAGAATCAAATTCTGGAAAAAGAACACTAGCTGAGGAATCCTCCGAGAGAGGCTTGTTGGGTGAAATATTGTAGAGAGTGAAGGCTTGTCTGAGGTTTGAAGAACCCACCAGAAGTTTGGGATTGAAGAACCTATTGTATTAGGAAGAATCACTTAGGTGCTTGTGAGGTTGATGAACCACCAAGAGTAGCCTTGGGGGGTGAAGCTCTGGTGTTTGCCTCACTAATGAACCAATTTGAGGGGTGATTTATTCCACCTATAAGTAGCTTATCCACTAAAAAGCTTCATTTAGTGTGGATTCTCTTCTCTTGAAAGTGAGCTGAGAATTCTTTGTTGTATGGTATCCTGGAATGGATGTTAGTCCTATTTGTAAGTCTAGAAGACTGGGTGGAACTTGTGTAGCTGGTGGATGAAGCTATTGCGACCTTGTGAAATCATGTTTCAACTAAAGACACTATTTATTTTCCATTCCAAAAGCACTCCACCTCAGGTACTGGAATCTGTCTCAGGGGTGACAGCTGCGAGTAAGACTTGGTTGCAGTTGTCTATGGTTAGGTGGAGAGTGATATTCATGATATCAGTTGCCAAACCCTTTAGACTATAAGATAACTGATACTTCCATTCCTTGTATTAAATGTTTAAAGCGGATTCACTGTGTTGGCTACAGGCCTGTAATGATATTGATTTAATGCTTCAATGTGTTGGTTTATACCTATGAATCATATATAGGATGAGATTTCTTGCCTACTTTTGGAACATAGATTTTATGTAGGAATTTTGGGCTTTTTCAAGGTATCTTGTTTACTTCCATGAGATTATTATATATTTATATTTATTCCAAGGGACCGATCGATATCTGAGCTAAAATGGCCTTGATTATTGCCAAGTATTATTAATCTAAGAGGCCTATAGACCTTTGAGCTATTATGAGCTTGGAAAAAAAAATGTCCAATTGGCCTTAGTGAAAATGAATGGGAAAATCTTTGTCCTATTGTTGTGTCATATAAGGAATTGGAACTTAAAGTCTCATTCATTATTTATAAGTCCAGGAAGGAAAATATGATGTATAATTATAGTTTCCCTTGAAATCACTATCTAGGTAGTGGTATACCCACAATGTTAAATTACAAGATTTTATGCGAGTTACCCTTTGGGCTAGGCCGATGAAAAATATAACTAGAGATTATAACTAAGGGTGGAAGTTGGTCTCACAATGGATGGTGGGGATCTGTTGCACAATAAATGGTCATGATGATAGCGGGAACTCCCCCCTGTGATGTAGGCAAAGGGGGGCGAGAGCCCTGATTAAATATTTGTCATTGATTGAGGTGGAAAAGATCAATAGTCGACAAGACGATGGGGCCTTCACCCTATGATGTCAATGAGGGAACCCCCGCTTTAATCCTAGCCATCGAATGAATCATGGGAAATTGACAATCGACAATGTAGTAGGGCCTTTCCCTTGTGACGTCAGTGAAGGGAGGAGGAGGTCTCGCTAATTGTTGGATCAGTTGAACCAAAACGAACCATTAGATGGTAGAGGTCCATCAATATATATATATATATATATATATATATATATATGGGGGATGGGTAATGCCTTTGCAGGGAATCAAGGTACTCCACATGGCTAAGTGCCACTAGACCCATAAAACCTAGCCATCACGTGGTAGAGTAGATGTCATGTGGGAACCACATGGGTGCCACATGGCTAAAAAAGAGAGGGAACACTTTTAAATTCATTAAAATTTAAAAGATAATAATTTGGAATATTAAAGCCCAAGTTTGGAAAAATTTATATCACTCAAAAGGTCTCATCAAGATGAGTACAACAATGTCATCAAAATTGAGTTCTAGAAACTCCGAAGAAAGTAAAAAAATAGAAAATAAAAAAACACCACTTCTCTAACTGTACCTGGGAAGTTGGGTTAGCATACTTAACACATCCCCAAGGGTAAGGTGGTGTGTTTATAGATCCCTACATCACCCTCACACCAAGACATATGCATGTCCTCATGCAAAAAGAAATCTTCCTTCAAACCTTGCAACATTTGGCAACCAATGCTAACAAACCAATCAAAAATTTCCTAAACAGAAACAACACTTGTGCCAGCCCTAGTCACATTTTCATGCTTCATCCTATAGTCCTGCAACATTGTTGTTTATTAAATTTGTGCATAGGTAAATATGTGCTCTTGACATTTCTCAAATAGTTGGAAATGTTTTTCGCAATTTACTTTCCTACAATGAACATAAGATTTTTTTTACTTTCTGTGGAATAGAAAAAGCATGAATTTCCTTGGATTTACACATCTTGGGGAGCAAAGAGCCTCATTTCAATTTTATTTACTGATACACAACAAGATTGCACTCATTGGACCTCCAAAACTATCAAATGAAACAATTATTGATATTGTTGGATTCAAATTAGCATAATTTTGTAACCTACAAAATTTTAGTACTTGTACAGGTACCAAAATGTTGAAAGTGAAGTTTTTAGTTGTGGTCAAACAAAGTTCATCCAATTCCACTTTTTATCAGGCAATAAGACCTGAACATTGTTACATCTGCTGCTTCTTCCATATGCAATCATCCCTGGAGCAATATTATTAGAATTGTTGATGTAGGGTTGATGCTTCATCTCTACAATTATCTTCAACAAAATGATGTATGGAACCATGTGTGATTCATTCACTATAATTATAGTGGAAATGTAAAATAATGAATATATATACCATCAATTTGTATCTATCTTATAGCAACTCTTTCTCTAATGGGAAAGGCTCTAAAATAACACAAGTCATCTTTCACACAAATGATGGTATTTATAGCAAATAACCTATGCCCCTCCACATTACTCACCTTGGTAGGGTGCTTTTCCCAACTCAGCTCTGATGCAAGGAAACAAAATATAGAAAGCAGACATGCCCTCTTCATGCATTTGTCCTTCCAAAAATCTCAGCCTTACATGATTTTTTTTTAAATTGCCACAAGTAAGGAAGGCACACACTTAAAATCTTTTATCAGTCATAATTATAGTTTGCACGGTAAAGAAATTTGAAAAATCTAGGTGTAGTGTTGCTACTTCTAATCATATTAAATGATATGTTCAATATGCACAAAGTATCTCTTTACAGGTGCTTATGCAATAACATATGATCATATGTTTATACAATTTCAAAATCGAAACTAGATGCAAAACAATTCTCACCTCATTTGGGCAAAGGCACTCCATATTCTTAGATTTTATAGTTGAATGAAGCCATTGATAGCATCCACATTAACAGGACAAATTGTGGGGACATAATATCTCATCACTGGTGAACACAAGTGGAATCCGCTAATCAACCCCAAACCTTGTGGCACCTCGCTAGTAATCCAATCGATATACCAACGCTCATTGTTGTAAAGATCAAGATGAATTGAAAATCCCTTATTGTGAATTATTCTGAGAAGCCTTCATCCACATGAATACAGAATGTGACACACCCTTCGATTTGTGCCAATAAAATTCACACATAGTGCTAATGAATATATCTGGATCCCTTTTCTATAACATGTGAACAAAAACTTGTCTTCATGTTTGAAATTAGGATCATAACTGTAGGTTTTAACCCTATACAAAAATTACCTGCAGACGAATTCTAGAAAAAAAAATAAACAATGACGAGAATATAAAAAAAATACACAAAGATTTTTCCCTGGATCCAAAAACCAGGACTACCAGATTGATTTTTCATTATGTTTCTTTCAATGTTATGATAAATATATATATATATATATATATATATATATATATATATATATATATATATATATATATATATATATATATATATATATATATATATATATATATATATATATATATATATATATATATATATATGCCGAGGCATTCGTAAACCCCAATCCATTAACCCTGGATTAGAACATAACGTATCTCCCTTAACCATATCTACAAAATACCATGGGCAGAAAACCATCATGCCCAAAACCATGTGAAAAACCCATGCACAAAACCATAGGTAGGTCCGCCCACCTAATATAGGGTCTAAAAAGAAATTCCTGGGGTGCTGCCCCGGACCACGTGTAGGGGGGCTACCACCTCCCTGAAACCCCCCGACATGGGGGTTGTTCCCCCCCTATTGCGCCTGACGCAACGAACATGGGGGGCTATGTCCCCCCTGTGACCCTCTCACGCATGCGACTAGTTGTGGAAAGAATATAACACACACCAAACAATAACATCTCCATTTTATTACTTATAATCATTTACAAAATAACAATGTAGCATGTAAACAATTTTCCAAATGTGCAAGCCTCATGGGAGAAACAAACTCCTCTATCGCCAACAGTAAATGTATTCAACACTAGTGGTTTCAGGAAATTTTATGCACAATACTCATATCAGATGCATAGAAAATATTTCATTGCAGGCACCCTTAATATGTCAAATCAACAAAAAGCTAATTCAGACCTTTAGTAGTCTCTCTTTCAATTTTACAAAAAAAGGAGAGAAACTATAAATAAAATGTTTTACTTATTCTTATATGCACTACTTCTGATTAGTGCCATCATTCCAAAACCTTCTTGTTAGAAAAACAAAGGAGGTCGAAGAAAGGTCACCCAATTCTCCTTAATCCGTAAAATTGACCTTCCATGCTCATTGCTTATGCTCAAATTCAACAAGGCTTGGAGGTGTAGTTCCACTATGTCAATTGCAAAATGTTTCTTTCAATACAGGATTCAACCATGACCATATATTTCTTAACAGAATAGATGATGTAACATGAGGGATTATTCTTAGTACCAAAACTTGGACTACTGTCATCCAAAAAAGGTTTATACATTTTTTCTTATATTTCTTCAACAATGGTGATGTTTGTAGCCCCTTTGAGGATTGATGTCGAAAGAGATCCATTTGTAGGGAGCATTATCAATGCAAAAATTCCATCGAAATAAAGAACACTATACCGATAAGGTGTTGTAAGTATGAACCTAGTGATTACAAATATTGGAAAAAAAAAATGATCTATCACAGTCATAGAAACTTTGGATGTGTTGTAGCTTTGAACTTCTTCTCATGTCAGACTATTGCCCCAAATACAATCCATGAAAGTGCTTGAACTAGTATATACATTAACTCATGTATTGATCCTTTTTTCTCAAGGTCTAGTCTTCCAGATCCAAAAAGTTTCAATTCTAGAAACCGATGTTGATAAGGATGACAACTTTGTGTTGAAGACATGGAGCCACCAACACATATCTCAGCCACCCCATAATCCTAAAGAATAATAATAATTGTTGGCTGATTGATAACAAGATTCTGAGTTGCCATTAAATATGATGAAAATAAGCTTTCTGATATGCTTGTTTCCCTATTCCATCATCTTCATATGATAAATGTAACAACCCCTGGTTGAATTTTCATGTAAAAAAAATAAGACCAAGGTCATGGGACACGTATTCCAAGATGAATGTTGGGAAAAAAACATCCTAGTGGGTGTTAATTTTAGTTTATTATGGCTAAGGAAATTGGAAAAGTCATTGGCAAAGGTGAAGAGGAATTAATTGGCATTTATTTATGAAAATAAAGGAAAATATGAGAAAAGGAAGGTGAAAGGTCACAAATTTGCATGAGAAGGAAATTGAAGGAAAATGAAGAAAATAGAGGCCTCAATAATAAAAGTCTTATGAGGACCAGTTCATGGATTTTTTCATCTCTATGGTGGAGCTCTCTCTTTTTATTCTCTCTCTCATACTCTTGCACACTTAGAGTATTCTTGGAGCATGCTTGGAGCACTCTAGTATTCACTTGGATTGGAGAAGGAAAGCAAAGGAAAGTAGGAAAGTGCAAGAGAAAAGGTGGATCAATGGCTACAGTTGGATTGATTTGCAGATATTGAGTTGCATGTATGGTTTCCTTGCTAGTTTTGGCATGCATGGTACATGCATTGGGTTTCTTGGTTATGAGTTGTCATTGGCATGGAGGATTGCCTAGATTGAAAGTGGTTTTTCCTAGCCTTGCAATTTCCTAGATAGCCATGGTGTTGTGAGTTTTCCCATTTGTTTTCTAATTGGGGATCATGTTCCTTATGGATGTGGATTGAGTTATTAGTTCCTGGAGCCTTGGTTGGACAAATGCTCTGGAAGCCTTAGAACAGCTTGGGTTGAGTTACTAGTCCTGGAAGCCTTGGTTGCACAAATGCTCTAGATCCCTTGGTGGGTTTAGTTACTAGTCCTAGAGCCTTGGTTTGAAAAACGCTCTGGAGCCCTTTGAAATTTATGGGTTGAGTTACTAGTCCTCGAGCTGGGTTGGAACAAATGCTCTAGATCCTTGGAAAACTTGGGTAGATACCAATCTAGTGATGGTTAGTGATGTCCGACTGTGAGGTGGAGTCACTAGTTGAGGTTTGAGGTGGTTTGGCCTATGGAACCCCTGGTTTGGTTTTATTTTGGTTACTCCATGAGATCCCACATTCATGCTTCCAATATGGCATGGGGGTGACTGGCTAAAAGAAAGATTTGGTTCCACCCAATCTATGGTCAGGTGGTACATGGAAGTCCCTGACTTGGTTGGCATTTTCATATGTTAATAATAGGAATTTTCTATTGTGATCTATGAACATATGTATTGATTATGATGGTGATATTATGGCTGAGTTTCCATGGTTTATATGTTGGTTATTGATGATTTATATGTTGGTTATATATTGATTATATGATGTATATTGTCTATGGATCTTGACATTTTTTATGAATATATGAATGGTTGATGAATGCATGGACTAAAAAATGTTATTTCAGCTATTATGAGAGAGCATTAGACCTTCTTATTGAATCTCAGATAAGTTTCAGACCCCTATGTTCAGATGTGCATTCATGACCTGTAGATTACATGTATGACATATGTTTGAAGAAATTTTTGTCATGGTTAGGCTTGGTGAGGTCAAGTCCTTGATCGAGTTTTGTGTTAGAATATTTGTATTTATGTCATTTATTGTTTTGGAAAGTTTCATCAAGTTCTAAGCAGTGATCTAGAGACTAGCCCTGAAAAGGTGGCTCAGATTCTGCGATTGCAGGAACATAACTAGGAAAATAATTATGCAATCACTCCCTTGTAGGCTTATGCATGATACATGAGGCATAAATTCACATGGATGTAGGCTTGTGCATGCAACTGGGAGTTCAGGTCAGTGAAAAAGAAAGTTAAGTGAGATTTTGGGCACCTAGAGGGGTGGTTTAGCTCCTGTGGATCCTGTATCTCCCGAGGAAGGTCAGTAAGGTTTCGGTTTGTCGATTCCACTTCCTTAATTGTACTTAGGAGTTTGATTCATATCATAGTATCTCCTCCTCTCATGTTTACCCCGGCAAGCTAGTGAAAGTGGGTATATTTGGGAGGTGGGTGTTACAGAGTGGTATCAGAGCTCCCAGGTTCAACACTTGGACTGGATGGGCTGAATGTGTTTTTCATGCATGCATGTTAGTTATCTATGTGATTGTTATACATGCATTGTGATAGTAAATGTTGCAGTTTGTGTATTCATGATGCTAATATGTTGGCTGAGATAGAGCAGGAGGAGCATATTATTAGAGCGAGGTTGCATCACTAGACCTCGAGGTAAGATAAAATCATCATATACATATTGTATGTTTAGCATGCAAGTATGTTGGTTAATGTTTGTTATATGCATTATGGTGATGTACATTCCTGTCATTCTATTATTTTTGTGGTTACATACATGATAAAGTCTAGTTAATCAACAAGGTCATATGCATGTGCGTCAGATAATCATGAATGATAGTAACTTGTTTTTATATGCATTGCGGTCATATGCATGATGATTATGGTCATTGAAGCTAAGGTCTTGATGTTATATGTATCATTCTAATATGCATTGGCCTGTGCAGATGGTTATGGTTATGATATTCAGGTATGAGTCGATATATTTGTGATATTGTGCCGTAATAATTTGGACTGACTTGTGCATATGTGATAGCCTCCCCTGAGAGACATTGAGGTATGAGTTTGATTATGTCATCTATTTGGTTTATCTAATATGGTATGCTTACATATTGTTTGAATGTTTGAATAATTTCATTATATGAGTACATGTCTATAATATTGCGTAAAGAATGGTCTTGTTTTAAGATGGTTGTACTAACATGATATGTGTAGAGATAACTGATATGTACTTGAGTGAAAGTAGGTGCTAGTTCTAGTATTATGATTGATGGATGTGAGTTGATTGTTGATTATGTCATGATTGTTAGTCCTAGTAAAGGTTGATTCAAAATTAATAGACATGATGTCTTGATCTTTGGAACATGTGATTAACATGTGTGAACAGTTGCAGGGAAACATGCTTGTTATTAACATGACAAGGTAATAGTTGATTTGTTTATATAACTAATAGTTAGGTGATGTGATAACACATAATAAGACTCAATTGAAGCTATGTAAAAGTTAAAATAAAGGATTTTGGTAAGAATTCATTTGGCTATGTTTGGAAACCGCAATTCCAAACGAATGAGTGTTTTACATGAATAGAGGAAGTCTTCTTAACCTTGATTTTGTTTGACATTATGCAGATATATTCTATATTCCTGAACAAGTATTTGATAGGTATATTAGCTAGCTTCTAGTTATAGCTAGATTTGTCAAGGGAATTGGATTCTGTTGAGAGATGATATATGTACGTGTTTAGTTACAAGGAAACATGCTTGGCACAACAAGGTAAGGTAATTGGTATATTGTTATGCTTATTTATGCACTGATAGTTATGTGTTTATGGTAATAAGTGTAGGGGATTGCATGGAAAAAGAGATTTCCATGAAATCTTGAAGGAGGGTAGGGTTGAGCTTTCCCTTGGAAGAATTAGGAACCAATGGGGTTGAGTCATGGTGTTTATTGCTAGTTTTGTGCTTTCAGTATTTTGTGACTTGTTTACGCTTGATTTTCAATTTTTTTTATTTTTATTTTTTTTTATGTTTGGTGCATGGTCATGCCACTTTGGTTGTGGTGTTGTATTGTTATTTGTTTTCATGGAGTTTTCTTCTTGTTTTCTTTTGTTATTACCTTTTTGTGATTTCTGGGTCTTGAGAATTGGTTGGGGAAAGAGGAGCGTTAATGGAGCTCGGGAGGAGATGAATGAAACCCATCAAGTAATATGAGACTCAGATGAAGGTTGGTGCATGAGTAAAGGGAAGATGAAGGTAAAAATATGACAACTTGTTGGGCTGGTTGGGTCCATTGGTATGAATGGACGGTGGCAGGATAGTCATGAGAAAGGCAATATGAAAGGTAAAGTAAATGGATTTGAGGCATTAGATGCCTTGGCCATGTTGGGAATTGCTTTTCTAGATGTTGTGCATGGATAAAGGGAGTTCTCTTAACCTTGATCTTATGATATCTGGTAATTATGTTGTGATCATGATTATATTGATGCATATATATGTATATATGTATGTATGTATGTCATTGTCTGACAGGGTCATCAAGGATCAATATTGTTTTATGATAATGTTTATGTGTATATATGTATGTATGTATGTCATTTTCTGACATGGTCATCAAGGATCATGCTTGTTGAGGAATGATTTATTATGCAAGTGAATGACATGAAGAGGTTCATGGTTTATGATGAATCAAGTGGAGGAGTAGCCCTAACAGATCTATGAGTTCAATATCATGTGGATATGAATTGATATTATGTGATTATGCTATGTCTATGTTTATGCTATGGTAGGTAATGCTGAGGGATACATCAACGGAATAGAAGTAGTGTGATCTGCGACATGATGGGACAAGCATGGATAGTGGAAAGACACTAGAAGCATGGTTTCTTGGTAAAGACATTATGGTCTCTGGATGTGCAACACTGGTGTTGTGTACATGTTGCATATGCGATGCTGTGAACATAAGGTGCTATGAATATGTTGGATATTCAATGTTGTGTACATATGGTGTTGTACGCATGTTGGATATGTGGTGCTTTGTACATATGGTGTTGTAGGCATGTTGGATATGCAGTGTTGTGTACATATGGTGTTGTGCACATGTTGGATATGTGGTGTTGTGTACAGATGGTGCTATGTACATGTATATGTGGTGCTATGTACATATGCTGTTGTGTGCATGTTGTACATGTGGTGTTATGTAGATATGGTGTTGTGTGCATGATTGTACATGTGTTTTTGTGTGTATGTGGTGTTGTGTACATGTGGTGCTATGTACAGGTGGTGTTGTGTATATATCGTGCATGTTGTGTTGTGTACATGTTGTGCATGTGGTGTTGTGTACACCTTGTATAGGTGGTGTTGTGTACATGTGGTGTTGTTTACATTTTGTGTAGGTGGTGTTGTGTACACATTGTGTAGGTGATGCTATGTACATGTGGTATTGTGTACACAACATACGCATTGTGTTGTGCACATGTGGTACTGTGTTATGTGTATTATGTAGTAATTGTATCATGAAATGAGTATTCGTTGTGTTGTACTTTTTCTACGTATATGTGTGGTGTTGTACATCGGGTATAGGTTAGGAATATTTGTGTTTGTGATATTGTTTTGTACAAATCTGGACTGACTTGTGCATATGTGATAACCTCCCCTGAGTTACATTGAGGTATGAGTTTGATTACATCATTTATTTGGTTTATGTAACATGGTATGATTACATATTATTTGAATATTTGATTAATTACATGATATGATTATGTGTCTATAAGATTGCATAAAGAATGGCATTGTTTTAAGATGGTTGTACTAACATGATATGTGTTGAGAAAACTGATATGTACTTGAGTGCAAGTAAGTAGTATTTGTAGTATTATGATTGATCATTGTGAGTTGATTGTTGATTATGTCATGATTGTTAGTCTTAGTAAAGGTTGGTTTCAAATTAATATACATTATGTCTTGATCTTTGGAACATGTGACTGACTTTTGTGCACAATTGCAGGGCAATATGCTTGGTATTAGCATGACAAGGTAATAGTTGATTTGTTTATATAACCAATAGTTGGGTGATGTGATTGAACATAACAAGACTCGATTGTAACTAGGTAAAAATTAAAAGAAAGGAATTGGATGAGAATTCATTTGGCTATTTGGAAACTACAATTCCAAATGAATGAGTGCTTTACATGAATACAGGAAGTCTTATTAACCTTGATTTCATCTGACATTATGTGGATATATTCTATATTCCTGAAAATGTATTTGACAAGTATATTAGCTAGTTTCTAGTTATAATTGGATTCATCAAGGGAATTGGAGTCCCTTGAGAGATGATATGTGTAATTCTTCAGTTACAAGGCAATGCACTTGGGAAAAGAAGGAAAGGTAACTTGTATATTGTTATGTTTATTTATGCACTCACAATTGTTTGTTTATTGAAGTATGATGCAGGGGATTGCATGGAAAAAGAGATTGTCATGAAATCTTGAAGAAGGATTGAGTTGAGCTTTCCCTTGGAAGAATTGGGAACCCATTGGGTTGAGTCATGGTGTTTGTTGCTAGTTTTGTGCTTTCAGTCATTTGTGATTTGTTTGTGCTTGATTTGTAGTTTTTTTTATGTCTGGTGCATGGCCATGCCACTTTGTTTGTGTTGTCGTATAGTTATTGGTGTTCATGGTTTTTATTCTTGCTTGCTTTTTTTCTTGCCTTTTTGTACTTTGAGTGTGGAAATTAATGCATAGATCTAAAACTGTTCATGAAATTTACTAAAACACAAGACTCAAATCTACTCTACTATTCCGCGAATTTCAATTCACGATCAAGAACACAAATCATAAACATGCAAGAAGAATTTTCACACATGCACAGAGATGTATCTAGGTGAAAGCAACTACTCAAAACCCCTTCCTATCTATATTGCATTAATCAGAGAATAGAGATGAAATACATATGTTGCTTAAGCTGGAGCACAACCTACAAGTGTATAGTCTATCCCTTTGCCTGACTGACTGACTCTGGAAAACACTTATCCAATTTTCAAGCCTTCCCAACTTTTATTTCCTTGCACCATTCCTTAAGGAATTAGGACCCTGTTAATTAAGAAATTCCCTCAATTGGATTGCACAATTCCTTTAGGGTTTTCCTCTCACTGCATGCACCACTTGTACAGATTGGAATAGTCTACAACTGATAGTACATTGCCTTGGAATCTCCATCTCAACTGGGTAACTCGAATTCTCTACACGCATGAGCTAATTTAGGCTGATTGATGAGTTATCTAGATGATCACTAAGTGTGGTTGAAGTCACACTTCAATAACTTGACCTTTCACTAGTTCCTCCAATAGTTAGAACTAGTTTAATTGACCATAACTCAATTTAACTGAATTAAATTACTACAACTGAAATTAACTCAACCTAGGCTCCTAAAATTTAGGAATCACTGCACACACCTCAAATTCATTCTGCTAACTCAAATTAACTGAGCTAATCGAGTGACAAGAGCCATGTCACCTCAGTTAACTCCTCCAAGTTGTCTGTTGATGTGGAATTTCTTGCTACATTTTTCAACACTCCCTCTCAGCAAGAAAGGGATTATCAACTACCCCAATCCTTCATCTATGGAATGTACTGTATGAAACACCTCTCATTTTTGTTGTTGCTACTGCAACATCTGCAACTGATAAGCATAAAAAAAAACTGAATCAGATGTGTCTGCAACTATGTACTAGGAAAACTATGATGTTGCTGACTCTGATACTGAGCCTCATGCTCTACTATCAACACACCTATGTACTTCTCATTATCTGACTGAAAATAATCCTCCTGCTACTGTATATTGTGGGCCCCCGTAGAAAGGTAATGATCCATGAGGAGAATGCCTCAATGGACCCTACCCAAATTTCTACAAATCTGGGACTAAGGATCTACATCACCCCACCTCACTCTTGGAGGTATAGTTGCATGCATGGAGAAATATTATCTACTCATACTGTTGTTGCTACTTCTCTTCTACTACTTTCGCACTACTTCTACAACCATTGCAATAATGAGTTTGATCTCCCCAAATCCTCAAGTACTAGCTTCCATAGGGCTTCTCCCTCTGAAACTAGACTCCCTCTAAGTTTTGATCTCCCTGTGAGAAATGTCGTGTCTCCTCAATCTACCAATATCAATGATCACAAATCCTTTTTGGGTCACTAAAATTTGGCCCACTGATCTTCCCACTAGTAGCCTTCTAACTCCATTAAGAAGTCTCCATATAGGTTCTTCTAGATCTGCCCTGAATTAGAGCTCCATAATGTTGCGTCCTAACAACTCATTAGTTCTTGAATGATCAATGTACATGAGGACTTCAATGACTAGTTTCTATTGCGAATCTAGCTCTGATACCATGTAGAAATTAGGTTGTAGATCTGAAACTTCTCAAAATTTACTAAAACACAAGACTCAAATCTACTCTACTATTATGAAAAATTCAATTCACGATCAAGAACACAAATCATAAACATGCAAGAAGAATTTTCACACATGCACAAAGATTTATCTAGGGGAAAGCAACTGCTCAAAACCCCTTCCTATCTGTATCACATTAATAAAAGAATAGAGATGAAATACATAGGCTTCTCAAGCTTGAGCACAACCTACAAGTGTATAGTCTCTCCCTCTACCTGACTGACTGACTCTGGAAAAAAATTAGCCAATTTTTAAGCCCTCCAAGCTCCTATTTCCTTGTGTTGTTCCTTGAGGAATTAGGCCCCTATTAATTAGGAAATTCCCTCAATTGGATTGTGTAATTCCTTTAGGTTCTTCCTTTGACTTCATGCACCAACTATACACATTGGAATAGTAAAAAACTAATAGTACACTACCTTGGAATCTCCATCTCAAATGGGTAACTCAAATTCTCTGCATGCATGAGATAATTTAGGTTGATTGATCAGTTACTTGGATGATTACTGAATGTGGCTGAAGTCACACTTCCACAACTTGACCTTCCACTAGTTCCTCCAATAGATAGAACTAGTTTAATTGACCATAACTCAATTTAACTGAATTAAATTGCTACAACTAAAATTAACTCAACCTAGTCTCCTAAAATTTAGGAATCACTGCACACAACTGAACTTCATGCTACTAACTCGAATTAACTGAGATAACTAAGTGACAAGAGCCATGTCACCTCAGTTAACTCCTCCAATTTGTTTGTTGATGTGGAAATTTATTTTTTCTCAATTTAATCAAGGAAAAATCAAATTGAAATTTTTTGCTGCATTTTTCAACATTGAGGGTCTTGGTAATTGGTTGGGGAAAGAGGAAATTTAATGGAGCTCGGGAGGAGATGAATAAAACCCATCAGGTAATATGAGACTCGAATGAGGATCGATGCATGAGTAAAGGGTAACTGAAGGTAAGAATATGACAACCAGTTGGACTAGTTGGGTCTGTTGGGATGAATGGACAGTGGCAGGATAGTCATGAGAAAGGTAATAAGAAAGGTAAAGTAAATGGA
Source organism: Pinus tabuliformis (assembly GCA_031772625.1). Classification (NCBI taxonomy): domain Eukaryota; kingdom Viridiplantae; phylum Streptophyta; class Pinopsida; order Pinales; family Pinaceae; genus Pinus; species Pinus tabuliformis. The sequence goes on along the minus strand of CM062812.1, from coordinate 541,939,484 downwards.
TTTGAGGCATCAGATGCCTTGACCATGATGGGAGTTGTTGTTCTCTGTTGGGGCTTGGTTTTTCCCGATTTTGACACCTTTTTCCATACTTTACCTCTCCCATTTTGAACTATCTTTAACCCCTACTATGCATATTTCAGTTTGATACTTATGTTTTTGCTAGAAGGGTGCCGTAGGCTGAAGGTATGAAAATTAACACCAAAAGGCATCTTTTATGTTAAATTTGAGTATTCTTAGTTAGTTGTTCTTTATTCAATTAACATGCCAACTAATCTCGAGTTCTTGTGCATATTTGTTTTGATTCGAAAACAGGCCCATTATTCCTGCAGACAACTGTACAATTCTATTTCCTGCAAACACTCTAGATTTCCTGTAGTCACGGATTTCCTGTAATCACCTGGATTTACTACAGTAACATCGACGGTTAGCCATGTTCCACAAATATCTAAGTCAAATGGGAACATGGGTTTTGTGTGGAATATATCACATATGGTTTCTATCCTATTGGTCGTTTCAGATCTGCCAACAACATTGCTTAGATTCAGAAGCCTTCTCTCGTTGGCCGTTTAGGGGAAAGCTACATCCATGTAACGAATTTCGTCTTATCCATGCTTTTAGTCATGGATTAGACCCAGTATGGCTAAAATCGATATTTTGTAATAGTTTTGTTAGCTGATGGCTTAGATTAGTAGTCTCCTTTATTTCGAGCTATATGTGGGCTTTGTAAATGTATAAATTCTGTCCTAGTTTTTATGATAGGGGGTTGTTAGATTGCTGGGTTGGTTTTCAGCACAGACTGCGTATCAGATTGTACTCGAATGTATCTTTTTTAGATTAATACAAGGATATATGTTCTATCCATTTCAATGAGCAAGCTCTTCTAATTCGAAGGGGTTGTGAGTAAGGGAGGGCCCCCTTTGCTCACAACTGCCATAGTTTAGTATTTATGCAATTTATTTATGTTATGTAAAAATAGTTTATTTTTACAGCTAATGCACTCTTTCTGATATATCAGCAGCACTAGGTTAAATGAACTAGTTTTTTGTTGATGTGTGGAATTCAGTTAATGAAGATTTGATTTCTAATGTTGATTGAATTTTTGAATTTGTTGTAAGTTTATTTCTATATCTTTTCCTAATCATCATCAACAATCTTAAGAGCTGTAGAGGGAAGTTTGATCCACTCTATAGCCTTTGTTGCTAAGTGATTGATGTAGGAAATAGTCATTGGTTATGTGTGATTGGCTAGTTAGATTAATCAACACTTACAGTGTTAAGCCTGCATATACTTTGCATGCATCTCACAAGCTTACCTGCCTGGGTTGATGATTTATGTTAATCAAATTATAAGGCTATAGATTGACTCAACATTTTGGCGCCATTGCCGAGGAGGTGCTAAAGTGATAATACTAAAGTGTTTTTGTATTACAGGCATTGTTTGGAATTTCTCAAGGCTGGGGGAGTCAAAGTGCTAAGACAAAGGGAAAATCCCACTCACCGGAGGAGGTCAGAAATTCGCGAAGGTCGTGGCTTGATTTTGTGGGTGGTAGTTTTTTTTCAATTTGTTTTCATAGTAGATGATTGGGTCCAACATCTGCAAATTTATTTTGTGGTGGTGTGAGCACTACTTCATTTACTAATACATTGGCAAGGAAAAATAAGTCTGCAAGATATAAGGCAACAAGAGAACAAGAGTCCGATCAGGAGATCTGTGGTCTTGAAAAGAGCCCAGAACATATTCCTGCTTCTACAGTAGTAGCTTCTGCAAGAAAATCTTCTGTTGCTGCCCACTTTGAATCTCCTATCACAAGGAAAACAACATCTTTTCTTAGTGGTCATCTTGAAAAGGAATTCCTTGGCAATCATGTTCAAGAACCAGAATTCCAAACCATTGATTCTGCAGAATCTGTAGTTTATAAAGGCCCCACTTCCTTTTGGTCCAGAATGGATCATGAAGAGGGGACTAGTAACACAGATGGACACGATAAGAAGGAAGGAGAACTAGTGACATTTGAATTCCCTATCAGGGAGGTTGGTGGAGCTACTCAAATGAAGAATATTCCTCCTTCACCCTTGCCTAACTTTCGTGGGGTTCCCAGTGAAGATTCTAATGCCTTTCTATTCAAGTTCGATGTGTTATGTAGGATCTATGAATATTCTTCCAATACTGAGAAGCTGAATTTGTTTCCTACAACATTGAATGATGCAACTCTTAGGTGGTTTATGGTGTTGGCTTCAAACTCCATTACAACTTGGGAGGAAATGAAAAAGGTTTTCTTAAGAAAGTATCAAGATTATTGCAAGACTAGGGACCTCAGAGAATAAATTTTTGGCATGACTCAGAAGGAAGGGGAGAGTCTTGAGGACTTGGTGGAGAGATTTCAGTATAATCTGCAGAGATCCAAAATGAATCAACTGAGCAAGGATACTAAAGAACAATTTTTCTCAGAGAAATCAGACCAGAATCTCTAGAGATTTTGAATCTGATGGGAGGAGGTGACATATCAAAGTTGGGCTATGATGAAGTATGTGAGATATGTCATCAATATTCAAGAGGAAATTCTAAAGTTGGAGGAGGAGCAAGAGATACTACTTCCAAGCTTGTCAAGTTAGTTGCTGGAGTTGGAGTAACCAGAGATGAAATGGGTAATTTATTTGAAAATTTTAAGACTGATATTCTTAGCACATTATCTTCTCAATTGGATGTTTTGTAGGTTAAGAAGAAACAAGAAAAACAAGAGGAACTGGAAAAAGCCCTGGCCATGTTCTGTTTGAAATGCAGGAAGAAGCATGCCTTGAGGGAATGTCCTGTAGATAACATAGAGATATGCTGAATCTGTGAAGTAGAGCACTCCACTGATCAATGCCCTTCACTTCCTGAAATCAAAGCAGCATATCTAGCAGATCAAGGAGTTGTCAATGCACTTTATGCAATGGAACCTCAAAGACCATGGCAACCACGTGCTGTAAGGATGGCTCAATCGCATTTTCAAGTTCCTTATAATCAAAATTAGATGTGGAATATTCCAATGCCCTGGAAGACTTGGCCTCCACAACAGCCTTGGCAGGGGAACTTTTCTTACCCTACCACTCAAAATTTTCCTTCTCAAAAATTTTATCCTTCGCAGCCCACACAAAAAAAAATGATTCAACCTCCACAGCAGCAGCTTCAATTGCCTGCCCCACCAAATCAACCTTGTCCTACACAAATTCCTGCCCAGCCAATGTCTAACCCCAATAATAAAACCACCCAATCTACTCACAACATTGGATTGGTCACCTATCCCACTTTTCCTACCTACTGTATTGAACCACAGTCGCTACGGGAAATTTTTGTTCCTGTATCGCTGCAAGAAATCTAGCTGAGGTCAGGAAAAGTGGTGAATCAGCCCAGAAGAATTGAAGAGATTGTAGAGGAAGATACTCTAGAAATGCCTGAAGTTGAAACCGCACCTGAACCAGTAGAACAACCTACTTCAAGGCCACAAGAACCTTCCTCATCCCATACAATCCAGTCTCCTTTTCCAGATAGGTTGGAAATGAGACTAAAACAACCTGAGTTTGATTTTGTGTCTGAATTGAGAAATGTACGCATTAAGATCCCATTGCTGCAAGAAATTAAAGATATCCCAATCTATGCTAAAATAGTAAGGGAGCTATGTACCAAGAGACCTGGAAGACAAAATAGAGAACTCTCTACAATTTAAGTAGGTGGAAAGCTTGCAAGTTTAATGTCTACTAGATTTGTTACTGAAAAATATGCAGACCCTCGAATCCCTATGGTTACCACCTTTATCAATGGATAGCCTATAAAAAATACTTTAATTGATTTGGGTGCAGCCATTAATGTGATGACTATGGAGGCCTTATCAAGAATAAGAACCTTTGACTTATTGCCTACTCCTACCATGTTAGAATTAGCAGACAAGTCTAAGGTAAAGCCAGAGGGGGTATTAGAAGACACTGTCATCTCATTAGATTCCTGGAAGTACCCTACAGATTTTTATGTTCTTCAACCCAAAACTAACTTAGGAGGCCATCCTTTAATCTTGGGGAGACCATGGTTAGCCACAGAAGATGGTTATATAGGGTGTAGGTCCAAAAATATGACCATCACTCATGGGACTGAAATAAAGCACATTAATTTGTATCCCCCCGCTCAACCTCTCTTAAGATTAGAAAATACACATTGGGTTGAGGAAGAAGAGTATGATTCAAAATGTGCTCGACTAGTTTTGACAATCGCCCAAGCCATGAGCCTTAAAGAAAATTCAGAAGAAAATTTGATAAATTGTTGTATTTCTAATCCTGATTTTTTGCAGCAAGAAGAAGGGTAGTCTAGTGATAATTTAGATTTCATTACTAATATGCAGGATTTTCATGAGTATAGTATAGCAACCGAACTACATTCAGCCTTATTATTTGCATTTCTTGCATATTCCATGACTGAATGGGGGAGTAAGGTGGTTGAAATTTTTCTTGAAAAACCTTTGAATATTAATTTTTCCTTAACCCATGAATAAGAAAAGTAGTTAATTCAAGCATTGAAAAACTTTTCAGATACTTTTTCTTGGGAATATATAGATATGAGAGGCATTCAAGTAGACACATGTATTCATCATATTTATATAGAAGAGAAAGCTAGGCCCATGAGAAAGCCACAAAGGAGGATGAACCCCGCTTTAAGGGAAATTATGAAAGATGAATTGCAGAAATTGTTAAATGTAGGGTTCATCTATCCTATCTTGGATAGCTAGTGGGTATCTTTGTTGGTTATTGTCCCCAAAAAGAATGGTAAATGGTGAGTGTGTGTGGATTACAGGGAACTAAACAAGGCTACATTGAAAGATCACTTTCCCTTGCCTTTTATAGACCAAGTGTTGGACACTTTAGCAGGAAAAAAGTATTTTTCCTTCCTAGATGGGTTTAGCCAGGTACAATCAAATTAGGATAGCTTTGGAAGACTAGGAAAATACTACATTCACATGTCCCTAGGGCACCTATGCATATAGGGTTACCATTTGTTCTATGCAACGCACCAGCCACATTCCAATGGGCGGTCCTTGTATTTTCTTTGATATTTTGCATGATTGCGTACATCTTTATATCGATGACTTTACAGTCATGGGTGATACTTTTGAAGAAGATTTACATAATCTTGAGAAAGTTTTGTAGATATGTAGAGAAATTAACCTCTCATTAAGTAATGAAAAATGTTTTATGATTATGAATGAAGGTATTGTTTTGGGTCATCATGCTTCTATTGCAGGAATTAAAGTTGATCCTGCGAAGATTGAAGTCATTGCAAAGCTACCCCCACCAACCAATCAGAAGGGAGTCTGAAGTTTCCTTGGACATGCAGGCTACTATAGAAGGTTTTTTGAAAATTTTACAAAGGTAGCCTCTCCATTATTTAAATTATTGGCTAAAGAAGCTGACTTCATTGGGATGGTGAGTGTCAAGCTGCATTTGATACACTCAAGGAAAAAATTTCTTCAGCACCGGTCTTGAGAGGCCTAGATTGGAAATTTCCTTTTCATATTTCCACTGATGCCTCTGATTCATCCATAGGAGCAGTATTGGGACAAAAGGAGGATCCTGTAACCCATGCTATTTATTATGTTAGTAAAAACTTAACTCCTGCAAAACTGAATTACACGGTAACTGAAAAAGAATTCCTTCTTGTGATTTATTCTATTAATAAGTTTAGACATTACATCTCAGGCTATGAAGTTTTTGTACACACTGATCACTCTGCCATTGGATATCTCATGAGTAAACCAATTACTAATGGTAGGATTACTAGGTGGCTTTTGTTGTTGCAGGAATTTCACATCATGGTATTGGATAGGACTGGAAAGGAAAACCAGGTAGTTGATTTCTTATCTAGACTCAACCATGCAGGTGAGGACGTTCTTGTTAATGATAGCTTTCCTGATGAAAATTTCTTTGCTATTTCTATTAAAACACTGTGGTTTGCAGACATGGCCAATTACCTTGCTACAGGAAAGTTTCCTCCTTATTTTTCATCTAATCAGAAAAAGAGAATTATTAGAAAAAGTGTTGATTACTATTGGATTAGGGGAGATATTTTTTTCACTAGACCTGATTTGATTATCTGTAGGTGTGTCCAAGAAGACAAGATCTATGACATTTTGAGAGCCTGTCACCATGAATCGTGTGGAGGACATTTTGCAGACAAGCGGACAGCTTACAAGATCCTTTTCTCAGGTTACTATTGGCCAAGTATTTTCAAATATGCAAGGGAATATGTCCGGAAGTGTGATAGCTGCCAGAGAATGGGGTGGCCTGTACAATCAGAAAAGATTCCTTTGCAGCCACAAGTGCTTATATAACCTTTTGAGAGGTGGGATCTTGATTTTGTAGGTCCCATCAACCTTATGTCCAAAGTTAAGAAGTATATTTTAGTTTGTACTGATTATGTTACGAAGTGGGTGGAGGCAAGAGCACTACCTAGAGAAACAGAGAAAATAGTGGTAGATTTATTTATTTTATTTTATTTATTTATTTTTTATAATATTTTTGTAAGATTTGGGGTACCCAGGAAAATAGTCACTGATCAAGGTACTCAGTTTGTACCAAATCTTATGCAGGGAATTGTGCAGAAATATCATATTACTCACCGGAAGTCCACCCCTTATCATCCACAGGCTAATGGGTAGGTGGAATCAACAAATAAGGTGTTGGAGACAATCCTTACCAAGACAGTGCAATTACATAAGAAGGATTGGTCTGACCAACTTCTTGAAGCATTGTGGGCCTACAAGATTACATGGAGAAATACCACTAGCTTTTGTCCGTATGAATTGGTGTATGGAAAGAAAGTTTTATTGCAAATTGAATTTCATATCAAAACTTTCAAAATGGCAACAGATTTGGGTATAGGTCTTGATGAATTTCAACAACAAAGAATCCTGCAGCTCAATGAGTTGTATGAAATTAGGCAAGAAGCTTTTCATCATACTGACTTGATTCAACAACAATGGGCTAAATGGCACGACAGATACATTAAAAATAATAAGTTCAAAGAGGGAGACTGGGCATTGTTTTATGATTCAAAATTCAAAAATTTTAAAGGAAAATTTAACACACATTGCCTGGGCCCCTATGAAATTAAGAAAGTGTTTGATAATGGATCTGTTCGGGTTAAAACCATTGATGATGGGAATGTTACCTTCTTGGTGAATGGGAACAGACTCAAGTTATATCAAAAACCTGAATCTAAGGAGGAATTTGTGGAAGAAATTGTGAAGAAAAGAGAGTTGGAGATGGTGAGAGAAGGGATCATTCTTTCCACTATCTCTTCCTGATTTCCTGCTGACACAATGATCTCACTCTGTTCCTCCTTGTGCTTGGTAAAACATGAGAGGAATGTCTATTGGGTATGGGTTTATTCCTTTTTCTGGGCCCAATGGACTAATTACGGGAAAAGACCCCCCTTGGAGTCTTCTTTTCCAAGTATTTTAGACTCTCTAAAAATGAAATCTAGTGAGCATGGACTACCCTGGGCTCACTAAAATTATAGGTCAGTAGGTTCTCTCAATAAATTTTATTTTTAGTTAAAACTGGATTGCTTGTGTTGGATTGATATGGGATTTCTCAAGGCTCTCCTTCCAACAATCTTGGTCCATCGACATCAACAAGTTATCTGGGTGCAAGATCAAAGTCTTATGATTCCTTGAAGCTTATATGCCCTAATGATCGATTATCTCGCCAGAAACAATGGGGAATCACTATGGCTCCTTGGCTGCTAGATCCTACAGGGGGGTTCAACATCAGCACATTAATTCACACTTGATAGGATGCATCAGGGTACCTTGGTCCTTGCTCTCATTAAAGGTGATGGGCCTCGCATTGGTTAACAACTGACCTCAATGGTTGGTAATCCAATGAGCTCATTGCACATTCGACATCAACACCTTTATTCATGTGCAGTGAGTTGTACACAAATGAGGGAGAAGTGTTGATTGATGGTTTGATTTCCTGCAGAAGCTTCGCAAGTCATGGTTCGATTTCCTACAGAAGTTCCGCAAGTCATGGTCTGATTTCTTGCAGAAGTTTCGAAAGTCATGGTTCGATTTTCTAGAAGACTTAGTAGTCACAGTTCCATTTCCTATAGAAAGCTCAATAGTCCCAGTTCCATTTCCTGCCGCGACACCCTGGTTTTCTGAAAAACAAAAAGCATAGATAGAGCATTAATTTAAAATTATTTAAAAAGTATTGACATATTTTAATTACTAGTCGAGGCCATGAATTATGAAATCATATATCTAATTTAACTATTAGGTGGGTTATCATCTCAAGGACATGCACGCGTCATCCCAAGTACTAGACTGTTGGAAGGTAGAAAGGTAAAGTACAACCAGTGATGGGACACTTGAGGTAAAGGGTAATTAACGCTTTAATTTTTAATATATTTGTATGATTTTTCAGCTATGGTCACCCTTGTGGAAAAATGCGGCCGTAATCCAGTGCATTATGACTCCACCTCCTCGCCCGATCGCCATGATTCTGACAGGACCAGTAAACATACTCCCCATATCTTCCTACAATTCGGATCATGATGACAATCATGATCAGGACCTGTCTTTCGAAAATCTCGTGCTTTGTGATAACTTTCTATAATAATCCCTCCCTTGTCGTGTGAGTCCGTTACAAAGCTTAAGCCGATATTTCCAAAGAAGTGCATACACCCCATCTTCTAGTATTTCACCATGTCAAAATTATGTGCCCCCATCTGCTTTGAGCCACAAGGGCCTAAGTTGCTGGAGGCCGACCCTCGCAGTAAGGCGAGATTGGAAAAAGCAGGTGGCTTCCATTTTTCCAGTGATTCAGTGGCCACAACTTGGAAGTGACAAAATCTTTCACCCTGAACCTGAACGACGATAAGCTCAAGTTGGGGATGTTCAATTCAGGTTGACCGAGGGTTTGGTAGTGCGAGCATGCGGGATTTCACAGTTGGGAGAATGCTAGTTCAAGAACCAACGTTTCAACAAGGGCTTGTGCGCATCCTTCCTCCGTAAAGAGCATTTGGACCCTGATTGGAGTAAGGGAATTTCACAAGATTTATTGAAGAGTAACTACCGGAACTTATTGTTTTTCCTGCAGAAATACGTAACGTGTGAAGGTCGCTTTGGGCTTGCATTCTTGTTTCATATTCGAGTGCTTGCCCATTTTCAGGACAAGCCGTTAAATTTTCCCTATTACTTGAGGATGTCACTGATGAAGATGTCTGTTGAGGCAAATTAATTACCTATCATTTAATTGTCAACCTGGGGGTTTCGTAAAAATTGCGAAGCATGCGTGCACTATATATGCTATAAATTAACTTCCAATTTAGATCAATCTAACAACGAAATATTAATCTATCACACTTGCAAGAATTGAAATTTTGATCTACCACATTTGCAAAAATTGAAATCTTGATCTATCACACTTGCAGGAATTGAAATCTTAATCTACCACACTTGCAGGAATTGAAGTGTTAATCTACCACACTTGCAGGAATTGAAATTTTGATCTACCACACTTTCAGAAATGAAATTTGTTGGACACCTAATCCTAATGGGTTAGTGTGGAAGTCGAATGGACAAAAGCAGTCCAAGAGACCTTGGGATCTGAAACCCAAGAGTCATATAATGTACTATAAATATAAATCTCTTGTTAATAAAATTGTACTCTCCTGATTTATCTTTCACATTGTCTTTGCTGTCCATGTGTGTTTAACATGGTATCAGAGCAAGCGAATTCTGGCCCTGCTCATATTTGAGCCACTTGTTTTGTGGTCTCTATGTATATGTCATTTGTGAAGACCTTCCAGTTCTGCCCATTACCTATAAAGCTCCATTAATTCATTGTTTGCCAGAAATCTGCTGACTCTGGCTATTTTAAGCCTCTCTGTCTGACCCTTGAAATCATACCTGCGCTCTCTCTCTTCTGTGTTACTTGCGCCCTCTGTCCTTTAAATTATGACTGCGCTCTTTACTGTTTATAAACGTTTTGAAAAGCGCTGTCTTGACAATTTAAATTCCTAACTGTGCATTGTTGAGTTTGTGAAAGTCGTTACTCTTGCATTAATGATTGAATTTGGTGGGCCTGCTATATAATCCTGGTGCATTGAGCGTTTGTAACGCCCCTTACCTGCTCAGAGCTATTCGACCTGACCCTCCACAGTCGCTGCTCACCTCTGACCATAACGCGCTGCCTTTTCCAGCGCTACCTCTGCCTTCTGTCTAGACTGCACCCTCTGCTCTTCTCTGACTGGTTTTTATAATCAACTGCATGTAACGCTGCGCTGCCCTGACATGGTCTCCTGCCGAATTGTGGATACAGTTTTCAAGTCCGCATGCAGCTCAAGCGAACCATATATCCCTTAAATGGTTTTCTTGTATCGCATTTGATGAAGGTGTTTTGTAGTGGTTAGGGGTTGCCGTATGCAGTATGGGTAGCGTGGCTCCTCTCGCAGCCTCTCCTCTGTTCGGGCAGAGCCCTCCTGGACTTCCTTCGATTTGCAGAGAGGTTCCTGAGAACAAGTCCTCTTAGCCTATGTTCTGGCCGCTTTGGGCATCCACAGGCTACCATTTTCCCTAAAAGAAAGCATACGAACTGCTGGGAATTTTGTGTTGTAAAATTGTTTTGGATCTCGGGGAAGGCCGACCCCTGTTGGCTATATCAGAGACCAACAATACGCTCACTATTTTATCTGTAAATAGAGTCCTAGAGTTTTAAAAGTCGAGCCTTGTTGCGCGCGTTTTCTCAGTCTTATACCTGGGGTTTTGGTTCACTCTTGTTCCAGAAGAATCGAGAGGACAATTGGTACTCGAGAAGCAGCTCTACTTGGCCGGAGATTTCAGAGAATTTGGATTCTGTAACGATTGAAAAAGGCTCTCACCGTGATTATAATGTTGTTGCTGAAGAAAATGGCGGTCCTCTCGTTGTGAGCATGCTGCCACCGCCATTGCCCAAGTCTCCTACTAATTCATGGCTCCGGTGAGCAATGCCTTTAGTCATTGCCTCTAATTCCATGAAACATCACCATTAAAACGAGGACTTCGTGCAGCAACAGAAACGTCTCCAGATGAAGTCGACACCACGTGGGAAGCCATGCATTATATAAAAATATCACAGCATCGTGCGTTCGAAAGCTTACAATCGGCCTCCTAAGACTGTGATGAGTTAAGAGTGTTTAAGAAGTTCTATTGGGAATGCAATGAAGATATCACAGTTCGATGGTAAGAGACCTTTAGGATATTCATTCTTTGCTTGATTTTCATTTATTATCTCTGTGGAGCATCTATTTGAAATTGCTTGCGGCCCCTCTAAGCATATATCACCGAGTCTTGCAGCCCTTTAATCTCTGCGGTCGTGTGAATAATTCGAACCTGTTTTAGGCTTGTGTCATCATACCTCAGTGACAGAATCCACGTTGAAACTTTTTGGGGCCTAAAGTCTGGGCTCAAGCATCAAAGAACCAAAGTTTGTCTTACATCCTCACGGTCTTTATTTCTGCGAATTTTTAAGGTATAAGAAAGAACCTACATGAAGGGCATTATCACTATATATGTAAGGGTAGATCATTAGTCTATTTCCGGATTGATATAAGGCGGAGATCTTGTGTAATTGCGGCCTAGAAAAGAGAGCCAACCTTAAATGATTTGTGCAATCCAAGAATTTAGTCCAGCATATACTTGAGGCATTCGTATTGTCTACCCTCTGCGGCACATCTCAATTTGTCAACACACCATTGCAGAAATAAAGCAACATATCTGAAACTTTGGATCTTGATCATATGGGCTTTGACATCATCTATTATTGGCATCAGTTAACGACACTTGTAGATGTTACGAACCTGAAATAAGATCCATACTAGAAGACTTGAAAGAGTGATGCTTTTGATAAAGCTAATTTTGATGCAGTAAATATTCATTGTTGGCCATTTAGAAAACATTGCTTGTATCTTTATTTGATCAGTCATGGGGACTGTTTATATTCTTTAAAGTTGCAGCAATTTGGCATTATTTAAGAATTCATGTGGTGTATTGTGCGCTGTATTTGAATGCTGGACTTATAAAACAGCATAGATTATTCCAGCAGAGAATTATATGTGCCCTATATCGGTTTGGTTTCTACATTACAAGTGATGTTTTTTTATATTTGGAATATTCAACACGCTGGGATTTGTCTAGTTGTGTTAGACAGCTAAGCCTCCATTTCCATTCATCAATATTGGTGACAGACGAATATACACTGGGCATTCAGATAAATCATTATCAAAAGCATGTGTTGACACCTCTTCTGGATCTGGAATCAAGCTGATAGAGCAGAAAAAGCAGTGCTACCAATTTCTGCCAGTGGTTGATGTACATCTCTAGCCTCTTGCTCAGGTTCTTCATTGATAGACTCAAATTCCTTCTGCTCTGCAATTATTGACTCCTTATGGTATTCAGCATTCAGTGCTTTTTCTAGAAGTGATACCCTCTTTCTAATAAACTCAAGGAGCCTCTTTTGTATATCTCTTAATTGGGCAAGAAGACTCTCTGAAGATCCAGCTTGAGGCAGCCGGCTTCTCTTCTCAGTTGCAAATGTTGCAGTTGCTGCTGCCCCAGTTGTGGAACTGTATTTAAAACTCATTATAGTTTCTGTTCCTTGATTCATTTGCTGCACATTTTTCTGTGTCTTTGTACTGTGAGTGGGCGTCATTTTTACTCATTGGGTCATAGTTGTAATCAGTGTTTTAAAGGGGTGTAATTTTGATAATGAAGAATATGCCTCGAATTACTGAAATATTAGAGTTCTTAAAAACTCTGATATATTCCTCTAATCATGAAACATTCCAAATCAGCAAAAGATCTCTCTCAGAAATTCAGACATGTTTACAAAATGCACAGGAAAAGATCGATTTTTTGCAGCTTGAATCACAGCTACAGCAAGAAGAGCTACATCAAAATAGACACCATTCTGAACCTGTTTTTGTTCAGAACATTGAGACAACCACCCATCAGCAGCATGTTAATAATGGTACAGTTCATTCAAATAAAGCAGCAGTTGTATATGCAGATGCAGAAACTCAGTCTGCACTTCCCAAGCCCATCATCAGACCTTGGGAACAGCTTGTCCACAACAAGCACAAAACTGGTCTTGGATATGACAAGGACTTGTCCTTTCATATTCCAGACTATGCCAAGCCCATTCAGTTTCAGAGTGCTGGATTTATTCATGACAGTTCACCTGCTCCTTATGACAGTCGAGCTCCAGCTGTTCCAGATTCTGCCCCTCTTCCACCGCAACAACAACAACAACAACAACAGATCGTGAAATGCCAACACTGTGACCGAGTTGGCCATCTGAAAGATCACTGTTTTGATCTTCATCCATGTAAGCACTGTCATAAAACCAGCCATTCTTCAAATAGATGCTTCAAAAACAAACGTCCTGCAAGAACAAAGATTCATCTTGGATGGATCGCTTCTTGGCAATGGGCATCAACAGCCAAGAAGATATTCCAAACACATGTCAGAACTTGTTCCAAAGTATTGAACAGTCTTGCAGTTGAGTTTTCTCCATCTTCTCACCTTGTATCTGACAGTGGGGGAAATGATGGTCATCTACAAGCTTCAAAGTCACATCAAGCGAGCCTGAGCCACAACCTGCCACACCAGTTTTAGAGTTGTAGCCAGAGACAAAGATGCCCGTGAACAGATTGAGAACACTTCCTCTAGCAGAAGACACCAGCTTCTTGCCAGTTTTGGAAGAGTTCCAGGAATTGCATTAAGCATTCCAGAGTTGTTGGTCATCCTTAAACCATCACAGGTTGAGACTTCCCTTTTCAGGTTGAAGTTTTACCTTTTATGCGGGGTGAGACCTCCCTTTTATGGTTGAAGGTTTCCCTCTTTAAAACAATAGGATCACTTCCTCTAGCAGAAAACTTCAGTTTCTTGCCAGTTTTGGAAGAGTTCCGGGAACTGCACTAAGCGTTCCAGTGTTGGTGGTCATCCTTAAACCACTGCTCTTTATACCAACATTTCATAGAGCACATTCAACCTAGTGTTGCCATGCATTTTTTGCACATTTTGTATTACAGCTCTCTTCTTGGACTCATACATAACCCTTCGGATTAAGGGGGGGAATGTTGGACACCTAATCCTAATGGGTTAGTGTGGAAGTCGAATGGACAAAAGCAGTCCAAGAGACCTTGGGATCTGAAACCCAAGAGTCACATAATATACTATAAATATAAATCTATTGTTAATAAAATTGTACTCTCCTGATTTATCTTTCACATTGTCTTTGCTGTCCATGTGTGTTTAACAAAATTTCATGAAATGAAATCTACTCTAAGGGATCATGTGTGCACTATCAAATCAGGATCCTATGAAATGAATAATCAAAACCACATGATATGAAATGAAAGCAAAAACAATCACTCTTAATTTCTAGATATGAAAGCAAATAAAAATAATCACTCTTAACCTCTCACACAGGAAAAGATATGAAAGAAATAAATCTTAATCTATGAAAGCGACAAATCTTAATCTATGAAAACAATAAATCTTAATCTATGAAAAGCAATAAATCTCACACATTATAGGTGGAAAATCCAAAAGCATGAGGGATGGAAAGTAGAGAAGCTCCAAATGCAAGCATAACCAAATCAAAGTGAACATCACTCATGAGCATGGTGCCAAATCCAAATTATATATTCAAAACAAGAGCATTTCCCTAAATTTTCACATCCAAAATAATAGGAGAAAACTTCCCCTATTTATATAAAAATATGAGAAGATATCTCATTAATGAGAGTCCATGAATCTCTCCCTATATCTATAGAGTTACAATCAAAATAAGAAATTATAAGGCACATGTCTTCTTAGAGTTTCAATACAAATAGGAAATGATAAGACACATATCCTCATGATCCCATGATCTTCTCCACTCAAATTCGAATTTTGTTTTGGGAGGCCACATAAGGGTCTTTTAGAAGTTTCCTTTTGGCCTACACATGTCAACAATCTCATCCCACTTGTTAGGTATAAAAATATGCACATCATTTTCTAATTTTTAACCATAAATTCACTTAAAAATGCTAAGAATTAATAATGTTTGGAAAAACGTAATTGTGACCCAATAAATATAATGGTGAAGTAAATGTAATGAAATGAAGGTAAATGTAATGAATAGAAGTGAAGTGAATGTGACAATATGGAAATATAAGTAAAAATGTAATGGAAGTGAATGACAATCCCAAGGCCCAACATACCCCCCAACTAAAGCTATTACATGTCCTCATGAAATCTATTACATTAATTATTTTTTATCCTTGAGCTTTGGCTTAACATTGCATGATATCATTTGATAACTTCATACTCCTGCAAAACCTTTTAGTTGAATTGCAACATGGTTAATTCTTGTGTTACAACCATATTTTGTCGTTGCATTCATTTTTTATCTTTGAACTTTGCATAATGATAATTTGATTATTGTTGCAAAGTATATCTTTATTGGATTGCATCATAGTTGGTTCTTGTGTGACAACCATGATTGTGTTTGTATCCAATTATCGTTTTAGTACTTTTGACAAGCCATTGTATGATCATAACAATAATGTAATAGTTAATACCTTTTGAAAGTATGTGGGCTTTTGAACGTGATATGAATATGGAAAAATATGAATATGAATGTATCCCCCCTCAACTAATGATATTAGCAATTTTATGAGATGAGGAAGAGAAATGTTTTTTTCCAAAAATTACTGTTCTAGCTTTTCAAGGAATTTTATGGTAAAAAGTTAGAAAATGACATACCTTAAATTACCCTTTAGAAATAGATGAGCTGCATGTGTGGTGACTACAAAATTCTAATCATAATATTCTTCAAGTGGCTGGACAAGTCATGGAGAGAAGAGTCAAGATGACTTTTTATTTGCTTTTATTAAAACTTACTGAATCTGCTACGGAATAGTGCTGATTCTGCTACTTCCATTTGATTCCACAGCTGTTATTTGATTCTGCAGCTGTCATCTGATTTTGTAGTTGCTGTCTGATTCCATAGTTGCTATCTATTTCTGCAGTTGCTGTCTGATTCTGTAGCTGCCATCTAGTTTTGTAGCTGCATATCTTCTACATTTCCTACAAAATGCTGAAAATGATAGCCTTCATGTCTTCAAAACTCATTGGCACAATTCCCCGCTATGTGAATAGATGTTCTGATGTCAAACATAGCAGGAAATTGTTGACTTAGTGGCCATTAATGGATGCCACTAGTCAACACGAGAACTCTCACCATTGATGACAATGAGAGTCAAGATGCCCAAACACATCTTGCTAAGTACAAATAATTTTGTTGTTGTCGAGTACCTAGAAGATCTGATGAACAAGGGACATTGATGTATTCCCATTGTTTGTCGGCATGAGGACTTGCCATTAAGGCATGCAAGCCTCAAGGTGTTTTTGCAAGGATTTTAGACTCAAAGGACTATGGACTCAATAATTTGCATTGAAGTAGGGTTTATTTGTGAAATGAAAAAGGATAGGAAAGGAAAAATGAAAATGGAAGATGACAATGGAAAATAATAATGACAATGGGCAATAAGAATGTCAGTGAGCTTCTTGCTTTTATTTGTGGGTCAGGCGGAAAGTGTATGTGAGTACAAGAAAATGAACAACTAACTCTTACAGGGAAAAATGACTGTGGATTGCTTTGAATTGCTTGGTTGGATTTATAATTCAAAAGGGAGGAAAGGTAATTGTTTTGATGGATATGGAGATGGACTTGTTCTTATGTTTCTCATGGAATCGGTCCTTTGAAGACCAATTGTGCACACAATTAGTTTTTTTTCAATGATCACTCAATCATCCCAAACCTGCAAAAAACTTGACATAAAGAACATAAGTGTGTTAAAAAAGAAATGATCAGTTCCTTTCTGATTGTTACACCAAATGTCAAATGAAACAGACTAAGGAAAATCAAAAGTGTCATATTTAGTTCAATTCATGATATCAATAACAATCCATTTTTAAAAAATAACCATGAAAAATAAATTAACTCCCTATTTTCGGATGACTTCGTGCACTATGCTTAGTAAAATAATTGGCATCACAAAGATTCACTGTGTTTTGCAAGTTAAAACTTCATAAAAAAAAACACACAACAACAATATTAATGCCAAATGTTCAGAAATCATTTAAATAATTTTTCAATTATTCTGCAAGCCATTATTGAATCGTCATCTGTGCTGCAAAAATAACATGTTGAACAACAAATTTAAGTTTCTTTAACTTGTCTCCACTCGCACCTTTTAGAAAAAACTCGTAACTATGTGGCACCATAACTATCTGATCTGAATGGGAGCTGATCAAGAGGTATTTGAGGCAACATGGATCAAACGCCATGCAGAAATGTAGAGATCATATGTGCATCTATTGGCTGTTTATATGTGAAAAGAAATGGTCCAATGATGTTTATATACGAGGTAAAGTAGCTCTTCTTTCTAGGAATAGTAGAAGAAAAATATATAATCGGATTTTGCAATGATAAAGTCAGATTTAGGGTGACATATGATGAACCAAACACAAAATTTTAGAAACCAAGTGCGTAAAAGTAGCTATGATTAGCACAATACAAAATAAATGAACAAATTGCTCATTCAAATTGTATATTCAACCTGCAACCCAGAATTACAGCAATGATTTTTGTGCACGTGATGACCTGTGAGTCTATGGTGTCTGCCTGTCTGAGTTGAGTGATCAATAGGCTTTTGAGAAGGTGAGAAGCAAGAGGCCGAAATCAATAAAAAAAAAGGGAAAAGGAAGACGCTCTGTTCTTGTCAGGTCTGTGGAAGACATGATAGTTGATGCAGCCTCTGCTTTATCAAACATAATTTACAGATACCAACGTCGTTATTCAGGCCGTTTTGTTGTCGTACCAAACTCAAAGTGTTTTCTCCAAATGTCTCAAGCTAGAATTTAGCCAGGGAAATCAGATTTGGGCAGATATTTCTCTTGAATATCAGAGAAATTGGATCATGGCCGCAACTATGCATTAATCTCATGTAATCTGGAAATTAACGCTTCGAAGAACCATAAAATTCGCTCAAACAGTTGTAAAATTTGGAAAACCATTTGTGGGTTACCTAATTCACCTTGTTCTCGAAAAAACCCATGTCTTGGATTTTTATAATTCCACTAGATTTTCTTAGAAAATGCATTTCAAAATTGTGTATCAAAACAGTTACGTTTTTTATGATGCTCCGGCAACAAAAATCGATTGTTGAGGTTTGATTTTTTTTTTTTTTTTGCAAGTTTTGATGGTTGGGCTTGTGGCTGCATGAATGTCTTCCAGCAAAGGAAAATGGAAGATCTAACTATATCAATCGTCCTATGGACAATTCTAGGGGACTTGAAATCTGGAATGAGATAAAAGATGGGACAACGCTTTTGAAAAAAAATTGAACCAGTGAGTCTTAATCACGAAGTTACCGATCCAAAGATATGCCCAAGGAATCTAACCGCATCATTTTTGTATCCCCGCAGAAAACTCATGCATTACAGAGGTAAGGATCATCATTTTTGCACATGGATTTGCAAGTCTTGCAGCATTCTTCAGAGGTTTTGACTTTCAAATCATAACCCCCAATTGACCGCCTTTCCCAGAACTCTTGGTGTTTAACGCTGCTACAACATTTTTTAGGCGCAAATTAAATTGGAGTCTATCAGCAGATTTGCAGTCACCATACATGCAAATGGTATTGAAGGATTTGAAGAACTGCATGGTTGTTGTTTACGTTTGGTTGTTTTTGTTTTATTTGTTTTACTTTTTATTTTTTCTAAATGTTTTGTTTTAATAATTACATATGTTACATTTTTTTTTAAATTGAAAATATATACATATATATTTCATTTAAACAAAACAATTTATTAATAAAGAAAATTCATTTGGATTTTTTTTTAATATATATATATATATATATATATATATATATATATATATATATATATATATATATATATATATATATATATATATATATAATTTTAAAGTTTATTGAAAAATCAAATTGAATTAAATCAAATCATGAAAACAGAAATTAGTTGCAGAATTGCATTCTATAGCTAAATTATTTTATGATATACTAACAAAACAATTTCTTTTTTCTGATCCTCCAGGTCACACGAAGTGCAGAAGGAGAGCATACTTGAGTTATTTTTATTTTTATTTTGTTAGCATAGTCAAGATTTTATCAATCATTTTCTTTTTATTTTTCCTATCTATCTAATATATATATATATATATATATAAGTATATTCATGCTTCCAATGAAGCCATTTCTGGATTAGAATTTTTGAAATGCTCATATCCAGACTTGAAAAATGTACTTGATTGTTTGTAAGGATATGCAAAATCGACTTGACCTTTCAATTTTCTGAAAGGATCTGTTGAAGAATTGATGAATATTGTGGCATAACCGCTTTTTGTTACCATTCCTCAATGTAATCTTTGGGCTGCATTCTAGACCCTTTTTCCATAAATGGTTAGTAAAAACAAAAACAAATAAAATACACTCTAAACTGAAAGCTAGTTCCTATGCACACTTCTCCGACAACGGCGCCAAAATGTTGAGGCAAATTAATTACCTATCATTTAATTGTCAACCCAGGGGTTTCGTAAAACTTGCGAAGCATGCGTGCACTATATATGCTAGAAATTAACTTCCAATTTAAAACAATCTAACTACAAAATCTTAATTTATCACACTTGCAGGAATTGAAATCTTGATCTACCACACTTGTAGAAATTGAAATCTCGATCTATCACACTTGTAGGAATTGAAATCTTAATCTACCACACTTGCAGGAATTGAAGTGTTAATCTACCACACTTGTAGGAATTGACATCTTAATCTACCATGCTTTCAGAAATGAAATTGCATGAAATGAAATCTACTCTAAGGGATCATGTGAGCATTATCAAATCAAGACCCTATGAAATTAATAATCAAAATCACATGATATGAAATGAAAGCAAAAACAATCACTCTTAATTTATAAATATGAAAGAAAATAAAAAGAATCACTCTTAACCTATCACACAGAAAAATATATGAAAGAAATAATTCTTAATCTATGAAAACAATAAATCTTAATCTATGAAAAACAATAAATCTCACACATTATAGGTGGCCAATCCAAAAGCATGAGGGATGGAAAGTTGAGAAGCTCCAAATGCAAGCATAACCAAATCAAAGTGAACATCACTCATGAGCATGGTGCCAAATCCAAATTCTATATTCAAAACAAGAGCATTTTCCTAGCCTTTCACATCCAAAATGATAGGAGAAAAATTCCCCTATTCATACAAAAAGATGAGAAGTTATCTCATTAATGAGAGTCCATGAATCTCTCCCTATATCTATAGAGTTACAATCAAAATAGGAAATGATAAGACATATGTCTTCTTAGAGTTTCAATACAAATAGGAAATGATAAAACACATATCCTCATGATCCCATGATCTTCTCCACTCAAATTCGAATTTGGTTTTGGGAGGCCACATAAGGGTCTTTTATAAGCTTCCTTCTGACCTAGACATGTCCATAGTCTCATCCCACTTGTTAGGTATAAGCATATGCACATTATTTTCTAATTTTTAACCATAAATTCACTTGAAAATGGTAAGAATTAATAAAGCTTGGAAAAACATAAATGTGACCCAATAAAGATAATGGTAAGGTAAATGTAATGAAATGGAGGTAAATGTAATGAAATAGAGGTGGAGTGAAGGTGACAATATGGAAATATAAGTGAAAATGTAATGGAAGTGAATGACAATTTCAAGGCCCAACATACCCCCCAAGTGAAGCTACTGCATGTCCTCATGCAATCTATTACATTAATTATTTTTTATCATTGAGCTTTAGCTTAACTTTGCATGATATTATTTGATAACTTCATACTTCTGCAAAATCTTTTAGTTGAATTTCAACATGGTTGGTTCTTGTGTTACAACCATATTTTGTTGTTGCATTCAATTTTTATCTTTGATCTTTGCATAATAATAATTTGATTATTGTTGCAAAGTATATCTTTATTGGATTGCATCATAGTTGGTTCTTGTGTGACAACCATGATTGGTTTGTATCCAATTATCTTTTTAGTATTTTTGACAAGCCTATGTATGCTCATAACAATAATGTAATAGTTAATATCTTTTGAAAGTATGTGGGCTTTTGAATGTGATATGAATATTGAAAAATATGAATATGAATGTATCCCCCCCCCCAACTGATGATATTAACAATTTTATGAGATGAGGAAGAGAAATGTTTTTTTCCAAAAATTATCATTCTAGCTTTTCAAGGAATTTTATGATAAAATGTCAGAAAATGACATACCTTAACTTACCCTTTAGAAATGGATGAGCTACATGTGTGGTGGCTGCAAAATTCTGATCCTAATCTTCTTCAAGTCGTTGGACAAGTCATGGAGAAAAGAGTCAAGATGACTTTTTATTTGCTTTTATTAAAACTTGTTGAATCTGTTGCAGAATAGTGTTGATTATGCTGCTGCCATTTGATTCCGCAGCTGTTATTTGAATCTGCAGTTGTCATCTGATTCTGTAGCTACCATCTGATTCTGCAGCTGCTATCTAGTTCTGCAACTACTGTCTGATTCTGCAGTTACCGTCTAGTTTTGTAGCTGCATATCTTCTACATTTGCTCCAAAATGCTGAAAATGACAGTCTTCATGTCTTCAAAACTCATTGGCACAATTCCTGCTATGTTAATAGATGTTTTGATGTCGATCATAGCAGGAAATCATTGACTCAGTGGCCATTAATGGATGCCACTATTCAACACGAGAACTCTCACCATTGATGACAATGAGAGTCAAGATGCCCAAACACATCTTACTAAGTATGAATAATTTGGTTGTTGTCGAGTACCTAGAAGATCCGATGAACAAGGGACATTGATGTATTTCCATTATTCTTTAGCATGAGGACTTGCCATTAAGGCATGCAAGCCTCAATGTGTTTTTTGTAGGAATTTACAGGGTAAGTTCCTCAGAAAGAACACCAAAGGACACCGATCACAAGCAGATCACAGATCAATACACCAGTACTTTTGACGTGGTTAAAACCCTCAAAGAGGGAAACAGTCCATGGCCTGAGCCAATGCGGCCACTTCAGGAAATTTATTAATAAAAGAATGAAAATTTACATAAGCTTCTCTCATGGACGGTTAACCTACAAATGACCCTCCATGCTCTTTAAATAGAGATCATAGACCAATCGGGTGTTAAGCCACGGATCAAGTGTCGGTAATACCGAGGAGAGAATGAACCATCAGATCACTACATATCGTGACCGTCGGATTGTAAGTTACAAAATGTACATAGTAAAGAAACACACTTTACCTAACTCTATACTAGACCAAGTTATACTTAACTATTTCCTATGTGTCGGAATATCCTAACATCCCCCCTTAAGAACAACTTTGGATAGGATTGAAGGATTTACAAATATGACACAATAGGAGAAGGAAGGAGGCACTAGAGCCTATCCCCCCTTAGTGACAACTTCCTTAACTCCAACCATAAATCGAAGTTTAGTGAACTTCGCCTCTGTGAGAGGCTTTGTAAAGATGTCTACAACTTGATCATCTGTTGAACAATATTGCAAATTGAAAGAACATGGTCGTGAATGAGCTTTCTGATGAAGTGCATGTGCAGTTCAATGTGTTTGCTGCGCTGGTGTTGGACTGGATCTTTGCATAGTTGAATGGCACTTTGATTATCACACCAAAGTGTAGTCGGATGTTGCTGCTGAAAGCCAAACTCTGACAGGATCTGACGAAGCCACAAGGCTTCCTTACTAGCTTCTACGGCACCACGATACTCTGCTTCTACTGAATAAAGAGAAATGGCACCTTGTTTCTTGCAATCCCATGTAACAGGTCCTGAACCAAGAGTGAACACATAACCTGTAGTAGACTTCTGATCATCAGGGTCACCAGCCCAATCGGAATCAGTGAAACCAACCAATAGAGGAGATGCTTCGACACTGTAATGAATCCCAAACTGAACTGTACCTTGAACATAACGAAGTATTCTTTTAGGTGCTTTCCAATGACTTTCACGTGGGTTTTGCATAAACCGAGCAACAAGGCCAATAGCAAAGGAAAGGTCAGGACGAGTATGGGTTAGATACAAAAGTCTTCCTACAAGTTGACGGTATAAGGTAGCATCAAATTCAGGAGAAGTACAAGTGACTGAAAGTTTGACTCCAGACTGAAAGGGAGAAGGGGCTGGCTTACAGTCTTCCATGTGAAAATGGCGTAGAATATCAAAGGCATACTTGGACTGGGAAAGGGAAATACCTTCTTTGGATTGCAAGACTTGAAGACCAAGAAAATAATGTAAGTGTCCTAAGTCTGTCATTTCAAACTTCTTTTTAAGGCTGGACTTCACATGGTTGATAAGGTTGGGATCACTATCAGTGAGGATAAGATCATCAACATAAAGAATGAGAATGATAAGAGACTTTCCCACTTTCTTAGTGTAGACAATATTGTCAGAATGACACCTAGAAAAGCCAGATTCTAAAAGAAAGTTATCCATTTTGGCATACCAAGCTCGAGGAGCTTGCTTGAGACCATAAAGGGATTTCTTAAGCTGACACACAAGGCTGGAGTCTGTTTGTATAAAGCCAATAGGTTGCTCCATATAGATTTCTTCATGCAAGTCCCCATGCAAGAAGGCGGATTTAACATCCATCTCATGGACTTCCCATTTGAAAGAGGTAGCAAGGGAAAGAACAAGGAGGATAGAGTTCATTTTGGCAACAGGGGAGAAGGTTTCAGTATAGTCAATGCCTTCAACTTGTGAAAAACCCTTAGCAACAAGACGAGCTTTATGTTTATCAACTTTCCCATCTGGTCCATACTTGGTTCTGTAAACCCATTTGCATCTAACAAGTTTTCATCCCTTTGGTAGAGGAACAAGATCCCATGTATCATTTGCCAATAATGAATGATATTCTTCATTCATAGCTGCTTCCTAATCTGGATGGCCTGAAGCTTCTGCAAAGGTGTCAGGATCATAATTCACTGAAGCTTGAGCCAGTAAAGAAAAGGCTCTATCAAACTGAGAACGTGTACGTCGTTGATCTGTAGGATCACCGGCAAGATCACCTGCTGCATCCGGAGTAGCATGGACCCATTTTGGAAGCTGAGGAGCCGAAGGAGGATCCTGAGAAGGTGGGGGAGGATTGTCATCCTCGCTTTCATCATCTGAAGAAGAAATATTTTCAAAAGTAGAAGAGATAGGAAGAGGTGGCACATCCGCCGAACTAGGCTCGTAGGCCGACATATTTTCACCAAACTTTACATCTCTTCTAATGATAACATTCTTGGACTTAAGTGGAATAAGTCTATATCCTTTGACATCTTTAGAATATCCAACAAAAATACATTTTTCACTCTTAGGTTCTAAAGCTTTATGTTTCTCATCTGGAATATGGGCCCATGCTTCACTTCCAAAAACACGAAAGTGACTTACATCTGGTTTAATTGAGCTCCATGCTTCTTCTGGAGTGATATTCTTTAAAACCTTAGTAGGAGTGCGATTTATTATGTAATTTCCACAGTTAATTTCTTCTGCCCAATAATTAAGACTGAGTCCTTTAGATTGAAGCATACAATTAGCCATTTCCTTTAAGGTGCGATTCTTCCTTTCAGCTACACCATTTTGTTGTGGAGTATATGGAACAGTATGTTGCATTTGAATTCCATTCTCAGTGCAAAAGTTGATGAATTTGTTGTTAACATATTCTCTGCCATTATCAGATCTTAGCTTAAGAATTTGATGTCCAGATTGTTTTTCAACAAAGGCCTTAAAGGCCAAGAACATGTTAAATACTTCACTCTTGAGTTTTAAGAAGTATACCCAAGTGCGTCTGGAGAAATCATCAATGAAAGTTAAGAAATACTTGTAGCCAGAGAATGAAACAACTGGAAGTGGACCACATAAATCACTATGCACGAGCTATAAAGGGGCTGAGGTGTGCCAAGAGGCACGTTTTTCAAAAATGTCCCGATGATGTTTTCCGAGTACACATCTGGAGCAAACACCATCTCTGCAAGATACCATTGGAAGACCTGTCACCATATTTTCTTTACATAGATTCTGAAGAGAGCGATAGTTTAAGTGACCAAATCGCTCATGCCAAAGTTTGCTCACTTCATCATTATGAGCAAAAGATACTGAGGGAAGATTTGATGACCCAAAGTTGTGAAACTTATACAACCTTGTAGAATCATCAGCAATGCTAGTAGCTAAAATCTGTCTAGGATCTCTTAGGTCCTTAATTACAACATCGTGAGCTGAAAATTCAACGATTTTACCTTCACCTGAATGAGTTATCTGATATACAGATAGAAGGTTGCAGGATAAGGTTGGAACACATAATACATCATTAAACTGACCATTGTCTAGATGAACAGTTCCAGTCCCTACAACACTAAGAGATCTATCATCACCAACATATATATTTTTGGTGTTATAATCATTTAAAGAAGAAAACATGGCTTTTTTTTTGGCCATGTGATAAGAAGCTCCAGAATCAATGAGCCACTCATGAGAATGAGAAGAAGAAGATACATTTAGTGCATAGCCAGACCGAGATGCTTGACAACCACATGCAGAAAGTGCCATTCCTGAATATGAAGTTGAAGTTGAAGAGTGCTCCAAATGGATGTTATGCTTCTTCATTGTTGCTTCCAAGGCTTCCATCTTCTTAAAGCATTTGGATTCTAAGTGGCCATGGCCCATCTCGATTACAAAAGTTGCAATGTCTATCAGTCTTCTTCCCTTTGTTTTTATTTGTCTTATCATTTTGTTGAAATGATTTTTCATTTTGAGGCTGAAATTGCTTAGGACCCTTGTTTGGTTTAGGACCATTCCTTTTAGGATACAACTTCTTAGGATTCTTTGGATTTGGTTGCTGCTGGACGGCTAACGCTTTCTTAGAAGAGTTTCCAAGATTAAGAAGACCAAGGTGTAAGAGCTTTTCTTGTTCTCTTATTAAAGAATCACAAAAAGAATCAAAGGAAGGGGACTTGTAGTCTTGTCCTTGAGAAATGAAGGCTTCTCTTCTAGAATGGAAGGTGGAAACAAACACAGAGTAGGCTGGTTCCAACTTAGTAAGAATGGAATAGATAAGGTTACTATTTTCTTTCTTAACCTTAACACCTTCCAAGAGAAGTCTAAGGGTCTTGAACTTGGACAAAAAAGCTTCAATGCAAGAAAAATTATTGGGGTCCATTGTAAGCAACTCATTTTCAAGTTGATGGGCTCTAAGTTCATTTTTTATTCCAAAAACTTTAGTAATCTGTTTCAATGCTTCATCAGGAGTATCAAGTTCTGCAATATGGAATCTAAGATCTGGAGAAATAGACATCCCTATCAACCCACATGCTTGATCTTGCCTATTTTCCCATTTAGCTGCCTTATCTTCATCTTTCGGTTTGGTTTCTTGACCTTAGGCTATTCTGTAGAGACCTTTACTTCTAAGTAAATCCACAATGTAGGACCACCATTGGAAGTAGTTGGTGCTGTCAAGAATAACTTGGCATGGACTTTCCATTTTAACAGAAACTGAATCTATAGATGCTGAAACTAAGTGTTCCAATGGAAATATCTCGAAAAGTTAGGCTGTTTCAAAAAAAACGGTTTTGAAAACGGCTTCTGGATAAAGAAGTTATGGCTTTTTGAAAACAATTTGATGAAGATGCCGACGAAGTGCGGGAATGTGCGGAAATGAAAAATCCGCCCCCACAAAGAGGAGACTTGAACTCAAGACCTCTACTCTCATAAATTAGCTTTGGACCAAGTGAGCTATACAAAAAGTTTGAGAGAGAGAGGGGGGGTTGAAGCTTTGGGTTGCGTGCTTGCTTTGAGAAAGCTCTTTTTCCCTACAAAAGAAAAAACACAAAACCCAATACAGACATACAAAAAAAAAAATTAACCTTATAGCTCGAAGTTAGCTTTAGCCGGAAACTAAATATTTTCCTCAATGTTTCTGATTTTCCGAGATCACAGTAAGGCGCAGCGGAAAAGAGCATATGCATGAGAAAAATCCTTCCTTTATGTTTCTGATTTGCCCAGATCGCATAGAGTCACGGGGAAAAGAGCATACGTAGAAATGAAAGGTATAGATCCGATAATAAAAAAGGCTAAATAAACCGAAACCGAAATAAACAGAGAGAAAATAACTGTAAACTGCAAATAAACACTGTATGCCTCCAGAACTTAAAAATGACGTAGCTAGGGCTACCGGAAACCTTTTCGCATGAAACGAAAGGGGTTCCTCACTGAAACAGATGCTCCCAACACAATAGAGCAGTCCTCTCGGCCCGAAAGTAGTCATAAATAGTAGATCTAGGAAACGAAAGTCGGATGTAGTTCTACCGGCTTCAGATTTGGATCACCAACGGACGTGGCCCTCAAATAGCTCTGATACCATGTAGGAATTTACAGGGTAAGTTCCTCAGACAGAACACCAAAGGACACCGCTCACAAGCAGATCATAGATCAATACACCAGTACTTTTGACGTGGTTAAAACCCTCAAAGAGGGAAACAGTCCACGGCCTGAGCCAACGCAGCCACTTTAGGCAATTTATTAATAAAAGAATGAAAATTTACATAAGCTTCTCTCATGGACGGTTAACCTACAAATGACTCTCCATGCTCTTTAAATAGAGATCATGGACCAATCAGGTGTTAAGCCACAGATCAAGTGTCAGTAATACCGAGGAGAGAATGAAACGTCGGATCACTACATATCGTGACCGTCGGATTGTAAGTTACAAAATGTACATAGTAAAGAAACACACTTTACCTAACTCTATACTAGACCAAGTTATACTTAACTATTTCCTATGTGCCGGAATATCCTATCATTTTTGCAAGGATTTTAGACTCAAAGGACTATTGACTCAATAATTTGCATTGAAGCAGGGTTTATTTGCGAAATGGAAAAGGATAGGAAAGGAAAAATGAAAATGGAAGATGACAATGGAAAATAATAATGACAATGGGCGATAAGCATGTCAGTGAGCTTCTTGCTTTTATTTGTGGGTCAGGCGAAAAGTTTATGTGAATAAAGGAAAATTAACAACTGAATCTTGCTAGGAAAAATGACAAGGGAGGCTGTGGGTAAACAACCTAAGTAGAAGAATGGCACTTCCACCTCTGCAAAAAGATTTACCAGAAGCCAGGCTGTTCAGCTGGCTATAAAAAATACTGTGGATGAAGAAGTATTTCCCGAGACACCAGATTAGAAGAAGAATAAACACCATGACCCACCCAAAGGTAAAGAGAAGATCGAGTCAGCTGAGTTTATCAGTGAAGAAGCGATGCCCTTTTAGGACTCCCTGCTGCATGGAAGTGGGAATAACACAGAAGGGGAACAACAACCAGAGGAGGACCTTGGGTCCCCTCAATCTCTCCAAGGACATTAGGAAGGGGAAGTAACCCCTCAGACGAGACAGTCTTTGTAGGAATTGGAAGAAATAATCACCGAGCTCACCATTTCCGAGAGATCCTTAAGAAAGGAAAGCAAGACACTAAAGGAGAACAACCTGCGTATACAAAAAAAGCATGAAGATTGGGTCTAGAAAGCAGCCTGAATTATGAAAAATAAGCAAGCTAGGATCAACCATCTGAAAAAGAAGAATGAACTATACAAGGGTCAAATTCCTACAGAATCCAGTGGTAACCAGTTGGACCAGTTGGCAGAGGTAGCAGATCAGTTGGCTACAGTAGCTGCAACTCAGGATAAGGAATGATTTCCTTTTTCTTTTTGGGGAAGATGCAACAGTTTTTCTTGCATAAGGGGCATGCAAGGAGCTAGGTGTGGGGGAGATGTTGGGGCTTGGTTTTTCTCGATATTTACACCTTTTTCCATACTTTACGTCTCTCATTTTGAACTATGTTTAACCCCTACTATGCCTATTTCAATTATAATACTTATGTTTTTTCCAAAAGGGTGTCACAGGCTGAAGGTATGCAAATTAACACTAAAAAGTGTCTTTTACCTTAACTTTGAGTATTCCTTAGCTAGCTATTCTTTATTTGATTACCATGCCAACTAATCTTGAGTTCTTGTGCATATTTGTTTTGATTCAAAAATAGGCCCATAATTCCTGCAAACAGCTGTGCGATTCTATTTCCTACAAACACTCCGGATTTCCTGCAGTCGCAGATTTCCTGTAACTGCCCGATTTCCTGTAGCAACATTGGCGGTTAGCCATGTTCCACAAATATCTAAGTCAAACGGAAAGATGGGTTTTGTGGGGAATATATCACATATGGTTTCTATCCTATTGGCCATTTCAGATCTGCCAACAACACCGCCCATATTCAGAAGCCTTCTCTCATTGGCTGTTTGGGGGAAAGCTACAGCCATGTAACAAATTTTGTCTAATCCATGCTTTCAGTCATGGATTAGACCCACTATGGCTAAAATCGATATTTTGTAACAGTTATGTTAGCTAATAGCTTATATTAGTAGTCTCCTTTATTTCGAGCCATATGTGGGCTTTGTAAATGTATAAATTATGTCCTAGTTTTTATGATAGGGGGTTGTTATATTGTTGGGTTGGTTTTTAGCTCAGACTGTGTATCAGATTGTACTCAACTGTATCTTTTTCAGGTTAATACAAAGATATATGTTCTTTCCATTTCAGTGAGCAAGCTCTTCTAATTTGAAGGGGTTGTGAGTAAGGGAGGGCTCCCTTTGCTCACAACTCCCGTAGTTTAGTATTTATGCATTTTATTTCTGTTAGGTAACAATAGTTTATTTTTATAGCTAATGCACTCTTTCTAACATATCGGCAGCACTGGATTAAATGAACTAGTTTTATTTTCATGTATGGAATTCAGTTAATGAAGATTTGATTTCTAATGTTGATTGAATTTCTGAATTTGGTGTAAGTTGATTTCTATATCTTTTCCTAATCATCATCAACAATCTTAAGAGCTGTAGAGGGAAGTTTGACGCACTCTATAGCCTTTGCTGCTAAGTGATTGATGCAAGAAAGAGTCATTGGTTTTCTGTGATTGGCTAGTTAGATTAATCAGCACTTACAGTGTTAAGCCTACATATACTTTGCATGCATCTCACAAGCTTACCTACCTAGGTTGATGATTTATGTTAATCAAATTATAAGGCTATAATTTGACTCAACATTCTTGATGTTGTGCATGCATTACATTTATAAAGGGAGTTCTCTTAACCCTGATCTTACAATATCTAGTAATTATGTTGTGACATGCTTATGTTGATGACTATATGTATATATGTATGTACATATGTCGTTATCTAACAAGGTCGTTAGGGATCATCATTTCTTTATGTTGATGTCTATATATGTATATATGTATGTATGTATGTTGTTGTCTGACAAGGTCGTTAGGGATCGAGATTGTTTTATGATAATTATGTGTATATATGTATGTATGTATGTCATTGTTTGACAGGGTCGTCAAGGATCATGCTTGTGGAGGAATGATTTCTTATGCAGGTGAATGACATGAAGAGGTTCATGTTTTATGAGGAGTCAAGTGGAGGAGTAGCCCTAATAGATCTATGAGGTAAGTATCAAGTGGATATGAATTTATATTATGTGATTATACTCTGTCTATGTTTATGCCATGGTAGGTAATGCTGAGGGATACATCAGCGGAATAAAAGTGGTGTGATCTGCAACATGCTGGGACAAGCATGGATAGTGGAAAGACACTAGAAGAAGGATTTCTTGGTAAATATAGTGTGGTATCTGGATGTGCAGTGTTGATGTTGTATACATGTTGCATATGTGATACTGTGAATATAAGGTGCTATGTATATGTTGGACAGGCGGTGTTGTATACATATGTTGTTGTGCACATGTTGGATATGCGGTGCTGTGTACATATGGTGTTGTGCACATATTGGATATGTGGTGTTGTGTACATATGGTTTTATGCGCACATTGGATATGTGGTTTTGTGTACATATTGTGCTATGTACATGTTGTATATGTTGTTCTATGTACATATGGTGTTGTATGCATGTTGTACTTGTGGTGCTATGTACATATGGTTTTGTGTGCATGATTGTACATGTCGTGGTGTGTGCATGTGGTGTTGTGTACATGTTGTACATGTGGTGTTGTGTACATGTGACATTGTGTACCCATCATACATGTTGTGTTGTGCACATGTGGTATCGTGTTATGTATATTATGCAGTTGTTTTATCATGACATGTGTATTCATTGTGTTGTACTTTGTATACGTATATGTGTAGTGTCGTACACCAGGTATAGGTGTATGTATTGTGTAATGTTTTACGCCATGTTTAGATGTATGTGTTGTGTTGTACACTAGGTATAGGTGTATGTGTTGTGTTTTCCACTGGGTTTAGGTGTATTAGTTTTGTTGTACATTGGGTGTAGGTGGATGTATTGTGTGGTGTTGTATGTCATGTGTAGGTGTATGTGTGTGATCTACATTGTATGTACATGTGAATGATTGAAGAGAAGATAAGGTACTGGGTGCTTTCCGGGTTTGGCAATTGATTTAGTGTGTGTACAAAAAGGACAATCATACAGGAAGAAGAAAAGGACCAATTGAAGGATAAATATCAATATTTTATTTTAGTTTTATTATGTATATGATCTATGGATCTAAATTATGATGGTTGCATGTGATTTATGACTATGATTTATGATGGTGACATGTGATCTATAATTTTGATTATGATGGTTTCGTTTTGAGCTAACCAGTTGTGATATGTTTCTACATGATGCTTTGATCAAACTACAAGTTTGACTTGTTGTGACAGGAAGTAAAAAAAAATTGCAAGTGTGCCTTATTAATGGGCCACCAATGAGGTATGATTTGAATTTAATGGAAATTATGTGCTTGGTATAGGAAAGCATGGAAAATGCTCGAGTTGGTTGGTTGAAACTGACTACAAGCATTATCAGCATTAGCGAAAGGAATTGGAATAGGTAGCAGTATGATGGTAAAAAACTTAGGGATCCAGGCAATTGTGGGACACTGGTACCCAATAGTGTTCATTGATTTCCATGAGCATGATATGACTGGTATGATGGTTGTAAGACTGGGATATGCCTTGGTTTTTGGACCTTCCGTTGTGTGGAAACCTTTCCAAGGGAGGGGTCGCCTGAGGGACTGTGTATTAGAGAAGGGGATGCCCGTGAAACTTGGAAGGTATGTGTCTGTATAGAAGGGGGTGACCAGATTTCCCGAGGGGATGTATAGAAGAGAAGGGAAGGTTGGGGGATGAATTTGTTTTGGTTATTAGCATTACTAGATGGAATTAGAAGCACATTGGAAGTGTGCCCTGGAACAATGAGCCGGTAATAGTTTGTTGAGAGGGAAAGTGGCACAGGATTGTGGTGCTAGATATTGCATGCAGGTTTGACTTTGGCAGTGGATTCTGGACTTCTTGAGAAGGAGGTGAATCTTGGTACTACTTTTGAGGGTGTAGGTGTTAGCCTCTAGATTCCCTTATTTCTTGTTGGCATTATGATGCATGTGTTGTACTTGATGGCAAACCACTTTCAGTAGAACAACTCACTTGTATATGGTAACTAGATGAATCTACATAACTAGGTGAATCTACAGGAGAGATATCAGATGTGATAGAATGCATGGAAGTTGTGTTTACAGATGTGAAAAAATGCAAGGTAGTTCAAAGGAATCATTTTAGAAGTAATATGGAAAATTACAGTGTAACAGGTCTATTGAAAGGTAACATGGCACTGGTATAGAAGAACAGGAAGATGGAACTAAGGTCTACTGATCAGAATAAAGAAGGTAAAGGAAAAGGTTGATGTAAAGTAGTTTAAGAAGTATACGCAGATCCACTTATTCAAAACAACGTATACACGCTGGTCCACAAAACAAAAAGAGAGTATACGCACTCCCATAGGAGGAAGAGCGCGTACATGTTGGAAAATCTAGGTTTTGGTCCAAGGTATTTTGGTCCAAGGTATTTGGTCCAAGGTATTGACCCTAGGTATTTGGTCCAAGGTATTGGTCCTAAGTGGTTTTGGTCCGAGTTATTGAAAAAGGATCTAAGTATATAAGGAGGAGAAGATCAAAGGGCTAAGTGCACAAGTAATGAATATCTTATGAAGTGTTAGATCAAAGGAAACTATGCATGTTATGGGTTTCTGATGCTTTGCTTGATCTAGACTAAATATGCACTTGAGCATTTGATGATGGATGAGATCTAGTGATGGATCAGGATCATAATGACTTATCATTATGTGATCTGATAATGGATGGGCTAGATCTGATTGCTAACACATGTTTTATCCTTTATATGTGATGATTTGGGTATGTCTGAAGTTGGGAATTGCAGCGAAGTTATAAGTAAGTATTTGCAGATCTATACACTGGTTCTCTTTGGTAAAGGTGCGTATACACACTGGTTCAGCTCTTCCAAGTAGCGTATGCAAAAGAAAAGCTTGATGTTCAAGGATGACTAATCTATCAGATCAGTGTTGTTGTTTTACTGTTGTCTATCAATGAAGTCTTCTTAGATCTGTATGTAAAACTGAATGCATAAAGAGTTTGTGTCTCATTGAAGAATTGATTGAGAAAGAAGGGTGATCCTCATTGCTATCTATTTAGAACTCTGTAATATGACAGTAGATCTTTAGAATGTCACTGGTTGGTATAGTTTGTGGTTCAGAGCTTTTATGATTCAGTATTTTTAGAAGTATACGCAGGTTGGGCAAAAGGAAGTAGCATATACACGTAGGTTTGCCTCATTAAAGGAGTGTATACATTCTGACACATGCCTTTTGATGTTATAGTTAGTTTTGGTTGTTGATGCAGTGTTTTGGGTTTAGATCAGTGTACTGGTTACAGTGATCTGTCTGTTCTATTTGATTGGTTGAATTTGATTAAGTTTGAATGAATGGTTGATTCAGTTGTGTTAGAGGTTCAGTGATTGTTTGATTCATTTGTGTTAGAGGTTCAGAGGTTTCATCGATTGATTGTTTCAGTTATATCAGAGATTGATTGGGTTTCAATGATTGGTTGATGCAGATGTATTTGATGGTTGTATTGATTGTGAGCTTCAATGTTACTAATGGGTCCAATATGAAAATTTGATGAAACGAGACCTTCAGGTGTATTGTTTTGTACTAGGAGCATCCAGTCTGAAAATTTATGAAATGTGGTCCCTGGAGGATACTGAGGGTTGGAGCATTCAGTGAGTAAGTCAAAGCTTCCTACCAGTAGTGGCTGGTGATTTGATCAGGGGGTTGGAGCTCCCTTCCAGTAGCAGCTAGAGAACGAGTGAAGGTTGTAGCCTTCTATAGGTCAGAGCCTACGTACTAGTAAATATATTGGCTATTACAAGAATTAGGGGGTTGTAGCTCTCTTCCAGAAGAAGCTGGAGAAAGAGAGAAGGTTGTAGCCTTCTGCAGGTGGGTGCCTACGTACTGGTATGAGTATGCACCAGTACAATATTGTAAACAGATTTCCTTATTATTTAAAGAAGACAGAGACGACAACAACAGGTTGTTTTCACCCACATTGGGTTTCCACCTTAAATCTTGGTGTTCATGTGTGTTACTTATGTGTGATGGTTTATTCTGTTATTACTGCACATGGTCACTGTTTAATGTTTAATGAAGTATTGATGCATTGATTAAAGATCAACATATGATGAATTAACTGAATCATAAGTTCACTGGATATACGTTGATTTCCTTAAGAACAGTTGCATGCACAAACGAGTTCCCTTCTATGAAAAGGTTATTGATTTGTAAATAGTAATTCACCCCCCCTCTCAGTGTTTTTACAACATTTCTAATGTAGGCATCATATCCTTTGATTTGTTGGTTGAGCAATTGTGCATATATGTATTGTTGGACAGTTGGCATTGTCTAGATGGCTAGTGACTTAATAAAGATGTGTTGAAAATATTGGAATTGATGTCAAAAATCATGCTGGGAGATGTGTTGGGAAGTTGGAATTATCTAACTATTTGCAGGAGTGTTGGCATTGATGTCAACCAGACTAGCATGGATGCTTGTCACAACAAATGTTGGTAGTGATAACCTAAGAGGAATCCCATGGTTGTTGCAGTTCTCTGTAGAAAAACATCACAGTAGAAGGATTATTGGAAAAGCCATAAGATAATGAGTAAAGTGATGGCCCAGGAGGAATCCCCCACTGTTGCAGTGCTCTATAGAGAATCATCATAGTAGCAGTATTACTGGAGAAGCCATAAAATGATGATTATGGTGGTTGGGAGTTGAGGATTCCAGGCACAAGAAGAAGAGTCAAGGAGAAAATAGTGGCAAAGATTTTGCATCCATTTTAGAGGTAGTATATGGGATCAAAGTCTACATCAGACCCTCTTGGTTGGAAATTTCTCTGAAAGATCTTTCCAATAGTGTGTGGAAGTATAAAAATGGCATCTCAGATATAAAGTTATGGTATTTCGAAGTTCAGGGACTTGAAGTCCTAAGAAGATTGAAATATCGGAGGTCAGCACATCGGAGAAGGCTGTATCGGAGCTCAGCACATCAGAGTAGGCTATATTGGATGTCAGCATATCAGAGCATGCTATATCATAGGTCAGATCACCTCGAGACCCAATATTGGAACCCTAGAGACTAGAATATCGGAGCATTAGAGCATGACATATTGGGATATCAGAGGATGAAGGACATTGGAATTGGAGGTCTGGGATATCAGAATATCTTAACTTCTTAACAATGGTATTTTAAGAAGTTACGTCATCCAATAGGACCGATATTTCTAAAAGCGTTGAGGAATGACGAGCAAGTTAACAAAGGAATTGATGCAAAACCAAGACTAATCAAGACTATTTCTCTCTCCTCCCATAGGACACATGGTGGCATGTAAGTGGGACCAAGAAACTAAAGTGGCTAGTGGCGTCAGCATGACGTGATAGTATGGTGGACACATGGCATCCTGTTTTAGCATTTTCAGTGGCCCAATGGGACAAATCAGCATGACACGTGTCATCTCCCAAGAGTCGTCAAGTGTGGAAGTGACGTCAACATATCAAAGGTTAGAATATCGGAGGATAAGAACATTATGACTCTTGTGCAAATGATGGTTGAGAATTTATGATAAAGGGGGCTCTGATATTACCCAACACATGGTCATATGGAGCTTAAAGGGACTAAGGGCTGAACAAAGGGAGCTAAGGATATCGAGATTGAGTAATATTGTAACATATTTCTTGTTGAAGTTATGATATAGAGGGGCTCAAATATAGCTCTAATCCGATATTCACTGGTCTCGGTCCTATGAGAAAGCAAATGCCAAAGGAGCTAAGTGCCAAGGGGATAAGGGTATGAGAACTTAGTGATATCATAACATCCATCTTGTATGAGTTATGATATTTTATGGCTCTGATATGAAAGTACAAAGGTGTATGGTAGATGGATGAGTTGACACAAGGAACAAAGTCATGCAGAGGAGTCGGTAGAAGGAGTAATAACAATTGTCAAATATCATTGGGTCAAGGCAGCAAGGAACATGATCTACAGAAAAGAGTGTTGGGTTTGCTTTGAGGTGAGACAAGCCATATTTGTGCTATGATGCACGCCTTAGTGAGTTAAATGGATGAATGGGTCAGAATCTGAAGAACAAATGTAGATCAATGAATTTGGTTTATGGAGTCAGGTGGATCTGCAGAAAGCACTGAGACAAGGTAACAAGGATAACAGTTCACAGAGAATCCATGCCAAAGTTCAACCAAGCTATGTGAAACCATGAATAAGAATGGGGAGCCTTAGTGATGGGAGATTTTTCCACATAAAAGACAGTGCTTGGTTGAAGTGTTCAGTCAAACTGAGAATTGATTCTCAGTATGGAGAAACAGTCAGGTGGCCATTCTCATGTTTAATGTCATGGCAGATGATGGGCATCCAAATTAGACATAAATTAAGGCCCATCTCACCATCCTTAAGCACATTAAACCTCTATTTTTGCATTAAATAATGTATTTTTAACTTTAATAAGTTCATTATGAAGGTTTATGAATAATTTCATATTTGTGCCTAATATTATTTATTTTTGTAGAATAATGTTAGAATATTGGGCAGATTATGAAGATTTGGAGGAGGAGATAATTTAGGGACTTGCTCCCTACTACAGGAGGATCAATTTAAAATAATAAATCAAGAATATATTATGAAATTATTGCATAGATTATGGCGCTCCAATGATTGAGAAAATCTAGGAATGTGTTCCCTGTCATTTAATGCAGATTCCTAGTATTGGGAACCAGATCCACTATTTGAGGGATTTTAGTGGGTAAATCTTCTTCTTTTAATGGGGAATGCTTCCTAATCATTTTGTATAAGTACCAAGTCGAATTTACAACTAGGGGTTTATTTTTCTTAGTCTTCTTGTGGAGAGAACTCATATTTTTGTAGCTCCACTATCATTTCTTGCAGGATGGAATTGTATTGATGGAAATAATGAAGATTGGTGCCACGTTCAGCTTCTAAATCTTGGTCTCCTTCATAGGACTCTGATTTTTCTTGGGCTTGGCCAACCCAGAAGCCTTAGAGCCCTTTTGTATCCTTTACTTTTCTTCTTTTCACTTCTTATTCACATGCATCTCTTGTTCTTGTCTTTTTCTATTTCTGCATTTAGTATTAATGAATTCTTTTTGTAGGATTGGGTAAAATTATTTAAGTAAGTTATTTTTCAGGATCACAAGCATCACTTCATCATTAGAACAACTTTGGAAGGTGATAATAATCATTGATATACTTGGATTAGTTTTCTTATTCCCAAATCTAGATTTTTCTAGAAGTCCCTTATGGGAAATAACAATAAATTTATACTATTTTTTAAAGCATTCTAATGAGCTCCAATCGAGTTCATCCCACTTGCATTAGATCAAAAAAAAATTCTAGTTAATAACAAAATTTACCTCATTTCATTTACACTTGATTAGGTTAGGCATTTGATAGATTTACTAGCTCAATAGTTCTCGAATTTCTATATTTTAGACTAGTAATTTTTTGTTATTTTTTAGCATGGATTAACAGAGGCCTTTTTGAGTTATTCCACTTGGAATGGAGACATAACACATCCTTTTCAATAAAACAATTTGTCCCATCCAATTTGGATTTGATTTTCTTGGTCATTCGGTGAATTATAACTTCTTGTAGAAAATCTGTAACATCTTGTTGTAGCTACAGGATCTCCTATAACAACCTTCCAACATGTATATATTTGCCCAGATTCACTAAAGAAGCTTGGTTTTGGTCCCTTAGGGTTGAATCATGACCTATAGGCTCTAAATAAATGGTTGAGGAATAATAAACACCACTTAGGACTTGCCTTTTTACCCATGCAAAACATCTCAACGATTTGGGTTAATGGACAAATTTATGAATTGGATGATACAATGATGATTTTCTTGATTTCCACATCCAATGAACTCTGTTAATGGATCTAAAATATTTGAAATGTAATGGTTGACATGTAGTTCATGGTCTTTACTTGATGAAATTAGAATATGTTTCTTTCCTTGTATTTTCTTTATTGCAATAGGTTAAGTTTTCCATTTCGATGATTTCATTTTCTACAATTAGTTTAGGATTTGATTTCATTACATGCACTCCATTACATCATGACAACAAAGGAAGGATGCATTTTATGCTGCACAGATAGTGTTGATACCTCTTAAGTTTGTACAATCCCCAGGTTGATAATTAAAGTTGGTAGTCTTGGGAGTTGCAACATTATTGTTGCAATAGTGAGGCTCATCACTTTTTGGCGTCGTTGCTATGGAGGTGTCAAAGTATGCATTGTTTTCTTCCCTAGTTGATTAACTTTTTTTACTGTCTACATAAACAAAAAATTTGCATTAGACATATTTCATTTCAAAAACAAAAAATTGCATTGCATTAGCATTCTTATTCCAAAAAAAAAAAAAAAACTTCTCCAACACCAACCCCCCCCCCCCCATTTGATCACGTGGTGTAGTAAGAGCCACATCACTAGAAGAAGAAGAGATGGTAGAGAAGGAAGAAGAAATGGATGGAGATGATGACAATGAGGAAGATTCTCTCGGATTTCCTATTCAAGATACTGATGTTAGTGTGCACATGATAAACATCCCTATGTATTTTATTCCAAAATTTCATGGTCTAAGGTCAGATGATTTGGAAACCTTTCTCTTTGAATTTGAAATTGTTTGTAGATCTTATGGTTACTTAGTAAACACTCAAAATTTGAGATTATTTTCGGCAACATTGAAGGATAGAGCTCTTAAATGGTTCATGAGTTTAGGGACTAATTAAATAAGATCACAAAATCATATGAAAAAGATATATTTATAGAAAAATATAAAGATCATGATATTAAAGAAGAAATATTTAGAATGAATAAAAAAGAATATGAGAGCCTTGAGGATCTAATAGAGAGGTTCATGTATAATGTTAAGAGGGAAAAATTACATCATTTAAGATCTGGCACACTAAAAACCCTCTTACTTGGAACAATTAGGGATGAGTGGATTGATCTCCTTGATCTCATGAGTAGAGGTGATGTATACAAATTATCATTTGAAGAAATTTGTGAAACATTCAAACACATATCAAGAGGAAGCACAAGAGTAAGTAAATCAACATCAAGACCAGTAAGTCAAGTTAAACTTGGAAATTTGTTTGATGACTTTAAAACATAAATGCTTAGCAATCTAACCAAACAAGTAGAAATGTTAAGAATGTAAGATGAGGAAAAAGAAGCTGCTGATTTGTTTTGTCCATGTAGAATCACATGCTATTAAATATTGCCCCTCATTACCAAGGTTGAAGGAATTTTACCAAGAGGACAATGAAGCAAGTAAATTTCCAATGCAACTATGTTATGTAGCTCCAAGAGGACCATGGAAGCCTATTCAACCTTATATGATTCAAGAGCCTAATTCAAAATTTCAAGCTTATGTACATCCATCTCAAAGTAATTGGAACATACCCTTTTCTTGGCAACATTGGCCATCTCAACCCCAAAACCAATCTTGGCAACAAGTTTGGCAAGGAACTTATCGGAGCCATCCACAATATGCTCAATATCTTCCATACCCAAGTCCATTTTATCCCTACCATTCACCTCCACCACAACCACAACCCCAACCACATCCATCTCAAATATCCACTCCCACTCAACTACCTGTACCACCATTTCTGAACCCACACAAAGAAGTAGCTCAGTCCACTTACAATGCTGAGGTACAACACTTCCAAACATCTCCCCTTGATCTAAATGGTATTCATATTATCTCATGAAGAGTATCACAAAAAATAGATTCTCTTGATATCATTGAAGGACAACATGCAGAAAAATAATATTCAAATGAGAAGACCAAAGAATCATGGGTTGTGCTTGATGAAGAGAAGACATCAGAATCATAGATTGGGAAAGTGCCCTCATGTTTACCATCATATCCTCTATGTGTTCAAGAGAATAATCAGCAAAAAGAAGAAGATCTGAATTTCATGGAAGAAGAAGACATCAAAGATGATCGAAATTAGCAAGTGGACTAGGGGCATCAAAACTATATTGAAATATGGTTCCAGGCAATCACTAAGTTGCAACAATACTCTCTTCTTCAACTGTGCTTGATATCATCAAAGTCAAAGAATTTGATCTCTTACATTCAGGTACATATCAAAGAATACGTTTCGAGCCTACACATGATTTTATCTGTCATTTAGTTATGCAAGTGGCTCCATTGGAAGTATTCCTACACTTGAAAATGATTTTGTTTTTTCAAGTAGAGTAGGATAGGAAAAGAAATAAAAATGAAAAATAAGAGAAAAAATAAAATCTCAGGTGAAAACCTCCTTTGAGGCACCTAATATTGGCTCATTGATTGAAAAAACTCCATGAGGGAGTCAATGGGCTGGGAAAAAAGGAGAAAAAGAAAATATCCTAGGTGAAAACCTCCTTTGAGGCACCTAGGAAGACCTACTAGTTGAAAACCTCATTGAGGCAGCTAGTAGGCCTAGAAGAAAAAAAAGAAGAAAAAAATAAAAATCTTTGCTCCATGTATCTCTCTCTCATGAATGCAGATGTTCTCCAACCTCTGCAAGCAAACAAAACAAGCTAGCCACCAAAAGAAAAGTTGATCAAAAGCCTAGTCAAACTTGGAATTTCTCCTCCTTTGCTCCAATGCTCCAGAAAGACCAAGGCCGTGACAATCCATCACCCTCATCTATTTCCACCATCCACTCATCATTCCCAAGCCTTTACCACTAATGTTCTGTG
This sequence comes from Pinus tabuliformis, assembly GCA_031772625.1. Classification (NCBI taxonomy): domain Eukaryota; kingdom Viridiplantae; phylum Streptophyta; class Pinopsida; order Pinales; family Pinaceae; genus Pinus; species Pinus tabuliformis. The sequence goes on along the minus strand of CM062812.1, from coordinate 541,898,109 downwards.
TTGTCCTAAAATGCTACAAGAATATCCTGTAGTTACTACAAGAAACAAAAATACATAAAGCAAAAAATTATTTCTATCATATCTTGAAAACCATGCATTCGTTTTCCAAGTTGTTTCAGGGGGAGATGCATATGGATGATAGTAACATGGCCAAGCAATTTCAGTGAATTCTAGTGCACACTTTTCGAGAAATTGACCTCCATCACCTACAACCATTTTTAAATTTTCTCGATATTCGTGCATCCATTTGAAAATCTATTTCATAGGGAGATACATATGGATGATGGTAACATGCCCAAGCAATGTTAGCAAATTCCAGTGCACAGTTTTCAACAAATCGACCTCCATCACCTACAACCATTTTTTATTTTTCTCGAGATTCGTGCAACCATTGGCCAAGGTTGTTTATGGGGAGGTGCATAAGAATGATGGAAACATGCTTAGAAAAATTCAGGTTAATCCATTCTATTGTTTGGGAGATATGGAAAAAACAAGTCTACTACAGGAGGTTGTCCTGAATTACTATAGGAAGATCCTATAGTACTACAAGATGGCTGAGAAGAAGCTACATAAGGAAATCTGATTGGAGAAAGGGGTCAAAAGGTAATGTATTATTTAGGTAAGGTTGATATAGGTCCCCCAACACCACTTTCATCACTCATCCACTCCATATAACCAAAATCCATCTTCAAATTCCACTCTCCCTTACATGAAGAAAATCAGAAAAAACTTTGTCATCAACTTTTCCACCACCTACACCGCCTCTTGATGATTTTAACCTTGTCCTTATACCTATTATTACTTTCCATCAATACCACACGCATCAATGAGGTCTCAAAGAGGAATTAAATGACTACTACAGGAAGAGGATTCCTCCTGTAAGCAGCCTGCACAGTTACAACAGAACTCAACATCAATTATTTTTTCACTCACATAGCAGAAGATCTAGCCACCTTGAGCAGCATGAAGCCATTTCTGAATATTAAAAAGGGGCACACCCTCCTTAGGAAGTAATCCATCCAATCCATGAGTAAAAAATTTAACATTAAAAAGAAAATTGCACACAACAACCTTATTAGTAAAATAATCAACAAGCTATGGAGACCTATGCAGAAGCAAGCAAAGAAAATTAGAACCTCTAGGGAAGCATGGATTGATCATCAAATTGGCAGCATCATGAATGCCTCTCCAACAACCATCAGGTAGGTACAGCTATGCAATATTCTTGACCTTTTCTCTTGAGCATATTATAGTTAGAAATTTTTTGTTAATACATGAGAGGTGAGGTTTTATAAAGTTAAGGATGGGTCAATGGTCTCAACCACCCTCAACTAGTTAATTACAATTAACTCTCCCACTCATGCAATGTGGAAAATCCAAATTAGGAGGGGTGATTATTTTGAGGATTGGGGACAACAGTTAAAAGAGGAAATTTTTGCAAAGGCCAAGTCACCAGAGTACCCCAAGCCCTCCATCCACTTCATACCCACTATCTATCCATCATCCATCCATCCCATTTTATATGAAAAAATTAACATTTTTCAAGAACAAACCCTACACTCTATCTCACCCTAAACATTTCTTGAAAAAAACACACAGAGCACATCCTCTCAATTTTCACAAACCTACACTACTCCCTTTGAGCCCTAGCATCATCCTCCAAACCCTCTACATCATTTCTCATCACTCCCATATAGTTAGAAGACCCCAAAAGAGAAGGAATGACTACTACAAGAAGGCAAAATGTTGCTACAAGAGGGAATAAATGAACATATTGTGCTAAAAACCAAAATGGAAGTGCTTAAGAGAGACCTAATCAAAATAAAGAAATCCAAAGCCCATTAGGTAATCATCTAGGCCACAAAAGAGAAGAAGAAGACAACAAAAGGCAAGAAGGCATTCACCATCAAAATAGAACTCAACTTGCAGTGATGAGAAGAGGCTTTCCAAGGGGTCTCTAATCTCTTTCTAGCTTTTGTCCAAGGCCTAAAAGATGTTATATAAAGGGGAGAAAGGCATGGAAAGCTGATCCAAAATGGCATTGAGGGGCATAGAAGTCAAGTTGAGGTTCTACTATTGGGACAAGGTCCCCTAGGGTCAATTTGGGGGCAAGAGCCCCAGTTTTGGGGGCATAAAGCCCAAGTTTTTGTATGTAAAGTGTAAAGTCTCTACAAGTTGTGGTTGTGGAGCGCATAGATGGTAAAGTGTCATAAAGGGTTTTACCCTTCGTTTATGTAAATTGTGTCAGCTTTAGTAGATCTACCCATGGTCTATGGACAATGGGATTGTATAACAAGGAGAGTCTTAGAGAGTCTAAGGCAACTAAGTAGTTTTGGATGAAGACAAATGTAATGGGTCAGTAGAAGTAAAGAACGAAGAGTCTTAGAGTAGAAGGGAGGCTCTGCAGCTGAGTGCATAGAGGCCTAGAGTAGAGTCTGCAGCTGAGTGCACAGGGTAGTATCGTTTCTGTAAGAAGAACTGAAGCATCAATAAAGAGATTATTCTGGAAATATCTGTGTTTTATCTATTCTACTTCTGTTATGAATGAATGTAATTATGTTATGATGAATAATGGGTGTATGATTTAATATTGTATTGATGCATGATTCTACATGATTTACATTGTTATATGAACACAAGTAATAATATCTATTTACGCGAAGAATATCTTAATGCATGTTGAATTTATCATAGACTTAAGCCAATATGGGTAAACACTGAAGTAGGAACAATCACAGAGGCACGTAAGGGGATGATTCACTTGTTTAGGGTCCATGAAAGATAGACCTTCGCGAAGGTTTAGAGGTCGATTAAGAGAAGTATATCGATAAGCCCTGTAGGGCTTATCGATCTACACGAAGGTAGAGTTAGAGCATAAAATGACATTACACTAATCTCTGGGTGCGGAAAATTGGTTCCAGCATGATCTAAAATGGGGAACTAAAGGCTTCTTGTCATGCTTACAAGAACCTCTCCCACTCCAAAGCTTATATATTCCCAGATCTATGGTTATAATTGACAATTGCGGAATTAAAAGTGCTTGAAAGAGGTGTATGCTTATGTTTGTTTTTAGACTGTTTATGTGCTTTGTGTTCTTTTCTTATGTTGATATTTAAATACATGCAACAGTAAATAATGCAACAAATAAGCAAACAAAAAAGACAACAATGTAATATGGAGTTCACCCTGATATCTTGGGCTATGTCTCCTTGAGCACTAATCAACTCGAATAGGCTCTTTGGGATTATGGTAATGCTTCTTTTACAAGTTCCACACTTAACTCCATAGCTTTACAACTATACCTATGGGCTTAGAATACCATCTTACCCCTGGCTGTCCTTACTCTACAAACAGATCTAGGCTTCTCTGGACTAGACTCCTTCAACCGGCACTCTGAGCTATCTTGAGCTCTAGCTTTCACCAACTCCCTCAGAATTCTTTTACTGTCTCTAGAATTCCTTCTTTTGTCTTCAGCACACTTTGGACATCAGCGATAGCTTGATCATTTGATCTCTTTCCTGTTCTGAAACATCATTATCGCTCCATGGCTCTTAAAATTCTTTAGGATTTTTTGAACTCCATCCCAATGGATTCAGTGGTCCCCTATAGTCACCTCGACTATTGGAACCTTGAGAATGAATTTTGGCTCTATTCTCTACAACTGCCTCCAACCTCTAGCAGCCTCTGCTTCTGCTCTCGGTTCTAGATCTTGGCTCTGGCTCTTAGCTCTGGCTCTTAGCTCTGGCTCTCATGAGCTTCTGGGTTCAATCGCCCTCCAAGTGACTCTCCGTCGATTGAGCTCTCTGGTTTTGCTCGAACTACAAGAAACTCCAAAACTCCCCCTGTCAATTTTTCTCTCTGGGATCTGTGAGGCATCCTTTCGGCTCTGTGACTTCCTGTCCATTTCTCTGTGTGCAATCATTCCTCTGCCTCTGCATTTCTTCGACTGGCCCTTTGGCCCTGTGGCTCTGTGGCTCTGCGACTGGCCATCTGGCTCGCTATCTCTGTGGCTCTCTGTATTACATAACACATCATTGTTACAGAAATGCCCCATTACAACGTGGAACCAAATGCTGTGGGAATAGGGACCGTTTCACAATGAAAAGAAACAGGCAGCCTTTCTTCGGACAAATTCCCGAAAACAGAACAAAATTCCAATACACAAAGATAATGTGAAAATACATTGAAAATCCAAAAATCCGGATTTCAAAATTTATAAAATCGCATTTATAAACCCGTCGGGTCCGTCCTGTCATCGCAAATCGCAATCGCACAGGCAGGAGGTCGAAAAACCCAAATACACCGAAATACAAAGAAATCTGCATAACCCGGATTTCAAATTATATGAAATCGCATTCATAAACTCATCAGGTCTGTGCCTTGATCGCTAATCGCAATCGCACATTGCATATGTCAATGGCCCTTTGCATTGTTGCGATCCAATCGCCGATCGCGCTATCGGCGCATCGCATATCGCATATCGCAATGTCCTCCTGCCAAGCCTTCATCCCTTCAAAGCTCTGATCCGATACATCTTACGGATCCGATAAGGGTTTAGGCTGTGGAATATAATATTTCGGGTCCACTTCCATATCGCTCCATCGTCGATCGCTTTATCGCGCATCGCAATATCGGCACATCGCAATTCAGCTTACCCAGGGTTCCGATGTCGCACGAAGGCCTTCCTCCGATGCGATATATCAGAGATCGCTATCGGGGAGTCCTTCCGCCTTCGTTTAAGTCCTCCCTTTGATCCTTTCCGATGCGATTTTCTCTAAGGAACATGTATTTCCCTTAAGTCCCATTTAATGAGAAATTGCCTCCTTTTCTAAGGACATTGGGCAAATTTCTTTTTACAATAAATTCTTCATCCGAAGTCCATTTTCACCCATTCAAATTGCGTTAGATTCAGAATGAAGAGATCTATGCAATGAGACTATTTCCAAGAGCACCCTTTGACTTTCATTTTCCTCTGTGAGGAAAATTCATAGACTTAGAAGTCTATGTTAGATCCATTTTGGATCACGCCTTCCCACTAAAAAGCTTTTGGAATCCAAAAGACTAATATATTGATCTAAACACTAAATGAGAGTACCTCACCCTCTTCTTTTAGCCTCCATACACTTGCCTTGCATAGTGCCTTTGAACCAAATCCTTCCTAGATGTGCTTGTCCTCCTGGGAAGAATTGTCTTCTTCCTTGACTTCCTGCAGAACTCCTCAGAGAAGGTCACAGAAGGTAGTTTGAATTTCTCTGCCTTGATCATTGATCCAAGGTGGCTCAAACCAATGTGAAGTTACATTTTCTTCACAAAATTTTCATTTTTACCTGTTTGACGTACTGTCAACAACAACTGTTAACAACAACAGGATTACAGAGAACAACTGGATGGCCTAAGCTCCTGCTTCAACAAAAGAAACAGATTTCACATCTTATGAACACCTCCATGTCTTTACATCTACATACAAATGATTGACTAGATAAAAAGCCAACAAAACATGCCTTTAAAACAATTGACCCTTCAAGTCAAGCATGTAGAAAAAGAACTTTAGGATTCTTTTTCAAAGATGAAATACTTCATCATTATCTCCATCTTGGAGACCAATTCAAATTTTTCCAAGTCAACATTAACATTACATGCATGTTTACCATAAAGTAATCAACCCTTCAAGTTAATCACACATACATGTTTAAATACAAGGGAATCATTAGCATCCCTATGTTCATGCACATCATTTTCATGCATGCATTTCATCCTTCAACTTTTGCTTAAGTACATTGTACTTTCAAAGCTAAAATGAACATAATGTTGCAGCAATAAAGTGAGTCTCCTACTCAACTTTTTTCATTCACCTTCTTGGTAAAAATCTGCAACTTGCATTCCATTAACAAAGAAATGCAAATAGATGCATTATATCAATAGATATGCAATCTTAATTGGATAAGAATTCTAACCATTTCTTACCAATCAATTTCAAAGGTCCTTCCTTTGTCTGCACATCAACAACAACATGTGAATCATCTTGAAACACATCATTCATGGAATATTTCTTTCCATTCCTGCCATTTTCTCTTTCCACCTTCTTCAAGTTTCATGGAAGCATTGTTGGATTCAGAATCCAACAATTTTCAGCAATATGTCCTTTCTTATGGCAGTAAGTGCAACACATGTGCATCCTCTTGACAGCATGATTTTCCTTGTCCAGTGGACCTTTGGCTTCTTGCTTCCTTTCCTTCCAAAGTTTCCTTCATGTAGCCATCCTCTTCCAACAGCTAGAAACATTATGGTTAACCAAACCACAAAAGGAACATGCAATCCTCTTCCCATACTTGTATGGAAATTTATCATGCTTTACATAATCAAAAGGAATATGATTAGAACTAGATTTATACCTTTCTCTTTCGCCTTTATCATCTTCATGAGGAGGTGAATTGAATGAAGAAGTAGATCCCTTTGGAACACCATCAACCTCTTCAATGGCTTCAGAGTTTGCACAACTCTCTGGTTCAAGTGCATGCTGATATACACCTTATTTCTGCATAGTATGCTTCACACTATTTCATTCCCCAAGAATACAACCTTCACACTCTTGAGGTAGAAGACTCAAGATGAAACTCCTTCTTGGACTTGTTTCAATTGTCTTCATGGCATCTTTGGAACTTTCTCCATAACACTGTCTATAGCCAATACCCAAATACTTAGGCCTTTCCTCAACTATTATTGGCTCAACAATACCCTGTGTATGTTTGCCCAAGCCTTTTCCTTCATAGCCCATCTTGGACATTAACTTGGACCCTATGCCTCTGGTATGTTTTTCAAAAGAACCAACATAAATATTCTTAGAATAATTTGAAGACAAACAGGAATTGTTTACCTCTTCTTCAAGCTGATACTTGACTAAGGCTTCTTTGGCAACAAGGAGCTTTGTCTCGAACTCATGCATCCTTTTCAGGTCCATATTTTCAATATGAAGTTTCCTCTCCATTTCCTGCAATTTTTCAGAAAGCAACTTCTTCTCTTCCTTCATGGAATCCAACTTCTCTCTAAGTATGATGCTCTTCCTTCCATCCTCATAAATTTCTCTCACCATATCCATCATGGTGAAGAAGTCTTGCTTCTTGTCTTTATCAAAGACTCTTATGAAGAAAGAAGAATTTGAGGACTCACTTGTAGAAGTTGTCATTATCAGAATGAACAAAAGAAATTCAAACAAGATTAACAAAGAGCTTATTCAAGCAACCTTTTGCAACAAACCTCTTGTGCTTCAAGGATTGACTTGCGGTCCTTCGGGATAAGAAGAATGCCTTCAACCCTTCTTCCTTCTTGTCCTCTCCTAGACTTAGCTAACAATAGCTTTCCCTTCACCTCTACAAACTCGAACAACAGTCAGTTTAGAAACAATAAAATATTCTGAATTCTTTCTATTGTTTGAACACCTTTCAAGTCAAACAAGCATATAGATTGCTCTGTCAATCAAGCATTCTTCTCCGATAACACCTGCATCATGATATAACCTGCTCTGGTATAACTTAATGTGATATAACCTTCTTTGAAGGCGGGGTTAATCAACCTGATGCTCTTATACCACCTGATCTAAAATGGGGAACTAAACGTTTCTTGTCATGCTTACAAGAACCTCTCCCACTCCAAAGCTTATATATTCCCATATCTATGCCTATAATTGACAATTGAGGAATTATAAGTGCTTGAAAGAGGTGTATTCTTATGTTTGTTTTTAGACTATTTATGTGCTTTGTGTTCTTTGCTTACGCTGATATTTGAATATATGCAATAGTAAATAATGCAACAAATAAGCAAACACAAAAGACAACAATGTAATATGGAATTCACCCTGATATCTTAGTCTACGTCTCCTTGAGCACTAATCAACTCGACTAGGCTCTTTGGGATTATGGTAATGATTCTTTTACAAGTTCCACACTTAACTCCATAGGTTTACAACTGTACCTGTGGGCTTAGAATACCATCTTACCCCTGGCTGTCCTTACTCTGCAGACAGATCTAGGCTTCTCTGGACTAGACTCCTTCAATCAACACTCTGAGCTATCTTGAGCTCTAGCTTGCACCAACTCCCTCAGAATTCTTTTAATATCTCTAGAATTCCTTCTTCTATCTTCAACACACTTTGGACATCAGCGATAGCTTGATCATTTGATCTGTTTGCTGTTCTGAAACTTCATTACCGCTCTATGGCTCTTAGATGTCTTCAGGATTTTATGAACTCCATATCAATGGATTCAGTGGTCCCCTACAGTCACCTTGACTATTGGAACCTTTAGAATGAATGCTGACTCTATTCTCTGCAACTACCTCCAACCTCTTGCGGCCTCTGCTTCTGCTCTCAACTCTGGCTCTTGGTTCTGGCTCTCATGAGCTTTTAGGTTCACTCGACCCCCTCGTGACTCTCCGTCAATTGAACTCTCTGGTTTCGCTCGACCTCCAAGTGACTCCAAAACTCCCTCTGTCAATTGTGCTCTCTAGATTTTGTGAGGCATCCTTCTAGCTCTGCAACTTCCTGTCTGTTTCTCTGTGTGTAGTCTTTCCTCTACCTCTGTGTTTCTTCGAATGGCCCTCTAGCTCTCTGGCTCTCTGGCTCTGCGACTGGCCATCTGGCTCGCTGTCTCTGTGGCTCTACGTATTACATAACGCATCATTGTTACAGAAACGCCCCATTACAACGTGGAACCAAACGCTGTGGGAATAGGGACCGTTTCACAATGAAAAGAAACAGGCAGCCTTTCTTTGGATAAATTCCCGAAAACGGAACAAAATTCCAATACACAAAGATAACGCGAAAATACATTGAAAATCTGAAAATAAGGATTTCAAAATTTATAAAATCATGTTTATAAACTTGTCGGGTCCATCCTGTCATCGCAAATCGCAATCGCATAGGCGGGAGGTTGAAAAACCCAAATACACCGAAATACAAAGAAATCTGCATAACCTGGATTTCAAATTATATGAAATCGCATTCATAAACTCATCGGGTCCATGCCTTGATCGCTAATCACAATCGCACATCGCATATGTCAAAAGACCTTTGCATTGTTGCGATCCGATCGTTGATCGCGCTATCAGCACATCACATATCACAATGTCCTCCCGCCAGGCCTTCGTCCTTTCAAAGCTCTGATCCAATACATCTTATGGATCTGATAAGGGTTTAGGCTACAGAATATAATATTTTTTTTCCGCTTCCATATCGCTCCATCGTCGATCACTTTATCACGTATCGCAGTATCGACACATCGCAAGTCGGCTTACTCAGGCTTCTGATGTTGCACGAAGGCCTTCCTCCGATGCGATATATCAGAGATCGCTATCGGGGAGTCCTTCCACCTTTGTTTAAGTCCTCCCTTTGATCCTTTCCAATGCAATTTTATCTAAGGAACATGTATTTCCCTTAAGTCTCATTTAATGAGAAATTGCCTCCTTTTCTAAGGACATTGGTGTTGAGCACTAGAGAAGGTATGTAATTACCATTTATTTTGTCATCTTTTCCTTAAATTCATAACTTCTTTACATTATGAAATAGGTATATGGTGAAAGATTATGATAAAGTCTAGAAGATTTGTGTGCAATGTAAAAGGACTAATAATTATCCTTTTCCTATGCAGAAAAAGGAGAAAATGGAAGATCGCCATTCCAAAGGAAAAGACAATACAAAGTTAACTGTTGTCCCTTTGACAAGGAACTGCATCCAAATTAGGCAATCCAGATTGGAGCATATAAGCCAGGAAAAGGAAGAGGAGATACCAAATCGGCACAAGAGAACAAGAAGATAACTAAGAGCTAACAATATGGCGAATCCCTCAGGATCCTTTGATCCTGAGGGATCGCTACCTTAATGATTCTCTGTATCGTTCATATCTTCGCTCGACTGCTATAAGAAGGGGCAACATTGCTAGCCCAGGGGATGAACTATTGTTGTTTTTATGAAATTCACTCTTGTAACTTAAACTTTGGTCATCGACTCTCTTTAAAAGAGCGATTGCTATAACTCTGTTTTGATGCTTAATATATAAACTTTGTTGTTGTTCCATCTTTGATTCTGGAGTAATCTTAAGCAGTGCGTCCCTAGAGGCTAAGGGCCCGACCCTGGTGGATCACTTGCTCCTATACCATTATTTTCCGATTCGTGTGTGGTTTGATTTCTCTTATTCGCTCTGTTCAGTAATCTCCTGTTCCTTATTATTTCACATATCGGTTTTGTTATATTTCGTTCCTATTTGAATAGTAATGTTATTCTCTACAATAGGAATGTTATGCTATTCATTCTAAATTTATATCGCATTGTTGTTCCTTTAACAAACTGATATTATCATATAACATTGTTGTTCCTTCCAGATTGCCATTGCTGTTCGATTACAGAGTAACAGTGTTGTGTATCTATAAATCGGTATTACTGTGTATTTACCTACGGTTTACTCCTAAACATGATTGTTGTTCATTTGGGATTGTGGTTCCACCATGATCACAATTGCTGTTTCTTCATACCGTGATTAACAACTGTTGTACCAAAACTCAAATTATTGTTCCTTTCAATATAGAAGTGCTGTGTGTAATATTTGATCTAGTTTGTTGTGCATTTACATTTGATTCAGGTTGCTGTTCAATATTTCATTTCCTTTGGTTTGCTGTCCCATTTCCGTTTGCTATTAGAATCATTTCTAAAGTAAAGATTGTTGCTTAATTCCTATAGATTTAGATTACTGCCTCATTCATTTCTGTAGATTAAAGATTTGCTATTCAATCTTGTTAAGTAGATTAGTTGTTGTTTCTTTTTCTGTCATTTGAATTATTGTTGGTTTGATATGAATAGAATGATCTGAAACTGTAGTGAACATTGACTATTGTGTCCAGTTCCCAGGTTGATGATCTTTTCTTTGATTGCTTTTCCATTACATCAGTTTACAAAGGGAAGCGTTATTATTACTGAACCCTTGACTAATGAAGTATTGTAGTTTCTTCATTGAATGATTTAGTTACGAGCATTTCCAGTTCTTTCCATTTCATTTAGAAGCTTGTTTTCAGCATTTAGTTACTTTTGCAGAAGCACTATACTACTAGCATTACTCTGACAAATGACCGCCTCAAACTGAGTACACTCTTTGAGATAACAAATCGTACCTGGATTGATAATTAATGTAGGGTAATTAGGGGTGAAAAAGACCCTTTTTATTGCTCGACATTTTGGTGCCGTTGCCGGGGAAGAGTGTAGCCGTTTGTTTCTTTTTCTGAGTAGTGTAAGTACCTGCTAGGACAAAATTGGGTCTTAAAAATGGAAGGTAAGAACCTGCATACGGAGCATGTAACAGCCTTGCTCCCCCGCCCGTTTTCCTGCAGATTTGTTGTTGATTTTGGGTAGAAATCAGTATTGGATTTGTGTGCATGACTAAGCAGAAAAATCCTGAAAAGAATCCTAAAACACTACCCAAGCCTAATAAAGCTAACGGGCCCATGACCCTTGGCCGATCGAATTTTATAGATGAAATCCTTAAGAAAGCAGAATCTCAGCCTTCAGTAGGACCTAGAAAAGTTGCTTCTAGACAACCTACTAGTTCCCTTCAGGCCATAGGATCACCATCTCTAGCCTTTGTTGAGGTGCATAGCCAAACTAAGGAGCAAGATTTTCAAGAAATTGAGAATTCTAGCCCAAAATCATTGCAAGAAGGGAACCTTAGCAACCTCTGCGAAGGAAGAGGAGAAACAGGGGAAACTAAAGAACCAAGATCTCCTCTTGGAATAATTCAGCCATTAAGCAGCCGAGATAAGGGAAGTGCTGCAAAAATCATTCATAAAGAAGTTGAAGAACCTCAAGAGTCAAAATACCCCTAGACATTAGGAACTCTCATCATCCCAGATAAAGGAAGTGATGTTAAGGCCATCCTTGCTCCATCTAGTCAACCTAAGAATACCCTCCTAGAAATCCTAGAAGGTTATTGGCACATATTTAACCAAATGGCCCAGAACCAGCCAAACACCCAAACCTCCACACTGCAATATCCCATTGTAGATACTGCAGCCAATGCACCTATGAAAGCAATTCCTCTCCAGCATATCCCTACATTTCATGGCCTAACATCGGAAGATCCAGATGCATTTTTGTTTGAATTTGATGTGTTGTGCAGAGGATATAACTATACCACCAACCCCAAAAAGCTGAAACTATTTCCCTCTACATTAAAAGGAGCTACTTTACGATGGTTTATGGGGTTGGATGGAGGTGTTATAAATGACTGGGATCAGATGAAAGGTTCTTTCCTGAAGAAATATCAAGATTATTGTAGATCCAGAGAGTTAAAAGATGAAATATTTCAGATGGTAGCTAGACCTATTGAAACCCTAGAAGAATATGTTGAACATTTTCAGTATAATCTTTAAAGATCTCCTTATGCATGATTACCCTTACCTGACAATGTATTAAAAACAACATTAATTAAAGGTATGAAGGAACAATGGATTGAAATACTGAATATTATGGGAAAATGAGACATCTATCAAGAAAATTATGCTAACATCATTGATTTATGTATCAGCAGCTCACGAGGAAGTACAAGGCTAAGACCAGCAGAACATGACAGGTTTACAAGGGACAACAAGATTTCTGGAGAAGGAGTAACTCACGGAGAAATGGGAAATTTATTAGAAAATTTCAAAACTGACATATTGGGGACTCTGACAACGCAGCTCGATATTATGCAAGCCAAGCAGAAACAAGTAGAGGCAGAGCAAAATCTAGCAATCTTCTGTCCCAAATGCAGAAAGAAACATAGCCACAAAGAGTGCCCATTAGATGCGGTTCAAGTTTGTGCCATTTGTACAAAAGACCACTCTACAGAAAGTTGTCCCTCACTTCCTGGTTTGAAAGCAGTATACAAAGAAGCGGAAGAAGAACTGGAACCCGTATCAATGGCAACCACGACAATCAGGTATGTTCCTCGATCCAGATTCTTCTTTTCAGCCTCCACAATATCATGTTCAACAATATAATACAATGTGGCAAAATCAACCTCCCTTCTCAAATTGGTCATAACAACCATTTCCTTCACCATCACCATGGCCGAATCAAGCAAGCCAATCTAATTGGCCAAATTTTCCCTACACCCCACCATATTGGCAAAATAGTGCGTATCCAGCACAATGGTCCCCTTCTACTTCGCAGAGTCAAGCCTGGCAGACAAACTGGGAAAGACCAATGAATCAGTGTTATGAAACCAGCTCAAAAAAAGATAGAAAAGAAAGATCAACGCCTTAGAATTCAGCCTCTTCGAGGGGGCAACCTCCTTTACATTACATAAATGAACAATTCTTCGACGATAAAAATGAAAAGACCTCCTTTCAATATATAGGAGTCTAAGGGGTCATAACATAATCAGAGCCGACATAACAATAATAATGTAAGGGCACAATAATAACAATAGTGGGCTTCTATGGGGCACAATAGTAACAATATGGGCACTACATGGGTACATCAATATAATAAGTGGGTTATACTAATAACAATAAGGGGTTACACTAGTAGTATAGGGGCCTAACATGCCCCTCTCCTTCAAAAAGCGTTGTCCTCAACGCTTGAGTAGTTCTTGATGCTTCTGTATAAAATTCTTGTCCTCCCATGTGGAATATTCAGCGGGTAAGTTCTTCCACTTGATGAGATACTCTGAAATTGATCGATTTCGTAGCTGTCGAGTTCTTGTTTCTATGACTGCTCCAGGTTCCAATATGATTTTTCCTTCCTCTTTAATTTCTGGCAATATTGTTTGAATTGGGATATTTTTCAACTTTTGAATAACTAGCCATACTTCTTCGTCCTTCTTCCATTCATCCCTTGCTTCGTTTATCCAATCTGGTTGGATAATATAAATAACACAAAACAATGCTTCCACATCCTCATCCTTGAAGAGTCTTCCCATTCGGTAAGGTCGCCATTTTTTAAGTGCCTGTTGTTTCGTTTGATTTTGCACTGAAGTGGCGTTATCCTTTAAAAGTTGGAGAACTTGTTGTTGATGCTCGATGTGATCTTTCACTGCTTGAACCTTTTTCTTCTTGATATGTCCTTCTATCTCTAGAGTTTGAGGAGTGGTAATTTCTTCCAATCCTTTACAAGATATGGTCAGATTTATTTCTTGATGCTCGATGTGATCTTTCACTTCTTGAACATTTTTCTTCTTTATATGTCCTTCTATCTTGATAGTTTGAGGAGTGGTAATTTTGAACAATGAATTACAAGATATGGTTGGATTCATTCCTTCTTTCTTGATGTGATATTTCACTTCTTGCACCTTTTTCTTCTTGATATGTCCTTCTATCTTGAGAGTTTGAGGAGTGGTAATTCTTGCCAATGCTTTACAACATATGGTCTGATTCATTTCTTCTTTCTCTGGGGTGGGGTCCTGGCGTATATCTTCTCCTTTTGATGTTTCTTGATCCTTTTCTTCCTCCTCTTCATATTCTATGTAAAATAATTTCTTCTCAGCACACTTATGACCTTTAGTTCATTTGCTATCACAATTGTAACAAAGCCCTTTTTCTCTTTTTTCTTCCAATTGTTGTGGTGTAACCCTGGTAGGTTGTGGAAGGCTAGGAGAAACAACACTTCCATGTTTATAGTTATGAGGGGTACGCTTCTTGGTTTCCATAATTTTGCTTTCCAGTATGTCACAAAGCCCTTTTACTCTTTCCAATTGTTGTGGTGTTGCTCTAAAGAAGGTGTTTCTCTTTCTATCCTCATAATGTGCTATCATTTCCTCCGTGAAAATTGACCACGTAACAAGTTGTTTACGAGAACAAAGCCCTTTGTACCATAAAAATTGATCTGGTTCTAAATATGAAGATGCAATACATACCTTTTGTAACAGTTGTACACCATGTAGATCAAAATATTGCTCCATCTGAAGTATCCAATTTACCGGATCCTTGCCATCAAACTTCCTCATCTTGCTTTTTCTTGATTTTAGGAGCTCGACCTTGAAACGACTATAACTCTGTACTTTTGGATCTTTAAGTTCTGAAATTGCGACCTATAGTAGCCCTATGTGTCCTCTTTCCAATGCCACCAGTCTGATTCAATTTGGATTCTCTAAGAAAGAGTTATGCACAATCTCCCAAGATGACCTGATTATAGACCTTTCCAGAAGAGCGAAATTGTATGAAGTGACACGTGTCAATTTTTCGACCTTTGGCTCTGAAAAAGATATAAAACAAACTAAATTCCGTCCTCTTTCTGTAACTTCTTACGAAATTTCAATCTGATCCCCAGAGAGAAAGTTATGACGATTTTCCCCAGGTCACCTGTTTTGAATGTAATTCAGGAGTCTGCAAAAAGACCAACTTCCTCAGATCATATCTCCGTACATGTCACGCGAAAATCTCTGAAATTCGAACCCAAGGTTCAGTGTGATTTCGTCTCAAATGGGTTTTTTTTTAGACTTCTGAAATGTCATAGAAAAAAGTTATAGCGAAAATGCCACAATGACCTGTTTGGAGCAGCGAAACCCTAGAATCCAAAGCTCTGATACCAAATGTTATGGAACCAGCTCAAGAAAAGATAGAAAAGAAAGATCAACGCCTTAGAATTCAGCCTCTTCGAGGGGGAAAACTCCTTTACATTACATAAATGAACAATTCTTTGATGATACAAATGAAAATACCTCCTTTCTATATATAGGAGTCTAAGGGGTCATAACATAATCAGAGCCGACATAACAATAATAATGTAACGGCACAATAATAACAATAGTGAGCTTCTATGGGGCACAATAGTAACAATATGGGAACTACATGGGTACATCAATATAATAAGTGGGTTATACTAATAACAATAAGGGGTTACACTAGTAGTATAGGGGCCTAACAATCAGCCAGTAGGAACCATTCCACTCCCTCAACCTACACTGCCAACACTACGAAAAAAACCCCAGTCCAACTTAAGACTGCAACTCCCAACCCAACCAAACCTGAACCCAAATAACAGACCGGTTTAATCTATTCAAATAATTGAAACACTAGAGCTAGAAACCGATCTAAGGGAGTGCAATGACCTTCAATTAAGGTCTGGGCGCATTATAGAGACTGAGGGAGATAAAAATGTTCAATTTGAAAATCAGTTACCTATAGAACAACCATTAGAAGAAGAATATGTGGCTAGAAAGCAGACTCATGACCAAGCAACCACATCTTCTCCCCCATTCCCAGAACGATTAATTATACCACAACCTATAGAACATCCTGATTTTGGTATTCTGGGAGAACTTAAGAACCTATACATAAAAATCCCACTCCTCCAAGCCATCCAAGATATCCCAATATATGCAAAGACCATCAAAGAGCTATGTATAAAAAAACCAAGGAGGAGAATAACAAATAACCCAACAATCCAAGTAGTTGGCACCTTATCTAACCTATTATTAGGAAGAGAAGCACCTGTCAAATATGAAGACCCAGGAAATCCAATAGTGACAGTACAAATCAATGGACAAACCTTTTCAAATGCCTTAGTTGATTTAGGGGTTGCAATTAATATCTTAACAACTACCACTTGTCAAAAACTGGGCATTACATCAGTAGAACCAACTTCCACTTTATTAGAACTAGCTGACCGATCGATGGTTAGGCTGGAAGGCACACTACATGATGTCATGGTATCCGTTGATTCCTGGGAATATCCTGCTGACTTTCTGATAATAAACCCCAAAAACCAACTTGATGGACACCCATTAATTTTAGGCAGACCTTGGCTTGCAACCGCTGATGCTTACATTGGCTGCCGACAAGGCAGTATGACCATAACTAGAGGGACTAATATCAAGAATCTAGCCTTATATCCTCCAGCCCAGCCAAGTGTCACAATAATAAAAACTAACAAACATCCTATATCATACCTTACCGAAAATATTAGATCTCCATTAACTATAGAAGATGCCCTCGATTTCAAATATCAAACAGAGGATGATGTTATTAATAACTTTATTAACCAAGCTGAATCCAGATCCCACGTACAATGTCACATGATAGAGGCAGCATTTGATAATGAATTGGAAGAAGATCCCCTCAAAGACACTCATGATCAAACAATATCTATTACCTCTGTTTCAAATAGAAAAACTGTAGAGATTAAGCCAGGAAAAACTTTAAACATTAATAATAATCTGGCTCCTGAACAAGAAGAAAAGCCGATCCAACTGCTAAAAAAATACAAAGAAGCATTTGCATGGGATTATCTGGACATGAAGGGAATCGATCCCCAGTTATGTACACACCACATTTATACAAAAAAGGATGCAAGACCTGTTTGCCAACCCCAAAGAAGACTTAACCCTCATCTAAAAGACATTGTGAAAGCTGAACTACAAAAACTTTTAGATGTAAACTTTATTTATCCTATCTCCGATAGCAAATGGGTCTCTCCACTTGTAGTGGTGCCAAAGAAGAATGGAAAGTGGAGGATTTGTGTAGATTACAGAGAACTAAATAAAGCAACACAGAAAGACCACTTTCCCCTTCCATTCATTGACCAGGTATTAGATACATTAGCAGGAAAGAAATTCTTTTCTTTCTTGGATGGCTTCAGTGGATACAATCAGATTCAGATTTCCCCTGAAGACCAAGACAAAACTACTTTTACCTGTCCTTGGGGAACGTTTGCCTACAAAGTTTTACCTTTTGGCCTATGCAATGCCCCTGCCACATTTCAAAGGGCTATCCTCAGCATCTTTTCAGATTTAATAAATGAAGGGCTCGAAGTATACATGGATGATTTCACACCATATGGAGATGATTTTGACCCAGCACTAGACACATTGGAAAAGGTGCTGCAATGATGTATCGCTACCAGGCTCTGCCTGAGCCACGAAAAATGCTATATGATGATTACTGAAGGATTCATCCTAGGTCATTATATCTCAACAACTGGAATACAGGTAGATCCAACTAAAATTCAAATAATTTTTTTAATACCTACTCCTACCACACAGACAGAGTTACGCAGTTTTCTTGGATTTTCTGGTTACTATAGGAGATTTATAGAACATTTTTCTCACATTGCTACACCTCTATATGCACTAACAGGGAATGTTGACTTTGTTTGGACAAGTAAATGTGACCGTGCTTTTGAGGATCTGAAAAAGCTTGTGTCAACAGCCCCAGTACTCAGAGGTCCAAATTGGGACTTGCCATTTCAAATTTCGTTAGATGCTTCAGATACAGCTATTGGAGAAATCCTTAGGCAGGAAGAAGACAAAAAACCATATGCAATTTATTATATTAGCAAGAATTTGTCTCCTACTGAGTTGAACTATACTGTTACTGAAAAAGAATTTTTAGCTGTAATACATGCTGTAAATAAATTTAGGCATTACATCACTGGATATCCTATTGTTTTATATACAAATCACTCTACCATAAAATATTTAGCAAATAAACCAATCACAAATAGTAGAGTAACAAGATGGCTGATTTTATTGCAGGAATTCGACATCACCATAAAAGACTGACCTGGAAAAGAAAATCCTGTAGTTGAATTTCTTTCATGAATGCCAAAACCAGTGGACGCAGTAGCAGTCGAAGATCAATTTCCTGATGAACATTTGTTCGCTGTTACTGTCAAAACACCCTGGTATGCTGATGTTGTGAACTATTTAGTAGTAGGAAAATTACCAAAACATTTGACTCCCAATGAATGAAAGAAGATTGCCCATTGTAGTACCTGATTTTCTTGAATTGGGGGCTACCTATTTCATACAAGAGCAGACATGCACATTAGAAGATGGGTCCGTGAAGATGAAATTTTTGACATTCTGAAAGCCTGTCACGATGGACCGTGTATTGGAAATTTCATAGATCAAAGAACTGGTCACAAAGTTCTGCAAACAGGGTATTATTGGCCCACAATCTTCAAAGATGCAAAGAAATTTGTTCAAGCTTGTGACAGTTGTCAAAGAGCAGGATGCCCTGGATAGTCCAACAAAATGCCTCTGAACCCACAGCTAGTCATTGAACCATTTGAGCGTTGTACGCTCAATTTTGTTGGTCCGATCAATCCATCATCAAACCAGAAAACATATATTTTGGTAGCAACAGAATATGTCACCAAATGGGTTGAAGCAGAGGCATTGCCAAGAGCTACAGAAGATTCTGTCATTCAATTCCTGTTCCACATATTTGTGCGATATGGCCTCCGAAGAGACATAATCACGGATGGAGGACCACAGTTTGTTGGTAATAAAATTGTTGCAACACTGAAAAACTATCATATTTAGCATAAAATTACCTCTCCATACCACCCGCAGGCAAATGGCCAAGTAGAGAGCACGAATAAAGTAATAGAAGCAATACTGACAAAAACCATTGTGTCACACAGACGCGATTGGGCTTCAAGATTGCTGGAAGCCTTGTGGGCTTATAGAACAACATGGAGAAGCACTACTAGTTATTCACCATATCAGCTAGTATTTGAAAAGGAACCCATCTTTCCAATAGAATTCGAAATATAGACCTTGATAATAGCACAAGAAGTCAGTCTAGATTTAAACGAGGCCCAGACTAATAGATTACAGCAAATCAACGAGCTGGATGAAATCAGGCTCTCTGCTCTTCAACATACGGCATTGATCCAACAACAAAGAGCCAAATGGCATGACGCCCTCATAAAAAAGAAAGTCTTTTGCGAAGGAGATTGGGCACTCCTATACAATTCCAGGTTTCAGGATTTTCCAGGGAAACTTCAGACTCGCTGGCTGGGACCATATGAAATACAGAAGTTACATGATAATGGCACCATTACTCTAACCATCATTGATGTATTGGGACATACCTTTAAGGCAAATGCCCACCGAGTTCGATTATACCACAAACCACTTACTAGGGAATCCCTTTACCAGCAACTCCGGGAAGACTCCGAGATGCAGATTCTGGTTGAGGAAGAGAATTCTTCCTCATCTTTGGTTCATTAAGTGATTTGATTGCTTTTACATTTTGTACATAATTCTTTTGTTTTGTTTGTGTAAATTACTTTCTGTACATATTTCTACATTTCTACAACTTTTGCATTTTGCTGTTCCTTTTGGATGGAACAACATTTTCACCATTCTGCTGTTCCTTTTTGAAGGAACAACACTTCTGCATTTTGTTGTTCCTTTCGAAAGGAACAACATTTTCACTATTCTGTTGTTCCTTTTCGAAGGAACAACACTTCTGCATTTTGTTGTTCCTTTCCGAAGGAACAACAGTTCCACCATTTTGCTGTTCCTTTTCGAAGGAACAACACTTTTGCATTCTGCTGTTCCTTTTCAAAGGAACAACATTTCTGCCATTTGCTGTTCCTTTCCAAAGAAACAACATTTTTGCATTCTGTTGTTCTTTTTTGAAGGAACAAAATTTCTGCCGTTTTGCTGTTCCTTTCCGAAGGAACAACACTTTCACGTTTTGCTATTCCTTTCTGAAGGAACAACATTTCTACATTTTTGCTATTCCTTTCTGAAGGAACAACACTTCTGCCTTTTTGTTGTTCCTTTTTGAAGGAACAACACTTTTACGTTTTTCTATTCCTTTTCGAAGGAACAACACTTCTGCATTTTTGCTTCTCCTTTCCGAAGGAACAACACTTTCGTTTTTCTGTTGTTCCTTTCTGAAGGAACAACACTTTCATTTTTCTGCTGTTACTTTCCGAAGGAACAACACTTTCATTTTCTACTGTTCCTTTCCGAAGGAATAGCACCTTCATTTTTCTGTTGTTCCTTTCCAAAGGAACAATATTTTCGCATTTTTTTTTTGCGCTTGTTTTCTTTGCTGTTCCAATTAAGGGACAGCTGCTATTCCTCTCAACGAATAGCAGTTTCGAGCATGTTTTTCCTTTTTCTTGTGGTTTTGTGTACAATAGCTGTTCTATCTTGAGAACAACATTTTTAGAGTGCATTTTCTTCTTTGTGTGTTTTACCATTTAGATCATTTTTGTGAGTCATGGTCATTTAAAGCACAGCTATACATTTATGCAACAAATACAAAAACTAGAGGATACTGAAATCAACAAATTACATAAAAATCATTATCTTTAGAAGAAATTGCTTTGAATTGATAAGAGAAAAGAGGAAAGGACACAACTATTGATCACCTTGTTGTCATTATTCTACTAATACCGATATGATTGATTATTTTTATCATGATGGTTCTTAATAAATCCCCATAATTCTCGTTGATCATTATTATTGAATAAGAATAAGGGCGTATTTTTCTCTATTGAGATGTTAAGACTTCTTCCACCATCCCTACTCTTAAGGAGTGTTGAACCACCCTTTGTATATAAATAGGAAAAGTGCTATATAAAAGAAAAAAGAAGAGAAAGAAAAATATTTATATGATTGCTAACATGGTTTGTCAGATGAAGGATAGGGGGTCTCATCAAGAGCCAGCCTACCATGATCATAAGGAAGAAAGTGAAGTGGCATTCCCACTATGGCCACCACAATAGGGATATGATCCAAAAAAATAAAAGAGTCCTTGGAACAGGAGGTCTCATCATGAGCCGGCCTACCCACCTTTCACTCCTTCCTTGTGAATGGCATTATGATTCATCTCGTTACCAAGCCAGCATAATGGCCTCCATTCTGACATTGCACAACACTTTCCTAGGCATATACAAAGGATTATGGTTCCAAGGGTGAAATAAACAACTCTGTCAAGGTTATGGACACCTGTGGGCAACAGAGCTCTGTTGATGGTATGGAAGTCATATTTCTTATACACCAATAGCAATTATAAAACCCTTCTTCCTATATCTTTACAAATGGTTCAAATGAGATTATGTATATAACCCTTTCAAACCTTTGATACATGAAAATCAATTACAAATCAATTATGATGGTAAAAGTTGATAATGATCACATAGGACCTTTTATGCACATTAGCTGTCCTATCCTCCAATTCTCGCATCATATCACGACATTTCCTTATTTATTAAGTGATTCTATTATACGCCTCGATTTCGGCAATCCACTTGTCGTTGTAAAGATGGCATTTTTGCATACATTATTCCTTTATGACTCTGTACTATGGCAGTTTAGCACGTTGTTCCTTCATTTGACGGCTGAGGACGGCCTATCACATTGCAGGGGGGGGGGGGGGGGGGGGGCGCAGGTGATCCCCATAATTTGCTGGCATACGTGTCAGGTTATCATTTGGAGAATTATGACTCGGTAATAGAAAATATTAATAGTATTTTGTTTCCCAATATGCATGGCTTGCTGTTCCAAAGCTATTTCCATGTTTTGCTATACAAAAATTAGCAGTAAGTTCGAAATTCGAACAGCTTGCTGTTCCATCCTCTTCTCTGTGTTTGCTAATAGTGAGCTAAAAATTTGAACAGCTTGTTGTTCCATTGCCATCTCTGTGTTTTTTTACAGTGCACTAAGCATGGGAGGAAGATCAATCCACCGTGAGCCACAGGTGTTGCTGGTCTCTGATGCTGCATGAGAGATCTTAGCAAGGGTAGGATGGATATTTTATCTTAACCGTCTACAACAATCCAACGAGATGGTGGCAATTGAGTTTTTATAGAACTTGCAAGAACATCATTCCATGGTGAGAGGGAGACAAATAGCAGTTACTGACAACATAATTGCAGAGGTTTCGGGACTGCCAGCCACTGGACCTGTGTGGACTCTGAAAAAGGTGAGACTACAGGATGTAGAAATTTTGAATAATATGACACTTATTCATAGAGATTATCCTGATTATACACTATTACAGAATACATGCATAATACATAACCTCCTCTACGTTGATCATCAATTTAGCAGCATTAAAAACAATGAAACATCAATCACATGCACGCATTAACACAGTATGTATCCCGGTGAAAGCTTAGAGCTAAAAACCCCACACTATCTGTATATTAATGATTGAGAACATGTAACAATACATAGTACAATACTCCTCACAAGTACTCAGTACTATCTCCACCTGTTACACACAATACAACTCAGATTTGATCTCCAAATCTCCTCCACTACTTGCCTGCCTCTATTGCACAATACCTGCAAGAGCATGAATGAATCCAAACTCGTTCCAAGTTCTATTTACCTTGGAAAATCACTCACACTGGAAATCACGTGAGCACAGGCTATATCACTGGGCATATACTGCGCAATCCCCATTGGCATACTCAATCCATTGATTGTGAAAGATCTCATGCACAACTATAGTCACAACTGATAGCAATCT
The DNA here is from genome assembly GCA_031772625.1 of Pinus tabuliformis. Lineage (NCBI taxonomy): Eukaryota > Viridiplantae > Streptophyta > Pinopsida > Pinales > Pinaceae > Pinus > Pinus tabuliformis. The sequence continues at coordinate 541,874,868 of CM062812.1, read as the reverse complement.
CAACCTCTAACACCTGTCTCCACTGAACTGTACATGCACTGACATGCAAATGAGTTAATTGATGTATTCTTCAGTTGTATTATGAGTTAATAATTAGTTCACATAACTCATCACTAGTCTATTTTCAATTAGACTAATTACAACTAGTTCAACCAAGTCAAACTGAACACAACTCCATCAACTCCACATCCAACTCCACCAAACTCAACTGCTTGAGTTCTAACTGAAGTCCTGCATGCAATAGCTCAACTGACCCACAAAGAATGCGTATTTCCTTCTGACAGCTGCATGTGCCACATCTGTAGCTCAAACTGAAGTGCTCCAAGAGGATAATATAATGTTTATAGTCTAATTATTATTATGAGACAATAATATTTGACTTTTCTATTTTTAGCCTGGCAGTCTAAATATAGACTTTGATCACTCCGTTGTGAACTGGAAATAGAAGTCCATCTGTTTTTTCCAACATGACCAATCATCCATAAACAACATCCTGCAACTCATAGACCATGATCCATATGTCTAAAAATAGACTTTGCGCCATAATTTGCCTGTGGGCCCACTTAGTGAAGGTGACTCCTTTCCACTAAGCTCCATCATCTTGTTGCATTCTCAACACTCCCTCTCAACAAGATATGGATTATTAGCAACCCCTATCCTGCCTCGGTGGTATTCAAATTTTCTCTTGGTGAGTGCCTTCGTCAAGATATCAACATCCCGATCCTCCGTTGGAATGTATGAAAGTAACATGATTCTCCGCTGCACACAATCTCTGATATGATGGTACCTGATGTCAATATGCTTAGATCTATCATGAAATACAGGATTAGCTGAGAGTTTAATGCAACTCTAGTTATCACAGTAAATCATAGTAGGCTCCAAGTGAGAACCGAACAAACCGACCAGAATCTTCCTCATCCATATAGCCTCGCATGCAGCCAAACTTGCTGCCATATACTCGGCCTCTGCTGAACTGAGTGCCACGGATCTCTGCTTCCTGTTGTACTAAGAAACTGCTGTCGACCCAATACTGAAGACCCCTCCTGATGTGATCTTGCTGTCCATTAGGCTCCCTGCCCAATTTGCATCCGTGAAGCCACATAGCTTCACCTCATCCTCCTGTTTGTACCACAAATCATATCCCGATGTGCCTCTCAAATAACGCAATACATGCTTGCCTACCTTCCAGAAGAGCTTGGTTGGCTTAACCATAGCTTGTGAAAGCTGGTTAACAGCATAGCATATATCAGGTCGTGTATTGACCAGATACATAAGTGACCCCACCACCTGTCGATAAACAGTGGCATCCACTTCTTCTGCCGAAGTGGCATCCTCCTTCCTCCAACCTCCAGGAAGAGGAGTATCAATAGGCTTGCAGCCATGCATGTTGAACTTCTCCAGTATCTCCCAAGCATGCTTACCCTAAGAAACAAATAGTCCATCACTGCGCTGCCATATTTCCAATCCTAGGAAATAATGAAGGAGGCCCAAGTCCTTCATCTCAAACTCCTTAGCAAGATCATCCTTGCATGAAAGTATCAACAGCTCATCACCCGTTAGAATCAAATCATCTACATAAAGATGATAAGTAACTTACCCTCCACCACAATCTGGTATAGGTTAGGATCCGCCTCACTCTTGGAGAATCCAAGTCTGGTGAAATAGCTGTCTATCTTTGTGTACCAAGCATGTGGTGCTTGTTTCAACCCATACAACGCTCTCTTGAGCCTGCACACATGCGACTCACTTCTGAAGATCTCAAAACCTTCAGGCTGCTCAATGTACACCTCCTCCTCAATGACTCCGTTGAGGAACACAATCTTCACATCCATCTAATGAATGTGCCACCCCATCTGCGCTGAGAGAGCAAGAATTGTCCTTATGGAAGAATACCTTGCGACAGGTGCAAAGGTCTCCTCATAATCGATCCCCTCTATCTGTGAAAAGCCTCGGGCAACAAATCTTGCCTTGTACTTCTCCACACTCCCATCAGTTGCCTACTTAACTTTGTAGATCCATCTCGAACCCACAACTGATTTCCCTTCCGGTCTTGGGACAATCTCCCATGCACTGTTTCTGACAATCGAATCATACTCTTCCACCATGGCATTTACCCATGTGGGATCCTCCACAGCTTCCTCGAAAGAGGATGGCTCAGTCACAACACATTTGCTCATAAGAGCCATGTATCTAGTGTACCGATCGGGTGACTTTCTCTACCTGCGTTGGGCTGTAGGTGGTCCTACAACTTTCTCTGCATCTTGAGCCAGTCGCTCAGCTTCTGTCAAGCGCTTTCACCCTCTAATGGTTGGTGCTGCATGACTGATCTCTTCCACTCCATGAACTTCGTCCTGTGGCTGGTCGATGTCCTGAAGCTCATCGTTAGGAACTAATAGCTCCTCATCTGCATGCAAGTGTGGCTCCCTCTCAAGCGAACACTTCATGGCTTTCTCCTCCTGAAATTTTATATCCTGTCGCACAATAATCTTACCACTGTCTGGAAAATACACACGATAGTTGTGGGGCGTATCAGCGTACCCCACAAATATCCCAACCTCTGTGGTTGGCTCCAACTTATTCCTGGCATCCTTCGTCACATGCATGTAAATGTTGGCACCAAAAATCCTCAAATGAGAAATATCAGGCTTCTTACCAGAATAAGCCTCCTCAGGTGTACTCATGCCAAGTTTCTTGTGAGGACAACGGTTCTACACATATACTGCAGTATTGCATGCTTCCACCCACAAGTGAAGGGGTAGGCCCTGATCATGCAACATCGCCCGTGCAGCACCCACGATCGTTCTATTCTTCTGCTCAGCAACCCCGTTCTGCTGTGGGTTATGGGGAGCTATGAGCTCTCTTCGAATCCCTTCGGCACTGCAGAAATCCTTGAACTCACCAGAGATGTATTCACCACAATTATCGCTCCTAAGAGCCTTCACCTTCTTCCCCAACTCCTTCTCGACCAGTGCTTTGAACTCACAGAACTTTGAGTATGCCGTGCTCTTCTTTTGCATGAAGAAGATCCAGCACTTACGAGAGAAATCATCATCAAAAATCACATAATACCTGTGTTTTTCTGTTGAAGCTACTGTGAAAGGTCCACACATGTCTGTGTCAATTCTCTCAAGGATGGTCATGGCGCGACTATCCTTCTCGTGAAAGGTGGCTTTCACAAACTTTCCCAAAGTACACCCCTTTCACTGATCTAACTGTGCAAGAGTGCCTTTAGGAAGCCCTGTAGTGATCTGCTACAGTATCTTCAAGGCTCCATGGTGAAGGTGACCCAATCTCCTGTGCCACAGCTTGCCATCATCCCAGCTCACCAATCCTTCTGCCTTGCATGCCATTGTTGAGCAATCATCTACATGCAACTGATAAAGGTTCTTGACTCGAACCCCTATCTTCCGGGTTTCTCCAGTTGTCTTACTGCACAGGAAAGCCTTTCCCTCGCTGAAAAACAACATCATATCCCTTGTCTTCTAACATCGCCACAGAGATAAGATTCTTCTTCAATCCTGGAACATGCATCACTTCCTTCAATACGAAGGGTTTACCAGACTCCCTCTTAAAGGAAATGGTACCGATACCGGTCGCACTGTATCTACCATCATCGCCCATCTCGATGTGCACTCCAAGATCTTTCTCCTCCAGATCAGAAAACAAATCTCGATCTCCCATCATGTGAAAAGACGCACCACTATCCAAGAGTCATACCGATCCCATCACACTTGATGTCAAGCTTGCGATCAATGAAAAATCGAGCTCAAACTACGAGGCTAGAGCCTCTCCTGCTACCGATCCAGCAGCTTGCTTGTTCTTCTCCTTCTGCAGACAATTAGTGGCATAGTGTCCGTGCTGGTGATAGTGAAAGCACTTCACCTTGGACATATCCTGCTTCTTGCCTTTCTTACTGGAATGAGAAGCCTTCTTTTTCTTCCCCTTCTTTGCTTTGGCAACCAAAGTGAAATTTTCTTCATCAGTTCCCTTTGATGAAGATCTGTCCCTGGTATTCCGCCTGATCTCCTCCTGCACAAGATCTGACCAAAGTCTCTCCCATCCTCGCAATTTCTCCCGACCATTGACAGAGTCCTGATAGGAATGCCAACTCTTCGGAATACCAAGGAGAGCCAAGCTCACCAAGTCCTCATCATCGATAGCCACCCCCACACTTCCCAGCTCATCCCAGCATTGGATGAACTTCATGAGATACTTGGGCATACTGTCTCCCTTCTCACATTTGATGTTTCTGAGTTTATCCTTGAGCGTTAGGTTCCTCTGATCGCTCTTGCTTTGGAATAGATCTGTCAATGCTTTCCACATCAATTATGGAGAAGCCTTTCCATGCAGGCTGGACACAATGTGATCCTTCACACCCTCCAACAGAGTCCTTCGACACTTTGCTGTCTTCTTTTGCCAAGCATCAACCTGCGCAGCATCAGTAGGCTTTGGGACATCATTCTCTATGAACTCCTTTAGCCCATTGTCATCTAACACTGCCTCCATCCTGTCCTTCCATGAAATATAGTTCGAGCTTCCCTCAAGAGCATACTCCAATCGTAATCTGTTGAAAGACATTGCAACGTTGACACCAAGAAAACACTGCTGCAAATTCGAATTCCACTAGCTCCAAACTCAACCGCCTCGGATCTAAGATTCGTGAGAACAAAGTATTTCTCGTACAAAGATTGACTGTATGGGCTTTTACCTTGGAAAAAGTTCCAAGTTCTATTTACCTTGGAAAATCACTCACACTGGAAATCACGTGAGCACAGGCTATATCACTGGGCACATACTACGCAATCCTCATTGGCATACTTAATCCATTGATTGTGCAAGAACTCATGCACAACTATAGTCACAACTGATAGCAATCTCAACCTCTAACACCTGTCTCCACTGAACTGTACATGCACTGTCATGCAACTGAGTTAACTGATGTATTCTTCAGTTGTATTATGAGTTAATAATTACAGATAAAGCCCTAGATCAACCTGAAGGTGGTAGGGTTTTTCTTCCTTACATTCATGGAGTTACAGATAAGATTGCGAAAGTCCTAAGGAGGAAAAACATAAGCACGCAATTCTCAGCCCCTGGAACAATTTAATATTGATAAACATCAACTTAAAGGGGTCTATAAAATCGATTGCTCATGTGGGAAAAGCTACATTGGTGAAACGGGTCGCTCCCTGCAGACGAGACTTAAGGAACATGGAGCTGATATTAAAAATGAAAGGTCTCGTTCTTCCGCCCTTGCAGAACACTCGTCGAAAACTAAGCACCATGTCTTCTTGGAAAACGCCTCCATTATCGCTAAAGAAGAGCAACACCATAAACGAAAGATCAGAGAAGCTCTTGAAATTATCAAACACCCGCATAATCTCAACAGGGACAGTGGTATGGAGATCAGTGGAAGCTGGTTTCCCCTGATCAAAGAAAAATTAACCCATTATCAATATAATAATAATAATAATAATAATAATAATAATAATTAATAATTCTCCTTTAAACTCTACAATATTAATTAATTAAGTTTTTAATTTAAATCCCTTATTAAATTCATATTATAAAAACATCTATTTTAACATAATAATAATAATCATTAAATATTTATTCTTTCCATAATAATAATAATCATTAAATATTTATTCCTTGCTTTGTTTTTTAACTAGTTATTTCCTTTAACTGAATTCATATGTATTTAATTAAAATAAACCTTTTTTAAACCTTGTAAGTAAATAATTTTAGTTATAAATATTGATTGTTTAATGGATATAAATTACTAGGTTAGATTAACATGTGCTTTAATTATGGTATTTACTTAACTAGAATACTATTTATAAGATAAAAATTATTAAGTAAATATAGAATATTTAATAAACATAATTAGTGTATGAACTTATCATAATTAATAAAAATGTTTTAAATTTAGAGGAGATCTAGTTCACCTTTGGACCCTGAATTTTAATAAGTATTACACAGTTACCTATTGTAACTATTTTATAAGAATATTTGTAATTTAATACTATTTATTATATCTAAATAATAATAAATTTAGGTTATTTGAAAAAATTTAATTTATTAATGACCTTTATATTTAATTTACCTTATTTATATTTAATTTACCTTATTTATTAATGACCAATAATTCTTGTTTACCTTTGGACCCCTTGGGTTTAAACAGTTATTATTAAATTAATACACACTTACCGATTGTAACTTAATTCTAGGAATAATAGTAATTTAATACGATTTAATTTAAATAATTTGGGGATAATATTAAATATAGGTTATTTAATAAATATGATGATATAATGACCATTATATTTATTACTCAATTAACTAATAATAATTAATGCTTCTATTAATAAAAATCAAGGGTTTGACTTTGATCCTCAGGTCAAAATTAGCCGTTGGAGTCTCTGCACACTCTATTTAATCAAGCTTAGCCTGATCAGTTCTTCAACTTGTCCTGACGATGAACCACACTGGTTGGTTCGAAACGCGTCGACAAAAGATTGATTATGTGATTTTGCCGAAGATATCCAGACAAAGTCAATAATAATCAATATAATTAATTATTATATTAATATAATTAATTATTATATTAATTATTATATTAATAATAATTAAAAATAATTAATCATATTATTTAATAATAATTAACAATAATTAATATAATAATGAATTAAATTATATTATTTAATTATAGTTATAATCATATTAATTAAATAATAGATTATATTAATATAGTAATTAATTATATTAATTAATAATAATTAATTATATTAAGTAATAATAATCAATTATATTAACTAATAATTATTAATAATAATTAATAAAATTAATAATAATAAATAATTAATATAATTAATTACTATATTAATTAATTTTTATCAATCATTATACTAATAATTAATTATTATATTAATTATTACATTAATATTAAAAAAAAATTAATATAATTAATTATTATATTAAATAAATAATAATAATTTAAAATAAACAATTATAATCATTTCATTATAATCATATTAATTAATATAATAATAAATTATATTAATATAGTAATAATAATTTAATTATATTAAGTATTAATAATCTATTATATTATCTAATAATAATTAATATAATTAATGATAAATAATTAATATAATTAATTACTATATTAATTAATTTTTATATTAATCATTATACTAATAATTATTTATTATATTAATTAAAAATAATAATAATAATAATAATAATAATAATAATAATAAAAATAAAAATAAAAATTAAAAAAAAAATTAAAAATTAAAACTAATTAGAATTAATTAAAAATTAATTATTCAATTTAATCATGAGGGAGCTGACTTCTCAAAAATTGAGAGCCGACCTTCTCTTCCCTTCTTTCCCTATTTAAACCCTTATAGTCTGCTCTTCTTCTATCAAAGCATTCAAGTTGTCCTGATGATGGATCCCAGTTGGGATTCGAAACGTTGGCAGAAAATGGTTCTTACTGTGGATTCTCTGGTGACTAATTCAAAAAAGTTAATAATTAGTTCACATAACTCATCACTAGTCTATTTGCAGTTAGACTAATTACAACTAGTTCAACCAAGTCAAACTGAACACAACTCCATCAACTCCACATCCAACTACACCAAACTCAATCGCTTGAGTTCTAACTGAAGTCCTGCATGCAATAGCTCAACTGACCCACAAAGAAAGTGTATTTCCTTTTGACAGCTGCATGTGCCACATCTGTAGCTCAAACTGAAGTGCTCCAAGAGGATATGATAATGTTTATAGTCTAAATATTATTATGAGACAATAATATTTGACTTTTCTATTTTTAGCCTGCCAGTCTAAAAATAAACTTTGATCACTCCACTGTGAACCAGAAATAGAAGTCCATCTATTTTTCTCAACATGACCAATCATCCATAAACAGCATCTTGCAACTCATAGACCATGATCCATATGTCTAAAAATAGGCTATGCGCCATAATTTGCCTACGAGCCCACTTAATGAAGGCGACTCCTTTCCACTAAGCTCCATCATCTTGTTGCATTCTCAACATGGGACACCATGAAAATATTCCAGGATGAAGGGCAGAACCTGACTGTAAAAGGGAAGGGAGTTTTACCGGCAACCTTGGGAGAGCCATGGGCGGAATCGGCGAGAATTATCCAAAGCTACATCACTTGTGACGGTAGAAAAGACATGGTAAGACTAAGCCATCTTAAACTTTTAGTTGTGTTAAAGCAAAAATGCGCTATGAATTTGCCTGTGTTTTTGAATTCTTTATTACATGATGTTGCCCGAAGTATGAAGAAATCTCGCCATTTAGAGTCAGTAGTAAGCCACCATGGGTTAATATGATTAATAGTCAGCCATAGCCTTGCCCAACAACAGAGTAGTTGGGAAGAAATGATTTTCACGATAGACGGAGGACTGGCTTTGCTAGCCCCAAAACGAAAACATGTTGCCTGTACATCGAGCAGGCCTCTGAAATGAAGGAAATCTGTTAGACTGGCAAGGATCAGGGGCACGCTGATAAATCGCCAGGAAGACAGTAATCAGCTTGTGGAGATACACGATTCAGGAGATGAAGAACCCCCACAATTGGAAGGTGGGGAAAATGAAAGAGAATTGGAGGAAAATGATGAAGGAGAACCAGAGGAAGAGAATGAGCAATCCGGTCAAGAGAAAGAGGGAGGAGATCAATGCAGTGAAAGTCCACTACAAAACCCGTTGCAAGAAGACGAGTTTGCCCAGATTCTGGCTAATATGGGCGAATATGTCCAAGCTCATAGCCCACCTAACCCCCACACCGAAGAAGGACCACAAGAGCACTCTGCCCAAGATAAAAGTGCATCCGAGGAACTGTGTGATTAGGAGGAAGGAGAAGAGGATTGCCTTGATCATGATGAGAGCATATCTGGGACAAAGAGTGATGAGAATGAAGAAGAGGAACAATCTGTTCCTAGTCAGAATACACCAGAAGAATTTCTCGATGAAGAAGGGGTAGAAGAAGAGGATACCCAAGAAGCAGCTGAGCAAGCTAGGGTTTCTACCCCTGAACAACCTGGTCAGCATAGCACTGAAGAAGCACCCCAAGAAGAAAATAAGGAAATTAGCCAAGACGAAGGTACAACACTTGAGGTACAAAGCCTAGGCCCTAGTAAACGAATGGCTACTCCTTCCAAGAAAACAAAGGAAATTAAAAGATTGTGAAAGGAACAACAGAGACTGCTTAACATGATTAAGCAACTTCAACAACAGATAAGGGTTTTGAAAACAGGGAAGAAGTCAAAAGGGACCTCTATGGTAAAGCATGCAACCGCTCAGACAAAACCCCATAATAAAAATATCAAGAGGACGCAATTCCAACCTAATATTCAAAATCGAAAGGAACAACATCTGGTTGTTGCCCATGTCGAAGTACAAACAGATAACATATCGGCCTGTGACAAGGAAATTCAGACAGAGGCACCGTCCTCTAAGGAAACTCGGACCATAAAGATGAGATGTTGTGATAAGAAGATCCAAGTAGATCTCTCGCCTACAACTATTATGTTGGATAATGACACAAGGACAGTAACTCTGCGGACAGATTTGGCACAAGCCTAGCAAACAATAGAGAAACTTACAGAGCACACTGTCCCTTGAGAAAAATATGAGCAATTACAATAGCAGCTGAGGAACGCTAACATATCCGAAAGGCAGGCCTTTGAAGGATGGCGAAAGGCAGAAGAAAGAGTAAAAAAGGTAACTCATAGACTAGACGTAGTCATCAAACAAATGGATACCTTATGCTCTCTGTATACTGATGTTCCAGCGTGTAGGGCACCTTCTAGGAACAATGCTTTGTTTTTAATGGAAAGATATTTACAATTTAAAATTAAAGCTGTCAAAGAAGGAGTACTTATAGAGATAAACACCATTGATGACTTCATAAATTGTTGTAAGCATTACGGGGTGAAAGTTCAGTGATTGTTATGTGAATTCTATTTGCACAATCTTGTAATAGATGGAGAAACAGAACAGAACCCTAGCCCTTTTGTGGGTGATGTCCAACTGCAGGCATTCATTTCTTTTGGTGTTAATCAAATAAAGTGGCTTAAAGACTACAATGTCTTTCAAAGACAGGAGAATGGATTAGACCTATGGGTGAGAGGCGAACCTAGAGACCCACAACAATTATGGAATAAACATAGGAGCTTAATGAGAACTCAGGGAGTGATCAAGGCATTGGAACCTATCCACAAAGCAGTCATACGGAAAGGGGTAGAATACTTCTTTACTATCAAAGACCTCACCATAGCAGCAGCCAAATTTCAATACCAGACTTCTAATCTGAACATCCAAAACCGAGAACCATTCAATTATGAGAACTTTAAGCTAGATGTTGACCGCTTGGGTATCTACGGTGACCTCGTTTTGAGAGAAGGCCCGTCTTGGTTAGGCTGTAGGTTTAGAAGTCCAATTATTTGGTACTCTGCACCAGGATATCAAGCCTTATATGAAATGTGTGAAGGTCAGACAAGATATTTTCTTGAATTCCTAGCTAGCCATCATGGTTGTATACCATCTCATGAGATCCCTTCTCCAGCCTATTCCCTAACTGCCTTGCATGTCAATTACAATGTTTTCATGAGGGCATGAAAAGGGTAAGCAAGGGGGTGTGTTGAGCACTAGAGAAGGTATGTAATTACCACTTATTTTGTCATCTTTTCCTTAAATTCATAACTTCTTTACATTATGAAATAGGTATATGGTGAAAGATTATGATAAAGTCTAGAAGATTTGTGCGCAACGTAAAATGACCAATAATTACCCTTTTCCTATGCAGAAAAAGGAGAAAATGGAAGATCTCCATTCCAAAGGAAAAGACAAGACAAAGTTAACTCCTGTCCCTTTGACAGGGAACCGCATCCAAACGAGGCAATCCAGATTGGAGCGCATAAGCTAGGAAAAAGAAGAGGAGATACCAAATCAGCGCTAGAGAACAAGAAGATAACTAAGAGCTAACAATATGGTGAATCGGATCCTGAGAGATCGCTACCTTAACAATTCTCTGTATCATTGACATCTCCACTCGACTGCTATAAGAAGGGGCAGCATTGCTAGCCCAGGGGATGAACTATTGTTGTTTTTATGAAATTCACTCTTGTAACTTAAACTTTGATCATCGACTCTCTTTAAAAGAGCGATTGTTGTAACTCTATTTTGATGCTTAATATATACACTTTTTTGTTGTTCCATCTTTGATTCTGGAGTAATCTTAAGTAGTGTGTCCCTCGAGGCTAAGGGCCCGACCCTGGTGGATCACTTGCTCCTGTACCATTATTTTCCGATTCGTGTGTGGTTTGATTTCTCTTATTCGCTCTGTTCAGTAATCTGTTGTTCCTTATTATTTCACATATCGGTTCTATTATATTTCGTTCCTATTTGAATAGTAATGTTATTCTCTGCAACAGGAATGTTATGCTATTCATTCTAAATTTATATCGCATCGTTGTTCCTTTAACAAAATGATATTATCATATAACATTGATGTTCCTTCCAGATTGCCATTTTTGTTCGATTATAGAGGGATAGTGCTGTGTATCTATAAATTGGTATTACTGTGTATTTACCTACGGTTTACTCCTAAATGTGATTGTTGTTCATTTGGGATTGTTGTTCCACCGTGATCGCAATTGTTGTTTCCACATACCGTGATTAACAAATATTGTACTGAAACTCAAATCACTGTTCCTTTCAATATAGAAATGTTGTGTGTAATATTTGATCTGGTTTGCTGTGCATTTACATTTGATTCAGGTTGTTGTTCAATATTTCATTTCCTTTAGTTTGTTGTCCCATTTCTGTTTGTTGTTCGAATCATTTATAAAGTAAAGATTGTTGCTTAATTCCTATAGATTACAATTACTGCCTCATTCATTTCTGTAGATTAAAGATTTGTTGTTCAATCTTGTTAAGTAGATTAGTTGTTGTTCCTTTTTCTATCATTTGAATTATTGTTGCTTTGGTATGAATAGAACAATCTGAAACTGTAGTGAACATTGACTATTGTGTCCAGTTCCCAGGCTGATGATCTTTTCTTTTCAATTACATCAGTTTACAAAGGGAAGAGTTATTATTACTGAACCCTTGACTGATGAAGTACTGTAGTTTCTTCATTGAATGATTTAGTTATGAGAATTTCCAGTTCTTGCCATTTCATTTAGAAGCTTGTTTTCAGCATTTAGTTACTTTTGCAGAAGCACTATACTACTAGCATTACTCTGACAAATGACCACCTCAAACTGAGTACACTCTTTGAGATAACAAATCGTACCTATATTGATAATTAATGTAGGGTAATTAGAGGTGAAAAAGACCCTTTTTATTGCTCGACAATTGGGCAAATTAATTTTTACAATAACTTCCTCATTCGAAGTCCATTTTTGCCCATTCAAATTGCGTTAGATTCAGAGTGAAAAGATCTATGCAATGAGAATATTTCCAAGAGCATCCTTTGAATTTCATTTTCCTCTGTGAGGAAAATTCATAGACTTAGAAGTTTATGTTAGATCCATTTTGGATCACAACATCCCCCCATACTGCTTCGGGTTAGACTTCAGTCTGTGCTTCGCAGATTGATGCCGAAAGGGCCAGTAGTGTAGGGATTTGTTTGGCTAAACTTAACTCGAAACCTAGGTTAGGACCCACTAAGCCAACAAATTCTTACGTTGCTGGGACTGGGATCTAAATAAAGAGATGTGTGATGTCACATCATTAGAATCCAACTAAGAAGGAAATTGAAGATTGGTTGGACAGAAAGATCCATGAATTCACAGTGCAAGAAAACAAAAATCCACGATTGTGAAAGAATAGTGGTTGGAAAGATATTTGTACATAGATATACACAAAATCTTCTTATGTTCCTTACCAATCGAATTATACGAGTGGATCGCTAAATTGGCAGACGACCGTGGAAGGTGGAGGCTTGACAGTCCAATAGTGTGGACCTCGGAGTTAGTGCGGATATTGGAAGCCTTTCAAGACAAGATCACATGTGTTTTCAATCATTGGATTGATCACATCATAGGAGGGTTTTTGAAAAAATTCGTGGTCGATAGCTTGGTCAACTACAACAAAGCAGTATTGACGATGAGACTTGAGGAGGGGGCGAACTGGAGAAAAATCACGTTGTAATGGTTTGAAGAGATTTAGCGACTATTACTAATGGAGAAACGCAGGGGAGGGAGCTCCCCTCCCTCCTACAAAACTGTTGTGGCCAATAGAGGCAAGTCCCCTCTGGGAAAAGTCAAATATTCAGAGGAAGGGGAATAGAGGGGCGCAGAACCAAGGAAAATGTCAGTACTAAAGACAAAGAAGAAGAAGACAAAAGCCAGGGCACAAGGAACAATAAACAAAAGGGACCGTGCAGACCGAAAATGGAGGTCACTCCTAGAGTAGTGTTAAACAATCCTACGCTTCAGGAACATAGAGAACACATGGGGACCTACGCTATAATCTGCAAGTTTATGGGATTATGGCTCATAGAAAAGGCATTGCAGTTATGGATCAAGTATCACTGGAAACCCAAAGGAAGTATAGACTTGCATCTAGGGTCCAAGGGATTTTTCACTGTGGTGTTCACAAACATTGAAGACAAAGATAGAATATTCGAAGGAGGACCCTATTTTTATGCAGCAGCTGGCCTCTATATGCAGCCTTGGAAGATGAACTTTGTGCCAGAGTGGGAGTCTTTCACTTCAGTTCCGGTCTGGGTAAGACTTTATTCTCTTCCTCTTGATTATTGGCAAACTAAATCACTTGCTGCCATAGGTAACAAACTAGGACGTTTTGTCAAAGCTTCGGAAGCCACAAGAAGGGGCAAATACACTTCCTATGCTAGGATCTATGTAGAAATGGATCTATCAGGAGCGCTTCCGGATGAAGTCATCTTGGAAGTTTTTGATGAGGAATGGGTTCAAACAGTAGACTATGAGCATATCCCATTCAGATGTCGTAAATGCCATGAACATGGACACTTGTTCAGAGATTGCCCTCTTAGTCAAGCAGAAAACAAAGGCAAACCTAAGGAAATGAAGGATACAGATAGCTTCCAGAAAGTTATAAGCAGAGGAAAAGGCGGCAAAAAAGGATCAAGGCAACTACATAATGAGGAGCAAAAGGTTAGTGAAAACAGGTATCAAGTACTGGAGGAAAATATAGAAATGGCAAATGAAGACCAATCTATGGAGGACAGCCCTAATGGAATGGAAACGGAGACTAAAGAAGATTGCAACCCATCACAAGAGACGGATAATAAGAAAGATACCATACCGAGTGAACTGGAACTCGAGATGGATCAGGAGATGACCCAAAGCGAAACAGATCTGGAAGATCATGAGCTTCAGGAAATTCTAGATAAGGAACATCTAGATCTGGAAGGGTTCCTGAGGCAGGGATCCACGGGAGGGATAGATTCACTACCCCAAGAAGACTGCAACAAAATTCAGCAGCTATTCTTATGGAAAACTCAAGAAAGAGATTTAGCTAATGAAAAAACCATTGAAAAAATGGAACACAGAGGAGTTAAAGTAATGAAAACTACTCCAGGATTAGCAACAAGAAATGCAGGAAAAAAGAGAGGTAGGAAAAAGCAAAAGGACCTCTTGATGGAGTGTGGCAAGTTAATGATAGACTCAGGTAAGATGAAAGACCTAACTAGTTACTCATTTACAAATATTTAAATATGAAGCTTACATCATGGAATATCAGAGGTCTAGGTAGTAAAAGAAAACAAAGAATGCTCAGTCATAGAATGAAACTGGAAATGCCAGATGTTATCTTCATCCAGGAAACGAAATGTTCAATCCAGAAAATAAAACAAATCCACAGCAAATGGCTCAATAGATTTGATTTCCTAGAGGTTAAAGCTGAAAACACAGCGGGAGGCATTCTTACTCTGTGGAACCCAAGGAAAATCAGCATAACAGATGCAGAAGCATCTAGAAACTACTTATCAGTGGTCATTCAACCAATGGGGGAATCAAATACCTTCCTGGTCACGAATGTTTATGGTCCTCAAAGAATAGATGACAAACTCAAATTGTTAGACTCCCTTATTGATCTTAGGCACAGACAGGCTGGGATGCCTTGGATCATGGGAGGGGACTTTAATATGATCAAATCGCTCTCGGAAAAAAAAGGAGGTACCAGAGCGCTCAACAAAGACTCCTTAGCATTTCAGACTTTCATAGAGGAGATGAAACTGGTTGATTCAGACCTTAACAATGGATTTTTTACTTGGAACAACAAACGAGGAGGTAAGGCATAGGTAGCCTCCAAATTGGATAGGTTCATGATTTCAGAGGAGCTATTGCTTACAGATAAAGAAATTACAGCAATGGTCCTTCCCTTTGGAGGTTCCGACCACTGGCCGATTCAACTGGAAATCAAGGGTTTGTTTTCTCCCAGGAACAGGCCCTTCAGATTCGAGAATATTTAGCTCTCTCACCCGGATTTCATTAGCAATATTGAAAAATGGTGGTCGGAGGACTTGCAATTCTAGGGCTCGAAAATGTACCTCCTTCACAAAAGACTTAAGCATGTCAAATTCAGACTAAAAGAGTGGAACAAAAAGGATTTTGGCAACATTTTTGTGAACAAAAGATCTTTGGAAATCAAATTACAGGAACTCAACCAGGCTCTGATCAAAGATGGCTTTGACAAAGTCAAAAGTGATCAGGCTGACAATTATCACCAAGAATGGGATAATTTATGCAAACAAGAGGAAATATTCTGGAAGCAGAAATCTAGAGTGCAATGGCTCAAGGAAGGAGAGTGGAATACAAGATTCTTCCACAGATCCACGATGGCCAACAGAGCACACAATAGAATATCAACGATAAAGGATGAGAATGGACAGCTACAGAACACCCATAAGAGTATTGAAGCCGTGCTTGTACAGTATTTCCGAAATATCACCCGAGAAAACAATCCAGATAGAGAACATTACATCCAGGAAATTACAAGGCATATTCCCAAGTTAGTGTCTAGAGAGGATAATTTTAATCTCAACAGACCTGTTACTGAAGAGGAAGTTAGTGAGGTCCTCAAAGATATGAAGAACTGCAAAGCACCAGGTCCGGATGGTTTCAATGTGGATTTCTTTAAAGCTTGTTGGCACATTGTTAAACAGGACATTCTGGATGTAGTGGAAGACTCCAGATCTAGTAAAACGATCCTGAAAGCCCTCAATACTTCATTCATCTCTCTAATCCCCAAACAGGAATCGGCCCAAACTGCAGAAAAATATAGACCCATAGCTTTATGCAATGTGGTTTACAAGATAATCTCTAAGGTAGTGGAAAATAGACTTAAACCTCTCCTTCCTTCTTTAGTTTCAGAGGAACAATCAGGTTATGTGGAGGGCAGACAAATCTTAAATAACATCATTCAAGCCCATGAGGTGGTCCACACGCTTACCAGCAAAAAATAGGCGGGGATGATAATTCAATTAGATATAGCAAAAGCCTATGACAAGGTTAATTGGAGCTACATCAAAAAGGTTCTCAGGGCTTTTGGGTTCGACCACAATTGGATCCGTTGGGTCATGGCTCTGGTGACCTCTTCCAGTTTTTCAATTTTGGTGAATGGCTCCCCCTTAGAGATCTTCATTCCTTCTAGAGGCCTCAGGCAGGGAGACCCGCTCTCTCCCTTTCTTTTCATTCTCATGATGGAGGGACTGGGCAGATCTATTAAGCATGCCAAGGAAATGGGAAAAATCAAAGGTCTTCAATTAACGGAAAATGGTCCAGCTCTGACTCACCAACAATTTGTAGATGATACCATGCTGCAAGGGCTCCCCACTGTCAAAGAGGCTTTAGCCTATAATCTAATCTTGAAGGAATTTGCTTTGGGCACAGGTATGGAAGTCAATCTTTTCAAGTCAAAAATTTTCTTCTTAAACACTAATATTGCTATTCAGAGAAATATTTCAAGAATTCTGGGCTTCCAAAGGGATTCCCTCCCCACAAAGTATTTGGGAATTCCTCTCACAGACAGACCAATGCACAAAAGTATCTGGGAACAGACGGTTAACAAATTGCTTGACAAAGTTAAAAATTGGACTTTTCGGGTCTTGAATCTGGCAAGCAGGTTGGTTTTAACAAAGGCGGTTCTACAATCGATCCCAGTTTTCATGTTATCAGCCCTCCCAGCTCCCAAAGGCGTTTTAGAGAAATTTAGAAACATTCAAAGAGATTTCCTCTGGGGTAAAGAAGAAACCAGGAAGAAATGGGCACTGGTCTCTTGGGACAAAATCTGTAAACCCAAGGGACAGGGGGGTCTAGGCTTGGACAATCAGGAGATTCTCAATAAAGCTCTAGGAGCCAAGCTTTGGTGGCGCTGGGTTCAAGAGCCACAAGCTCAGTGGGCAAGAATCTGGAAAGAAAAATACGCCAGCTCTTGGCACAATAAGGATCTAATAAGAATGTCTAGCAATGTGAAAGGGTCTCACATCTGGAATAGAGCCTAGGATAACAGAAGCCTTGTTCAAAATAACAGCTTCTGGGAAATCAGGGCTGGAGATCTGGCACTCTTTTGGGAAGACAAGTGGCAGCAAGAACCAATACTGTTAACAGAGGACTTTGTGAGTCTCAAGCGGGAAACAGACAATCAAGGGCTAAATAAAGTCAAGGATTTCTGGGATCTGACTCAGACCTCAGGAAAATGGAGAAGCTGGAGTAAACTTGATTATGGAGATGATAACCCCATGAAAATTAAGGCAGAGGCTCTTGGGAGCTTACTTAAACAAAGAATGATTTTAGCCACAGAGGGGCAGGATCAATTGAGATGGGGCAATAACAATAAAGGTAATTTTGATCTTAAGGAAGCCAAAAGTATTCTTCTTGGGCTTGATTACAGTGCTCCAGACAAGACATGGCAGATCCTCTGGAAGCACCAAGGTTGGATGAAAATCAAGATTTTCATGTGGTTGGTTCATCATAAGAAAATTTTAACTTGGGATAACATACGGAAAAGGGGAGTCATGGGGCCCTCCAGATGCCAGCTTTGTGAAGAGAAGGAGGAAACTATGGAGCATATTCTTAACAGATGCTCTTATACTACCTGGTTATGGGATTCCTTCTCTTCCATTTTCCAGCAGTCAGACAGGGACAGTAGTAGTATCACTAATACCCTAAACAATTGGAGAGTTAACTTTTCAGAGAATGAGTTCATTAATCTGGCCTGGGCCTTCACGCCAAGCTTCATAATCTGGAATATTTGGAAAGAACGGAATAAAAGGATTTTCAAAAGTGAAAAGTCCACCCCACAAGGTCTTTTTAATCTTATCCTGAAACAGCTTCGGGAGACTGTTAGTACCACGGTTCAAAATCTCCCCAAAAATCCTCCCTCGATGTCTGAGCTGAAAATTCTCAGACAATTGGGATTGAAAGGGATTATTCCTCAAAGTCTAAGCAGAAAGGACACAGCAACGGATATAGGGAAGGAGTTCTGACAACCTCCACCAAAAGGTTATCTGAAATACAATATTGATGGGGCTTCAAAAGGCAATCCGGGAACAGCTGGTTTTGGAGGAGTTTTAAGAGATGAAGAGGGCAAAATCATATTCATCTTCCATTATCATCTTGGCAGAGCCACTAATAATATGGCAGAATTAATGGTGCTGGAACAATGTCTGGAGTTTCTTATCCAGCATCATTGCTCAAATGTCATCGTTGAAGTGGATTCAGAGATTACTATCAACTCTGTGAAAAGAATCAATTGTGGTACTCGGCCGGAGAAAGTTTCTAATCACTGGAAACTTCTCCTAGTTTACCAAAGAATCTAGGTTCACCTCCAAAAGCTGCGAACGGTGAGTTTCAACCATGTACGATGTTCGACCAATAAACTAGCGGACCTTCTTGCCAACCAAGGGGTGAACAATGCAGCAAGTGGGATAGCATACAAATGGCGGGAGACTCCTCAAAATCGTTTAAAGGCTCTCTGTGAGGAACAAGCTACGGAAGACAAGGAAATGTTTTGTTATCGGACCCAGATAGCAAGTATTAATTAATTTCTCTGGCAAGTTGCTTCTAAACCTTTTGGAATGTATTTGATAAAAAAACATTCAAGGGTTTGTCTTTTGCCCTACCAGAATCAGGTGAAGGGCAGTCTCAGATTCTCGGAGAACATTTTAAGGGGTCACTTCTCCAAGGAGCTTAGTTTTGGGGACAGATACAGTGGAAAGAACAACTGGAATTTGGGAAATAGTTTGCAGGCTATGATTTTCCCCCCTCTTCCCACTTTAAATTCTGAAAACCACGCTTGGATCGGCTTTCTGGTGATCGCGCGTCCCATAAGCGGTATGTGGTTTTCGAGTTTTGGTAGCGATCCCATAGAGAGGGCGACACGTGGGCAAGGGTGGGACTTGGATACCGCCATCGATCGCACACTATTCTTCAGACAAGTTGGGGTGCGCGAAATGTTCCCTAGCCGTTGGATCCAGCAGCAAAGATCAACGGCCGAGAATGCTGGTGTGGTTTTGATCACACGTCCCATAAGCAGTATGCAGTTTTCGAGTCTTGGCAACAATCCCATAAAGAGGGCAACACATAGCAAGGGTGGGATTTTGATACCACCATTGATTTCACACTTTTCCTCAGACAAGTTGGGGTGCACGAAATGTTCCATGGCCGTTGGATCTAGCAGTAAAGATCAATGGCCGAGAATGCTAGTGCAGTTTTGTGGGCCCGATGAGTACTATTCATCTTTTCCTTTTGGCACGTCCTCTCCCTTTTTTGTGGGGGGTGAGCTACGCGTGAATGGTGTTGTTTGTGTTTAGTTTGTAGCCTTGGAAAATGTACATGTATGATTTTTCTCTTGTGGGTGGAGGCTTCGGTAGCCTTCCTTGGCATCTACTCTTCTTGTAAAAGTTTTGGATGGTTGTACATATTTGTAATCTTTCTTTTGATTTAAAGAAATATAAGGTTCAATGCTTGCTTTAGCAAAAAAAAAAAAAAAAAAACTACAACAAAGTAGAGAGACGCTTCTTCAAGGGACCGCAAGGTAAGTATTTAAGATCTTTGAATACTTGGATTAAGATGCTCTTGTGTAAAAAGCGGGTTATACAATTACCTTGATGTTTGGAGCTACGCGAAGCAGAAATATCTTCAGGGATAGAGGGAGAACATGCCCTAAATATTGAACCAACTTTGAGTGACGACGAAAGAGAAGCACATGCTTCACCGCAGAGCACTGTCTAGTTAATAAGGCAAGGGTTCCCATGAATACCCCATCCACCCACATCACCTCCATCTTCACATCCACAATATACACCTTCACCCACACTGCCACCACCTTCACCATCGTTCAATATGGAGAATACAGTGAAGTTTCCCATTTTCAAGGGCTTGGGAAATGAGGACCCAGACCAGTTCTGGTTCATTGCAAAGGTTGTGTGGCAAGCCCAGAATATTACAGATGATCAGATGAAGAAAGAAACATTTGTTACTGCGTTACAGGATCACACGCTAACATGGTACATTAAGTACTATAACGATAACCCAACGGCTATGTTGGCAGACATTCAGACAGTGTTGAATAAGGAATTCAGTAGGCCCAAGTCTGAAGTGCAATTAGTGGTTGGATTCAAGGAAATCATGATGAGGCCTGGTGAAATGCTCTGGGAGCTAGATCAGAGATTGACATGATAGATCCGTCAAGCTAACATGAATCTTACAGATGGGAAACACAACGAATGGTTTGTAGCTTCTCTCTTGCCTCACCTAAGGGTTGCGTTATCATAGTAAAAGATTGGGACCCTGATAGAAGCACTAGAGATTGTGATGAGATTGCATCAAATGCCAATTCATGATGCTACTTTGGGAGTTCAGCAGATTCATGCAGAGTTGCAGAACCTTTGCCTAGAGTTTCATGTTGGAAATAATACTGAGAGGGGGGGTGAATCAGTATTATCTAGCAATTTAATAAATCTTCCTTATTTGATCTTTGAATTATTTTAGCATGTCAGTACCATAAAATAATGAGCATGAAAAACAGATAGTCACACCAAAGAACACAAGATGTAAGGTGGAAACCCAATGTGGGTGAAAACCACCTGCTGCAATATGTCTCTATCTTCTTTCAATTTAGAAACTTCTTTTACAATGATTTTGTACTGGTGCAGTCCTTTACCAGTACGCAGGCTGCAACCTACAGAGAGCTACAACTCTCTCTCTCTCTCGTTTTCCAGTCTACTCCTGGAAGGGAGCTACAACCCCCTACTTCTTTTCATAAAGCATCAGATGATCAACAAGTACATAACAGATATAGATCACTACAGATATCAGATCAGCAACAACAGAACTAACCTAGAACACCTTATCAATAGAGAAATTCAATCAACAGAACATCTTAAAACAGAGACGCAGTTTTTCTCTCTGTGGCCTGCGACCAGACGCCGTTAACCTTCTGCTACTTTGCATCCACACGCAGATATCCTTCTGCTCCGCTGCGTGCCCACGCACTGTTCCTTTGACTGCTCTGCGTTCTGTTGCTTCAGGGATGCACCCAAAGATACTATCACGCCGCGTCTTTCGCTACAGAGACGCACCTGAAAACACTATCGTGCCGCGTCCTTCTGCTTCAGAGACGCACCTGAACCTTGATCGCCCTGCGTCCCCACGCGGGTCTCTCTCTCTACTGTGCTGCGTCTCGGCGCACTTGCCCTTTACAGTACCTGCGTCCCGGCGCACTTTCCCTTCACTGAACCTGCGACCCTTTAGATATAAATGATATGAAGGCTTCAGGACAAACCCAAACAGTCAGATCTACAAATCTGATCATGCGCCATAGAGATCACAGTCCATTAGAAGATTCGCCCTCTTAGATCTGGACTAGATCTCACCAAATAAGATATTCAACCCAAGACAATTGCTCAATCCAAATGAACTCCTTTGCTTTATATAGGCAAGCTCCTCCCCAAAACATGGAACAATACCACGAGCCGACACCATAGAAACATAAAACCGTCGGCTAGATACCACACAAGAAACCCCCACGTGCTTTTCTCTGCCTTGAAATGTGTGCACTGGGTAGACGCACCCCCTGAACGGCTGGCCGGCGTCCCTGGACGCGGGTTCTGCATGGTATACCTGCGGGGACGCACTTTCTGAACCGATTGCCTGCGTCCTTCTTAATTTTTCAACAAACTGAGAGCCTTACCACTGGAGTTGCCATCCAGTACAACATCTGTAACATACAGTCATACCAGATAACATAATGCCAACAATCTCCCCCTTTGGACTTGATGGCAACCTCAACCTGGCAACCTCAACCTTACAAGCTTCAGCTTCATTCTCCCCCTTTGACATCAAGGGCAAAGGGTATGCTCCCCCTTAGCTCATGCTCCTCCAGATCTGCAACAAATAACCAGAAATCCACCATGAAAGAGATAGAGACATATTGCAGCTATTTCCAAGATCTCCTTCTCCATAATGCCAACAATGCATTATGTGCTCCCCCTGAGCCTTGTACCACCAATAAGAAGATGTTCAACAATAAGATGATGCATCAACAACCCCCAGCTTTTGCCTGAGGTATTCAAATGTGTCCCTGGGCAATGGTTTGGTGAGAATATCAGCAACTTGTTCCTTGGAAGGAACATACTCCAACTTGACTTTCTGTTCAAGCACTTGTTCCCAGAGAAAATGGTACTTGATTGGTATGTGCTTGGTTTTTGAATGCATAACAGGGTTCTTTGAGATGCTGATTGCACTTGTATTATCACATAAGATGGGGATTGGTGGAGTACAAGTGATTTGAAAATCCTGCAAAGTCTGCATCATCCAAAGGAGTTGGGTGCAACAAGATGCAGCAGCAACATATTCTACTTCAGCTGTAGATAAGGCAATGGAACTCTGTTTCTTGCTGAACCAAGATACTAGTCTAGAACCCATAAAGAACGCACCACCACTTGTGCTTTTCCTGTCATCCACGCTTCCGGCCCAATCTGCATCTGTATAAGCATGAAGAGTAAGATCTGTATCTCTAGGATACCATAAGCCATAATTTTGAGTCCCTTGAAGATATTTGAAAATTCTCTTTACTGCCTGAAGATGAGTCTCCTTCGGATTTGCCTGAAATCTTCCAACTATTCCAACTGCATGCATGATGTCCGGTCGGGTACCTGTCAAATATAGTAAACTTCCAATCATAGATCTGTAGGTTGGTTGATGTACTGCTGCAGATTCATCATTTGCACTGAGACTACATCCTGTGACCATGGGTGTACATACTGGTTTTGCATCTTCCATGCCATATTTCTTCAAAATCTGCTTGAGATACTTGGTTTGAGATAAAAAGATTCCTCCTTCCTTTTGTTGGATTTGCAAACCAAGGAAATATGTCAGTTCTCCTAGCAAGGACATTTCAAATTCTTTCTGCATGACCGAGGCAAAGCTTTGACTCATAGCTTCTTCATTGCTGCCAAAAATAATGTCATCTACATACACAACAAGTATTAGCAATTTGTCATTTTCAACTTTTATATACAGATTGCTATCTGCTGAACCTTTTGAGAAACCTTGTTGATGAAGATATTTGTCCAACCAGTAGTACCAAGCCCTTGGAGCTTGTTTGAGACCATAGAGATCCTTTTTCAATCGGCATACAAGATTTGGATCATTTCCAAGAATGAACCCATCTGGCTGTTCAATGTACACTTCTTCTTCCAAGTCTCCATTCAGAAAGGTTGATTTCACGTCCATTTGAAATACTTTGAAGTTTTGAAAACTTGAGAGAGCAAGGAACATTCGGATGGCCTCAAGTCTTGCAACAGGAGCAAAAGTTTCTTCAAAGTCTATTCCTTCTTGCTGCGCATACCCTTTACAAACAAGTCTGGCTTTGTTTCTAATTACTTCTCCATTTTCATTCAATTTATTTTTGAAGACCCATTTTGTTCTGATAACATTCTTATCCTTTGGTCTAGGAACCAGCTCCCAAGTGTTGTTCTTTTCGATTTGCTCAAATTCTTCATCCATTGCTTTCACCCAACATTCATCTTTGCATGCTTCTTTCACATTTTGTGGTTCAATAGAGGAGAGTAATGCCAAATAGCTTGAGGCTTTTGCAACTGTTCTTCTTGTTTGTACACCTGCTTCTTTCTGCCCCACAATCTGAGATTCTGGATGATTCTTCTGAACATATCTGGATGGAGTTTTCTCTTCTATTCTTGTCTGCTCCTCTGGTTCTTCTTGAGGTTCTCCATGGGGTTCTTCTTCTTCATTATTCTGTCTTTGAGGGTAGCCTTCATCTTCTTCTATATCTTCATGATGTACTTGCCTAGGAATATATCCCTTCTCATCAACCACTACATCAATGCTGTCAACAATTCTGCCAAGTCTTTTATTGTAGCATTTGTATGCTTTGCTATGTGGAGAATAGCCAAGAAGAATGCCTTCATCTGCTCTAGGTTCAAGTTTGCCAAGTTGCTCATCAGTATTCTTGATATAGCATTTGCTCCCAAAGATTTTGAAGTGCTTTACCGAAGGAGTCCTGCCACTCCAAAGCTCATGAGGAGTTTGAGTGTTGTTCACCCGGACATTTGTTTTGTTGAGAATAACAACCGCAACATGTGCAGCTTCACCCCAGAAAGTTGCGGGAGTTCCTGATTCATCAAGCATAGCACGAGCCATTTGTTGGATTGTTCTGTTCATTCTTTCAACAACTCCATTTTGCTGAGGAGTTCTAGCTGTAGAGAATTCTCTCCTTATCCCATGTTCATCACAGAAATCGAAAAATTCATTTGAAGTAAATTCCCCACCTCTGTCGGATCTGAGGCACTTAATTTTGTGACCTGATTCATTTTCAACCAAGGCTTTGAAGGATTTGAATTTTTCGAATGCTTCATCTTTGTGCTTCATAAGTCCTAACCAGACAAACCTGGAGAAATCGTCAATAAATAATATCAAGTATTCCTCTCCTCTAGGTGTTCTTTTCCTAAATGGACCACATGTATCTGTATGTACTAGCTCAAGAGGCATGCTAGCTGATCCTTCTTTCTCTGGAAAGTTAGTGCTGGTTTGTTTTCCAAACTGACATGATCTGCATATGGTGTTGTCAGGAATTTTGATATCTGGAAGATCGCGAACTGCCTGATATTTGCATGCTTTCCTTATTTGTGAGAAGCTTAGATGTCCCAACCTTCGATGCCATAACCAGTGCTCTTCATCCTTGCTTAGATAGCATTGTTGTTGTCCTTCTTCAAATATGTACAGATTATTTGGAGTTCTTTTGCCTTTGAGTACTGTTTTACCTGTATCAAGATCACGAACAAGACATCCATTCGATCTGAAAATAACCTCGGTTCTTTGATCACACATCTGGCTGACACTTAGAAGATTATGCTTCAATCCATCAACATACAAAACATTTCCAGCTTTGACCTTTCCTTTTAACTGAGCAATGCCTTTTCCTTTTATAGTTGCAGGAGTATCGTTTCCAAAAGAGACTTTCTTTCCTTTTTCTAGAACAGAATAAGATTCAAGTTTTTCTTTATCACCTGTCATATGCTTCGAACATCCACTGTCAATGTACCACAGATTTTCCTGTCCCTCTGCATAAAATGCTATTCCACATCTTTCTGTTTGAGGTTCCT
This sequence comes from Pinus tabuliformis, assembly GCA_031772625.1. Taxonomy (NCBI): domain Eukaryota; kingdom Viridiplantae; phylum Streptophyta; class Pinopsida; order Pinales; family Pinaceae; genus Pinus; species Pinus tabuliformis. The sequence continues at coordinate 541,849,216 of CM062812.1, read as the reverse complement.
TTATTATCCATGTTTTGGTGCTTGAGGCTTGCTCCTTTTTCTGCTGAAACCTGCTCCTGCATTCAGATTCTTCATGACCAAAGTTATTGCAAATAGAACATTCGACTTCATTTTCAAGAACCGAAAAGTTGTTATAGGTCCTTTTTGTCATCCCTGTCATACTTCTTTGTTTTTGAGCTTCCCTAGTCATGATTGTTTTATATGCAACACATTGAGCTGCTTTGTGACCAAAATTATGGCAAGAAAAGCATTGTCCATTGAAGAAGCTTCTGCGGTTATTGAATCTACCTGCCAACTGATTGTAATTTCTATTTTCATCTATTCTTGAACCAAACTGAGAAGATTTTACCTGTGGCTGGTTGTAGCTTTTGTTCACCCTTAAGATGGATTGCCCCTGATAGTTTCTGTTTGTATTTTGTCCCTGCTTTACCTGATTATCTTCATTGTTCTTCTGCTCATTTCTTCTTGCCGCATCAAGATAACTTTTTGAGGTGGATGCTTGAGAGGTTTCTCCATTGTAACCCAAACCTGTCTTGTTTAGAGGAGACCGCTGTACATTGATAATCTCAACCAAAGTTTCAGATCCTTTGACAAACTTAAGATTAATAGCTTTTGTTTTCTCAATTTCTTTTCTGAGACCAACAATTTCACCTTCTAGTTTTTCAAGATGTTTTTCTTTTTCATCAATTTGAAATTGTAGAGTATCAATGATCTCATTCTTTTCTTCTATACATCTCTTGAGTCTAGTAATTTCATCATAGAGGTTATTCACATCTACAGCATCCTCATAATCATCATCTTCAAATGCCATTAACAACTTATATTTATTACCTTGTTCATCTTCATCACTGTTTGATAAACCATCACTATCTTCATGGGTGTAGTAGCTTTTCTTATTTGCACTTTGTTTCTTGTTCCATCTAGCATGTTCCTTTCCTTTATCCTTATAAGGACATTTTGCAGCATAATGACCTACTCTTCCACAAGCAAAGCATTTGAAAGGTAGCTTACCTCTGAACCTTCCAGAACCCCTTTGAGGATTTCTGACAAAATTTGATTCTTCTTCCTCTTCTTCTGGAACATGGCTTGCTTCATAGTAATCTTCTTTGCCTGATGCCTTAAAAGCAGCTTCCCTTCTGTCTGATGGACCTCCCTTTCTCATTTCATAAGCAGTTAGAATTCCATGTAGCTGAGACATAGTGAGAACACGGAGATTTTCCTTTTCTTCTATTGCAGATACTTTAGATTCAAACTTGGGGGATAATGATCTTAGAATCTTTTGAACTACTATAGCCTCTTTCATTTCTTCACCCAAATTTTTCATACAATTAACAATCTCATCTACCCGAAGAAAATAATTAGCCACACTTTCATCATTATACATCTTGAGAGTCTCATATTGAATCCTGAGAGTTTGAAGTTTAGCTTGTTTTACCTGTTCATCTCCTTCATAGCTCGTGACCATTTTGTCCCATATCTCTTTTGCTGATTTGAAGTGCATTACCTTCATGAATTCTATTTGGGATATACTTCCTAATAGAGTACTGACTGCTTTTGCATTTCTTTCATACTTCTTTTTCTCAGCTGGATCTGTAGGAGTAGCTGAAGGAAAAGCATAGCCTGTTTCTACAATGTCCCAAACTTCTGTACCAAGAGATTGAAGATATGCAGTAACTCTTACCTTCCAATAATTGAAGTTTGTCCCATCAAAAATCGGTGGCCTGATTGATGCTTCTCTCTCGTAGTTGCTCATGATGAACGATCTACCTTCAAGCGATCAAGCTTCTCTGAAGGACCTGCTCTGATACCAATTGTTGGAAATAATACTGAGAGGGGGGGTGAATCAGTATTATCTAGCAATTTAATAAATCTTCCTTATTTGATCTTTGAATTATTTTAGCATGTCAGTACCATAAAATAATGAGCATGAAAAACAGATAGTCACACCAAAGAACACAAGATGTAAGGTGGAAACCCAATGTGGGTGAAAACCACCTGCTACAATATGTCTCTATCTTCTTTCAATTTAGAAACTTCTTTTACAATGATTTTGTACTGGTGCAGTCCTTTACCAGTACGCAGGCTGCAACCTGCAGATAGCTACAACTCTCTCTCTCTCTCGTTTTCCAGTCTACTCCTGGAAGGGAGCTACAACCCCCTACTTCTTTTCATAAAGCATCAGATGATCAACAAGTACATAACAGATATAGATCACTATAGATATCAGATCAGCAACAACAGAACTAACCCAGAACACCTTATCAATAGAGAAATTCAATCAACAGAACATCTTAAAACAGAGACGCAGTTTTTCTCTCTGTGGCCTGCGACCAGACGCCGTTAACCTTCTGCTACTTTGCGTCCACACGCAGATATCCTTCTGCTCCGCTGCGTGCCCACGCACTGTTCCTTTGACTGCTCTGTGTTCTGTTGCTTCAGGGACGCACCCAAAGATACTATCGCGCCGCGTCTTTCGCTACAGAGACGCACCTGAAAACACTATCGCGCCGCGTCCTTCTGCTTCAGAGACGCACCTGAACCTTGATCGCCCTGCGTCCCCACGCGGGTCTCTCTCTACTGTGCTGCGTCTCGGCGCACTTGCCCTTTACAGTACCTGCGTCCCGGCGCACTTTCCCTTCACTGAACCTGCGACCCTTTAGATATAAATGATATGAAGGCTTCAGGACAAACCCAAACAGTCAGATCTACAGATCTGATCATGCGCCATAAAGATCACAGTCCATTAGAAGATTCGCCCTCTTAGATCTGGACTAGATCTCACCAAATAAGATATTCAACCCAAGACAATTGCTCAATCCAAATGAACTCCTTTGCTTTATATAGGCAAGCTCCTCCCCAAAACATGGAACAATACCACGAGCCGACACCATAGAAACATAAAACCGTCGGCTAGATACCACACAAGAAACCCCCACGTGCTTTTCTCTGCCTTGAAATGTGTGCACTGGGTAGACGCACCCCCTGAACGGCTGGCTGGCATCCCTGGATGCGGGTTCTGCATGGTATACCTGCGGGGACGCACTTTCTAAACCGATTGCCTGCGTCCTTCTTAATTTTTCAACAAACTGAGAGCCTTACCACTGGAGTTGCCATCAAGTACAACATCTGTAACATACAGTCATACCAGATAACATAATGCCAACATTTCAATGTTTGAAGAAGGATAGAGCGACTCGGCTAGAGGTGTGCGAAGAAGTTTGGTGCTTGAAATGCAAGAGTCAGGTGCATGACAAAGATCACTGCCCAGTCTTCGTGAATTATGTTACAGGAGGAGGACCGAGTATAGGGCCTGCGTTGTGGTGCGCTATCTATCAGGTAGCTGGAAATCATGTGACAAACAATTGTCACCTGCTGTAGAAATTTGTACAAACATCGCAACAACTCTTCTGCAACTTCTGTAAGTCGGTGGGTCATGAAGAGCACAACTACTGTAGCTATGAGATAATGATGGACAGAACGCCCACATACCGAGTGCAGGCAGAAACTCGGCCTCTGGATCAAGGTGCTGGGGGAGCATGAGGAGGATATCAGGGAGGTGGACGAGGCCGAGGTGGAGGAGGACCTGGTAGAGGTTGGGGACAAGTTATTTGTTACAATTAGGGAGTGCCAAGACACTACGTGTGAGAGTGTATGAACTCGACGTGACTATCATGCAAATACTGTACTCATTTTGATCACGCGGTTGAAGACTGTCCTATATTAATAGATAAGATGCGGGAAAAGGGGACACAGCCTCAGCATCTGACTCAAAACCTGCAGATGATGAGGGTTGAACCCTGTGAAGAAGATCCTAATGTGAATATTGTGTTGCGAAATGGAATGACGACTAGTGAAGATAAAGGAAAGCAACCTGAAGAAAGTGAGTGGGTCTGCAAAGCTCCAGAAAAAGAGGTGGGGTTTGATATGGAGTGCGTGAAGGAAATGTTCATGGAAGCAAAGAAAAGCTTCACTGAGGCTTCTACCTCAGGAAGTCAGGATAAGCTATTCGATGAAATGGACCCCTCTATGCTTACTACCTTCTTAGAGACCTGTATGAAGATGTTTCCTGATAGCAAGGCCGTAAAAGGATTACAAGAGCTGATAAATAAGTGTGCCAAAAAATAAAACGCTTATGAGGGACCATGCATAGTCAGAAAAATTAGCAAGCATAAGGCAAGAATAGGGCGTGAGATGAGGCTCTCTACATAGATAGGAAGTATGAGATGGATCAAGTTATTCTGGAACTGGGGTCAGATGTGAATGTTTTTCCTAAACAGACGTGGGAGAGAATGGGGAGACCTACGCTGCAGTGGTCTCCAATTCAATTAAGGATGAAAAATCAACAAAAGATTATCCCCATGGGAAGACTACAGGGGGTAATAGTGGATATTGAAGGCGCGAGCGTGTTGGATGATTTTGAAGTGATAGAGATTGTGAATGACAACAATCCCTACCCTATGCTCTTTGGGATCAATTAGGCCATTGACATGAATGGGGTAATCAATTTGAAGAAGCAGACGATGTCATTTGAAAGGAAATCACTCCACGTAGTAGTACCTTTGGATGCTGCAGAAGGACCACGCTATACTCAACCGATCCACGAGTATGAAAGTGACGATGATTTGGACCAGATTTATAAAATAATGGCACAAGATCAAGATTGGGTGAATTCGACAGTTGATGGACATATTGCATGGGATCGCGAAAGTTCCTGCACATCAGATTCAGATGAGGAGTTGGAACACTGGCAGAATCAGTTGCATGAAGTGTCTACGCTGCGTGTGTATCCTCGGAGGTACAAAGTTTTCCTTGTTATGATGGTCTAACTGATGTTGATAAGTTTTTGGATGCATTTGAAAGGGAATTTCTAGAAACATATCACTTCCAGGCCTTGGATTTGGTGCTATGTGCTACACCCGCAAGATGGTGGGGTATCCACAAAGATAATTTTTATGAATGGCACATGTATAGAAAAATGATGAGATTATGGTTTGGTCGCCCAAAAGTTTGGTTAACAGAGACATATGATGGGAGGAATGATCCATGCGATAATTTGGCAAAATGGACTGAAGTTTATGGAGTGGAGCCACAACCTGAGTGGGTGCATTTGTTATGTCATACTCTGGATGTAATACCAATGAATTGGTACTTGAAAACAGAGCTCTAGCATGGCACTAAAGAGTGGGACATTTTGCGATAGGGATTCTTGATGACATTCAACTTTGAGGATGGATTTCAATGTATTGATGAGGACTTGCAGGAAGTCAAGGAAATGATCTTTAGGATACTATAGGATCCCTTGGATTTGATTCAACCCGATTGGACCACCCAGCTGCACCATGCACTGGAGTGCTACCACAGCTGCAGTGCACTCGTTTTGCTCCTGAACCTTTTTCCATGCTATTATCGCCGATGTTTTTTCCACGAACATCTGTTCGTTGTTGATTTTCTTCTTGCTAATCAAGCTTAGTGCATGCTATTCTTGGGCCCTGATCTCTACAATCAAACCTGCTTGAAGTGTGTGAAGGAATTTGCTAGGGAGAACGGCCAATTTCAAATAAATGTTCCTCAAAGCGCTGACAGTTTGCTTATTCCCAAATCTAGATTTTTGGAAGTTCCTTGTGAAAATAACAGTGAATTTCTGATATTTTTAGAGCATGCTACTGAGATTCAATTGAGTTTATTCCACTTACATTATATCACAAAAACATTCTATTTGTTAAAAAAATTTACCCCATTTAATTTTGACTTTATTAGGTTAGGCATTTGATAGATTTAATAGTTCACTAGTTCTCGAATTTCTAGATTTTAGACTAGTAATTTTCTGCTATTTTTACCATGGGTTAACAGAGGTTGTTTTGAGTGATTCCACTTGGAATGGAGACCTAAGACATCCTAGTAAATAAAAAAAATTCCCATCCAATTTGGATTTTATTTTCTTGGTCATTCGGTGAATTATAACTTCCTGTAGCAAATCTGTAACATCCTGTAGTAGCTACAAGATCTCCTATAGCACCCTTCCAACATGTATATACTTGCCTAGATTCTCTCAAGAAGCTTGGTTTTGGTCCCTTAGGGGTGAATCATGACCCCTAGGCTCTAAATAAATGGTTGAGGGAGAATAAACACCACTTAAGACATGCCTTTTTATCCATGCAAAACATCTCAGCGATTTGGGTTAATGGACAAATTTATGAATTAGATAATACAATGATGATTTTCTTGATTGCCACATCCAATGAACTCTCTTAATGGATCTAAAATATTTGAAATGTAATGGTTGAAATTTATTTCATGATATTTACTTTATGTAGTTAGAATAGGTTTATTTCCTTGCATTATCTTTCTTACAATAGGTTAAGGTTTCCATTTTGAGCATTTCATTGTTATGAAACCAACTCACTAAAAGATAGAAAAGAAAGATCAACACCTTAGAAATCAACCTCTTTGAGGGGATGACCTCCTTTACAATACACAGATGAACAATTCTTGGATGATACAAATGACCAAAACCTCTTTTCTATATATAGGAGTCTAAGGGGTCACAATATAATCAAAGCCGACATAACAATAATAATATAAGGGCACAACAATAACAATAGGGCTATAATGACAATAGTAATGGGGGAATCACTAGTATTATAGGGACCTAACATGCCCCTCCCCTTCAAAAAAGTGTTGTCCTCAACTCTTGAGTAGTTTTGGATGATTCTGTATAAAATTATCATCCTCCCATGTGGAATCTTCAGTGGGTAAGTTCTTCCACTTGACAAGATACTGCGGAATTGATCGATTTCACAACTGTCGAGTTCTTGTTTCTGTGACTGCTTCAGGTTTCAATATGATTTTTCCTTTCTCGTCAAGTTCTGGAAATATTGTTTGAACTGGGAGCTTTTCACCAATAACCTTCTTTAAGCATGAAACGTGGAAAACTTGGTGCACTTGGGAAGCTGCAGGAAGCTCCAATTTGTATGCCATAGTACCAATCTTTTGCAACACCTTGTATAGACGATAATATTTTGGTGATAATTTATTATCCTTCTTAGCTTGTGTTAGGTCCCTATAATACTAGTGATTACCCTATTACTATTGTAGTTGTATCCCCTATTAATATTGTTGAGCCCCTATTTTCCCCATATTTTTATTATTGTGCCCCATAGAATCCCTCTATTGTTATTTTTGTGGCTTTATATTATTATTGTTATGTTGGCTGGGTTATATTGTGACTCCATAGACTCCTATATATAGAAAGGAGGTTTTGTCATTTGAATCATCCAAGAATTGTTCATTTGTGTAATGTAAAGGAGGTTTCCCTCTCGAAGAGGCTGAATTCTAAGGCGTTGATCTCTCTTTTCTATCATTTTGTGAGCTGGTTTCATAACACTTGGTATCAGAGCTTTGGATTTTAGGGTTTCGCTGCTCCAAATAGGTCATCATGGAATTTTCGCTATAATTTTTTTTCTGCGACGTTTTAAAAGCCAAAAAAAACCCATTTGAGACAAAATCACACTAAACCTCAAGTCTGAATTTCAGAGATTTTCGCGCTATATTTGCGGAGATATGATCTGAGGAATTTTGTCTTTTTGCAGACTCCTGAATTACATTCCAAACAGGTGACCTAGGGAAAATCGTCATAACTTTCTCTCTGAGTATCAGATTGAAATTTTGTAAGAAGGTATAGAAAGAGGATGGACTGCAGTTTCTTGTATATATTTTTCAGTGCCATAGGTTGAAACAGTGACACGTGGCACTTCATACAAGTTCGCTCTTCTGGAAAGGTCTATAATCAGGTCATCTTGGGTGAGTGTGCATAACTCTTCCTTGGAGAATCTAATTTGGATCAGACTGGTGGCATTGGAAAGAGGACGCAGAGGGCTACTACACGTCGCAATTTCAAAACTGGATGATCCAAATTAAAGAGATACATCAGATTCAATATCAGGCTCCTACAAAGTGAAAAAAGGTGTGTAGTTTTTTTTAAATTTTTGCTTAAGCTTGGTTTGAAAAAATAGTTTGAAGGAATTCAAAGGGCATAGTAAAGAATTATTATTGGTAATTGATGCCCCGAGGAAAGAAAATGCAAACACCTAGTAAGAAACTTGAAAACTCTAGCATGACTCATGAAGAAGAGGAAGAAAGGCAACATGATATATCAAAATTACGAGACCAAGTGAAACAAGTGTCACTTGCACAAAAAGTAACAGGATCTAAGATGAAATATGTAGAAGCTAAGATGGATGGTTTAAAGAAAGGTGTAGAAGCTAAGATGGATTGTTTAGAGAAAGGTGTAGAAGCTAAGATGGATGGAATGGAAGCTAAGATGAATGGCATGGATGATAAGATGGAAGAATTGAAGATAAATATGAATACGTTGCTACAAGAAATGGTCACTAATGGTGAAAGAGTAGTAAAGGAAACTCATGATGAGAACAAAAAAAATGTTAATCATGATTCCATAGACTCTAATGTTGGATTGTAGACCCACCATATTCCAAAAATCGATATGAGGAAGTTTGATGGCAAGGATCTCGCAACATGGATATGACAGATGGAGCAATTTTTCGATCTCAATAATGTGAAAAACACACAAAAGGTACAAATTGCAAGTTTATATTTGGAACCAAATCAGTTTATATGGTATCAATGGCTTTACTCTCGTAAACAAATTATCACTTGGGCAATTTTTACGGAAGAATTAACAGCACATTATGAGGATACAAAAAGCAACACTTTTTTTTCCAATTGATAAGTCTCAAACAAAAGGGTTATGTTAGAGCCTAAATCTACCATAGGCTGAGGAAGGCAAAATTTAGGATGACCACAAACCACGCTCAGCCTCATAGCTAGCCCTACGAGGACAGGAGAGGGCTCTCTCTGGGTCACAATCAGTAAAAATACACTATAGGGTCTGAGATGACTCAAGATGAATACTGATCTTAGGCTAGTAAATAAATATGAAAGAGGTAGTTTGTTGAATGATCGAAATCTTCTGGCCTGTATGGGACCAATAGGACTGCATGAGCTGGGAAATTAAATCAAAGACACAGAATATTTAGTGAGGCGAGATAGGCAGGAGGTTTAGCAATTAGATCGAAGTAATACAGAGTGGAAAGACTGCTGAGAAAGCTGAAAAGGGCATACACATGAATCCTTTTCAGACAGAAGAAGAAACACAGAGGATGAATGCTTTCTAAGGCAGAGCAATAAATTGGATTCTACCTTTCCTACTTAAAAACATTCAACTGGAGATGACTATGAATGAAATACAAAACATAACAAGTTACATATGAAACAGAGAAGAAACATATTGCTAAACTCACACCACAGGAATCTCATGAATCAGAGCTGCATCATTTTTATTAATCTCCTAGCCAAGTTGTACAGTGAATAGCTGAGTTTTCTCTCCCACCGTTTCCCAGAAATTCCAACCCTTTTCCAATGATTTACAATACAATAAATAAAACTACACTATGAGAAAATGGATTGATCAGAATAGGGGGGTTATTTAATCATTATTAACAGAAATGAAAAGCCAACCATCAGTAAAGGAGCAGCGTTACATTTTTGCTCGAATAGTTTGATGACCAATGAAGAGGTGAAATCTGCAGGTGTAAATCCCTTTGAATCACACCTGAAGACAAAAATAGGCCACATAACTCATTTCTCTAACACGGTAGATATAATACTTTTTGAATTTAGGCATTTGGTCATTGACCTTTCACCTTCCTTTTCCGTTTTAAAAAAAAAATGTCAGTTTGAAACCTTTCGGCTCTAGCACACAAAAGCATCTTGTTAATGCGGGGAACATAGAATGGCTACAGACGAACACGCAGATGGAACGCGTCCTTTATAGCATCCTTAGTTACAGGGGCTAAATCGTCCAGTATCTTAACTGACTCTGATAATCTACTGAGAAGATTTATTAATGCAATCACTTCATTTCTTTGTAACTGCAGCTGTGCCAATTGGTTTATCAAGTCATTGCCATCCCATGAGAAAAATATTTTCATAGCTGTTCCAAGACCAAGGATTCGAAGCTTCACCCACACGGAATCACTCTCTGAATCATCACTTGATTCTGATTTACCATTCCTTATAGCTGAAATTGAACCATTGTTTGCCAACTTTGGGCCTTTCTTAGCCGCAGCAACCAGTTTTGTTGCAGGTTCCTCATATGACGAATCCTCCTCCTCACTGCTACTACCTTTGCTGGAATTTTCTTTGCCAAATTAAGTTTTTTTTTCTTACAGGAAGTATGACCTTTTCCTCTGACTCAGAAGCTTCTTCAGATGAAGGAGATGTCTCATGCTTCTTCTTTTGCGGTACTTTAGTAGCAGACTTTAATTTTTTATGTAGTGGCTAAATCCCAACTTCAGATTCTGGCTGCCGCTTGGCTTTCTTCCCTTGCACCAAGGGAATAGTTGGAGTAACGACGGCAACCTTAACATTGGATTTCTTGTTAGACTTCCCCATCGTTATTACACTCTAGACAGGATAATCGAATCACCTTGGGTCATAGAAGAGTAAGTCGATTTGAAAAATTTGGAAGCGATGATGAAATTCCAGGTGGCAGCTCTGTGCGCTGCGCGCACAACCCAGTGCGCCGCGACCCTTATGTGCGCCGCGCACGTTGAAAATAATACTGCGAATGGTAGCTATATGCGCCGCGACCTCCACCCAATGCGCTGCGCACACCTCTAGCACCCAGTTTTCGTCTTCTAAATGACAACTTCACCTTTCCACAACTTGACTCGGCTTTCTTTGGCATACAAGTGAATGTTTCAACACCAATTTCCAAACCCATATGACTTGGATTTTTATTTGAAGCTGTGATGAATTTTTAGGCTTTGAGGCTCTATTTCCTGGTCGACATATCAACATCAAAGTCAATATATATCTTGTCATTTGGATTATCACTAAGAATGAATCCATAATGCTCAAGGAGCTCCAACTTTGTATATTTCCCATAGCATAGCAGGAACCGTTCTCTTTACATATATCACTCCCTTGCATAAAGGCAATATGCACCAATGTCTACCTCAAATCCACCATCAGTCAACCTTTTTTTTAAGCCATTACATGCACTGTTCTCAGACACTTCCTTAATTATATCTTGGTTTAGTAAATATTTCTTTTTTTTACAATGCACAGGAACGAAGGTTGAGGAACCATGTTTGCCTTGATAATGCTTTTCCCGGAAACACATCAAACCACAGACTTCTTTCTTAGCAACAGTGTTTTCAACCACTTCCATATTAATTCTAGGAGCAACATAATTAAACAAATCTCCCACTGGACACAAGCAACCAGGATCATCCCATGGGACATGCAATGTACGGGAAGATACGGTAGCAAAGGTCCAGAGCCATGATTTAAAATTAGCGAATCGGCGTTTTAGTCCTACTTCATGCATTAAAACTTGTGACTCCTTCCATTCTTGAGGTACCCCTACAATAACCCTTTGTGCAACCTTCACAGCATCCTCGACATGACAAATCCGTGCAATTTTGGGCGATTTGAGCGATTTGGGCAAGTTCTAGCAATTTTTGAACCCTCTGTCTGTATGCGCCGTGCAGCATACCCAGTGCGCCACGCCTCACCAGTGCACCGCGCCCGTGCAATTTTACATTGCGGAAAATGTCCCTATGCGCCGCGCGCGCCCAGTGCGTCGCGCCACTTAGCCTATGCGCCGCACGCCCAAATTTACACACTGTTTGCCTTCAATTTGATTGTGTTGCTCCTCCACATTTACACCTTGGCTCTTTGATGTCTTTAGTATGCAGAATGAACTCTTGGAACACAAAAAGGATATATATGCCAAGAATTTAACTCTTGATTTCAAAAACCAATTGTCATGTTGCAAACTTTGACACTTTCACGATGTACTCTGTTTTCTTGTTTCCTCTGACTTTAGGACTGATGATGAACTTACTTTGTCTGCTTGTAGGGATGATGGCATTGAACTTCGGCAAAGGATGACCAGAATCTTCTTTTGAAGTACTTCATGGCGGAAAACTTTACATATTTATTACAAACATTAATTTGACGATTTCCTCTTCAAAACAGAGTTTTGAAGAGGAATCAACCTTGAGCATTATTAATGATGAAAATCTGAAGATGAAACTTGTTGAACCTCCCTCTGGCCTGCTGGCATTATGGGGCACTTAAATCAACTGAATCCTAGACCTAAAAGACCTAAAAATCTTGTAACAACTCTTTGCTGACAAGAGGCCAAATGTTGACTGTTATTGATTGGAAAATGATTTTGATGGACCTTGATGAAAAGACCTGAGCCAACAGGTACAAGAAATGAGGGGAATGAGTGACAAAAGCCCTTCCGTCAGATTATTGGATGCCCCTAGTGGAATACAGATGAATAAACGGAATAAGACACCTAAAAATGAAATGCAAAAAGAGTTTTGATCTCTGACGGAGGACTGACAAGACCGACTCTAATATTGGCTCCAATGGGGATGGTAGCTCCTTGGAGGTGCCAAGAATGACAAAGCTCTGGAATAGCTAGACAGTGCCTTTCATCCTTTGGCATATGGAATCATTATTTTCACAAAAAACAAAAAACCCTTGACTCATTTATTAACTAAAACTTGACTCAAACTGACTCAAAGACTGACTTGACAAACTCAAACCAAAACTGAAATAGAATGGTATTTACAGTGACAATGGAAACAACAGAAACCACTCAGAAATGGTACTACTTGAGCAGCCGACCATTGACCGGCCCTCCTAGACAATCTTTCCTGTTCATCTCCTTCAGAAGAAAGGCATTCTAACCCCGATATGCTGCAATCTTGAAAGGACCTTTCTAGAGATTCTCGAACTTACCGTGCTTTACCCTTTTCCTCATTCCTGGCATCCCATTTCAGCACCACATCATCCAATTGAAATTTGTCCGCCTTTGCTTTTCTGTCATAAATTTTCTTAATCTTCTCCTGCAACTTGGATGTGTTTTGGAAAACTTCTTCTCTTGTCTGCTGCAAATGGACCATTTGATTCAATCTTCTCTGCATAGGATCATCTTCACTGCTGGCTTCCTGAAGAAGTTTGACTACCGGAGCTGCGAGAGAGGTAGGAAACACTGTATCAAATCCATAAACAAGCTCAAAGGGGGACATACCAATGGATTTCTTCTAACTGACCTGATCTGCCGAAAGTGCATTGACCAACCTCTTATGCCAACTCTTCTTGTTGAGTTCCAAGTGCTTCTTGATGATGTTGACTAAAGATTTGTTAAAAGACTCTTCCAACACATTGCCTTGTGGATGATAGGCAGTTGAATGACCCAAAATGATTTTATACTTGTTACAAAATTCAATCATCTTCTTTGATTTGAAAGCTGCTACGTTATCAGTGATCAACCTATTCGGGCAACCAAAACGAGACAAAATGTTATTTTCCAGGAATGAAATAATTACCGCATCTGTAGCTTGTTTGGTGGGAATTGCTTCGATCCATTTCGTGAAATAATCTGTTGCAGTGAGGATCCACCTATGCTGACTGGAAGAAGCGGGATGAATTTCACCAATGAAATCCAACCCCCACTGCTGAAAAGGGGCACTCACCTCAATGGGCTTAAGTGACAAAGGCTGCAATTTCTGCCTTCCTTCAAAAATCTGGCATTTATGAAAGCCCTTGACAACCTTATATACATCAGCAAACAATGTCGGCCAATAGTATCCCGCTCTCAGAATTTCGTTTGCCGTTGTTTTCAAAAAAAGGTGACCACCACAATCTCCTTTATGGAAATCCTCCATGACCTGCTTTGCCTCTTCTTCCACCAAACAATTCAACAGAACGCCACCAGGATCTTTCCAATAAAGTGCAAAATTCAGAATGCAAAACTTAGCAGCCTTTAATTTGAGAGTTCTACTTTTGTTTCTAGTCATGCCGAGTGGTGGTGACAAATTCTGAAGCACATATATGATATCTGAATACCACAGAGAAAGAACAAACATTTCAGATACCTGAATTGATGAACCTTCCTCATTCTCATCGGACATAGCAGTGATCAGATTTATGTCTAAGGCGTGCAAGTTTGATTCGGCCATTAACTTTTCCAATCCCTGTCCTATAACAAGCTTTGTGGGCTTTATGTCCACATCATGCTCCAACAAAGCTGCAATCCACTTGCCTCGTCTTGCTTCTGGATCTGTTTGCACTAAAACATCTTTGACAACAGCGTTAGGAACATAAGCCAAAATATGAGAATGCAGAATGTATACCCGAAAATCTTTCAATGCTTTCACAAGTGCAGGGGCTTGCTTTTCAATGATGTTGTACTTTAAGGCTGCATCTCTTATAGTTTGGTTGAAGAAAGCAATTGGTATTTCGTGCTCATCTCTTTTCTGCATCAACACAGCTGCCATAGTATGCTCCGAAGCAAATGAAAACAATATAAAATCCTGAGTGTAATCTAGGCTGATTAGAACTGGAGCCGAAGAAAGAGCCAATTTGACTAAATTGAAAGATTTTACAACCTCTTCCGTCCACTTCACTTGGCTGTCATTCTTAAGCATGTTTGTAATCTCTCTTAGGTGTTCAGCAAGATTAGGTACAAAGCGACGTAAAAAATTCATCTTACCATTAAAATATTGAATCTCCTTCTTATTTCGGGGCAGATCAATTTGCTGAATCGCTTGTACACGTGCTGGATCAATACGAATGCCATCTTTCGAGATGATGTGCCCAAGTAGTTTGCCCTCCTCCATGGCAAACAAGCTCTTTTTTGGATTCAGCGACAGACCGTATTTTCTGCACTTTTGAAAGACAGTTTTCAGATGATACATGTGTTCTTTATCTGATTTGGAAAGCACCATCAGATCATCAAGGTACACAACCAAAAAGACATCCTTGTCATTTGCAAAAGCCAAGTCCATTGCCCGCTGAAATGTGGCACCCGCGTTCTTCAAAACAAAAGGCATTTTAGCATAATTAAAAGTTCCCCACAGAGTGGTGAACGCTGTCTTGTCTTGGTCATCTTCATGGACCAAAATTTGGTTATACCCAGAATAACCATCGAGTAGTGACATATGAGATGCTCCAACTATTCGCTGAAGTATATGATCCATTTTGGGCAATGGATAGTTATCCTTCAATGAAACTTTATTGAGATTCCTAAAATCAATGCACAAGCGAATCTCACCTGTCTTCTTTCGTACGGGCACCAAATTAGAGATCCAGTCAGAAAATCTGATGGGAATAATGATTCCTGATTTGTACAACCTGTTTATCTCATTTTCAATTGATGGCAGCAGTTTTGGATTTAGCCTTCTTAACTTCTGTCTGAAAGGTTTCTGATTAGGCTTAATGGGTATAGTGTGCTGAATTATGTTGGTATCATATGTCTTCAAATTAGAATAATCCCAAGCAAACACATTAGTGAAAGATGACATCAAACTGATATATTTGGATTTTATCTTTTGTGGTAGTGCTTTAGACAGTTTTACCATTTTAGGATTTGCAGCTGTTCCGATATTGACCTCTTCAACACCCTTCTCTGTTGGATGTAATGTTGGTTTGCAGGATACATCATCTTGATCAAAGAGTTCTTCTAAAGGTATCAAGCCTTTATGAATAATGTTATCCTTAAGCTGCAACACTTCCATTTGATTGATCTGCACATCATCTTTACCATCATCATTTTCTACATCAATTAAGTTATCTTGGAACTTACCTTTGTTTTGCAGAAAATCATCAATCTCCTCATCATCTTGGAAAACTTGCCAATATCTTTGATTTTCAGGGACAGTCGGACGATGCTTGACATGGATTTCAAATTTATTACTAGAGCTCATTGGAATCTTCAAACTACTTGTTTCCTTAGCAAGGGCATCAGCAATTCCATTTTGAATACGAGGCACACACGTCAAGGTATACTCTGAAAATAGTTTTAAGATGTCTAGAACTGCATTCCAGTAAGCCCGCATCCGAGGATGTTTTTCTTGATACTCACCTTTAACTTGCTTAATCACCAATTCGGAGTCGCCATATACTGCAATCCTCTTAGCATTTAGCTTTCTTAGAATTTTTAGGCCAACAATCAAAGCTTCATACTCAGCCTCATTGTTCGAACAATCAAAAGCTAATTTGTAAGAGCATACCCGCACATTACTAGGCACTTTGTTCGGGGCGAAGAAAGGACTGTGTACCCAAATACCAATTCCAGCACCATCATTTCCCACTGCTCCATTGAAATCCATGGTCCACAAACCTTCTTCCTCTTCTTGCAAGTGCTGAAACTCTGTTTGTTGTGCTTTTTCTACTTGTTGTCCATTACCTTCAGCTGATTGCTCAACGGTGTTTTGCTGTTCTTGTCCTTCTTTCTTTAAAACTCCTCTGAAATTTTCTGCTATTTCTGGAATACTTTCTGCTTCTACTAACTGACTATTAATATCATTGAAACTATCTAAATACAAAACAAAAGACTCTAGATCTATATGTACATAATTAATTAGATGATTAATTGGTTTCTCCTTGCTTGTAATCATGTATTTCATTTTTTGTTCCCGATACAATTTTCTCATTTGGCCAGACACAGGAATCGTTGCATAGAAGAAATCTAGTTGTAGTTTCCCTTTCAATTTTGCTGCCCAAGACCTGGAAAGAAGCATACCGAACCTGGGCGGAATATATGCCACAACAATATTCATCAAAACATTCTTCATTGGGATTTGATCCAGACTTACAACCAAGTCTTTGATGAGCCCGATACATCTTACTCTGCTGGAATCAAATGAATAGAGATCATGGTATTTCCTGGTGATGTCCAAACCCAACTTATCCATGATAGCCTTTGGCATAAGATTGTGGGAAGCTCTGGAATCGAACATGGCATTATGTAATACAAAATCATGCAATCTTAAACTGATATAAAAAGGTGGCACATCACTATCTGGAGACTCACCATTCAATGCTGGCCCAAAAATCATTTCGGGTTGATCATCTTCGACATTCACCATATCAGACATTGGATCAAAATTCAAAATTTTAGAAACTTGCCCTCTATAACTGTTGTTCCTCATTATTTCAGTCAAGGGAATGGATACCTTCAATTTAGAAATTTCATTCTCTAAACTAAAAGCTGAAGTCTTTTCTACCTCTTTGACTGGGACATCTTTCTTTTCCTTTTCTTTCGCTACAATTGGCTGATTTGATTTTTCTGCTGATGGTGATTTGCTGATATTAGGATCAACTGCCTCTTTTCCTTTCTTTTGTACAACAGGTGAATCATTCTTTGATGCTGAAACTTCCTTCCTCTTCTGAATTGGGTTAACAGGCACATCTCTGTTTCTAAGTGAATATTGCCGTTGCTGAGCAGATAGAGCGTTCATATAGCCTCTTTGATACTCATCTGATTCTTCTTCCAAAACTGTGTCATTGGCTAGAATGAAATCTGCATCTTTGTGTGCAGCTGAACTTTCTGCATACTCCTCATCTTCAGTAATATAAATAGGCAAATCATCAGGAGTAAAAAAGTGGTTTTCTTCCCCTATTACATTCCCTTCCTCATCTGACTCTAGTCCATGCACAAAATTTTGCTGTAGAGGTGGTTGTACTGGCTATTGTGCTGTCTGATCTTGGGCTCGCTGCTCTCTCTGTTTTATTCTATATTGTGGCTGCTGCTAGCCACGGAAGTTAGGATTTCTAACTTGTGGCTCAGGTTTGTCAAGTTTCACCCTTTCAAGCATCTACTCTACCTTCCGGAGTAATTGATCCATCGAGGAAGACTCTTCTTTTACTGTGACCTTCTTTTCTGCTTTTGCTCTAGCCCTCTTGGTCAGCAGATTTGCTTCAACGCTGACCGCGATCTTCTGCATGTCTTCCATTGTGGCCGGCTCTCTCTCTCTTAGTTGATAAGCCATGTCAGCATCAAAACCATCTGGAAACTTCATCATGGCTAGCCCCACAGGTGGCCTTAGATGATCAGGAATTTCATTATAAACGGAATTGAATCTAATGCAGTAGTCTTGGACCGACTCACCAACGTTTCGCTTGATCTGCTCATATTCAGCAAGAATTTGAAGAGCATTCTTTTTCACTTCCCAACGGTCTAAAAATTGTCTTTTTAGGTCGGCCAAGGTAGTGATACGTGCAACCGGCAAAGCTCTGAACCATTTCCTAACTTCACCCGCAAATGTTTGTACAAAGAGTCTCATTCTCACATTTTCTGCATCGATCTCATGAAGGTCACAAAAATTTTCCATTATGTCCACATGTTGCTGAGTGGTAATGCTATGAGGAGTACCATCAAACAGAGGAATTTTGCTTTGATAATCTGTGGGCATATCATGCAAAACTTGAGGCATCACAAGAGGTGCAAAATGAGCAGCCATCACTCTTGGTGGATTTGGTCTTGGGGATGTTTGAGGAGTGGGTGCAACTTGTAGGGAATCAACAATTGGAGTTTGAAGCTGTGTCACAATATAATAATCAATTGACCGGTTAGCCCTTTCAGTTTCTAGGTCTACAAGAAAATGCGGATTGGGGACGGTAGAGTCAACAACCCTTTCGGATTTGGTCTCAACCCATGATATTTCAAACTGCTCATCAAAATCAAGCTCTTCAAGATACTCAAAAATGGCAGGACATGAATGGGATGTAAACACAGGAGTCACAAAGCTCTCTTGAGGAAGAAATCTTGGAATCAAATTGGGATTTTCGTAGACAGGAGGAGGATCTGGATCTGGATTAGCTCTAGTATATCTTCTTGAAGACAACGTGCTATTTTCAAAAGGTCAAAAGGACATAAACAACTTACTCAGCCTATCAAAACCTAAACTTATCATCCAGAAGCTTAGAATTATCAGAAGTACGGGGGTGTTTGTAGGTTAATCCTGCCGTTTACGCAACGAAGAAGACTAACAAACAAAGAATTTCTTCCCTAGTATGGTCGCCACTATGTTAGAGCCTAAATCTGCCTTAGGCTGAGGAAGGAAAAATTTAGGATAACCACAAACCACGCTCAGACTTGTAGTTAGCCCTACGAGGACTGGAGAGGGCTCTCTCCGGATCACAATCAGTAAAAATACACAATAGGGTCTGAGATGACTCAAGATGAATACTGATTTTAGGCTAGTAAATAGATATGAAAGAGGTAGTTTGTTGAATGACTGAAATCTTCTGTGCTGTATGGGACCAACAGGACCGCATGAGCTGGGAAATTAAATCAAAGACATAGAATATTTCGTGAGGCTAGATAGGCAGGAGGTTTAGCAATCAGATCGAAGTAATATGGAGTGGAAAGACTGCTGAGAAAGCTGAAAAGGGAATACACATGAATCCTTTTCAGACAGAAGAAGAAAGACAGAGGATGAATGTTTTCTAAGGCAGAGCAATAAATTGGATTCTACCTTTCCTACTTAAAAACATTCAACTGGAAATGACTATGAATGAAATACAAAACATAACAAGTTACATATGAAACAGAGAAGAAACATATTACTAAACTCACACCACAGGAATCTCATGAATCAGAGCTGCATCACTTTTATTAATCTCCTAGCCAAGCTGTACAGTGAATAGCTGAGTTTTCTCTCCCACCGTTTCCCAGAAATTCCAACCCTTTTCCAATGATTTACAATACAATAAATAAAACTACACTATGAGAAAATGGATCGATCAGAATAGAGGGGTAATTTAATCATTATTAACAGAAATGAAAAGCCAACCATCAGTAAAGTAGCAGCGTTATATTTCTGCTCGAATAGTTTGATGACCAATGAAGAGGTGAAATCTGCAGGTGTAAATCCCTTTGAATCGCACCGGAAGACAAAAATAGGCCACATAGCTCATTTCTCTGACACGGTAGATATCATACTTTTTGAATTCAGGTGTTCGGTCATTGACCTTTCACCTTCCTTTTCCGTTTAAAAAAAAAAATTGTCAGTTTGAAACCTTTCAGCTCCGGCACACAAAGGCATCTTGTTAATGTGGGGAACATGGAATGACTACAGACGAACACGCAGATGGTACGCGTCCTTTATAGCATCCTTAGTTACAGGGGCTAAATTGTCCAGTATTTTAACTAACTCTAATAATCTACTGAGAAGATTTATTAATGCAATCACTTCATTTCTTTGTAACTGCAGTTGTGCCGATTGGTTTATCAAGTCATTGCCATCCCCTAAGAAAAATATTTTCATAGCTGTTCCAAGACCAAGGATTCGAAGCTTCACCCACATGGAATCACTCTTTGAATCATCACTTGATTCTGCTTTACCATTCCTTATAGCTGAAATTGAACCATTGTTTGCCAACTTCGGGCCTTTCTTAGCCGCAGCAACCCGTTTTGTTGCAGGTTCCTCATCTGACGAATCCTCCTCCTCACTACTACTACCTTTGCTAGAATTTTCTTTGCCAAATTAAGTTTTTTTTTGCTTACAGGAAGTATGACCTTTTCCTCTGACTCAGAAGCTTCTTCAGATGAAGGAGATGTCTCATGCTTCTGCTTCTTCTTTTGTGGTACTTTAGTAGCAGACTCTAATTTTTTATGTAGTGGCTGAATCCCAACTTCAGATTCTGGCTGCCGCTTGGCTTTCTTCCCTTGCACAAAGGGAATAGTTGGAGTAATGGCGGCAACCTTAACATTAGATTTCTTGTTAGACTTCCCCATTGTTATTACACTCTAGACAGGATAATCGAATCACCTTTGATCATAGAAGAGTGAGTCGATTTGAAAAATTTGGAAGCAGTGATGAAATTCCAGGTGGCAGCTCTGTGCGCCGCGCACACAACCTAGTGCGATGTGACCCTATGTGCACCGCGCATGTTGAAAATAACACTACGAATGGCAGCTATATGCACCGCGACCTCTATGTGCACCGCGACCTCCACCCAATGCGCCGCACGCACCTCCAGCACCCAGTTTTCATCTTCTAAATGACAACTTCGCCTTTCCACAACTCGAGTCGGCTTTCTTTGGCATACAAGTGAATGTTTCAACACCAATTTCCAAACCCATATGACTTGGATTTTTATTTGAAGTTGTGATGAATTTTTAGGCTTTGAGGCTCTGTTTGTCGATCAACATATCAACATCCAAGTCAATATATATCTTGTCATTTGGATTATCACTGAGAATGAATCCATAATGCTCAAGGAGCTCCAAGTTTGTATATTGCCCATAGCACAGCAGGACCTGTTCTCCTTGCATATATCGCTCCCTTGCATAAAGGCAATATGCACCAACGTCTGCCTCAAATCCACCATCAGTCAACCTTTTTTTTAAGCCATTACATGCACTGCTCTCAGACACTTCCTTAATTCTATCTTGGTTTAGTAAATATTCTTTTTTACAATGCACAGGAACGAAGGTTGAGGAACCATGTTTGCCTTGATAATGCTTTTCCCGGAAACACATCGAACCACAGACTTCTTTCTCAGCAACAGTATCTTCAACAACTTCCATATTAATTCCAGGAGCAGCATAATTAAACAAATCTCCCACTGGACACAAGCAACCAGCATCATCCCATGGGACATGCAATGTACGGGAAGATACGGTAGCAAAGGCCCAAAGCCATGACTTGAAATTAGCGAATCGGCGTTTTAATCCTTCTTCATGCATTAAAACTTGTAACTCCTTCCATTCTTGATGTACCCCTACAATAACCCTTTGTGCAACCTTCACAGCATCCTCGACATGACAAATCCGTGCAATTTTGGGCGATTTGAGCGATTTGGGCAAGTTCTAGCAATTTTTGAACCCTCTGTCTGTATGCGCCGCACAACATACCCACTGCACCACACCTCACCAGTGTGCCATGCCCGTGCAATTTTACATTGTGGAAAATGTCCCTATGCGCCGCGGGCGCCCAGTGCATCGCGCCACTTAGCCTATGCGCCACGCGCCCAAATTTACACACTATTTGCCTTCAATTTGACTGTGTTGCTCCTCCACGTTTACACCTTGGCTCTTTGATGTCTTTAGTATGTAGAATGAACTCTTGGAACACAAAAAGGATATATATGCCAAGAATTTAACTCTTGATTTCAAAAACCAATTGTCATGTTGCAAACTTTGACACTTTCACAATGTACTCTGTTTTCTTGTTTCCTCTAACTTTAGGACTGATGATGAACTTACATTGTCTGATTGAAGGGATGATGGTGTCGAACTTCAGCAAAGGATGACCAGAATCGGCTTTTGAAGTACTTCATGGCGGAAAACTTTACATATTTATTACAAACATTAATATGACGATTTCCTCTTCAAAACAGAGTTTTGAAGAGGAATCAACCTTGAGCATTATTAATGATGAAAATCTAAAGATAAACCTGTTGAACCTCCCTCTAGCCTGATGGCATTATGGGGCACTTAAATCTGCTAAATCCTAGACCTAAAATACCTAAAAATCTTGTAACAACTCTTTGCTGACAAGAGGCCAAATGTTGACTGTTATTGATTGGAAAATGATTTTGATGGACCTTGATGAAAAGACCTGAGCAAGCAGGTACAAGACATGAGGGGAATGAGTGACAAAAGCCCTTCCGTCAGATTATGGGATGCCCCTAGCGGAATGCAGATGAATAAATGGAATGAGACACCTAAAAATGAAATGAAAAAAGAGCTTTGATCTCTGACGGAGGACTGACAGGACCGACTCTAACAGGTTCAATAATGGAGCATATTGAGGAGTTCCAAAGATTGAACATAAGGGTAAAAAATTTTCCAGAGGAGCATAGGATTGATGTGTTCATAGGGACTTTAAAGGATAATATCCAACATGATGTTCTCCTTTGGGAACCTGATTCATTAGAGAAGGCATTCAGGTTAGCAAGAAAAATGGAAAGCAAAATTATGGCAACCAGGAAGCATACCAGTCACAACTATAAAGATGGAAGTGTTGTCACCCCTAGCCTTCGACAACCTATAAGGTTGACACCACAAAAATTGGAAGAAAAAAGAGAAAAAGGGCTTTGTTACAGTTTTGATAGAAAATACACTAAAGGTCATAAGTGTGCTGTGAAAAAATTATTCTACATAGATTGTGAAGAGGAAGAAGAAAAGGAGCAAGAAAGGTTAAAGGAAGAGGATATACTCCCCGAAAAAAGCCTAGATAAAGAAGAATTGAATCCGACCACATCTTCTAATGCATTGGCTGGAATTGCCACTCCTCAAACCATCAAGATAGAAGGACAAATCAAGAAGAAAAAGGTAATAGTGTTGATTGATTCAGGAAGTACCCACAATTTTATTCATTGTAAGGTAGCAAAAGAATTGAATTGCTTCCTATATCCAGCACTAGAGTGTCAAGTGATGATTGCAAATGGAGGAACGATAAATTGCTCTGGAAAGTGCCATAATATCAAGCTATCCATGGGAGAATATGTATTGACTAGCCCAATGTTTTCCATTCCAATGGGATGTGCTGATGTTGTACTAGGAGTCTAATGGATACAATCCTTTGGTACAATAGCTTTTAATTTTCAAGAACTTTTCATGAAATTTTCTGGCGAAGGAAAGGAAGTTGAATTAAGGGGTATTGCAGGGAAACTGGGAAATATAATCAGCTCTAACGGTATGACAAAGCTTCTAAAAAAGGAACAAAGAGGTGTAATTTCTCAATTATGTTCGCTAGATGTTTCCACATCAGAATATCTATTTCTCCAGATCTCCAAAAATTCTTGGACAATCATTCCAAGGTATTTGAGACTCCCAATGTTCTCCCACCTATTCGTGATCATGATCATGCTATTCATCTGATTCTAGGAAGTGTTCCTCCAAACATCAGGCCGTATAGATATCCCTATGCCCAAAAGAGTGAAATTGAACGTATGGTTGCAGAAATGCTAGACGCTGGTATAATTCAACCTAGTCAAAGTTCTTTCTCTGCTCCAGTAGTATTGGTGCACAAGAAGGATGGATCATGGCGCATGTGTCCGGATTATAGGGAGATCAACAAGCTCACTATTAAAGATAAGTTTCCCATTCCTGTCATTGATGAATTACTGGATGAATTGCATGGATCAATTTACTTCACCAAGTTGGATCTTCATTCAGGATATCATCAAATCAAAATGAAGAGTGAAGACATTCCGAAAACAACATTTAGAACTCATGAGGGTCATTATGAATTTTTGGTCATGCCTTTTGGCCTTACCAATGCACCTTCTACATTTCAAGGTTTGATGAATTCCATTTTCAAACCCTTCCTTAGAAAATGTGTGTTAGTATTTTTTGATGATATACTAATCTACAGCAAGTCTTGGAAGGATCATGTTGAAAATGTTGATAGGGTGCTACAACTATTGGAGGAGAAACAATTATATTCAAAAAGATCCAAATGTTTCTTTGGAGTACAAGAGGTGGAATATTTGGGTCATATTGTATCTCATGAAGGAGTTAAGGTAGACCCTAGCAAAATTAAAGCCATTAAGGAATGGAAAATCCCCACATCCATAAAGCATCTACGAGGATTTCTCGGGTTGACAGGGCATTATCACAAGTTTGTTAATAATTATGGGAGAATAGCAGCACCTCTAACAACATTATTGAAGAAAGATGCATTATCATGGACTCCAAAAGCAACAAAGGCCTTCGAACATTTTAAAGAGGCAATGTTCCAAGCACTGGTCTTAGCTACACCGGACTTCACAAAAACCTTTATTGTGGAATGTGATGCTTCAGGAAATGGAATTGGTATTGTTTTAATGCAAGATGAAAAACCCATTGCTTTTGAAAGTCGTCCAATCAAGGGAAAGTTTTTACACAAAGCTATTTATGAGAAGGAAATGTTGGCAATACTACATGCACTTAAGAAATGGTGACCCTACCGAATGGGAAGACACTTCAAGGTAAAAATGGATCATTATAGCCTTAAATACTTTTTAGAACAAAGATTATCCTCTGAAGAGCAACAAAAGTGGGTCACAAAGATGTTGGGTTATGACTTTGAAATCATCTACAAAAAAGGGAAGCAAAATGTGGTGGCAGATGCACTCTCAAGAAAGGATGAGGATGTGGAAACATTGTTGTGTGCCATTTCTATTGTCCAACCAGACTAGATAAACAAAGCAAGGGATGAATGGAAGAATGATGAAGAAGTATGGGCACTTATTTGAAAGTTACAACAAGATTCTAGTACATATGATACATTTATCTGGCAAAATGATTCGTTATGGTACAAAGATCGCTGGAAAAATGATTCGTTATGGTACAGAGATCGCTTATAACTCTGTAAGAATTCACAACTCAAACAAAAAATTCTTATGGAATTGCACACTTCTCCCTTAGGAGGGCACTTAGGATTTTTAAAAACTTACCACAGGGTTAAGAAGGAATTTTTTTGGGATGGACTTAAATTGGATATTCAAAAGTTTGTGGTGGAATGTTTGGTTTGCCAAAAAAATAAAGTTGAAACAATTAAGACTCCAAGTCTATTACAACCTTTATCCATTCCAAGCCAACGTTGGGAGGAGGTTTCAATGGATTTTATCACAGGTTTACCCAAGTCTGAGGGAAAGAGTGTCATCATGGTGGTAGTTGATAGACTTACCAAGTATGCACACTTTTGTGCATTATCACATCCATTTAAAGCCAGTACAGTTTCTACTGCATTTATGGAAACAATTCAAAAGCTACATGGAAACCCAAAGATTATTGTAAGTTATAGAGATCCCATTATCACTGGAAATTTTTGGACAGAATTATTTTCTTGTCTTGGTACTTAGTTAGCTCATAGCTCATCTTATCATCCTTAATCTGATGGGAAAACTGAGATAGTAAACAAATGTTTGGAAGGATATCTTCATTGCTTTGTATCTGATAAACAGACACAATGGGTCAAATGGTTGCCTATGGCTGAATGGTGGTATAACACTTCCTTCCATACAGCAACAAAAATGACCCCATTTATGTCACTTTATGGATATCAGCCAGCATCCATCACATCATATTTAAGAGAAAATTCTAAGGTTCAAGCAGTGGAACATCACATCGAACATCAACAACAAGTCCTCCAACTCTTAAAGGATAACCTCGTGTTGGCACAGAATAGAATGAAACAACAAGCAGATCAACATCGCAGCGAAAGAAGTTTTGATGTAGGTGATTGGGTATTCCTACGGCTACAACCATATAAACAAATGTCCCTCAAGCAAGCTAAGAAGGATAATAAATTATCACCAAAGTATTATGGTCCGTACAAGGTGTTGCAAAATATTGGTACTATGGCATACAAATTGGAGCTTCTTGCAACATCTCGAGTGCACCCAGTTTTCCATGTTTCATGTTTAAAGAAGGTTATAGGCGAAAATCTCCCAGTTCAAACAATATTGCCAGAACTTGACGAGGAAGGAAAAATTATATTGGAACCAGAAGCAGTCACAGAAACAAGAACTCGACAGCTACGAAATCGATCAATTTCGGAGTATCTCATTAAGTGGAAGAACTTATCCACTGAAGATTTCACATGGGAGGATGAGAATTTTATACAGAAGCATCTAGAACTACTCAAGCGTTGAGGACAACACTTTTTTGAAGGAGAGGGGCATGTTAGGTCCCTATAATACTACTTATTACTCCATTACTATTGTAGTTATATCCCCTATTAATATTGTTGAGCCCATATTGTCCCCATATTTTTATTATTATGCCCCATAGAATCCCTCTATTGTTATTTTTGTGGCTTTATATTATTATTGTTAGGTCGGCTGGGTTATATTGTGACTCCATAGACTCCTATATATAGAAAGGAGGTTTTGTCATTTGAATCATTCAAGAATTGTTCATTTGTGTAATGTAAAGGAGGTTGCCCCCTCGAAGAGGCTGAATTCTACGACGTTGATCTCTCTTTTCTATCTTTTTGTGAGCTGGTTTCATAACAGCTTGCTTGAGGGACATTTGTTTATATGGTTGTATCTGTATAAATACCCAGTCACCTATATCAAAATTTCTTTCGCTACGATGTTGATTTGCCTGTTGTTTCATTCTATTATGTTCCAAAGTTACATTATCCTTTAAGACTTGGAGAACTTGTTGTTGATGCTTGATGTGATATTCCACTACTTGAACCTTAGGGTTTTCTCTTAAATATGATGTGATGGACAATGGGTGATATCCATAAAGTGCCATAAATGGGGTCATTTTTTCTGCAGTATGGAAGGAAGTGTTATACCACCATTTAGCCAAAGGCAACCATTTGACCCATTGTGTCTATTTATCAGATACAAAGCAACGAAGATATCCTTCCAAACATTTGTTTACTATATCAGTTTGCCCATCAGATTGAGGATGATAAGATGAGCTATGAGCTAACTGAGTACCAAGACAAGAAAATAATTAGGTCCAAAAATTTCTAGTGAAAATGGGATCTTTGTCGCTTACAATAATCTTTGGGTTTTCATGTAGCTTTTGAATTGTTTCCATAAATGTAGTAGAAACTATATTGGTTTTAAATGGATGAGATAATGCACAAAAGTGTGCATACTTGGTAATTCTATCAACTACCACCACGATGACACTCTTTCCTTCGGACTTGGGTAAACCTATGATAAAATCCTTTGAAACCTCCTCCCAACGTTGACTTGGAATGGATAAAGTTTGTAATAGACCCGGGGTCTTAATTGTTTCAACTTTATTTTGTTGGAAAACCAAACATTGTGCCACAAACTTTTGAATATGAGATTTAAGGCCATCCTAAAAAAATTCCTTCTTAACCCTATGGTAAGTTTTAAAAAATCCTGAGTGCCCTCCTAAGGGAGAGGCATGCAATTCCATAGGAATCTTTTGTTTGAGTTGGGAATTATGACACAGGTATAAGAAATATTTGTACCATAACGAATCATTTTTCCAATAAATGTACCAGATGTACTGGGATCTCGATGTAACTTTTGAATGAGTGCCCACACTTCTTCATCATTTTTCCATTCATCCCTTACTTTTTTAATCCTATCTGCTTGGATAATAGAAATGGCACAAAGAAATGCATCCACATCGTCATCCTTTCTTGAGAGTGCATCTACCACAACATTTTTCTTCCCTTTTTTGTATATGATTTCAAAGTCATAACCCAACATCTATGTGGCCCATTTTTGCTGGTCTTCTGAAGATAATCTTTGTTCTAAAAAGTATTTAAGACTATCATGATCCATTTTTACCTTGAAGTGTGTTCCCATTAGGTGGGGTCACCATTTCTTAAGTGCATGTAGTATTGCCAACATTTCCTTCTCATAAATAGCTTTGTGTAAATACTTTCCTTTTATTGGATGACTTTAAAAAGCAATGGGTCTTTCTTCTTGCATTAAAACAACACAAATTCCATTTCCTGAGGCATCACATTCCATAATAAAGGTTTTTGTGATGTCTGACATAGCTAAGACTGATGCTTGGCACATTTCCTCTTTAAGATGTTCAAAGGCCTTTGTTGCTTCTGCAGTCCATAAAAATGCATCTTTCTTCAATAATGTTGTTAGAGGTGCTGTTATTCTCCCACAATTCTTAAAAAACTTGAGATAATACCATGTCAACAGAGAAATCCTCACAGATTCTTTATGGATGTGGGGATTTTCCATTCCTTAATGGCTTTAATTTTGCTAGGGTCTACCTTAACACCTTCATGAGATACAATATGCCCTAGATATTCCACCTCTTGTACTCCAAAGAAACCTTTGGAGATTTTTTCATATAATTTTTTCTCCTCCAATAGTTTGAGCATCCTATCAACATGTTGAACATGATCCTTCCAAGACTTGTTATAGATTAGTATATCATCAAAAAATAATAACACAAATTTTCTAAGGAAGGGTTTGAAAATGGAATTCATCAAACCTTGAAATGTAGAAGGTGCATTGGTAAGGCCAAAAGGCATGACCAAAAATTCATAATGACCCTCATGAGTTCTAAATGCAGTTTTTGGAATGTATTTAGTCTTCATTCTGATTTGATGATATCCTGAATGGAGATCCAACTTGGTGAAGTAAATTGATCCATGCAATTCATCCAATAGTTCATCAATGACATCAATGGGAAATTTGTTATAGACATTTTTGGGCTCTACAACCCCAAGCATGAAATGTCCATAAATCAAGGGCTCCTAAGTCCCTAAAAGTGTTGTTCTAACCCCTAAAGGAACAAGGTCAACAGATTACAGCTTCTCCTAGAAGTTCTCCATGAGAAACTGCTCAGAATTGGTCAAAACAGGATCATTTCAGCTGCTCCACTGGCTAGGTGCGTTGCATTGCACCTAAATACACTGTGAGGGTGCGTTGCATTTCAAAACTCCCTTCTATGGGGTGCGGTGGGCGAGAAATGACAAATGGCAGTGTCATTCCGCGAGGTGGAGAGGCAATGGAAGCTTCCAGAATCTTCTCCTGTGACACTTGCCTCACTGAATTCGACCAAGGATGAGTAAGAGGCCTTCAGTCTCCAAGTGGAAGCAAGAACTATCAGAGAGAAGACACTAATCAAATCACAAGCTGACTCATCCCCCTTACAGATATCTATATATGGATCCCTCATCCCAGAGATCCAGAGGCTGGAATTTTGCATATTGTAAGGAATTGTTGTTGGTTTTTTGAGACAAACATCAGATTGTTGGGTGATCTATGCTTTGTTTGAGGTGAAGAGGGGCTTCTTTGCTGGGAGGTTGATGCTGGGTCAGGAACCACTGGTTGTAACTCCTCCTGGATCTTTTCTTGTTTATCAATAAAAGCTATTTGAGTTTTCCTCCATGCTTTTGTATCATTGATGCTTGTTACATTTGTATGGTCAATTTACATCTGATCCTAGATTGTTTATGAATATAGATCCATGTCTTTGTATAGTGTTATGCTTCTGTGATCTTACAGGTACTTTGTGAAGCTGGGCGTGCAAGGGAGCAAGTAGCTGAGGACTATCAAAGAAGAGAGGAATCGACTTGAAGGATTAGTGCAAGACAGAGGTTGGTCTTTCTATTCCTCTCTATCTATAATTCATAAAGGAAAAACAAAAGTAGCTTTTCTCTGTTTGTTTCTAAGGCAGTTGTCACACCTTAGTGGGATAGAGAAGTTCTATATAGACACTTTTCCCTGTAACAAAATGGCGACTCCGCTGGGGAAGTAATTAGTTTGTTTGTTTATCATTCCTTGTTGTTTGTTTCATAAACTTACAAGTAGCATTCGAACTGCATTTGCCATAACAAATGCAAAGTAGACAACTGCTACTTCAATCCATCCACTGGATCTGTTTATGATTTAAACAACTGATTCACAAACTTTCTGATTGCCCTTGTGATAGCTCTTAGATCCTCCTTAGATCTACCCCTGATTGTTGAATTACTGATTGCTTTTTACT
Organism: Pinus tabuliformis; assembly: GCA_031772625.1. NCBI lineage: Eukaryota > Viridiplantae > Streptophyta > Pinopsida > Pinales > Pinaceae > Pinus > Pinus tabuliformis. The sequence continues at coordinate 541,818,927 of CM062812.1, read as the reverse complement.
CGGCCAAAAACCAAGAACTGAACTGCAAACCGTGACTCGGAACCCGAACAGAGTCTCGTTTCTGGCCTAGCACAGGTACTGTTAAGAGATTCTAAATTTCAGTGCACTTCCCGAGTGGACAACCTGCGCTGCATTTTAGATTCTCTATGTTACAAGTGCGCTGATCAGACTAGCTCTGTGCAGTTGTGGATTCTGTGATTCATTCTTTCCAGTTCTATTCCTGAATTTTGCTGCCTGTGGTCAGTATATGTCTATTTGAAACCCCTTTTCCTTGCTGTTATTCCGCATCCTTTGTACAAAATAACTGTAGATGTTTTTGTGTGTTTGTTGAGTCATTTACAGTTCTCCTTTGCAAAAGTAGCATAATCGCACTGTCGTCCTTTGATTTGAATCTGTCGCAAGTGTCAATTTCAATCTAAGGAAAGAGTTTGATTGCTGTTGATGGTTGATTATCCTGTTACTATTGCTTTTGGTCTGAATTTGTAATTTTCTAGTGTCAAAAACAAGTATTCATTTCAAAATCGTAAGGTGTCGTAATCATCTCTATTTTTGATTTCGACAAGAAGCTTGTTTATATTTGTCGCTTGAAACGAAATTCAAATTTGTGCATTAACTTTCTTTTTAGCATCCATATACTAAGAAAGCCGAAAAACAAATACATGCATGTGCATTTGCATATAGACAGTCTGTTTGGCTTGATTTAGGAAAGTGCATTTACAGTGTGCTCTTTGCTCTTTGTGAAAAGATTCTGTCTTTCTTTTCCCTAGTAGCTAGGATTTTCATTGCATAAAAGAGATAAAAAGTTTGTTTATCATCTTTAGATTGCATTTTAGGAATTACATCTACATCTCGTGGTGAACCCAAAAGGCAAACTTCATAAGCAAGATCAACTTAAAATAAATTCAATGAATCTAACAACGCTTTGGAACTTAATGCACAACATTTAGAGGTCTAGGCTAGAGACGTATTCCGGCGTCGTAAAGCCTGGTAACTGTTGTTCTCACTGATGGTTGGGTGATTCCTCCACTTTGAGACGATAAGTGCCAGTACAAACTTGTGCTCCCACATACCGTCGAGTATATTTTGGGAGACCCATATAGGCTTAAATCCTTTATTCATAGGAAGCTGTGTCTGCTGCCCTATCGATCGCAATGCACTGAACACAACATTCGGGAAGATTGACTGCCGTACTGTAAAAAGTATTCTGCAGTTTTGCGATTTGTTTGGTACTCCCTCTACCTAGATTTCCAGAGCAGTCCCTTTCGTTCCTTTTCAGACTCCTTAACGGAAAATGTCCATCTGAGCACTTGTCACTTCAGGCTCATTAAAAATTGAAGGAGACTAGAGTCATCTTTTGTTTTTTTTCGACTCTTAAAAACTGAAAAAACAAGTTGTGTCAAAGCGTCGAAAATTTATTTTAAACGGAATATTCATTACCCTTTCCTGCGCTGATCTTGAGTTGAGAAGATGGACTCCACCAACCAAGGAATTCCCCTTGGAGGAAATCCTAGTCCTTTCTCCTCTTGGGGAGATGTTGGTGCACCCCATATGGCCACATTGTCGCTTCCAAGACTGACAATTGGTTTGCCTGTATGGCTCTTCTCAACTTCTGTCGTTCAGAACACCACTATTCCTGAACAATCGAATCAGCAACTAGACGAGTCCAGAGTTACCCACCAACCTTCTACTTCCTCTAATTCTTCCTCTCCTCCTTCCTCTTCGCTTGATGAGGCTGGTAAAGCCAAAAGTCAAGTACCTAAGGAGAAGAAGGAAAAGAAGAAGAAAGAGAAGAAGAAGAAGGAGCCAAAAGCGAATGGGGGCAAACGAGTGTCGTCTAGCGAAAATCCACACACTGCACCAACCAGGCCTAAATCGCCATGTGTCATTTGCAAGGGAGACCACTATCACAGAGATTGTCCTTGCATCCCTCGGATCTTAAGGGACTAGTCTCCCCGTTTGCACAATCTGGTGTCATCAACCTCTGATGATCATGTTGAAAACACACTGTCAACTAGTGAAAGTGAAGCCCCAAGACAAAAAGGAAAATATAGATTTCCTTGTAAACTGTGCGAAGGCGATCACACCGTCCACCGTTGTCCCTTCTTAGATGAAGCTAAAAGAGTTTTGGATGATCGTCCTGTTTCATCGGTATGACTTCCTCCTGGATATAAAAAACTCTTGCCGAGTCCGTCACCAGTTGAAAATCCGACTGGCCCGCTCAGGTGGTCGGCTGAAGCATCTATCATTGAAGATAAACCATCTGAATCCATACCAGATGAAAGTCAAAAGGTCGAGGCGGCAGTTGACCCAGTCTTGCCTTCAGAGGTTACATCTTCAGATGATACAGTCACTGAAGAGAACAAGGATGACACCATCCAAATTCTTTTCATAAGCACAGACTCCAACGAACATGGGGGCAATTTACCCGTTCCTTTACCGCAGGAAGGAAGTTCGTCAGAGTCATACCCGGCCGTCTATTCGGTCCCACCTCCAAGCAACCTAGTTGTCTCCTTCGACTAGAACCAACTAGGCAGACCCCGTTTACCAGCTAGTGTACCATTCCAGATTATTGTTCAAATATATAGAATGGTTATGGCTGGTACCATCATAGATGAGGGGGCTTCTGTGAGTATCCTTTCCTCAACTGCTTGGAAAGCGCTTGGTCCGCCATCACTTTTGCCTGAAATGAGAAATCTGACAGGCTTTGATAAAGGAACCAGTCGACCATTAGGGATCCTTCCCAATGTGCCCATAACATTGAGAAGGAAAACTGTTCACATGAACGTGATGGTAGTTCAAGGACCCCTAGATTACAATCTACTCCTTGGACGAGACTATATTTATTGCATGAGAGCCATCGTCTCATCACTCTTTAGAGTAATGTGTTTTCCGCACGAAGGAAGAGTGGTCAAGCTCGTAGACCAACTTTCGTTTCCCGGATCACGCATAGCAAATAGTCATACACCATCCTTAAATGGTCTTTTCACGCAAGAAATGTCTCAATCTCCAGTCCATCCACCCGATGAGCGCGAGTGATTCGGGGGGACATGACTGAAACCCAGGGGGCATGCACCCTGGTATGCTTCGGCAGGAGAACTTCGGGTATAGGGTAGGTTTCCGCGAGAAAATATGACTAGTCTGTACTCCCTTCCGTGATTGGAAGAGGGGGTTATTCTAGAACAAGATTCTCTTGTCAAAGTTATGTGAGTGGAGTAGCCTCCTTCACTCACCTTTGTTTATCTCGGTATACATCGCAAAAGAAGTGTTTTGTTTGCGTTGTGAATGGAACAATCTTTGGGTAACCTGTAAGAGGTAGGCCTCTCTCGGTAAAACAAATGTTTTAACGGACTAAAGAAGGGGTAACCTTGAAACTCTGTTTTATACCTGGGGGCATGCAAACCTTTTGGAGTGCAAGCGAAGAGCGACTATTTATTTTTTAAATTTATAGGACCTCTAACCTTTTAAACTCGTAGGATTGGTCGTCTCCTAACTTGCATAAAGAAAGGATGTGGGGCAAAACTCTAAAAGTTGCCGTTTTATATGAGACATTCTTATCATACGACTGGATTAATCGAGCAGTGTTACTGCAAGGTTCAAGCTCGTTAAAAAATAAACCCGCATCGAGCAGTTTAAGCCCATAGTTCAAGCTCGTTTAAAAATAAACATAAGACATGAGCAAATGTTTCCCCCCGCGTTTAAGCTCGTTAAAAAATGAACTATTCCCCGGTAAATAACCATCGTGAATGTAGTACTTCAGCCATTAAAGCCTTGGTCGTGTTTGCACCATCACCTCCACTTTTCATTGCCCGATCATTCACCTCCATTTGATTGTTTACCCATTTTGAGGAACAGCTGCGAAGAGTGATTTCACTAGCCATCCTTGTAACATTGCCGTGATTGGAAAATTCCAAACCTTACCTGGAATCAGCTGCTACCCGTTTTATCACTTGTTCCTCAAAAGACGAGTCTCCTTTAAGCTCTTTTCAACTGACTCGTAAAATATGAAAAGATTGCCGAGTCCTTGGCCTCTCCAGCTCGTTAAAGGGATAGGAAGTGCTATCCCTCATCTAGATTTTAATATTTTTGGACCTGAGGGATTATTACACAAAAATATCGAGCGCTTGTTTTATTCGGCTCGTTAAAAGTATCGAAAATTCATCCCTTCTGTATTGTTTTATACTTTTTCCAGACTTAAGGGATTAGATGACGAAAAAGGAATTTTGGAGTTTCCTTTACATTCCTTTTCAGACTCTCTAAAATTGAAAAGGACCGAGTTATCTTTTTCATTAAACTCGTTAAAAAGATTAATAGCAACAAACTTGTCTATAAACGAGAACGAGTTTCACTATCGCTAGGCTCGTTAAAACATAGCGATGGGTTTGCTCGAAGGGAAAATTATAGAACAAGCATATGTTATCCTCCTCAAGCTTGACAAAAATAAAGAGGTATTGGTCAGCAATGACTGGGGAAAAATGGGAAGAAAACTCAAAGAAACTTTGTTGGTAGCAAGTCGCTCTTGAACATGACACTTCCACTCCGTGTCCGAGTCGGGTTGGGTTGTTTCATTCACCGGTCACATCACCATGGTCACGCCATACCATCCACATTTGGGGTTAATGCTACCAATCCATCACATCAGTGTCGCCGATATGTTCAAGAGAAATCATTCAGAGAATTCACCTGTGTCTCGCCCACTACCATACATTATACTCCATTCATTTATGATTGCCACCCTGAACCTTATATCACCAGATCGTTTTCACTTCCATTAAAATCATTTACTCCATTCCGTGTCATTGATGTGGGATTCATTAAGGCCCTCCTATGACGGATCACTTCTTGTCGACATCAGCTCATTATCCAAGAAGTTGATCTAGGAACACCCCATTCAGTACTTTGAAGCTTGCATGCCTCAATGGCAGGTTTCTCACTTCCAGCGATAGGTTTACATCAATGGCCTTCGACTCAAAGATTTTGCATGGTGTTCGACGCCAAGTCCTTTATTCACACCACATGAATTGTACTGCAGTACCTTGAGGGTTATTATCATTATCGGTGATTCCTCTCGCGCTTGTTAACAGTTTACATCATTGACTGGTAATAAAGCAATGTCTTTCCATGTTCGACTTCAGAACATTTCTCACATGGATCGACTTGTACTTCGAGTGAAGATTGGATGAGATTGAAGACCCCGGATCTAGTTTCATCCATCCGGGCTACGATATATATTCAGGGAAATAAAGACATCAATTGTACATCCTTGCTACACAGATAATCATCCACTCAAAGGGATGATGGCTCTACCAGAATCATCAGTCTACGCTCAGACAATTGTCTGTCCTATGTACATGAAAATGAATTTATTAAGCTGAGCATGGGAATGCCCGCCTCAGCTAGATCATGAAAATAGTATGAAAATAATGTATTGTATTGTATCTTATTACAGGTCTCCTCCCAGCATTGAAAGAACTTCGGATCCTCATAATAAATCATTTCACCCGACACCAAAAGGTTAACGGCCTCATACTTTAGGGGGAAACTATTATAGACATTTTTGGGCTCTACAACCCCAAGCATGAAATGTCCATAAATCAAGGGCTCCTAAGTCCCTAAAAGTGTTGTTCTAACCCCTAAAGGAACAAGGTCAACAGATTACAGCTTCTCCCAGAAGTTCTCCATGAGAAACTGCTCAGAATTGGTCAAAACAGGATCATTTCAGCTGCTCCACTGGCTAGGTGCGTTGCATTGCACCTAAATACACTGTGAGGGTGCGTTGCATTTCAAAACTCCCTTCTGTGGGGTGCGATGGGCGAGAAATGACAAATGGCAGTGTCATTCCGCGAGGTGGAGAGGCAATGGAAGCTTCCAGAATCTTCTCCTGTGACACTTGCCTCACTGAATTCGACCAAGGATGAGTAAGAGGCCTTCAGTCTCCAAGTGGAAGCAAGAACTATCAGAGAGAAGACACTAATCAAATCACAAGCTGACTCATCCCCCTTACAGATATCTATATATGGATCCCTCATCCCAGAGATCCAGAGGCTGGAATTTTGCATATTGTAAGGAATTGCTGTTGGTTTTTTGAGACAAACATCAGATTGTTGGGTGATCTATGCTTTGTTTGAGGTGAAGAGGGGCTTCTTTGCTGGGAGATTGATGCTGGGTCAGGAACCACTGGTTGTAACTCCTCCTGGATCTTTTCTTGTTTATCAATAAAAGCTATTTGAGTTTTCCTCCATGCTTTTTTATCATTGATGCTTGTTACATTTGTATGGTCAATTTACATCTGATCCTAGATTGTTTATGAATATAGATCCATGTCTTTGTATAGTGCTATGCTTCTGTGATCTTACAGGTACTTTGTGAAGCTGGGCGTGCAAGGGAGCAGGTAGCTGAGGACTATCAAAGAAGAGAGGAATTGACTTGAAGGATTAGCGCAAGATAGAGGTTGGTGTTTCTATTCCTCTCTATCTATAATTCATAAAGGAAAAACAAAAGTAGCTTTTCTCTATTTGTTTCTAAGGCAGCTGTCACACCTTAGTGGGATAGAGCAGTTCTATATAGACACTTTTCCCTGTAACAAAATTTATCTTTAATAGTGAGCTTGTTGATCTCCCTATAATCCGGACAGATGCACCATGATCCATCCTTCTTGTGCACCAAAACTACTGGAGCAGAGAAAGAACTTTGACTAGGTTGAATTATACCAGCCTGTAGCATTTCTGCAACCATACGTTCAATTTCACTCTTTTGGGCATAAGGATATTTGTAAGGCTTGATGTTTGGAGGAACACTTCCTAGAACCAAATGAATAGAATGATCATGATGAAAAATAGGTGGGAGACCTTTGGGAGTCTCAAATACCTTGGAATGATTGTCCAAGACTTTTTGGAGATCTGGAGAAATAGATGATTTCGATGCAGGAACCTCTAGTGAACATAATTGTGCAATTACACCTCATTGTTCTTTCTTTAGAAGCTTTGTCATTCCATTAGAGCTGATTATCTTTCTTGGTTTCCCCGCGATACCTCTTAATTCAACTTCCTTTCCTTCCAAAGAAAATTTCATGAAAATTTCTTTAAAATTAAAGCTATTGTACCCAAGGATTGTAGCCATTGGACTCCTAGTACAACATCAGCACCACCCATTAGAATGGAAAGCATTGGGATATTCAATACATATTCTCCCATTGATAGCTTGATATTATGGCACTTTTCAGAGAAATTTATGGTTCCTCCACTTGCAACCATCACTTGACGCCTTGGTGCTGGATATAGGAAGAAATTCAATTCCTTGGCTATCTTACAATGAATAAAATTATGGGTACTGCCCGAATCAATCAACACTATTACCTTTTTCTTCTTGATATCTCCTTCTATCTTGATTGTTTGAGGAGTGGTAATTCCTACCAATGCATTACAAGATATGGTCGGATTCATTTCTTATTTCTATTGGGTTTGTTCATGGTGTTTATCCTCTTCTTTTGACATTTCTTGTTCCTTTTCTTCATCCTCTTCACAATCTATGTAAAATAATTTCTTCTTAGCACACTTATGGCCTTTAGTGTATTTTCTATCAAAACTGTAACAAAGCCCTTTTGCTCTTTTTTCTTCCAATTCTTGGGGTGTCAACCTTGTAGGTTGTGGAAGTCTAGGGGAAGCAACACTTCCATCCTCATAGTTATGAGTGGTAGGCTTCCTTGTTGCCATAATTGTTCTTTCCATTTTTCTTTCCAACCTGAATTCCTTCTCCAATGAGTCAGGTTCCCAAAGGTGAACCTCATGTTGGATGTTATCCTTTAAAGTCCCTATGAACACATCAATCCTATGCTCCTTTGGAATATATTTTACCCTTATATTCAATTTTTGGAAGTCCTGAATGTGCTCCATCATTGAACCCTTTTGTTTGAGGTTTATTAATTGGCTAAAAAAAGTGTTGCTTTTTGTATCCTCATAATGTGCTATCATTTCTTCCATAAAAATTTCCCACGTGACAATTTGTTTGTGAGAGAAAATCCATTGATACCATACAAACTAATTTGGTTCAAAATATAAAGTTGCAATGCGTACCTTTTGTGCGTTTTTCACATTATGGAGATCGAAAAATTGCTCCATCTGTAGTATCCATGTTGCGGGATCCTTGCCATTAAACTTCCTCATATCGATCTTTAGAACATTGTGGGTCTTCAATCCAATGTTATAGTCTATGAAATCATGATTAACATTTCTTTTGTTCTCATCATGAGTTTCCTTTACTACTCTTTCACCATTAGTAAGCATTTCTTGTAGCAACTTAGTCAAATATCTTCAAATCTTCCATGTTGCCTTTGATTTTTTCTTCTATACCATCCATCTTACATCCATGCCATTCATCTTAGCTTCCATGCCATCCATCTTATCTTCCACGCCATCCATCTTAACTTGCACACCATTCATATTAGCTTCCACCCCATTCATTTTAGCTTCCACGCCTTTCTTTAAACCATCAATATTAGCTTCTGTTACCTTTTGTGAGAGTGAAATTTGTTGCACTTGGTTGGAGAAAGTTAGTTCTATAGTGTGTAAGGCTGAGAGGGCCTGATGTGTTAGAACCTAGATTTACCTCAGGCTGAAAAGGTAAGATTCCAGGTCCACATCAAACCACGCTTAGCCTCGTAGCTAGCCCTACGAGGACACGAGAGGGCTCTCTCCAGGTCAATCTCAGCAAAAGATAATCAGATGGGGCTTGAGATGACTAATTTAAGAACTAATCTTAGGCTAGGTATGAAGTGCAAAGTTTTGATTTGAATTTTTGGGGGTTTTTGTTGGAAAAAGAGAAAGGCAAATTTGGGTCCGCGGATGAGGCCAAATTTTTGCAGAGTTCCGATTGGGGTGAGGTAGGCAGTAGCTTTGATGCTTTAGATTAAATGAATGGATGGAAAAGACTACTGAGGAGCTGAAGAGGGCATGAGGGTATCAAGAATCCTCTTCAAACTGAAGAAAACATTGAGAATTAAACAAAACTACAGGCAGAGCACAACAAACTCATGGATTCTACATTTGTCACTTAACTTGTATAATTCAGAAGCAAAGAGAAGTGAAATGGCATAAATAAAACATCAATGAACTTACAATTACATGAAGAAACACACCATCAAAACACAGAGCCACAAGGATCCCAACAAGTACTGCAAAACCTTGGTCTTTCCTTTGCCAAAATTGCAGAAATGAAATGTACAATGAAGTGCCAAGCAATCCCAAGTGTCCAACCTTGAAAATGTCTGAGAGATTACATGATATAGACAAGATTAACTCATTCCCTTGCCTCTAGGGGTCGAGCTCATCATTCTAGGAGCTTTTTCAACCAATTCTAAACAAGGAACTGAAATCTAGGCAATCAAACAACTTGCCTCTATATGCTAGGAAACTGATTCATTCATTTAATTTTCACTTTTTAGTGAATGAATCCTCTAGAACAAGTAAAAATGTGCCAATATTACATCATGGTAATCAAATTACATAATGGAAGATCAAGAGTAACATCAAAAAGTAAAACTAGTCAAAACTGGGTGAATTTTTTATCTGAAGAGTGAAAATAAGGCCAAATTTCTCTATGCGCCACGCCCAAATTCTCTATGTGTCGTGCCACTTTGGAGCTGATTTTGAGGCACTTCCTGAAGTCCAAATTGATCTCAAGATAGCTCGTTGGAAAGCCTTGCCTGTATACTTTTCAAACCAAGTGGAATTTCTGGATTTGGTGTCAATTTTCCCCTCCAAATGTCCAATATTCCAAGACTACTTCCTGTGTGTCAAAATAGGGGTAGTGAGGTCATTTTTTGAGTGTTTTTTGACCTTTTGAGGGCTCAAAACCTGCCCAAATTTCTTGGCCATAGGTAGGAAAGCATAATTTATCATGAAAAATCTAGAAATGCAAAGTTTTTTGGATTTGGAGCCCTCTAGCGAAAGCGAGCGCCACATGGCAAGACGCATAGGGAGGAAAACCCTGTTTTTTAGTGCAAAAAATTTTCAAAATGCAAAAATTGCTCCAAATTTCTTGAAATTTGGGCTAGACCTTCTTCATCAAGAGCTATGATGGGCCAAGGATGCCTCGGCCAATATCTGGAGTCGATCATGCTCTTTTTTCCTCTTTTGCCTTTTTGATGCCTTCCTTAGTTTTGCCTTTAAATTTCTTATTTGTGCCTCGCAAACCTTGTTCCGCGCCATGTAGTGGAAAGCCATGTGTCTCAGCAATGCTTTGACCCTATCGGACTTGTCCAGTAGTCTCTCTAAGTGGATGTTAACTCTCTCGAGACAAGACTCCCGATCATCATTAATCTCTTGCTCCAATGAAGTGAATTCAATCCTCCTCCTTTGGGCAGCTTGACGATTCTCCCTGATGTTTTGTAATTCCATAATCACCTGCTGATCTTCAAGCTACTTATTCCTCCACTCCAAATATTGTATATTCCACTGGGCTCTATCTAAGTGAGTTGACAAGGCATCAATGTCTGCCTGCTGCACCTGAATGATCTCTCTAAGATTTGCACTTTGTGAGCCCATGTCAGTATCATCACCCTCAATGAGGATGAAATCAGTCTCTCGCTCACCTGATGGTCCTTCCTCCTGTAGAGGCCTCTGGCCTCAGTCCTGAACCTGCTGTGCTGATGGAGGAAGTGAGGCCCCTTCCAGCCCAGGTGGAGATAACACTCGCTTCGCTGCTGCAAACAAATGTCTAGTGCCCCTCTGATATGTGATGAATACTGGCACACTAGCAGTCTCATGGCCCTCATACTGATGAGAAGGTCCACTTGTCTCACGCTTAACCTCTGATGGTCCTTGTGAAGCTCTGAAAAACTCACGTGAGATGAAGTCATCCCAAGTGATGCCCTGTAATCCAAGCTCATGAACAACCACAATCTTGATGAGAGCAAAATGATAAAGACTGTTAAATTGCTGTTGAGGGGTCTTCTGCTGCAAAAGGGTGGTCATCCTTTCTATGTTTCGGCATATGAAATAAGGAATGTTCATCATCCATACCTGAGTGAAATGCATCAGCAGCCTGATGTGATAAGCATACAAGCGGGAAAACGAGCCCTCACAAGTGAAATATTTCATGATGAGTTTCATTAAAGGAGCGTACTCATCCTTGAGAAACCGAAAATGAAACACTCTTTTAAACTGCCTCAGAAAACCAGGTTTGATGTATGGTTCATAGTGTTGCCGGTCAATCTTCTGTCTCTTATTCCATGGTTCTCTAATGTTTGGTATGCTGGTTGCCAATGAAATGGTTTCTGGTGTTAATATGAAAGCAACACCAGCAAGAGTGGCTTGATCACCATGTAAATGCAGTACAAACAAGCGGGCCAACTCATGATGAAACTGAATACTAGCAACCTTCTCACAAAATTCATAACATGACTGACGCTGGAAACAAGAGATGGCAAGAGGGCAGGCCTATAATTCAGTAAGGGTGGTTGGTTCTTCTTTGATATGTCTGCCACCTCTATGAGGCCTCCGGGGTGCATGTTCCTCCATGGGTGAGTCACTTTGGGTCTCCACTTCATAATCAGATGAATGACCGGATGACATAACTACTGGTATACAAATTACCTTGGAGAAATGCCTTCTGATGTATGAAACTGTGTTGGACTGCCTTTTGGTGATGTACTTGAGCTCTGGCACCAAGGGGAAAACAGTGAAACAAGGACTGCAAAGGGAGGGGAAAACTAGTGGGAAATTTGGGAATGTTGGGTAGACTTAGTTAGGGAAGTATTGGATGTTATGGGAATTTGGTATAGGGTTAAGAGTTTTTGTATAGGTTTAGGGTTTGGGGATTTTAGATTAGGAAATTTGGGAAAGGGGATTTAGGGTAGGGGACTTAATGAACTTAGGGGGATAGGGGAACTTAGGGAATGATGAAATCAAATGACAAATGAGATGAGGGAAGGAACTTGGTGACAAGATAGTGTTTTGAAACTCTATCAGCCAGTTTCCTTGAGGTATTTTAAAAGGTAGGGTTTGATGTTTTTTTTTTAACCACTACCATCCATCAACCACCATACCCTAGCACAAACTTGGATGAAACACAAAGATGAAGACTCTACCTGGAAAATCTGTGCTTGTTATTGGCAATTTGGAGCAATTGTTAGCAGTTTCGGTATTTAGCTGTGTGCGCCGCGCAACACGCCCAATGCGTCGTGCCTACCCAATGCGCCGCACCTGTGTAAAATAACACTGTGTATTCATGCATAGTGCGCTGTGCCTCCAGCTCAGTGCGTTGCGCTTCCAATGTGTAGCGATTTTTTGCCCAATATCCTTACTTGTTCACAAAAACTGATTTGAATTTCCTCTTCTTTGCTTTTGGAATGAAAATGAGCCTTCAACACTTGGAGACATGTTTTATACATGAGCTTTTCAAATTCATTTTGCCAAAACCCACTTTCCTAAAGTTTTGCAAATAGCTTTTATCTCAACCTCTGTTTCTAGACTTTTTATTGCTTTTGGACTTTTTGATGAACTTAATAACCTGAGCATTGCTTGATTTTGTAGGTGTCGGAGCTTTTTAGGATAAGGAAAGAAACCAGGGTGCAGATGAAGAAATTTGCAATGAAGAAAACAAAATTTACATGATTTTAGTACAATAAAAGCTGAATACTCTGTTTTTTCCTCAAAACAGAGTTTTGAGGAAAAACACATTTTCGAACACTTGTTGATGAAATTTATTGATGTTGAAACATCCTCATGGCCTGCTGGCAATTTTTGAACACTCTGACACATTTTTTGACAAAACCCTAATACAACCCTAGACCTAAGTGACCATGAAACCCTAAAGACAACTTATGCAGTTTTCAAGATAAAAAGACTGTATATGTTTTTTAAATGATGAGCCAGTAGGTAGATAACATGAGGGGAATGAGTGACAAGGCCCTTCCATCAGAAGATCGATGCTCCTAATGGAATGCAGATGATCGAGCTGAATGAGACACCTAAAAATGAAATGCAACAAAAGAGGTTTTGATCTCTGACAGAGGGCTGAACAGACTGACTCTAACATTGGCTCCAATGGGGATGGTAGCTCCTTGGAGGTGCCAAGAACTACAGATCTCTGGGAAAGATAGACAGTGCCTTCATCCATTGGGCTATGGAGTCCATTATTTTGACAAATTAGCACAAGACTATTGACCTATTTATTGACTGAAACTTGACTCAAACCGACTCAATTATGAAACCAAAATGACTAAAACACTGACTCAACAAACTGAACCCAAAACTGAAATATTTCTTCAGAATTATAGCCTTTAGTTCGGGCCCCAAACTGAAGAAAATATCACAGCACACACTTGCAATGAAACTGAAATAAAATGGTATTTACAGTGACAATGTAAACAATAGAAACAACTCAGAAATGATACCGCTTGAGCAGCTGACCATTGACCGGCCCTCCTGGACAATCTTCCCCATTCATCTCCTTCAGAAGAAAGGCATTCTGACCCCAATATGCTGCAATCTTAAAGGGACCTTTCCAGAGATTTTCAAACTTATCGTGCTTACCCTTTTCCTCATTCCTTGCATCCCACTTCAGCACCATGTCATCCAACTGAAATTTGTCTGCCTTTGCTTTTCTGTCATAAATTTTCTTAATTCTCTCCTGCAACTTGAACGTTGCTTGAAAAACTTCTTCTCTCATCTGCTGTAAATGGATCATTTGATTTAGTCTTCTCTGCATAGGATCGTCTTCACTACCAGCCTCTTGAAGAAGTTTGACTACCGGAGCTGCGAGAGAGGTAGGAAACACTGTATCAACTCCATAAACTAGCTCAAAGGGGGACATACCAATGGATTTTTTCTGACTCACTCGATCTGCCCAAAGTGCATGGACCAACTTCTTATGCCAACTCTTCTTATTTATTTCCAACAACTTTTTAATGATATCGACCAGAGATTTGTTAGAAGACTCCGCCAATCCATTGCCTTGTGGATGATAAGCAGTTGAGTGTCCCAATATGATGTGATACTTATGAGAAAACTCAACCATCTTTTTTGATTTGAAAGCTGCTGCATTATCAGTGATTAACTTATTCGGGCAACCAAAACGAGACAAAATATTATTATCAAGGAATGAAATTATTACCGCATTTGTAGCTTGTCTAGTGGGAATTGCTTCGATCCATTTCGTGAAATAATCTTTCACCGTAAGGATCCATCTATGCTGACCTGAAGAAGCAAGATGAATTTCACCAATGAATTCCAACCCCCACTGTTGAAAAGGGGCACTCACCTCAATGGGCTTAAGTGGCAAAGGCTGTAATTTCTGCCTTCCTTCAAAAATCTGACATTTATGATAGCTCTTGACAACCTTATATACATCAGCAAAAAAATTCGGCCAATAGTATCTCGCTCTCAAAATTTTATTTGCCGTTTTTTTCCAAAAAAGGTGACTGCCACAATCTCCTTTATGGAAATCCTCCATGACCTGCTTCACTTCTTCTTCCACCAAACAATTCAACAAAACACCACCGGGATCTTTCCAATAAAGTGTAGAATTCAAAACACAAAACTTAGCAGCCTTTAACTTGAGAGTTCTAGCTTTGTTTCTAGCCATGCCGGGTGGTGGTGACAAATTCTGAAGCACATATATGATATCTAAATACCACGGAGAAAGAACAAACATTTCAGATACCTGAAGTGATGAACCTTCCTCATTTTCATCAGACATAGCAGCAATCAGATTTATGTCTAAGACGTGCAAATTTGATTCAGCCATTAACTTTTCCAATCCCTGTCCTTTAACAAGCTTCGTGGGCTTTATCTCCACGTCATACTCCAGCAAAGCTGCAATCCACTTGCCTTGTCTTCCTTCCAGATATGTTTGTACCAAAATATCTTTGACAACAGCATTAGGAACATAAGCCAAAATATGAGAATGCAGAATATATACCCAAAAATCTTTCAATGCTTTTACAAGTGCAAGGGCTTTATTTTCAATGATGTTTTACTTCAAGGCTGCATCTCTTATAGTTCAGCTAAAAAAAGCAATTGGTCTTTCGTGCTCATCTTTTTTCTGCATTAATACAGCTGCCATAGTATGCTCCGAAGCAAATGAAAACAGTATAAAATCCTAAGTGTAATCCGGGCTGATTAGAACCAGAGCTAAAGAAAGAGCCAATTTTACTAAATTGAAAGATTTTACAGCCTCTTCTGTCCACTTCACTTGGCTGTCCTTCTTAAGCATGTTTGTAATCTCTCTTAGGTGTTCAGCAAGATTAGGCACAAAGCGGCATAAAAAATTCATCTTACCATTAAAAGATTGAATCTCCTTCTTGTTCCGGGGAAGTTCAATTTGTTGAATCGCCTCTACACATGCTGCATTAGTACGAATGCCATCTTTTGAGATAATGTGTCCAAGTAGTTTGCCCTCATCCATGGCAAACAAGCTCTTCTTCGGATTCAACGACACACCATATTTTCTGCACTTTTGAAAGACAATTTTCAAATGATACATGTGTTCTTCATCTGAATTGGAAAACACCGTCAAATCATCAAGGTACACAACCAAAAAGACATCCTTCTCATTTGCGAAAGCCATATCCATTGCCCGCTGAAATGTGGCACTTGCGTTTTTCAAACCAAAAGGCATTTTAGCATAATGAAAAGTCCCCCATGGAGTGGTGAACGCTGTTTTGTCTCGGTCATCTTCATGGACCAAAATTTGGTTATATCCCGAATAACCATTGAGTAGTGACATACAAGATGCTCCAACTACTCTCTGAAGTATGTGATCCATTTTTGGCAACGGATAATTGTCCTTCAATGAAACTTTATTGAGATTCCTAAAATCAATGCACAAACGAATCACACTTGTCTTCTTTCGTACGGGCACCAAATTAGAGATCCAATCAAAAAATCTGATGGGAACGGTGATTCCTGATTTGTACAACCTGTTTACCTTCTTCTCAATTGATGGCAGTAGTTTTGGATTTAGCCTTCTCAACTTCTGTCTAAAAGGTCTCTGATTAGGCTTAATAGGAATAGTGTACTGAATTATATTGGTATCATATGTCTTCAAGTCAGAATAGTCCCAAGCAAACACATCAGCAAAGGATGACAACAAACTGATATATTTAGCCTTTACCTTTTGTGGCAATGCTTTGGACAGCTTTACCATCTTTGGATTTTTAGCTGTTCCAATATTCACTTCTTCGACTCCCTTCTCTGTTGGCTGCAATGTTGGTTTGTGGGCTATGTCATCATGATCAAAGAGTTCCTCTAAAGGTATCAAACCTTTAGGAATAATATTATCCTTGAGCTGCAACACTTCCATTTGATTGATCTGCACATCATCTTTACCATCATCATGTTCTACATCAATTGAGGTATCTTTAAACTTACCTTTGTTTTGCAGAAAATCATTAATCTCCTCGTCATCTTGGAAAGATTGCCAATATCTCTGATTTTCCGAGACAGTCAGACGATGTTTCACATGGATTTCAAATTTATTACTTGAGTTCATAGGAATCTTCAAATTACTCGTTGCCTTAGCAAGTGCATCTGCAATGCTATTTTGAATACGAGGCACACACGTCAGGGTATAATCAGAAAACAACTTCAAGATGTCTAGAACAGCATTCCGGTATGCCCGCATCTGAGGATGCTTTGCTTGATATTTGCCTTTGACTTGCTTAATCACCAATTCGGAGTTGCCATATACAGCAATCCTCTTAGCATTCAGCTTTCTTAGAATTTTCAGGCCAGAAATCAAAGCTTCGTACTCAACCTCATTGTTTGAACAATCAAAAGCTAGCTTGTAAGAACATACCTGCACATTACTAGGCACTTTGTTCGGAGCAGACAAAGGAATGCGTACCCAAATACCAATTCCAGCACCATCATTTCCCACTGCTCCATCGAAATCCATGGTCCACAGACCATCTTCCTCTTCTTCCAAGTGTTGAAACTCTGTTTGTTGTGTCTTTTCTGCTTGCTGTCCATTATCTTTATCTGATTGCTGAATGGTATTTTCCTGCTCTTGTCCTTCTTTCTTCAAAACTTCTCTGAAATTCACTGCTATTTCTGAAATATCATTTGCTACAACTAACTGACTATCAATATCATTGAAACTATTTGAATACAAAACAAAAGACTCTAAATCTGTATGTACATAATTAATCGAATGATTAATTGGTTTCTCCTTGCTTGTAATCATGTATTTCATTTTTTGTTCCCGATACAGTTTTCTCATTTGGCCAAACACAAGAATCGTTGCATAGGAAAAATCTAGTTGTAGTGTCCCTTTCAATTTTGCTCCCCAGGACCTGGAAAGAAGCATACCAAATTGGGGAGGAATGTCTGCCACAACAACATCCATCAAAACATTCTTCGTTGGAATCTGATCCAAACTTACAGCCAAGTCTTTAATGAGCCCAATACATCTCACCCTGCTAGAATCAAATGAATAAAGATCATGGTATTTCCTAGTGACGTCCAAATCCAACTTCTCCATGATAGCCTTCGGCATAAGATTATGGGAAGCGCCGAAATCAAACATGGCATTATGAAACACAAACTCATCCAATCTTAGATTGATATAAAAAGGTGGCAAATCACTGTCTGGAGACTCACCATTTAATGCTGGTCCAAAAATCAGTTTAGGTTGATCATCTTCCACACTCACCATATCAGACATTGGGTCAAAATTCAAAATTTTAGAGACTTCACCTCTATAACTGTTGTTCCTCATTAATTCAGTCAAGGGAATGGATACCTTCAATTTAGAAATTTCATTTTAAAAACTAAAAGCAGAAGTCTTTTCTACCTCTTTGGCTGGAACATCTTTTCTTTCAG
This sequence comes from Pinus tabuliformis, assembly GCA_031772625.1. NCBI lineage: Eukaryota > Viridiplantae > Streptophyta > Pinopsida > Pinales > Pinaceae > Pinus > Pinus tabuliformis. The sequence goes on along the minus strand of CM062812.1, from coordinate 541,801,108 downwards.
CTTTATGCTTTGATACAATGGGCTGATTTCCTCTTTCATTTGCTAGTGGAGACTTTCTAGGAGTAGGATCAGAAATTTCTTTTCCTTTATTTGGTACAACAGGTGGCTCATTCTTAGATGCTGGAACTTCCTTTCTCTTCTGGATTGGATTGATGGGGACATTTCTATTTCTAAGTGAATACTGACATTTCTGGGTGGACAAAGCATGCATATAACCTCTCTAATACTCATCCAACTCTTTTTCAAGAGTTGTGTCATTCGCTAAGATAAAATCTACATCCTTCTATACAGTTGAATTTTCTGCATACTCATCATCTTCAGTGATAAAGGTGGGCATATCATCAGGAGTAAAGAAGTGATTTTCTTCTCCTACTACATTGTCTTCATCATCAGATTCGGGACCAACAAAATTCTACTGAAGAGGTGTCTTTACTTGCTGCTGTTGTGATGTCGGTTCTTGTGCTCGCTGCTCACGCTGTTTGATCCTGAATTGTGGCTGCTGCTGGCCACGAAAATTGGGATTCCAAATCTGCGGTTCAGGCTTATCAAGTGTTAACCTTTCAATCATCTTTTCTACTTTGCGGAGTACTTGGTCTGAGGTATAAGCTTCTTCCCTTCTTGAGACTTTCTTCTCGGCTTTTAATCTAGCTCTCTTGTCATTCAAATTTGCCTCAACACTAATGGAAATTTTCTACATTTCTTCTAAGGTAGCTGGATCTCTCTCTCTTAATTGATAAGCCATGTCTGGATCAAAACCATCTAGTAACTTAAGCAAAGCTGACTTTTTAGATGGCCTTAAATCATTAGGAATTGCATTATAAACCGCATTGAATCTAATACAGTAGTCTTGCATGGACTCACCAACATTCCACTTGATCTTGGTATATTCAGAAGTGATTTGAAGAGGATCTTTCTTTACTTCCCAGCGATCCAAGAACTGTCTTTGGAGCTCTTCTAATGTTGGAACACTTCTAGCTGCCAAAGCTCTGAACCATTTTCTTACCTCACTGTCGAAGGTTTGCACGAATAATCTCATGGTCATGTTTTCTGCATCAATCTCATGGAGATCGAAGAAATCCGTCATTCTGTCCACATGTTGCTGAGCTGTGATACCATGAGGAGTGCCATCAAACAAAGGAATTTTTCTCTGATAATCTGCGGGCATGTCATCCAAAACATGAGGCAGCACAAGAGGTGCAAAACGAGCAGCCATTGCTCTTGGTGGATTTTCAATCGGTCTTGGTGATGTTGGGGGAGTGGGTGCAGCTGATGTGTGAGGTGTATGAGGAGGAGTATGCGGAGGTGAAACAATCTTTGTTATTTTAGGAGTAGAAGGAGTAGATGGAGGCAATATGACTGCAGATTTTTGATCAGAAATAGTAGGCTGCGGGGGAAGGGTAGGAATGAAAGGAGGTTCGGTGGGAATTCTTGAACTAGATGCAATTGCGGATGACCCAAGGGTTGCAGAAGTAGTCTCTAAAAAATCAGAGATATTAGAAGCCACAATTGAAGTCTGGAGCCGATTTAAGATATAATCATTAATGGATTTATTGGCCCTTTCAGTTTCAAGATTTCGAACAAACTCAGGATTTAAGACAGTGGGAGAGACAACACTTTCAGATTTGGTTTCAAACAAAGACAACTCAAACTGCTCATCAAATTCTTGATCCTCAAGATACTCAAAATCAACATGACACAATTGAACTTTGAACACAGGAATGATAGAGTTTCCTTGGCGGATGATTCTTGGAATAAGATTGGGATTTTCGTAGACAGGAGGAGGATCAGGATCCGTATTTGCTCTGGTATGTCTTTTGGAATCCAGTGTGTTATTATTTCAAGAAATCAAAGGGACATAAACAACTTGTTCAGCCTATCAAATTCTAAACTTACCATCCAAAAGCTTAGAATTCTCAGATGTACTGGGGTGATTTGCAAGTCAAGTGTCACGATTACAAGCTAGATCGGAGATTGACTGAAGTAGCGTTTATCTACTTCCGCTAATGCAAAGAAAAAGAGTTTCGAAGGTTACCTGACATAACTTCAGGCTCTGTCTATAGCTTATAAAACAAATGACATCAATAAGCAAACCATTTTCCTCCCCAGTATGGTCGCCACTATGTTAGAGCCTAGATTTACCTCAGGCTGAAAAGGTAAGATTCTAGGTCCACGTCAAACCATGCTCAGCCGCGTAGCTAGCCCTACAAGGACAGGAGAGGGCTCTCTCCAGGTCAATCTTAGTAAAAGGTAATTATATGGGGCTTGAGATGACTAATTTAACAACTAATATTAGGCTAGGTGTGAAGTGCAAAGTTTTGATTTGAGTTTTTGGGGGTTTTTGTTGGAAAAAGGGAAAGGAAAATTTGGGTCTGGGGATGAGGCCAAATTTTTGCAGAGTTCCGGTTGGGGTGAGGTAGGAAGTAGCTTTGATTCTTTAGATTAAATGAATGGATGTAAAAGATCACTGAGGAGCTTAAGAGGGTGTGAGGGTATTAAGAATCCTCCTCAAACTGAAGAAAACAATGAGAATTAAACAAAACTACAGGCAAAGCACAACAAACGCATGGATTCTACCTTTGTCACTTAACTTGTTTAATTCAGAAGCAAAGAGAATGGAAATGGCATACATAAAAAATCAATGAACTTAAAATTAAATGAAGAAACACACCATCAAAACACAAAGCCACAAGGATCCCAACAAGTGCTGCGAAACCCTGGTCTTTCCTTTGCCAAAATTGCAGAAATGAAATGTACAATGAAGTGCCAAGTAATCCCAAGTGTCCAACCCTGAAAATGACTAAGAGATTACATGATATAGACAAGCTTAACTCATTCCCTTGCCTCTAGGGGTCTAGCTCATCATTCTAGGAACTTTTTCAACCAATTCTAAACAAGGAGCCGAAATCTAGGCAATCAAACAACTTGCCTCTATGTGCTAGGAAACTGATTCATTCATTTAATTTTCACTTTTTAGTGAATGAATCCTCTAGAACAAGTAAAAATGTGCTAATATTACATCATGGTCATCAAATTACATCATGGAAGATCAAGAGTAACATCAAAAAGTAAAACTAGTCAAAACTGGGCGAATTTCTGAGCTGAAGAGTGAAAATGAGGCCAAATTTTTCTATGCGCCGTGCCCAAATTCTTTATGCATCGCGCCACTTTGGAGCTGATTTTGAGGAACTTTCCGAAGTCCAAATTAAGCCCAAGATAGCTCATTGGAAATCCCTAACTGTCTACTTTCCAAACCAAGTGGAATTTCTGGATTTGGTGTCCATTTCCCCCTCCAAATGTCCAATCTCCCAAGACTGCTTCCTGTGTGTCAAAATAAGGGCAGTGAGGTCATTTTTTGAGTGTTTTTTGACCTTTTGAGGGCTCAAAACCTGCCAAAATTTATTGGCCATAGGTAGGCAAACATAATCTATCATGAAAAATCTATAAATGCAAAGTTTTTTGGATTTGGAGCCCTATAGTGAAAGCAAATGCCACGTGGTGCGGCGCATAGGGAGGAAAACCCTGTTTTTTAGTGCAAAAAATTTTCAAAATCCAAAAATTGCTCCAAATTTCTTGAAATTTGGGCTGGACCTTCTTCATCAAGAGCTATGATGGGCCAAGGATGCCTCAGCCAATATCTGGAGTCGATCATTCTCTTTGTGCCACTTTTGCCTTTTTGATGCCTCCCTTAGTTTTGCCTTTACATTTCTTATTCGTGCCTCGCAAACCTTGTTCCGTGCCATGTAGTGGAAAGCCATGTGTCTCAGCAATGATTTGTCCCTATCGGCCTTGTCCAGCAGTCTCGCTAAGAGGATGTTAACTCTCTCGAGACAAGACTCCCGATCATCATTAATCTCTTGCTCCAATGAAGTGAATTCAATCCTCCTCCTTTGGGCATCTTGACGATTCTCCCTGATGTTTTGTAATTCCATAATCACCTATTGATCTTCATGCTGCTTATTCCTCCACTCCAAATACTGTATAGTCCACTGGGCTCTATCCAAGTGAGTGGACAAGGCATCAATGTCTGCCTGCTACACCTGAATGATATCTCTAAGATTTGCACTTTGTGAGCCCATGTCAGTATCATCACCCTCAATGAGGATGAAATCAGTCTCTCACTCACCTGATGGTCCTTCCTCCTATAGAAGCCTCTTGCGTCGGTCCTGAACCTGTTGTGTTGATGGAGGAAGTGAGGCCCCTTCCAACCCGGGTGGAGATAACACTCGCTTCGCTGCTGCAAACAAATGTCTAGTGCCCCTCTAATATGTGATGAATATCGGCACACTAGCGGTCTCATGGCCCTCATACTGATGAGAAGGTCCACTTGTCTTATGCTTAACCTCTGATGGTCCCTGTGAAGCTCTAAAAAATTCATGTGAGATGAAGTCATCCCAAGTGATGCCCTGTAATCCAAGCTGATGAACAACCACAATCTTGATGAGAGCAAAATGATAAAGACTGTTAAATTGCTGCTGAGGGGTCTTCTGCTGCACAAGGGTGGTCATCCTTTCTATGTTTCGGCATATGAAATAAGGAATGTTCATCATCCGTACCTGAGTGAAATGCATCAGCAACCTGATGTGATAAGCATACAAGCGGGAAAACCGGCCCTCACAGGTGAAAAATTTCATGATGAGTTTCATTAAAGGAGCATACTCATCCTTGAGAAACCGAAAAGGAAACACTCTTTTAAGCTGCCTCAGAAAAATAGGTTTGATGTATGGTTCATAGTGTTGTCGGTCAATCTTTTGTCTCTTATTCCATGGTTCTCCAATGTTTGGTATGCCGGTTGCCAATGAAATGGTTTCTGGTGTTAATGTGAAAGCAACACCAACAAGAGTGGCTTGATCACCATGTAAATGCAGTACAAACAAGCGGGCAAACTCATGATGAAACTGAATACTAGAAACCTTCTCACAAAATTCATAACATGACTGACGCTGGAAACAAGAGATGGCAAGAGGGCAGGCCTGTAATTCAGTAAGGGTGGTTGGTTCTTCTCTGATATGTCTGCCACCTCTATGAGGCCTCCAGGGTGCATGTTCCTCCATGGGTGAGTCACGTAGGGTCTCCACTTCCTAATCAGATGAATGACCGGATGACATAACTGTTGGTATACAAATTACCTTGGAGAAATGGCTGCTAATGTATGAAACTTTGTTGGACTGCCTTTTGGTGATGTACTTGAGTTCTGGAACCAAGGGGAAAACAGTGAAACAAGGGACTGCAAAGGGAGGGGAAAACTAGTGGGAAATTTGGGAATGTTGGGTAGACTTAGTTAGGGAAGTATTGGATGTTATGGGAATTTGGTATAGGGTTTCATGATGAGTTTCATTAAAGGAGCATACTCATCCTTGAGAAACCGAAAAGGAAACACTCTTTTAAGCTGCCTCAGAAAACCAGGTTTGATGTATGGTTCATAGTGTTGCCGGTCAATCTTCTGTCTCTTATTCCATGGTTCTCTAATGTTTGGTATGATGGTTGCCAATGAAATGGTTTCTGGTGTTAATATGAAAGCAACACCAGCAAGAGTGGCTTGATCACCATGTAAATGCAGTACAAACAAGCGGGCCAACTCATGATGAAACTGAATACTAGCAACCTTCTCACAAACTTCATAACATGACTGACGCTAGAAATAAGAGATGGCAAGAGGGTAGGCCTGTAATTCAGTAAGGGTGGTTGGTTCTTATTTCATATGTCTGCCACCTCTATGAGGCCTCCGGGGTGCATGTTCCTCCATGGGTGAGTCACTTTGGGTCTCCACTTCATAATCAGATGAATGACCGGATGACATAACTGCTGGTATACAAATTACCTTGGAGAAATGGCTGTTGATGTATGAAACTGTGTTGGACTGCCTTTTGGTGATGTACTTGAGCTCTGGCACCAAGGGGAAAACAGTGAAACAAGGCACTGCAAAGGGAGGGGAAAACTAGTGGGAAATTTGGGAATGTTGGGTAGACTTAGTTAGGGAAGTATGGGATGTTATGGGAATTTGGTATAGGGTTAGGAGTTTTTGTATAGGTTTAGGGTTTGAGGATTCTACATTAGGAAATTTGGGAAAGGGGATTTAGGGTAGGGGATTTAATGAACTTAGGGGGATAGGGGAACTTAGGGAATGATGAAATCAAATGACAAATGAGATGAGGGAAGGAACTTGGTGATAAGACAGTGTTTTGAAACTCTATCAGCCAGTTTCCTTGAGGTATTTTAAAAGGTAGGGTTTGATGTTTTTGTTTTAACCACTACCATCCATCAACCACCATACCCTAGCACAAACTTGGATGAAACACAAATATGAAGACTCTACCTGGAAAATCCGTGTTTGTTATTGGCAATTTGGTGCAATTGTTAGCAGTTTCAGGCCTTTATCTATGTGCGTCGTGCAGCACGCCCAATGCACCACGCCTCCCCAGTGCGCCATGCCTGTGTAAAATAACACTATGTATTCACGCCCAGTGCGTCGTGCCTCACCAGTGCACCGCGCCTCCTCCTCAGTGCGTCGCGCTTCCAATGTGCAGCGATTTTTTGGCCAATATCCTTACGTGTTCACAAAAACCGATTTGAATTGCCTCCTCTTTGCTTTTGGAATGAAAATGAGCCTTCAAAACTTGGAGACATGTCTTATACATGAGCTTTTCAAATTCATTTTGCCAAAACCCACTTTCATAAAGTTTTGCAAATAGCTTTTATCTCAACCTCTGTTTTTGGACTTTTTATTGCTTTTGGACTTTTTGATGAACTTAATAACCTAGGCTTTGCTTGATTTTGTAGGTGTCGGAGCTTTTTAGGCTAAGGAAAGAAACCAGGGTGCAAATGAAGAAATTTGCCATGAATAAAACAAAATTTACATGATTTTAGTACAATAAAAGCTGAATACTCTGTTTTTTCCTCAAAACAGAGTTTTGAGGAAAAACACATTTTCGAACACTTGTTGATGAAATTTATTGATGTTGAAACATCCCCATGGCTTGCTGGAAATTTTTGAACACTCTGACACATTTTTTGACAAAACCCTAATATTACCCTAGACCTAAGTGACCATGAAACCCTAAAGACAACTTTTGCAGTTTTCAAGATAAAAGAATGTATATGTTTTTTAAATGATGAGCCAGCAGGTAGATAACATGAGGGGAATGAGTGAAAAGGCCCTTCCATCAGAAGATAGATGCTCCTAATGGAATGCAGATGATCAAACTGAATGAGGCCCCCAAAAAAGAAATGCAACAAAAGAGGTTTTGATCTCTGACAGAGGGCTGAACAGACCGACTCTAACATGATGAATAAAAGAGGTCGAGAGATAATTGTATGCAGTAGAAGGTTAGAGTGTAAAGAGGACTACATGGTCTGTGTGTGTAGGTGAATTTTGTGAGTGGAACAGTGAGTCGTTGCAAATCATGCAGAGGGATGGGAACAATAGAGTGTTGCGAGGAGTTATGATGAGTGGCTGTTGTTGAGAAGATCAGTGGGTTGTTGTAGAATGAGCTGAGTGAGCAGGGTTGTGAAGAGAACAGAGCTGATATTAGGTAGAGTGGCTACTAATTACAGAGAAGATTGAGTTTCCCATTGAGTGTGGGTTGGAGCCTACATATAGGAATTTGGTGCTTCCATCTCTAGTGGGTGCTTGGGAAGGCTTGGGGGTTTGTGCCTCCTACAAGTTGGTGCTTGCAACAAATCTGTGAAGTTGGTGCTTCACATGGTTCTTCTGGTAAGCTAGATAGGTGTCTACAAAAGGAGGGAGTTAGTGCTTCTTTCTAGTGGGTGCTAGCAAACACTCAAAGGGATTTGGTGCTTCCTATGAGTGGTAGCTCACAAAATAGATTGATGTAATAGAGTAGGTGCTCTTATTTTACATCAATAACAACAACAAGGTTTGGTGGTTTTTTCCCAAAAATATTTCTGTGTAAAACCTTGTGTCTCATATATATGATGCTCATGGTGTGTGCTTGTATGTTGTTTTCATATTGCTGCCATATGATATGTTGTTGTTGATTATATGGATGGTTTCCAAGTTTGAATAAGAAAATAAATTGGCATAAAGAGTTAAAAATTAGCCTTAATACTAATTCACCCCCTCTCAGTATTAACATTGTTTCTAACAATTGGTATTAGAATGAGGTTCCTTCAGGAATAACTTAACCGCTAGAAGGTAGATCAAAGGGAAACTATGCCTAACCAATCTCAGCTTACATATGAAGGAATACCATTCTTAAGTGAATCAAAGTATGTATTCCGGAAAGTCATAATGGAAGCCTATTTAATGGCCTTGGATGTCGACATATGGCACTCTTACTTGAATGGACAAAAGAGTGAGTAGAATGAAGAAGCCAAGGAGGTTATCATGAAAGGGTGGTCTAAGCCAATATGCTGATAAAGTAAGGAATTGTGAGATAGCAAAGGAAATGAAGGATAGAATTCAATGTTTGTATGGAAGAGTTATCCATGTGGCTTAAGAAGAGGCAGAGGAGCCCTGCTACTCTAGCAATGAATCAGAACATGCAGAAGTCTCTTCTCATCACACTCACGTTGAGGACCAAGAAGACTCAGAAGGGATATCATGCTGCTCAGAAGGTAAGGTATTGCTTTGTGATGAATGTAAAGAGATAATTCATTCATTATCTAGATGTTCATTTGAATCACTTGAATATAGAGATAGCCATGCATCTAGTAGTTGTAATGAAGGCAAACCTATTTTAGTATCAATAGAAAATGAGGGATCCTCTAAAGGAGAAGAGAGTATATCCCGTGAAGAGAATAGGGGTATCACTGAAAGTGATGAAGATGGAACATCCCTTAGGCCTTTGGAGGACTCCATTGACACATATATGATTCTAGATCTCTGTGGTGACTCATCTAAGCACCTCTGATAGTGAAGATAAGGATCTATATGAAATGATGTTTTTTAGAAAGAAGTTGATCTCTGATCTAAAGGAGAGAAAGGACTTATCAAATGAAAATATCAAGAGGAGAAAGTAAATATTATGAGCTTGAGAATGAAAGGTTGAGAAAAACATTAGTTGATCTAAATTCTCAACAAGAAGAGGCTAGCAGACTCAATGGAAAGTTAACCAATAAACTGAGTGAGAAAGAAGCTTATTGTGTGAGACTACAAAATGAAGTAGTCTCATTGAGACATGGCTTAGAAAAATAAAATAAAGGGTTGTTTAGTATAATAAGCTTGAGGAGAGAAAGTAATTATTGGATGAGATTATTGGAAAGAAAATATCCCCTCTCATCAAGGTTTGTTTGGGTTTCAAGGAAAAATCTAGCTCCAATAAGGAAAACGCTGAAGGGTCAACTTCCGAAGGAAAGGGAGTTTGAGGTTCCAACAACAACAAAGGAAAAGGGGTTTTTGAACAATAGAATTGACAAGGAAAGCATAAGAAACACGAGAATAAAATAGCAACAACAAAAGCATAAGGAGCAACAACAAGTAGTGCAGTAGAATAAATCTAGGCAACTACAAGAAAGAGTGCAAGGCAGTAATGCAAGCTATTTTGGAAGGCACATGAAGAACTAACAGAGGTCCCTTCCTCCTCAAGGATAGAGCCTTCAAAGAAAAGGTAATCTATGTCATCACAAGTCTTTTTATGGTATTGTTTTTCTTGCAATAACTTTGGACATAAAGCCATAGACTATAGATGGCATGCAAGAAAACAAGATGTGTTGGGTAGTAGCAACCCAAGGATGAATAAAAAGGCTAGGAGAAGGCATGTTAGCTGCAATAGGAGTTTTGAAAAAATAATTGTCAAGAAAAGTAACTCCTTTACCCCATTCTTAAGCCATGTTGAATGCTACAACTATGGAAATTTGGGGCACAAGAGAGCTAGCTACAGAAATGAGAAGAAATGGCATGCTCCTCAACATATGCATGCAAATGTAGCAGCTCGGGATTTGAAGACAAAAAGGAAGAAAAGAGTAAATTAATAAAAGTTTGTCTTCAGTGATCAATATCAAAAGAGAAAGTTGGAAAGAGGAGGAAGAAATCAAAATAATGATCCTCCTACTCCTGTAGTAGACCCCCTTGTAAGGCAGAAAAGCTACAAGAGAATTTGGGTGAAGAAAGAGGAGTTAAAAGAGAAGATCCCTTTAGCCTTGTGTAGTCAAGAGAAGGCCCAAACAGGGGTAAAGGAGAAACAATATGGTAATTCTTCTGTCAGGATTCAACCATTAAATATCTGGAAGAAGAAGCAGGATGATTTTCTCAGGGGGAGTAGATCCTCTGTTTCTCTTCAATGAAGGAAGAGAATGACCTCAAGGGGGGCTGAATAAGTCAAATGCAGGAAGCTAAAAGGAATGAATAGAAAGGTGCATCTGATTGATGATGGTATGGTCGTGCTTTCATGCTGATTATACTAATAAATTGGTTTATTTTGAATTTATCAACATTGAAAAGTAAAAGAGTGCAACCAACATGAGTTCATAGAGAGTTCACAACAACATCTTATGTTGTGAGAGGAAGATGTGATGCATCGGAAGTGTGGAATGATAGCAAGCCAACAGTCATGTGAGGTCCACAACATCAGTCCCCATGCATATGCAAGAAAGTAGTTGTAGGATATCAGAGATCATTGGCTCAGGGGGAGATGATTTGATAAGTAGTAGTAGGAAACAATTGTCAGCCTCAAAAAGGAAGATTGTTGAGCAAATGAAATGTTTGCATCTTGGTTGAAATACCTTTATTTTATTTAAGTTGTGAGTTTGATTATGCCTAACAATCTTATGTTTATGAAACACAATTGGTGTAATCTTTCAATGTCCTTTAGTATTTCAATTGGTATCACTATGGGAATTGATAGTTTGGGCTCATGTGGAGTAACCTTGTGTGCAAAAGGACATTTATTTTTGAGAGGAAGCATTAGAGTTTTCCTCGTACATTGTTCCATTTCTATCCTTTTTTTTAACAATTGGTATTTTTTAAGCAGTGGTCCATATTTTTGAGGCTTGAACTCAGGGGGAGCAATGTTGACTATAAAGATGCTCAGGAGAAGTGAGCATAGAATATGAAGTAGTAGCGTCGAAGAAGAGCAAGATGAAATGCATCATCATTGATTGGTATTTACAACAATAGAAATATCATGAGCAGTTTAATTGGTATCATCTTTTGTTTTTAACCGATACAATAGGTGCATTAGTATGAGACATATTCAACCAGCAACCATAAGGTTTCTGAGACTAGAAGCACAAAGAAGAGGTAGTATATGTTCAAGGGAAGCATATCACATATGACTAGTGTATGGAGCAGAAATATCAGTAGTCCTTGAAGAGATGTCTGCAAAGCAGAATGGACATCTCAACAACTGGACCTTCGTCTTCATGGCTAGTGGTTGCATGGGGAGAAAAAGGAATCGTGTAGCCCCTTTCCATTGATGTCAAAGGGGGAGATAAATTATGGAGAAGATATGATGGCCTGTGCAGAAGAGAGAAGGTCATTGGTGGCTCATGCTAGGAGAAGTTTGGAAGCAACATGTGGAGTGGCCATCCAAGTGAAGATAAGGATGAGGTGTTTCCATTAATGCCAAAGGGGGAAATTGTTGGACAATTGGCATTGTCAGGATGGCTAGTTTCTTAGTAAAGATGTGTTGAAATTATTGGAATTGATGTCAACAGTCATGCTGGGAGATGTGTTGGGAATATCACGTTGTCTAACTATTGGCAAGAGTGTTGGAATTGATGTCAACCAGACTAGCATGGATGCTTGTTGCAGCAGATGTTGGCAGTGATGGCCCAGGAGGAATCCCATGGTTGTTGCAGTGATCTGTAGAAAATCATCATAGTAGCAATCTTATTGGAAAATCCATAAGATGATGACTACAGTGATCACCCAGGAGGAATCCTTGGTTGATGTAGTGCTCTGTAGAGAATCATCATAGTAGCAGGCTTACAAGAGAATCCATAAAATGATGAATATGGTGGTTGGGAGTTGAGGATTCCAGGCACAAGAAGAAGAGTCAAGGAAAAAAGAGTGGCAGAGAGTTTGCAACCATTTTAGAGTTAGAATATGGGATCAAAGTCTACATTGGACCCTCTTCGTTGGAAAGTTCTCTGAAAGGGCTTTCCAACGATGTGTGGAAGTCTAAAAATGGCCTCTCAGATATAAAGTTATGGTCTGCCGAAGTTTAGGGACTTGAAGTCCTAAGAATATTGAAGTATCGGAGGTCATCACATAGGTGAAGGTAATATCGGAGGTTAGCACATCAGAGCAGGCTATATCAAATGTCATCACATCGAAGAAGGCTATACCGGAGGTCGGAGCACCTCGAAACCCGATATTGGAACCCTACAGACTAGAATATTGGAGCATCGGAGCATGACATATTGGGATATCAAAGGATGGAGGACATCAGAATATCAGAGGTCTAGGATATCAGAATATCTTAACTTCTTAACAGTGGTATTTTAAGAAGTTACGATATCCAACAGGGTCGATATTTCTAAAAGCGTCGAGGAATGCCAAGAAAGTTAACAAAGCAATTGATGCAAAACCAAGACTAATCGAGACTCTTTCTCTCTCCTCCCGTAAGACACATGGCGACATGTCAGTGGGCCCAAGAAACTAAAGTGGCTAGTGACATTAACATGACGTGACAATATGGTGGACACGTAGCATCCTGTTTTAGCATTTTCAGTGGCCCAATGGGACAAATCAGCGTGACATGTGTTGCCTCCTAGGAGTCACCAAGTGTGGAAGTGATGTCAACATATCCAAGGTTGGAATGTCGGAGGATAAGAACATTGTGACTACTGTGCAAATGAAGGTTAAGAATTTATGATAAAGGGGGCTCCGATATTACATGACACATGGTCATATGGAGCCTAAAGGGAAGAAGGGTTGAACAAAAAGAGCTAAGGATATCGGGACTGCGTAATATCATAACATCTTGCTTGTTGAAGTTACGATATAGAGGGGATCTGATATAGCTCTAAGATGATGGGCACCGGTCTCGGTCCTATGAGAAAGAAAATACCAAAGGAGCTAAGTGCCAAGGGGCTAAGGGTATTGAACTCAGTGAAATAGTAACATTCTCTTGTATGAGTTAAGATATGTTGTGGCTCTGATATTATTTTAAAAAGATGTATGGAAGCAAGGACCATGGTCATGCAGAGGAGTTGGTAGTAGGAGTAATAACGATTGTCAAAGATTGATGGGTTAAGACTGCAAGGACCATGATAAAAAAAAATATTGTTGGATCTCCTTTGATGTGAGACAAGTCATCTCTTTGCTCTGATGCATGCCTTAGTGAGTTAAATGGATGAATGGGTCGGAAGCTAAATAACAAACACAAATAGGTGAAGTTGGTTTATGGAGTAAGATGTATCTACAAAAAGCATTGGGACAAGGTAACAAGGACAAAGGTCCATAGAGAATCCATGCCGAATTTCAGCCAAGCTATGTGAAACCATGAATAAGAATGGAGGGCCTCACTGATAGGAGATTTGTCCACAAAAAAGACAATTACTGGTTGAAGTGTGCAAGTGGACTGATAATTGAATCTCAGTATGGAGAAATAGTCAAGTGGCCATTCTCATGTTTAATATCATGGTAGAGACCAAGTCAAATGCAACAGTAGAATGGAAAATCCATGCCGAGGTACACTCGGGAAACGTGAATACAAGACAAGAGTGGCAACATCGATCAACGAATAACAAAGGAATAAAATAGAGAAGCCCAATTGAGAAAAAAGGGGGAATAGAAAATTGTAGAGAGATCCGTGTTGAGACCTCGTTGCTCTGAGTGCGCTGTTGTGCATGAGGTGAAGTGAGACTATTCTACTGTGAAAGGTTGAGAGTGCATAAGCAGAAGTAAGAGACCTCGAGAGAATCAGTGCTATAGTAAGAAAGGCCAAAAGTGTCTGTGCTATGTGAATAAGGTCGATCAAGTCAGTGCTACGGTGTGTAAGGCTGAGAGGTCCTGATGAATAAAAGAGGTTGAGAGTTGACTCTATGCAATCGAAGAGCAGAGTGTAGAGAGGAATGTGTGGACTGTGTGTGTTGCTGAGTGTAGTGAGTGGAACAATGAGTTGTTGTAGATCATGCAAAGGACTGAGAACAATAGAGTGTTGCGAGGAGATGTGATGAGTGATTGTTGTTGAGCAGATCAATGGGTTGTTACAGAATGAGTAGAGTGAGCAGGGTTGTGAAGAGAACAAAGCTGATATCAGGAAGAGTGGTTGCTAATTACAGAGAACATTGAGTTTCCTATTGACTGTGTGTTGGAGCCTGCATACTAGAAGTTGGTGCTTCCATCTCTAGTGGATGCTTGGGAAGGCTTGGGGGTTGGTGCCTCCTAAAATTTTGTGCTTGCATACATCCAAGGAGAAGAAAGTTGGTGCTTGCAACAAATCCGTGAAGTTGGTGCTTCACATGGTTCTTTTGGTGTGTCTACAAAAGGAGGGAGTTGGTGCTTCTTGCTAGTAGGTGTTAGCAAACAATCAAAGGGATTTGGTGCTTCTTGTAAGTGGTGGCTCACAAAATAGATTGATGTAATAGAGTAGGCACTCTTATTTTACATCAATAACAACAACAAGCTTTGGTGTTTTTTTCCCAAAAGGGTTTCCATGGAAAACCTTATGTCTCATATGTATGATGCTCATGGTGTGTGCTTGTATCTTTTTTTTTCATATTGCTGCCATATGATATGTTTTTGTTGATTATATGGATGGTTTCCAAGTTTGAATAAGAAAAGAAATTGGCATAAAGAGTAAAAGATTAGCCTTAATACTGATTCAGCCCCCTCTTAGTATTAACATTGTTTATAACATGTATATGATTAGAAATATTGTATCGAGCTAAGTTTATAAAGCTCCATAGACAATATGATTATTTGTTGGTTGAAGAAAATGTGCATGAGAGTATATGTGGTTGTTATTGTAAATACCGTAATGATTTGGGTTATATATCTCCAGTAAACAGTATGTTTGTCATGTTTTCACTAGTGGTCATTAGAAATACTACAACGAGCTATGTTAAAAAGCTCCATAAGAAGTATGTTTTTACTGGTATATAAGTGCCATTGAACACTGAGGGCAGTGTTTCCCCAAGGGGGAGGGTTCTGTAACAACCCCTGGTGGAATTTCCATGTAAAAACAAATAATACCAAGGTCATGGGACATGTATTCCAAGTTGAATGTTGGTAAAAATATCTTAGTGTGTGTTCATTTTAGTTTATTATGGCAAAGGAATTGGCGAATGCAAATAAGAGTTAATTAGCATTTATTTATGAAAATAAAGGAAAATATAAGAAAAGGAAGGTGAAAGGTCACAAATTTGCATGAGAAGGAAATTGAAGGAAAAATGAAGGAAAATGAAGAAAGCAGAGGCTCACTCTTTCTATTCTTTCTCTATCATACACTTGCACATTTATACTATTCTTGGAGCATGCTTGGAGAACTCTAGTATTCACTTGGATTGGAGAAGGAAGGAAATGGAAAGCAAGAAAGTGCAAGGGAATAGGCCCAGATCAACGGCTACAACTAGATTGCTTTGCAAGTATTGAGTTGCATGTATGGTTTCCTTGCTAGTTTTGGCAAGCATGGTACATGATTTTGGTTTCTTGGTTATGATTTTTCATCGGCATGGAGGATTGCTTGGATTGAAAGTGGTTTTTCCTAACCATTCCATTTCCTATATATCCATGGTGTTGTGAGTTTTCCCATTTGTTTTCCGATTGGTGCTCATGTTCCTTATGGATGTGGGTTGAGTTATTAGTTCCTAGAGCCTTGGTTGGACAAACGCTATAGAATCCTTGGAAAAACTTGGGTTGAATTACTAGACCTGGAAGCCTTGTTTAGAAAAACGCTCTCGAGCCCTTTGTGGGTTTAGTTACTAGTCTTAGATATTGGGTTGGACACATGCTTTGGAACCCTGTGGGAGATGTGGGTTGAGTTACTAATCTTGGAGCTGGGTTGGAATAAATGCTTTTGATCCCTAGACAACTTAGGTAGAGACAAATCTGGTGATAGTTAGTGATGCCTAACCATGAGGTGGAATCACCGGTTGAGGGCTAACATGGTTTCACCTCTGGAAGCCCTAGTTTAGTTTTGCTTTGGTTACTCCATGAGACACACATTCATGCTTAGAATATGGCACTGGGGTGACTAGCTAAAATAAATATTTGGTTCAGCACAATCTTTGATCGGGTGGTACGTGAAATTCCCTAACTTGTTTGGCATTTTCATGTTAATAAGAGATATTTTATATTGTGATATATGAGCATATATATTGATTATGATGGTGATATTATGGATGAGTTGCCATGGTTTATATGCTGGTTATTGTTGGTTTATATGTTGGTTATATGTTGATTATATGATGTATGTTGTCTTTGTCTCTTGGCATATTTGATGAATATATGAATGCTTAATGAATGCATGGACTAAAAAATGTTATTGCAGCTATTATGAGAGGTCATTCGACCTTCTTAGTGAATCTCAGATAATTTTCAGATTCCTATTTTCAGATGTGCATTCATGACCTTTAGATTACATGTCTGCCATATGTTTAACAAATTTTTTGTGATGGTTAGGGTTGGTTTTGTCAAGTCCTTGATCACGTTTTGTGTTATAATCTTTATCTTTATGTAATTTATTGTTTTGGAAAGTTTCATCAAGTTCTGGGAAGTGGTCTGGAGACTAGCCCTGAAAAGGTGGCTCAGATTCTGAGGTCATGGGCACAGAATAGGGAAAATAAGACTGCAATTTCTCCCTTGTAGGCTTATGCATGTGACTAGAGGTCTACAGTCGCATTGATGTAGGCTTGTGTATCCAATTGGGAGTTTAGGTCAGTGAAAAAGAAAGTTAACTCGGGATTTCAGAATCTAGAGGGGTGATTTAGCTCCTGTGGGTCTTGTAGCTTTCGAGGAAGGTCAATAAGGTTTCAGTTTGTGGATTCCACTTCCTTAATTGTACTTATGAGGTTGAGTCATATTATAGTACCTCCTCCTCTCATGTTTACCCTGGAAGGCCAATGAAGCTGAGAGGTTTTGAAGGACAATAATGGTGAGATGAAGTGTTGGAAGGGTGCATGATAGTTGTGGAAGGTGTAGGGAAGGTGAACATCACCCAAGGCCAAGCCCATCAGTCCTAGAAGGAAATATTTTCCTAAGACAACTTTCTCAAGGTGGCTAGAAAACAGAGGTTTGGAATATGGTTGGTGTGTATCAACAGAAGGTAGAGGAGACCTAGGTGGAGTTGGTTAGAGGTGTCCCTTCCTGCAGATCAACAATCCCTGCAATAAAACCTGTCTCTCTGTAATTTACAAATTATTACATGTCAACATGGAAAAAATGATTTGAATTTAGAAAGTTTGATCTAACTATTGTTAAGGACTAGATATTTGGAATATACTACCTTATAAGTTGCAACAAACTTAAGAATCAAACTAACAACTGCAATTATTTCCAAGGAATCATAAAAAATTATCTAGCTAAGAATGAAACTTAACCTAGGTAATGAATAAAGGAAAACTCTATTTTTGGGTTGTGAGAGTGGGGTCCCCTAATCATGATCCGATAAGGGAGATTGAATAGGGGTCACTGTCACAAGATTTTCTGGTATATTTCCCTTCATTAGATTGCAACACTAATACACTCTTTAAGCTAATGAAAGCATGGATAAGGAACAAATTTCATGAACTTTCTAAGCTAAACAGAAAACATAAATAAAATTTAGCAGTAAATCAACATTCTATGCTAATAATACAAATACAAAAGAGAGGAACTTCTACTGCTAGGGTTGGGCCCTAACCCAAGAGCT
This sequence comes from Pinus tabuliformis, assembly GCA_031772625.1. NCBI lineage: Eukaryota > Viridiplantae > Streptophyta > Pinopsida > Pinales > Pinaceae > Pinus > Pinus tabuliformis. The sequence goes on along the minus strand of CM062812.1, from coordinate 541,783,352 downwards.
TCAACCCTCTGAGTCAACTCAGTGCTGGATCAAAATGGAATTTCTCATTATCATAAAAATGTCAAATACATCATAACAATAATAGTCAAATGTGCTTCAGTTTAATGGCCTCTTAGCTACAATTTTTTTTCAAATCCTAATGAGTCCCTTAGCTATCTTATTTATACAAAATAGGAGCTACCAAAATCCCCCTAGAAAATAGGGATACTAGGCTCCCTAACTCAAGAATAACTCTTCCTTGACTGGCACGGGCTTGGCTGCCAATGAACTCGGCTTGCTTGGCTGCCAGTGACACCGAGCTGATGAGATAGAGTGGGAGAATCTTTGAATGATTTGAGGAGTTAAGGAGGGAGACCAGTTCCTATAATCTATCTTTCTTGTCTACTCTGAGTCCCTGCACTCAAGTCAACTCAAAACTGCTGCAATTTCTTTCATTTAACACACATTAGGCCATAGGACATAGTAAATCACTTTTACTCTTCTCACTAAGAAAAATATAATAAAATCTGTAAATAAATGTGAGAAAAGAAAATTTAATAAGTTGGAGAGTGGCATTGTGACCCATGTAGTTTACCTATTGATAAGCCTCATCATAACCACCATACTGAAATTTTTTCTCATCCTTTGGGAAACCTAATCATCTATATCCATATCCTTCATAGCCCTCGTGGCCTCCCTGATATCCCAAGCTTCTGTGGATGGTCTCTCTTCCTGAGGATAGAACACTACATTTTTCTGTATCTATTACCACTGCTTTATTTCCTCTTCTTCCTTCCTACCTTCTAGTAAACTCAAAATCAAAGGTGGACTGAGCTTAAGTCCAATCCAATTGATCTTCAGTCTTTGCATGGCCTTTTTATACAGGGGTGTTCTCTCTAATGCATTCCTCAATCTCTCAAGAGAGTGATACTCCGTGATCATGAGATTGTGTGGCATGTTATTCCATCTCCTTTGGCATGCTTGTTGGCTTTCAGTCCCCAATCGTCTTAGAGTGTCCTCAAAATGGGATATGGCCTGTTCTTGGGTAGCCAGGTATCTTGGTTCAAGTTGAGAATAATTGGAAATGATGTCTTGGTTACTGATTACAACACTTGAATTTATTTTCTTTGCCCTAATGTAGAGGGGTTCCTTTTCTTCTTTTTCTACTATTCTCTTCACCTCCTCATCCCTGACTTCCTCATGAATCATCCATGATGCAAGGGCCATCAGATGCAAGTCTCCCAATTTTGCATTGGGGTCACAAATATTCAGGTCTGCTAAGGCAAGGTTGTACAGGTAGAATTCAGATACCTTGGCCTTGTCCTCAAGGGTACTCTTGTCACACCAATCAATGAATTTCCTGTAATCCTGGAATGGCATGGTCCCCTGTTGTGCCAATGTTTTAATTTGGAATTGCATCCATTGGTCCTTGAGGTAAAGTGCATAGGATTTGGATGGCACTTTGCATTGAAGTGCCTCCATGGAAAGGCTTTCCATGATGGCCAATTGGGTCACCTTTTCTTGCAATTTCCTCATCATCCATGTGTTTTTTGCGTGAAGCTGTGTTTTGATGGTGTGTTCTCTATCTCTAAATTCACTCAACTCCTTGCCCATCTCTAGGAGTTTTTCTTCCATAAGTCCCACGTCTTTTACTTTCTTTGATTTAGCAATCTGCATCCATCGATGCATCCTTTGTTGGGAACGAGTTCCCCCAAGAGTAGTTTTGGGGCTAAAAGCCCATATTTTGGGAAAATTTTGTAATAAAATTGTAAAGTCTCCGCATTTTGTGGTCGCAGAGTGCAAAGGTGTCAAGAGTCATAAAGGGTTGTCCGCCCTTATTTTGTAAAGTATCAAGTCGGTTGTAAATATCTACCCATGGTCCACGGACCATGGGAAAAAAGAGCTAAGTAAGTAAGCTCTAGGCAGTAAGAAAAGGAGAAGAAAGAAGCATTGGAGTTTTGGTAGAGAAGTCTAAGTGTTTCAGGTCTTAGCATAGGTAGAGGCTCTGCAGCTGAGTGTGCAGAGGCCTAGGGTGGAAGTCCGTAGCTGAGTGCGTAGACCCCTACAGTTGTGTGCGTAGGGTGGATAGAGTCTGTATTAAACTAGAAGATATTAATAAAGAGAAGTATTCTGCAATTACTGTGTATTTAAGTCTCTATTAAAGCATCTGATTATATTGCATTACGATCTAGGTTTATATTACAATGCTTATTTGATGCGCAAATTTATGTGGTTATATTTGTTAATTGAACACAAGTAAGAATATCAGTTTACACGACGATAACTATAATTGATTGGTAGAATAAGTAAAACACTTTAGATAAATTGGGAACCTATACAATACATTGTCATAGTTGCACGAAAGTACCTGGACCATGGGTTAGGGCTGCGCCAAGGTCAATCGTACACCTTCGTGGAGGTACTCAAGGGTGGAATAAAGGGTAGATTGGCAGAGCCCTAAGGCTTAGCGACTTGTGCGAAAGTAGGGGTAAAGGGTATAAACCAACATCACGACCATCTTAAGGTCCAGAAACTTGGTTCTAGCATCCCCCCATACTGCTTCGAGTGAGACTTCGGTCCGCACTCCGCAGGCTGATGTCGAAAGGGCTAGTAGTGTAGGGATTTGTTTGGCTAACTAATGCTGAACCTAGGTCAGGGCCCACAAAGCCAACAAATGGCTCTGTTATCGGGACCAGAATATCCATGAGAAATGTGTGATGTCATATCACGAGAATCCAACTAAGAAAGAGATCGAATATTGGTTGGATAGAAAGATCCACAAATTCTCGACACAGGAGAATAGAAATCTGTGACTAACAAAGGAACAGTGGCTAGACAGGTACCTGTATACAGAAATCCACGAGATCTTTTTTTGTTCCTTTCTAGTTGAGTTATATGAGTGGATCACGAAGCTAGCGGATAGCCAAGGAAGGTGGAGGATTGACGGTCATATTGTCTAGACCCTGGAGTTAGTATAAAGACTGGAAGATTTTGAGGATAAGATCTCCCGCACTGTCGATCATTGGATCGATCATATCATAGGAGGATTTGTGACTGAATTCGTGGTCGATATGTCAGTTAGTTACATCGAGGCAGAGCAGCGTTTTTTTAAAGTTCCGTGAGGTAAGTACTTGAAGTCTTTAAATACTTGGATTAAGATGTTATTGTGTGAAAAATGGGTTATGCAGCTACCTTGATGTTTAGAGCTACGTGAAGTGGAATGACTTAAAGGAATGAAGGAGGAAAGGGTCTTGAATATAACCCACTGATTTCACCTCCTTTGAGTGATGAAGAGGGAGTAGCGCATGCTTCTCTGCAAAGTGTAGTTCAGTTGATAAAACAAGGGTTCCCGCAACTACCACCTCTGCCCACACCACCTCCACCTTCACCACCATCGCCACCTGTGGCTTCGCCCACACCACCCCCACCTCCACCCCAGTTCAACATGGTGAATTCAGTGAAGCTGCCTTTGTTTAAGGGCTTGGGAAATGAGGACCTAGACCAATTCTAATTCATCATAAATTTTGTAAGGGAAGCTCAGGGTGTCACATACGATCACATGAAGAAGGCAACATTAGTCAGTGCTTTACAGGATCGCGAACTAACTTGGTACATCAAGTACTCTAATGATAACCCAAATGTTGGGTTGGCAGAGATCTAGACCACGCTGAATAAAGAGTTTAGTAGGCCTAAATCCGAGGTGCAGTCGATTGTGGGGTTCAAGGAAATCGCGATGAAACCAGGTGAGACACCTTGGGAATTGGATCAGAGATTGAAGTGTAAAATCTGCGAAGCTAATATGAACTTAATAGATGGACAGCACCACGAGTGGTTTGTGGCTTTACTCCTGCCTCACCTAAGGGTTGCACTGTCACAATAGAAGATTACGACTCAGGTAGAGGCCTTGGAGATTTCAATAAGACTGCATGAAACACCGATGCAATATCTGAGTCTAAGAGTTCAGCAGATCCATGTGCAATTGCAAAATCTTTGCCTCGAAATGAAAATTTTGAAGTAGGATAGAACAGTTTGATCGAAGGCACGCGAAGAGATATGGTGCCTAAAATGTAAAGGTTAGGGGCATGACAAATACCACTGCCCGGTCTTTGCAAACTATATTCCAAGAGGAGGACCAATGCCTTTGAGACTGGAAGCCCAAGCAGGACTGAGCACAGGGCCTGCATTGTGGTATGCTATATGTCAGGTAGTAGGGAAACATGCGACTGATAATTGTCATTTGTTGCAAAAGTTTGTACAAACATCGCAAAAACTATTTTGCAAATTCTGCAGGTCAGTAGGGCATGATGAGCGCAACTGCCGAAGTTATGAATTGATGATGGACAAAACACCCACCTATATAGTTCATGTAGAAATGTAACCTCCTGACCAGAGCACTGAGATGGCATGAACAGGCTTTCAGGGGCACAGATGAGGCAAAGGTGGAGGAGGACCTGGCAGAGGTCGGGAACAGCTGATTTGTTACAATTATGGAGGACCAGGACACTATGCCCATGAATGCACTAACCCAACGTGTCCATCATGCAAATATTATACTCAGTTTGATCATGAGATAGAGAACTATCCTACACTAATAGCGAGGATACACAACAAAGGGGTGCTACCATCACAGCGGACTCAGAACCTGCATATGATGAGGGTTGAGCTTTGCGAAGAGGATCCGAATGTGAATATAGTTCTCCGAAGTGGAATTGAAATGGGCGATGATAAGGGGAAACAACCCGAAGACATCACATGGGTTCACAAAGCTCTGGTGAAGGAGGCTAAATTTGATTTGGAGCATGCACATGAAACATTCATGGAAGCAAAGAAGAGCTTTGTTGAGGCCTCTACCTGTAGGAATTTACAGGGTAAGTTCCTCAGACAGAACACCAAAGGACACCGCTCACAAATAGATCACAGATCAATACACCAGTATTTTGATGTGGTTAAAACCCTCAAAGAGGGAAACAATCCACAGCCTGAGCCAACACGGCCACTTCAGGAAATTTATTAATAAAAGAATGAAATTTTACTTAAGCTTCTCTCATGAACAATTAACCTAAAAATGACCCTCCATGCTCTTTAAATAGAGATCATGGACCAATCGGGTGCCAAGCCACGGATCAAGTGTCGGTAATACCGAGGAGAGAATGAACCGTCGGATCACTACATATCGTGACCATCGGATTGTAAGTTACAAAAGTACATAGTAAAGAAACACATTTTACCTAACTCTACACTAGACCAAGTTATACTTAACTATTTCCTATGTGTCGAAATATCCTAACATCCCCCTTTAAGAAAAACTTGGGATAGGATTGAAGGATTTAGAAATATGACACAATAGGAGAAGGAAGGAGGCACTAGAGCCTATCCCCCTTTAGTGACAACTTCCTGAACTCCAACCATAAATCAAAGTTTAGTAAACTTCGCCTCTGTGAGAGCGTTTGTAAAGATGTCTGCAACTTGATCATCTGTTGAACAATATTGCACTTCAAGAACATGGTCATGAATGAGCTTTCTGATGAAGTGCATGTGCAGTTCAATGTGTTTGCTGCGCTGATGTTGGATTGGATCTTTGCATAGTTGAATGGAACTTTGATTATCACACCAAAGTGTAGTCGGATGCTGCTGCTGAAAGCCAAACTCTGACAGGATCTGATGAAGCCACAAGGCTTCCTTACTAGCTTCTACGGCACCACGATACTCTGATTCTGCTGAAGAAAGAGAAATGGCACCTTGTTTCTTGCAAGCCCATGTAATAGGTCCTGAACCAAGAGTGAACACATAACCTGTAGTAGACTTCTGATCATCAGGGTCACCACCCTAATCGGAATCAGTGAAACCAACCAATAGAGGAGTTGCTTCGGCACTGTAATGAATCCCAAACTAAATTGTACCTCGAACATAACAAAGTATTCTTTTAGCTGCTTTCCAATGACTTTCATGTGTGTTTTGCATAAACCGAGCAACAAGGCCAACAGCAAAGGAAAGGTCAGGACGAGTATGGGTTAGATACAAAAGTTTTCCTACAAGTTGACGGTATAAGGTAGCATCAACTTTGGGAGAAGTACAAGTGATTGAAAGTTTGACTCCAGACTAAAAGGGAGAAGGGGTTGGTTTATAGTCTTCCATGTGAAAATGGTGTAGAATATCACAGGCATACTTGGACTGGGAAAGGGAAATACCTTCCTTGGATTGCAAGACTTGAAGACCAAGAAAATAATGTAAGTGTCCTAAGTCTGTCATTTCAAACTTCCTTTTAAGGCTAGACTTCACATGGTTTATAAGGTTGGGATCACTACCAGTCACGATAAGATCATCAACATAAAGAACAAGAATGATAAGAGACTTGCCCACTTTCTTGGTGTAGACAATATTGTCAGAATGACACCTAGAAAAGCTAGATTCTAAAAGAAAGCTATCCATTTTGGCATACCAAGCCCGAGGAGCTTGCTTGAGACCATAAAGGGATTTCTTAAGCTGACATACAAGGCTGGAGTCTGTTTGTATAAAGCCAATAGGTTGTTCCATATAGATTTCTTCATGCAAGTCCCCATGCAAGAAGGCAGATTTAACATCCATCTGATGGACTTCCCATTTGAAAGAGGCAGCAAGGGAAAGAACAAGGCGGATAGAGTTCATTTTGGCAACAGGGGAGAAGGTTTCAGTATAGTCAATGCCTTCAACTTATGAAAAACCCTTAGCAACAAGACGAGCTTTATGTTTATCAATGTTCCCATCTGGTCCATACTTGGTTCTGTAAACCCATTTGCATCTAACAAGTTCTCGTCCCTTTGGTAGAGGAACAAGATCCCATGTATCATTTGTCAATAATAAACGATATTCTTCATTCATAGTTGCATCCCAATCTAGATGGCCTGAAGCTTCTGCAAAGGTGTCAGGATCATAATTCGTTGAAGCTTGAGCCAGTAAAGAAGAGGCTCTATCGAACTGAGAACGTGTACGTCGCTAATCTGTAGGATCACCGGCAAGATCACCTGCTGCATCCCGAGTAGCACGAATCCATTTTGGAAGCTGAGGAGCTGAAGGAGGATCCTGAGAAGGCGGGGGAGGATTTTCATCCTCGCTTTCATCATCTGAAGAAGAAATATTTTCAAAAGTAGAAGAGATAGGGAGAGGTGGCACATCTGCTGAACTAGGCTCGTAGGTCGATATATTTTCAGCAAAATTTACATCTCTTCTAATGATAACATTGTTGGACTTAAGTGGAATAAGTCTATATCCTTTGACATCTTTAGAATATCCAACAAAAATACATTTTTCACTCTTAGGTTCTAAAGCTTTATGTTTCTCATATGGAATATGGGCCCATGCTTCACTTCCAAAAACACGAAAGTGACTTACATCTGGTTTAATTGAGCTCCATGCTTCTTATGGAGTGATATTCTTTAAAACCTTAGTAGGAGTGCGATTTATTATGTAATTTGCACAGTTAATTTCTTCTGCCCAAAAATTAAGACCAAGTCCTTTAGATTGAAGCATACAATTAGCCATTTCCTTTAAGGTGTGATTCTTCCTTTCAGCTATACCATTTTGTTGTGGAGTATATTGAACAGTATGTTGCATTTGAATTCCATTCTCAGTGCAAAAGTTGATGAATTTATTGTTAACATATTCTCTGCCATTATCAGATCTTAGCTTAAGAATTTGATGTCTAGATTGTTTTTCAACAAAGGCCTTAAAGGCCAAGAACATGTTAAATACTTCACTCTTGAGTTTTAAGAAGTATACCCAAGTGCGTCTGGAGAAATCATCAATGAAAGTTAAGAAATACTTGTAGCAAGAGAATGAAACAACTGGAATTGGACCACGTAAATCACTATGCACAAGCTGTAAAGGGGCTTAGGCGTGCCAAGAGGCACATTTTTCAAAACTATCCCGATGATGTTTTCCGAGTACACATCCGGAACAAACACCATCTCTGCAAGATACCATTGGAAGACCTATCACCATATTTTCTTTACGTAGATTCTGAAGAGAGTGATCGTTTAAGTGACCAAATCGCTCATGCCAAAGTTTGCTCACTTCATCGCTATGAGCAACAAATACTGAGGGAAGATTTGATGACCCAAAGTTGTGAAACTTATACAACCTTGTAGAATCATCAGCAATGCCAGTAGCTAAAATCTGTCTAGGATCTCTTAGGTCCTTAATTACAACATCGTGAGGTGAAAATTCAACGATTTTACCTTCACCTGAATGAGTTATCTGATATACAGATAGAAGGTTGCAGGATAAGGTTGGAACACATAATACATCATTAAATTGACCATTGTCTATATGAACAGTTCCAGTCCCTACAACACTAAGAGATCTATCATCACCAACATATATATTTTTGGTGTTACAATCATTTAAAGAAGAAAACATGGCTTTTTTTTGGCCATGTGATAAGAAGCTCCAGAATCAATGAGCCATTCATGAGAATGAGAAGAAGAAGATACATTTAGTGCATAGCCGACCGAGATGCTTGACAACCACATGCAGAAAGTGATATTGCTGAAGATGAAGTTGAAGTTGAAGAGTGCTCCAAATGGATGTTATGCTTCTTCATTGCTGCTTCCAAGGCTTCCATCTTCTTAAAGAATTTGGATTCTAAGTGGCCATCTCGATTACAAAAGTTGCAATGTCTATCAGTCTTCTTCCCTTTGTTTTTATTTGTCTTATCATTTTGTTGAAATGATTTTTCATTTTGAGCTTGAAATTTCTTAGGACCCTTGTTTGGTTTAGGACCATTTCTTTTAGGATAAAACTTCTTAGGATTCTTTGAATTTGGTTGCTGCTGGGCGGCTAACGCTTTCTTAGAAGAGTTTCCAAGATTAAGAAGACCAAGGTGTAAGAGTTTTTCTTGTTCTCTTATTAAAGAATCACAAAAGGAATCAAAGGAAGGGGAATTGTAGGCTTGTCCTTGAGAAATGAAGGTTTCTCTTGTAGAATGGAAGGTGGAAACAAACACAGAGTAGGCTGGTCCCAACTTAGTAAGAATGGAATAGATAAGGTTAATATCTTCTTTCTTAACCTTAACACCTTCCAAGAGAAGTCTAAGGGTCTTGAACTTGGACAAAAGATCTTCAATGCAAGAAAAATTATTGGGGTCCAATGTAAGCAACTCATTTTCGATTTGATGGGCTTTAAGTTCATTTTTAATTCCAAAAACTTTAGTAATCTGTTTCATGGCTTCATCAGGAGTATCAAGTTCTGCAATATGGAATCTAAGATCTAGAGAAATAGACATCCCTATCAACCCTCGTGATTGATATTACCTATTTTCCCATTTAGCTGCCTTATCTTCATCTTTCGGTTTGGTTTCTTGGCCTGAGGCTATTCTGTAGAGACCTTTACTTCTAAGTAAATCCACAATGTAGGACCACCATTGGAAGTAGTTGGTGATGTCAAGGATAAATTGGCATGGACTTTCCATTTTAACAGAAACTGAAGCTATAGATGTTGAAACTAAGTGTTCCAATGGAAATATCTCGAAAAATTAGGCTGGTTCAAAAAAAACGGCTCTGAAAACGGCTTCCAGATGAAGAAGTTATGGATTTTTGAAGAAAATTTGATGAAGATGCCGACGAAGTGTAGGAATGTGTGGAAATGAATGATAATGTTAAAAAAAAATCCGCCCCCTTTCCAAATTTAATCTAATTAGCTCAACAAAAGAATACTTGAACTCAAGACCTCTACTCTCATAAAGTAGCTTTGGACCAAGTGAGCTAAACTAAAAGTTTAGTAATTTTTGGAAAAGAGGAAGGGGCTCTCTTTTTTTTTTTTTTAGTCGCTGAAGCTTTGGGCTGCGTGCTTACTTGAGAAAGCTCTTTTTCCCTACAAAATAAAAAACACAAAAACCCAACATGGACATACAAAAAAAATAAACCTTATGTCTCGAAGTTAGCTTTAGCCAGAAACTAAATATTTTCCTCAATGTTTCTGATTTTCCGAGATCACACTAAGGCACGACGGAAAAGAGCATACGCATGAGAAAAATCCTTCCTTTCTGTTTCTGATTTGCCCAGATCACACAGAGTCACGGGGCAAAGAGCATATGCAGAAATGAAAGGTATAGATCCGGTAATAAAAAAAACAAAAACCTAAATAAACCAAAACCTAAATAAACAGAGAGAAAATAATTGTAAACTGCAAATAAATACTGTATACCTCCAGATCTTAAAAATGATGTAGCTAGGGCTACTGGAAACCTTTCCGCGTGAAACGAAAGGGGTTCCTCACTGGAACAGATGCTCCTAACACAACAGAGTAGTCCTCTCGGCTCGAAAGCAGTCAGAAACAATAGATCTAGGAAACAACAGTCGGATGCAGTTCTACTGGCTTCAAATATGGATCACCAACGGACGCAGCCCTCAAATAGCTCTGATACCATGTAGGAATTTACAGGGTAAGTTCCTCAGATAGAACACCAAAGGACACCGCTCAAAAATAGATCATAGATCAATACACTAGTATTTTGACGTGGTTAAAACCCTCAAAGAGGGAAACAGTCCACGGCCTGAGCCAACGCAGCCACTTCAGGCAATTTATTAATAAAAGAATGAAATTTTACATAAGCTTCTCTCATGAACAGTTAACCTACAAATGACCCTCCATGCTCTTTAAATAGAGATCATGGACCAATCAGGTGTTAAGCCACGGATCAAGTGTTGGTAATACCGAGGAGAGAATGAACCGTCAGATCACTACATATTGTGACCGTCGGATTGTAAGTTACAAAAGTACATAGTAAAGAAACACACTTGACCTAACTCTACACTAGACCAAGTTATACTTAACTATTTCCTATGTGTCAGAATATCCTAACACTACCTCAAGGAGCCGGGATAAACCTATTCAGGAAATGGACCCTTCTATGCTTATGACCTTTCTAGAGACCTGCATGAAGCTGTTGCGCGATAGTAAGGCTGTTGGCTTGTTGGGGCCTGACCCAGGTTCAGTGATCCGAATTGGATCCTAAAACACTCTCTAAGTTTTCATAACTCTGAAAAATTCATGCCAAAGTTTCAAAGACTTACCAAGGTTGATCTTATCAGAAATATCTTCGGAACAATTGTAATTTGTGAGCAACGCAGAGGAACGAGGACCCTCGGTCAAGCGCGCAGACCATTAGCCCATGTTAACGCGCGTTGTCACGAATTGGCAACACGAGAGGTCTTTTTGAGAAACGAGGGTGGTTTCTGATATGCGATTAGCGACATATCGTCGGGAAAACCCCTTAGTGAAGGAAAAACCCCGAGCGACTTGGACCCGAAAAGTCATAAAACCGTAAAATGCATCGAGACAGAGATAGAGAGAGAGAGATAGAGAGTCTGTGTACTCCAGAAAGGGCTTGAGAGGTTCAAGCAAGCTCCTCTGTATATGCCTTTCATGTATTGACTCTTCAATTGGACTCATACCATTGTGACCAATAGAGGTCAAAATTCAGTAAGGAGAGTCTGTGTACTCCAGAGACTTGGGGGATCCAATTTCAGTCTTGCTGATTTATATCTGTTGAGTGATACTCAAATTGAGCTCACTGTTGTAAAACCTCTGCTTTAAAAACATAATAGAGAGGCCACCACTGAAGGATGGACCAGGAGACGTAGCCCAGGAGTATTGGATGAACTCCATATTAAACTTGTTGTGTTTATATGTTTTCCTATTGTGTTTTCTTTAACTGCTTCAATGTCTATGTATTTCGCAATCTTATTGATCTGTTGCATAAAATAACATAGACACATCCATGCACATGAGTCTATAATACCTTATTGTTTGTCTTCGATTATTTTTAGATCATTCAGAGTTAATTATCCAAACAAATTCCTGTACTATTGGCCCTTTCGGCAACAGTCCACAGAGCGCAGACTGAGGTCTCACTTGAAGTAGTATGGGAGGGTGCTAGAACTAGGTTTCCGAACCCTTGAGATGTTTGAGAGGCTCAACTGGTCCACTGTTTGTTCCTGCGCATAGGTTGTTTCGCGCACTTTCTTGTACCTCGCGGCATGATACATTGCCTTCACGCAACCCTAACTAGGGGTTCTAGAGCTCCTGTGCCATGCTCTACATTATTACCTGAGATCTTACTTATCTTCCAGTACTAGTTAATTACCTTCACCTACTTGAATGTATTAAGTTATAATTAGTTATACAAAACATTCATACAGGTTCGCATAGTAAATAAATAGTATAATTGCAAATTATATCCAATCATGCATTAAACTAGGAAAAGATACACAGAAATATAGTAAAACTTCTCTTTATTGATTCTCCCAATGGTTAAAATTAGAGGAAAAATGCAGGGAAGTTCTGGTTAAAGGCCTAAGGAGAAGGAAAGAAATTCTACCACAAGTAGAGGTGAAACCCAACAGATGTTCAACATAGCTTATGAAGGTCGACGTGCTTAGGCCAAATAACAGGATGGGTACTAAAAGAAGCCCATAGTATGATGGAAATTCAAGGAGAACCACCTGCGTAGAGACTACCCCCAGATACAGAGAAATCAATCAAGATTTCATATTGTGCAAGAAGCACAGACGGTGGAGGGCGTAGCTCGAAACGTGCCTGGGACCTACTCAGTTGTAGAATATAGGCACGCTATCCAACTAGAATCAAGGGTCGAGATGGATGATTAGATATGTATTATGTATCCATTTCATTGTTATTGAAGCAATATAATTAATTGTAAATAAATTGTGCAGTGGTTGAGTTAATTATTGTGGTTGGTTGTAGTAGAAGATACTTCATGAAATCATGCAAAGGGCGTGAGTTGGGCCTTACTATTGAAGTATTGAGGGACACTAGAACTCATGATAACTGAGTTGTTATGTTGTTAAATATTTTATGCTTGTGCTCTCGATTTATTTATGTTTCAATTTCCCTTTTTACTATTGGATTGCACATGACCATGCTATTTTTGTTGTGTTATTTTATGATTGTTATCATGGGTTCCTTTCTTTTGTAGTTACCCACTTTTCCTTTGAATTTTTCCTTTTGTACTTCATGATTTTTGGCCCTTTGGAACATTGGTGGGGTGGAAGGAAATCCATGGAGATCTGGTAAGAGAGCTAAGTAGGACCAACAGAAACATGACCTGAAGGAGGTCGTGCGAATAATTAAAGAGAATGGACCAAAAATAATGATGAGAAAGGTTTGGTTTGGGCGAGGGATTATGAAATACCATCACCAGTGTATGTTGGGGAATTTCTCCTAAATATGAAAATAGGCAGAAAGGAAGTTAAGTGCAGACTCAAAATTGTTCTATGAATAACAACATCAATATAGGGAGTTATCTAAAACTATGGTTTTATCTTATATGTGTTAATGTATGATATGTCCTTAACTAAGTGGACACAAATATTATAGTCAATAAGGTTGGTTTAGTCCATGGGGATAATGGAAAACACAATGACAACCATAAGAATGGTTCAAAGGAGGTTCTCTCAACCCCAACTATAAGTACATATACAATTGTGTGTTCATAGTCATGCTAATATATACATATATATATATGTGTAAACACAATTATGTATTACAAGGTCTTGTCAGGAGTCATTCTTGTGGAAGAATGATTGTATAAATTTAATTCATACAAATATAGATGGATATATGGGATGACATGATATGTTTTCCAACGAGATTCTTGGTTGAAAGACGAATTGATGGGGAAGGGAAGCCCAAGCTTACCAACGATTTTAAACAAGAATATGATTGTATATGTTCATGTTGTGTCATGTGGATGAAAAGGAAATGATGATGGTTATGGAAACATTTATATTAACTAATAAGAAAAAAATTTGATTGCAGGATTGGATATGTACTCCACTAAGCACTGTGTTGATGCCAAAAGAGAGTTTGTTGGAGTAGAGTAAATTTGATGATAACATAGTTGATAAACCCATGAGGCTTATTGGTTGATAATCATGGAGCATAACTATGATGATAACATAGATGAGAAACCTAAAAGGCTTCTTGGCTGATAATGTTGGCATTATGATTCAAGTGTTGTCCTTGATGGCAACTCACTCAGAGGATGGTACAGGTGCTCAGAGGTTGGTACAGGTGATGGCAACTTAATCAGAAGACAGATCTCAGTACAGCATGCCAAGGAAGCTCATACACGCCGTTTCGTTAAGCCCAAGTCGCGTGTACACGCCAGTTCGATTCAGAAAAAGCGCGTGTATGTGGAAAGGTTCCTTTGGTTCATGGTGGTTAGTCCTTGGAAGTTGTGCCTATGATTTCGGACCATTATGTCTCGACGGGCGTGTCGATCCCTAGTTTTAAAGTTGATGGTATTGTGTTACTATGGTTTTGGCTCTTGGTATTGAGAAAGGCCTAAGGCTATATAAGGAGAAGAAGATCATTAGGCAATATCATCTTTCGACAAGGCTTGAATATCTAAGAGAGAAAGAGATCTGATATGCAGGTTCTGAGTTGCTTGATCTAAGCCAAGGAGAGATCACATCGGTTGATGGAAGACTAGATCTAAGGATAGATCGGGATCTAATGGTTTGAAATGCACTATCATGATATGGTTGATTATGCGTATTTCTAGATCTGCATATTGTCGCAATGTTACGTTCTGGGTCTAACTAATGTCTGGTACAGCTGCAAATTGAGAAAGTTTATTTTTAGATCTGTACGCAGGTTGGCTTCGGTAAAAGAGCGTGTATACGCGGGTTCTGCTCATTAAAGTAGCGTATATCTTTTGAAGCTTGATTTTGGTTTACAGTGGGGTCTGACTGTTATTGCAGAGTTCTGTAGTCTGCTCTGTGTTCTGGTAACTGGTGATTGACAGGGTTCAGTGGTTCAGTGATTCAAAGTTTGGTTGTTTTATGCTTCAATGATCTGTTGTGGAAATTGAATGAATTGTGGTCTTCAGATTGTAATGTTGTGCTTCAGGAATATCCAAGTCTGAAAATGTATGAAAAGTGATACCTGAAAGAAGGAAGATTGTAGGTCAGCACCTACGTACTAGTATCTTGGCTAGTACAAGAGCAAAGGGGGTTGGAGCTCCCTTCCAAGGAAGTTTGGAGAACGAGAGAAGGTTGAAGCCTTCTGCAGGTTGTAGCCTGCGTACTGGTATAAGGCTGCACCAGTACAAAAGATTGTAAACTGAAGTTTCATATTAAAGAAAGATAGAGACAACTTGCAGCAGGTGGTTTTCACCCACATTGGGTTTCCACCTTATATCTTGGTGTTCATGTGTGTGGTTTTTTATCTGTTCTGTTATACTGCACATGTTTACTGTTAATGTGATGAATAATGTCCTGATGCACTTAATTGAAGAATAAGCTAACTAAATTGTGAGTTTTCTTCTTATACGCTGTTTTACTTCGTCACAGTAGCGTGTACACGCTGGTTCACTTAACTGAAGTAGCGTATATGTTTCTGAGCATTTAAAAAGTTTGATTAATCTGATAATACTGATTCACCCCCCCTCTCAGTATTATTTCCAACAATTGGTATCAGAGCAGGTC
This sequence comes from Pinus tabuliformis, assembly GCA_031772625.1. NCBI lineage: Eukaryota > Viridiplantae > Streptophyta > Pinopsida > Pinales > Pinaceae > Pinus > Pinus tabuliformis. The sequence continues at coordinate 541,767,885 of CM062812.1, read as the reverse complement.
CTTCAGAGAAGCTTGATCGCTTGAAGGAAGATCATTCATCATGAGCAACTACGAGAAAGAAGCATCAATCAGGCCACCGGTTTTTGATGGAACAAATTTCAATTATTGGAAGGTAAGAGTTACTGCATATCTTCAATCTCTTGGTACAGAAGTTTGGGACATTGTAGAAACAGGCTATGCTTTTCCTTCAGCTACTCCTACAGATCCAGCTGAGAAAAAGGCATATGAAACAAATGCAAAAGCAGTCAGTACTCTATTAGGAAGTATATCTCAAACAGAATTCATGAAGGTCATGCACTTCAAATCAGCAAAAGAAATATGGGACAAAATGATCACTAGCTATGAAGGAGATGAACAGGTAAAGCAAGCTAAACTTCAAACTCTCAGGATTCAATATGAGACTCTCAAGATGTATAATGATGAAAGTGTGGCTAATTATTTTCTTCGGGTAGATGAGATTGTTAATTGTATGAAAAATTTGGGTGAAGAAATAAGAGAACTATAGTAGTTCAAAAGATTCTAAGATCATTATCCCCCAAGTTTGAATCTAAAGTATCTGCAATAGAAGAAAAAGAAAATCTCCGTGTTCTCACTATGTCTCAGCTACATGGAATTCTAACCGCTTATGAAATGAGAAAGGGAGGTCCATCTGACAGAAGGGAAGCTGCTTTTAAGGCATCAGGAAAAGAAGATTACTATGAAGCAAGCCATGTTCCAGAAGAAGAGGAAGAAGAATCAAATTTTGTCAGAAATCTTCAAAGGGGTTCTGGAAGGTTCAGAGGTAAGCTACCTTTCAAATGCTTTGCTTGTGGGAGAGTAGGTCATTATGCTGCAAAATGTCCTTATAAGGATAAAGGAAAAGAACCTGCTAGATGGAACAAGAAACAAAGTGCAAATAAGAAAAGCTACTACACCCATGAAGATAGTGATGGCTTATCAAACAGTGATGAAGATGAACAAGGTAATAAATATAAGCTGTTAATGGCATTTGAAGATGATGATTATGAGGATGCTGTAGATGTGGATAATCTCTATAATGAAATCACTAGACTCAAGAGAGGCATAGAAGAAAAGAATGTGATCATTGATACTTTGCAATTTCAAATTGATGAAAAGGAAAAACATCTTGAAAAACTAGAAGGTGAAATTGTTGGTCTCAGAAAAGAAATTGAGAAAACAAAAGCTATTAATCTTAAATTTGTCAAAGGATCTGAAACTTTGGATGAGATTATCAGTGTGCAGCGGTCTCCTCTAAACAAGACAGGTTTGGGCTATAATGGAGAAACCTCTCAAGCATCCACCTCAAAAAGTTATCTTGATGCAGCAAGAAGAAATGAGCGGAAGAACAATGAAGATAATCAGGTAAAGCAGGGACGAATTACAAACAGAAACTATCAGGGACAATCCTCCTTAAGGATGAACAAAAGCTACAACCAACCACAGGTAAAATCTTCTCAGTTTGGCTCAAGAATAGATGAAAATAGAAATTACAATCAGTTGGCTGGTAGATTCAATAACCGCAGAAGCTTCTTCAATGGACAATGCTTTTCTTGCCACAACTTTGGTCACAAAGCAGCTCAATGTGTTGCATATAAAACAATCATGACTAGGGAAGCTCAAAAACAAAGAAGTATGACAGGGATTACAAAAAGGACCTATAACAACTTTTCGGTGCTTGAAAATGAAGTTGAATGTTCTATTTGCAATAATTTTGGTCATAAAGACTCTGAATGCAGGAGCAGGTTTCAGGAGAAAAAGGAACAAGCCACAAGCACCAAAACATGGAGAATAAAGGAACCTCAAACAGAAAGATGTGGGATAGCATTTTATGCAGAAGGACAGGAAAATCTATGGTACATTGACAGTGGATGTTCGAAACATATGACAGGTGATAAAGAAAAACTTGAATCTTATTCTACTTTAGAAAAGGGAAAGAAAGTTTCTTTTGGAAATGATACTCCTGCAACTATAAAAGGAAAAGGTATTGCTCCTTTGAAAGAAAAGGTCAAGGCTGGAAATGTTTTGTATGTTGATGGATTGAAGCATAATCTTCTAAGTGTCAGCCAGATGTGTGATCAAAAAACAGAGGTTATTTTCAGATCGAATGGATGTCTTGTTCGTGATCTTGATACAGGTAAAACAGTTCTCAAAGGCAAAAGAACTCCAAATAATCTGTACATATTTGAAGAAGGACAACAACAATGCTATCTTAGCAAGGATGAAGAGCACTGGTTATGGCATCGAAGGTTGGGACATCTAAGCTTCTCACAAATAAGGAAAGCATGCAAATATCAGGCAGTTCGCGATCTTCCAGATATCAAAATTCCAGACAACACCATATGCAAATCTTGTCAGTTTGGAAAGCAAACCAGAACTAACTTTCCAGAGAAGGAAGGATCAGCTAGCTTGCCTCTTGAGCTAGTCCATACAGATGTATGTGGTCCATTTAGGAAAAGGACACCTCGAGGAGAAGAATATCTGATATTATTCATTGATGATTTCTCAAGGTTTGTTTGGTTAGGGCTTATGAAGCACAAAGATGAAGCATTCGAAAAATTCAAATCCTTCAAAGCATTGGCTGAAAATGAATCAGGACACAAAATCAAGTGCCTCAGATCTGACAGAGGTGGGGAGTTCACATCAAATGAATTTTTCGATTTCTGCGATGAACATGGGATAAGAAGAGAATTCTCTACAGCTAGAACTCCTCAGCAAAATGGGGTTGTGGAAAGAATGAACAGAACTATCCAACAAATGGCTCGTGCTATGCTCGATGAATCAGGTACTCCTGCAACCTTCTGGGGTGAAGCTGCACATGCTGCTGTTATCATTCTTAACAAAACAAATGTCCGAGTAAACAGCACTCAAACACCTCATGAGCTTTGGAGTGGTAAAACTCCTTCCGTGAAGCATTTCAAAATCTTTGGGAGCAAATGTTATATTAAGAATACTGATGAGCAACTTGGCAAACTTGAACCTAGAGCAGATGAGGGCATTCTTCTTGGTTATTCTCCACATAGCAAAGCATACAAGTGCTACAATAAAAGACTTGGCAGAATTGTTGACAGTATTGATATAGTGGTTGATGAGAAGGGATATATTCCTAGGCAAGTTCATCATGAAGACATTGAAGAAGATGAAGGTTACTCTCAAAGGCGAAATGATGAAGAAGAAGAACCTCAAGAAGAAGAAGAATCTCAAGAAGAACCAGAGGAGCAGACAAGAATAGAAGAGAAGACTCCATCCAGATATGTCCAAAAGAATCATCCAGAAACTCAGATTGTGGGGCAGAAAGAAGCAGGAGTACAAACAAGAAGGACACTTGCAGAAGCTTCAAGCTACTTGGCTCTACTCTCCTCCATTGAACCACAAAATGTGAAAGAAGCATGCAAAGATGAATGTTGGGTCAAAGCAATGGATGAAGAACTTGAGCAAATCGAAAGGAACAACACTTGGGAATTAGTTCCTAGACCAAAAGATAAGAATGTAATAGGAACAAAATGGGTCTTCAAGAATAAGTTAAATGAAAATGGAGAAGTAATTAGAAACAAGGCCAGACTTGTTTGTAAAGGGTATGCACAGCAAGAAGGAATAGATTTTGAAGAGACCTTTGCTCCTGTGGCAAGACTAGAGGCCATCCGAATGTTCCTTGCTCTCTCAAGCTTTCAAAACTTCAAGGTATTTCAAATGGACGTGAAATCAGCCTTCCTGAATGGAGACTTAGAAGAAGAAGTATATATTGAGCAGCCAGATGGGTTCATTCTTGGGAATGATCCAAACCTTGTATGCAGATTGAAAAAGGCTCTCTATGGGCTCAAACAAGCTCCAAGGGCTTGGTACTATCGGTTGGACAAATATCTTCACCAACAAGGCTTTTCAAAAGGATCAGCAGATAGCAATCTCTATATAAAAGTTGAAAATAACAAATTGCTAATTCTTGTTGTTTATGTAGATGATATTATTTTTGGCAGCAATGAAGAGACTATGAGTCAAAACTTTGCCTTGGTTATGCAGAAAGAATTCGAAATGTCACTTCTTGGAGAATTGACATATTTTCTTGGATTGCAAATCCAACAAAATGAAGGAGGTATCTTCTTGTCTCAAACCAAATACCTCAAGCAGATCTTGAAGAAGTATGGCATGGAAGAGTCAAAGCCAGTATGTACACCCATGGTTACAGGATGCAGCCTCAGTGCAAATGATGAATCAGCAGCAGTCCACCAACCCACTTATAGATCCATGATTGGGAGTTTGCTTTATTTGACAGGTACTCGACCAGATATTACACATGCAGTAGGAATGGTTGGAAGATTTCAAGCCAACCCAAAGGAAACTCATCTTCAGGCAGTCAAAAGAATCTTCAAATATCTTCAAGGGACCCAAAACTATGGCTTATGGTATCCTAGAAATACAGATCTCACTCTTCATGCTTACACAGATGCAGATTGGGCTGGAAGTGTGGATGATAGGAAAAGCACAAGTGGAGGTGCTTTCTTCATGGGTTCCAGATTAGTATCTTGGTTCAGCAAGAAACAAAGTTCGATTGCCTTATCTACAGCTGAAGCAGAATATGTGGCTGCAGCATCTTGTTGCACACAACTTCTTTGGATGATGCAGACCTTGCAGGACTTTCAAATCACTTGCACTCCACCTGTCTCTATCTTATGTGATAATACAAGTGCAATCAGCATTTCAAAGAATCCAGTCATGCACTCAAAGACCAAGCACATACCAATCAAGTACCATTTTCTTCGGGAACAAGTGCTTGAGCAGAAGGTCAAGTTGGAGTATGTTCCTTCTAAGGAGCAAGTTGCTGATATTCTCACAAAACCACTGCCCAGGGAAACTTTTGAATATCTCAGACAAAAGCTGGGAGTAGTTGATGCTTCATCCTGTTGTTGAAGTTTGTTTGTTCTACAGAAAAGTTGGTATACGCAGGTTACGGAAGGGATATGAGCGTATACACGCGGATTCATGATGGGTAAGTCGCGTGTATGCTGGACGCTTGTTGCAGAAAGAATATCCGCGTACATACGCTGTTTTATACAGGATAAAACGCGTATATGAAGTTCTGAACAGCAAGGGAAAACTCTGAAGTTCTGAACAGCAATAGGAATGTCAGAATTATTCAGGCACAGTTTCAGGGAGTGCAACAGGCACAGGTTCAGGGGGAGCAGCTCAAAAGTCTCATAAAGCATTGTTGGCATTCAGATGTTTTGGTTGTTGGTTTCAGGAGAAGGAGCTCAGAAAGAAATTCTAGTTGCTGATCTAACAAGATGTTTATCAGATGCTGCTGGTGTCTTTCCTAAGTCTTGGTCTAGATCTGTTGTCTCTATGTCATGTATCTCTCTTGTCTCTTTTATGGTGTCAAGGTCATGTAACGGCCTTTGTTGGTTTCCCCACTATGCCTGGGATGAATGCTGTAATATAATTGGTTGTTTCTGATATGTTATGGTTGTATGTATTGAGTCCTTTGGTGATAGAAAGGTCCCTTATGGTGTATAAGTCTTGGTTCTTGTTGAAGAACATCTTTTGCAGATCTGGCCTACTGTCAGGGGGAGCACGAGTCAGCACAGCCAAGCAGAGGTATCAGCATGTCCTCAGGGGGAGCATAGCCCTTTGCCCTTGATGTCAAAGGGGGAGAGTGACTTGGTGTGGTGGTTGCCATCAAGTCCAAAGGGGGAGATTGTTGGCATTATGATTCAAGTGTTGTCCTTGATGGCAACTCACTCAGAGGATGGTACAGGTGCTCAGAGGTTGGTACAGGTGATGGCAACTTAATCAGAAGACAGATCTCAGTACAGCATGCCAAGGAAGCTCATACACGCCGTTTCGTTAAGCCCAAGTCGCGTGTACACGCCAGTTCGATTCAGAAAAAGCGCGTGTATGTGGAAAGGTTCCTTTGGTTCATGGTGGTTAGTCCTTGGAAGTTGTGCCTATGATTTCGGACCATTATGTCTCGACGGGCGTGTCGATCCCTAGTTTTAAAGTTGATGGTATTGTGTTACTATGGTTTTGGCTCTTGGTATTGAGAAAGGCCTAAGGCTATATAAGGAGAAGAAGATCATTAGGCAATATCATCTTTCGACAAGGCTTGAATATCTAAGAGAGAAAGAGATCTGATATGCAGGTTCTGAGTTGCTTGATCTAAGCCAAGGAGAGATCACATCGGTTGATGGAAGACTAGATCTAAGGATAGATCGGGATCTAATGGTTTGAAATGCACTATCATGATATGGTTGATTATGCGTATTTCTAGATCTGCATATTGTCGCAATGTTACGTTCTGGGTCTAACTAATGTCTGGTACAGCTGCAAATTGAGAAAGTTTATTTTTAGATCTGTACGCAGGTTGGCTTCGGTAAAAGAGCGTGTATACGCGGGTTCTGCTCATTAAAGTAGCGTATATCTTTTGAAGCTTGATTTTGGGTTTACAGTGGGGTCTGACTGTTATTGCAGAGTTCTGTAGTCTGCTCTGTGTTCTGGTAACTGGTGATTGACAGGGTTCAGTGGTTCAGTGATTCAAAGTTTGGTTGTTTTATGCTTCAATGATCTGTTGTGGAAATTGAATGAATTGTGGTCTTCAGATTGTAATGTTGTGCTTCAGGAATATCCAAGTCTGAAAATGTATGAAAAGTGATACCTGAAAGAAGGAAGATTGTAGGTCAGCACCTACGTACTAGTATCTTGGCTAGTACAAGAGCAAAGGGGGTTGGAGCTCCCTTCCAAGGAAGTTTGGAGAACGAGAGAAGGTTGAAGCCTTCTGCAGGTTGTAGCCTGCGTACTGGTATAAGGCTGCACCAGTACAAAAGATTGTAAACTGAAGTTTCATATTAAAGAAAGATAGAGACAACTTGCAGCAGGTGGTTTTCACCCACATTGGGTTTCCACCTTATATCTTGGTGTTCATGTGTGTGGTTTTTTATCTGTTCTGTTATACTGCACATGTTTACTGTTAATGTGATGAATAATGTCCTGATGCACTTAATTGAAGAATAAGCTAACTAAATTGAGAGTTTTCTTCTTATACGCTGTTTTACTTCGTCACAGTAGCGTGTACACGCTGGTTCACTTAACTGAAGTAGCGTATATGTTTCTGGGCATTTAAAAAGTTTGATTAATCTGATAATACTGATTCACCCCCCCTCTCAGTATTATTTCCAACAGATAATAACAGAGGAACTCTAATGATAACACAACTAAGAAACCAATTAGTCTTATTACCTGACAATCATAGAGCAAGCTGAGATGATAGATCAACTAAGAAACCAAAAGGGCTTGTTTGCTGATAAAAACTAAGCAGTGGTTGTTCCATACAAGCTGAAAAATCCACTAGAGACTATGCTAGTTAATAAATCCTAGGAGGATGATGCACCTAGGACTAGTGGGTTGATAACACCTTATGGTAGTTCGAGGAGGTTCGGTTGATAACAGAGGTGGTAGTTCCACTGAAAAGTGTAGACAGGTGCACTTTCATTACTTCAGGAGTAATGATGCTAATAAAACCTCCTTGTTATTAACTAAATCTCTCACTCCAAGGCTGAATTGATACTCTATATGTTCGACATGAACCTTTGTGTTGAATTGTGGCCATTGTGGTGTAACGACAAGGAGTTGTTGAAAACACCTAAGAAGTGGGCTTTGTTAAAGATATGGGTGTAAATAGTTGAGAAACAATTCAAATTACAAGTCAAGAGGTATAATTTAATTTTTTGAATTTTTTTATGATAAATATCATGAGATATTATATGTTGTGTTGCAAGAAAGCATGGGAATTTTCCAGAAGGGGTGAATGAAGCTGACTAAAAACAGGGCTACAATAGCTTGAAGATATCCCAATGCGTAGTATAGGCACCAAGAAGACTGCAAAGAGCCATTAAAGGATGGCCGATTTGGTGGATATATATATATATATATATATCTATATATATATATATATATATATATATATATATATATATATATATATATATATATATATATATATATATATATATATATATATATATATAGATATATGGAATTTTCTACTGAGGCCACAAATTTGCCTGGAAAGCTATTTTTTGCCAGAATCCAATGATTTCTTTTTTTTTTTCAAAAAATATAATCATAGGAGTGTTTGAACTATTTTTTTTATTATGGAAATGGATTTAGCACCATGAAAAACCCTTCGGGAACCCAAAATCCTGAAGTTTAATAGCTATAACCCATATTTCCCAAAATTTCTACTGAATTTTGGCAAAAATCATGCCGGATTTTCCACAATTTTCTGGGTGAATTTGTGGCCTCAGTAGACTACTCTTTATATATGTGTGTGTGTGTGTGTGTGTGTGTGTGCGTGTTGGGCAAGCAATTGTATATGTGAATTGTAATTATATAAAGTTGCATATGTAAATATCCATAATTAGTTATGCTTGATTTAAAGCATGTTTTGTTGTATATGGTTATTGAACATCGAGGATGGTGTTCCCCCTCGAGAGGGAGGGTAGTTTGACATCCCTTGGTTAATATTTCTCTCTTGTAAATAATTGTAATTGTTTTAAAAAATGGTTGAGAGAGGACACATATTCCATTTCTTGAGGTGGGAGAACACTTGAGCGAATTGTTGTTTTAATTATTGGTCCTAGTTCTTTGAGTGGGCTAGCCAACCCATAAATTGACTAAAATAAGAAGGGACAAGGGAAGGAGCACTTTGGCTCTAATATCAAGCAAATAATAGGAGAAAAGATTAAGGCAACGTGGGTTGTGTTTTCCACGTGATTGATTCTTGCAAAATGATGGAGAAAGAGGAAAATTAGTTTGTTGTAAAAGGGGGAGGAGGACCTTGATATTATACACCCATGAATACATGTGCATCTCAATCTCTCTCTCAATGACACATACACACATGAATATGCAGAGGGAATGAACTCCCAGGCACACAAAAGGTGTGGAAGAGCATAGGAAGGAAGCATATAGAAATCTCTGTGAAAGAATGCAAAGAAGGGAGTATATAGAATTGATGGTGTTAAAAGTTGGGGATACACTCTGATGATAGCTAACTTAAAAACCCATGGGCTTGCTAATTGATAATCACTGAGCATAAATCTAATTATAACCAACTGAGAAACCCAAAAATTTTATTGACTGATACTCACAGAGTAATGGTTGTGTCTTATAGGGATGATAAATCCATTGGAGACTTTGTTGGTTGACAACCTATGAGAGGTGGATACACACAAGGCTAGTGGGGTTGATAACACTTGATGGTAGTTCCATAGGGTTTGGGCTGAGAACACAGGTGGAAGATACCATTGAATTGATGGAATGTGCACTCTTATTTCATCAAAGGTAACATAGTTGATAAAACCTCCATGTCATTAACTATATATCTCTCTCCACATCTGAAATGAGACTCTCTGTGTCCAAATCCTTGGAGATGTTGGGATGTTGTTTTATAAGTCCATATGACTAAAGGGAAGTGTTCCCTTCCTGATGTGAAATATTTTAATAGCTAGTGGGTGAAGGTAGTGTGCCCTTGAGATACCATGTTTCAGTTGATGATACTTATTTAATCCATTGAGTAGAAGATGTATATGTGTCAATGACATGGTTCATTATATTTATTTTAATTTGATAGCTAGTGGGTGGATATGAGGTAGTATTCAGACTCCATGTTTTAACTAATAATATTGGTTTTAAACTCTGCTGAAAAGACTCTAACTCAAGCATTGGAATCTGGCTTGTGGGTAATAGCTATAGGAAATAATTGGTTGCAACTTATCTACGGTTGGGTGGACAGTTGAAGTCCGTCTCTCAGTTGGAACATAATTAAAGTGTTGCTCCAGCCCTTGTTTTTAAATGTATAAATGTGCTCACTGTGTTGGATCTAGGGCTATGATGATGTCAATTTGATGCTCAAATGTGTGGTTATGTCGTAAGCCAAATCTAGAATGAGTTTTACTATTTACCTATGCAATGTGGTTGGAATGCCGATTTCCTGTAGGACTTTGGGTATTGTATGGATTCCTGTGTGCTTGCATGGGTTTATTACGTGTGATTTATTTTCATAAGAGATCATGAGATATTTGAGATAATATGTGTTTGGTATTTGTCAATTATTATCAACCTAAGAGGCAGGTATACCTCTAAGTTTTTATGGGTTGATAATTGTTTAATGGTCTCATTGAAATTGAATGCACAAGTCCCTATCCTATTTATTATGTCGTCAAAAGGTATTGGCAATTATTCTTGTTTGATTTTTTCAAAGATCATGAAGGATAGCTTAACAATATATATAAGGTCAAATGGGTCAGTCAGAGCACTGTTGCAAGCTCAGGAGAGATAGCTCTATTGTGGGCCATATAACAACTTTAAGAGCAACAAGTCAAGCCTTGAAGTAGGCTCAAACATTCATAGAACCACCACAGCCAAGGTGTTAGGCCCCTATACTACTAGTGTAACCCCTTATTGTTATTAGTATAACCCACTTATTATATTGATGTACCCATGTAGTGCCCATATTGTTACTATTGTGCCCCATAGAAGCCCACTATCGTTATTATTATACCCTTACATTATTATTGTTAAGTCGGCTCTGATTATGTTATAACCCCTTAGACTCCTATATATAGAAAGGAGGTCTTTTCATTTGTATCATCCAAGAATTGTTCATTTATGAAATGTAAAGGAGGTTTCCCCCTCGAAGAGGCTGAATTCTAAGGCGTTGATCTATCTTTTCTATCTTTTCTTGAGCTGGTTTCATAACATTTGGTATCAGAGCTTTTGATTCTAGGGTTTCGCTGCTCCAAACAGGTCATCGTGGTATTTTCACTATAAAGTTTTTTCTGTGACGTTCCAGAAGTCGCAAAAAAAACCCATTTGAGAAGAAACCGCGCTGAACCTTGGGTCCGAATTTCAGAGATTTTAGCGCGATATTTACGGAGATATGATCTGAGGAAGTTGGTCTTTTTGCAGACTCCTGAATTACATTCAAAACAGGTGACCTGGGGAAAATCGTCATAACTTTCTCTCTGGGGATCGGATTGAAATTTCGTAAGAAGTTACAGAAATAAGATGGACTGTAGTTTCTTGTATGCATTTTTCAGATCCAAAGGTTGAAACAGTGACACGCGGCACTTCATACAATTTCGCTCTTCTGGAAAGGTCTATAATCAGGTTATCTTGGGAGATTGTGCATAACTTTTTCTTAGAGAACCCAATTTGGATCAGACTGGTGGCATTGGAGAGAGGACATAGAGGGCTACTATAGTTCACAATTTCAGAACTTAAAGATCTGAAAGTACATAGTTACAGTTGTTTCAAGGTCGAGCTCCTAAAATCAAGAAAAAGCAAGATGAGGAAGTTTGATGGCAAGGATCCGGTAAATTGGATACTTTAGATGGAGCAATATTTTGATCTACATGGTGTACAACTGTTACAAAAGGTATGTATTGCATCTTCATATTTAGAACCAGATCAATTTTTATGGTATGAAGGGCTTTGTTCTCATAAAAAACTTGTTACGTGGTCAATTTTCACGGAGGAAATGATAGCACATTATGAGGATACAAAGAGCAACACCTTCTTTAGAGCAACACCACAACAATTTGAAAGAGTAAAAGGGCTTTGTGACATAATGGAAAGAAAAAGTATGGAAACCAGGAAGCATACCCCTCACAACTATAAAGATGGAAGTGTTGTTTCTCCCAACATTCCACAACCTACAAGGGTTACACCACAACAATTGGAAGAAAAAAGAGAAAAAGGGCTTTGTTACAATTGTGATAGCAAATGCACTAAAGGTCATAGGTGTGCTGAGAAGAAATTATTTTACATAGAATATGAAGAAGAAGAAGAAAAGGATCAAGAAACATCAAAAGAAGAGGATATACGCCAGGACATCACCCCAGAGAAAGAAGAAATGAATCAGACCATATCTTGTAAAGCATTGGCAAGAATTACCACTCCTCAAACTCTCAAGATAGAAGGACATATAAAGAAGAAAAAGGTGCAAGAAGTGAAAGATCACATCGAGAAAGAAGAAATGAATCCAACCATATCTTGTAATTCAATGGACGAAATTACCACTCCTCAAACTATCAAGATAGAAGGACACATCAAGAAGAAAAATGTTCAAGAAGTGAAAGATCACATCGAGCATCAAGAAATGAATCCGACCATATCTTGTAAAGGACTGGAAGAAATTACCACTCCTCAAAAGATAAAAGGACATATCAAGAAGAAAAAGGTTCAAGCAGAGAAAGATCACATCAAGCATCAACAACAAGTTCTCCAACTTTTAAAGGATAAAGCCACTTCGGTGCAAAATCAAACGAAACAATAGGTAGATCAACATCGTAGTGAAAAATGTTTTGATGTAGGTGATTGGGTATTTTTACTGCTACATCTCAAGCAAGCTATTTATGAGAAGGAAATTTTGGCAATACTACATGCACTTAAAAAATGGCGACCTTACCGAATGGGAAGACTCTTCAAGGATGAGGATGTGGAAGAATTGTTTTGCGCTGTTTTTATTATCCAACCAAATTGGATAAACGAAGCAAGGGATGAATGGAAGAAGGACGAAGAAGTATGGCTACTTATTCAAAAGTTGCAAAAGATACCAATTCAAGCAATATTTCCAGAAATTGAAGAGGAAGGAAAAATCATATTGGAACCTGGAGCAGTCACAGAAACAAGAACCCGACAGCTACGAAATCAATCAATTTCAGAGTATATCATCAAGTGGAAGAACTTACCCACTGAATATTCCACATGGGAGGACAAGATTTTTATACAGAAGCATCAAGAACTACTCAAGCGTTGAGGACAATGCTTTTTGAAGGAGAGGGGCATGTTAGGCCCCTATACTACTAGTGTAACCCCTTATTGTTATTAGTATAACCCACTTATTATATTGATGTACCCATGTAGTGCCCATATTGTTACTATTGTGCCCCATAGAAGCCCACTATCGTTATTATTATGCCCTTACATTATTATTGTTATGTCGGCTCTGATTATGTTATAACCCCTTAGACTCCTATATATAGAAAGGAGGTCTTTTCATTTGTATCATCCAAGAATTGTTCATTTATGCAATGTAAAGGAGGTTGCCCCCTCGAAGAGGCTAAATTCTAAGGCGTTGATCTATCTTTTCTATCTTTTCTTGAGCTGGTTTCATAACACAAGGCATAGGCCAATTCACTGTAAATGTAGTGTATAACTGTGTATAGTCACACCCGTATTCTTAACAACCCTTAGCACTTTTTAAAAAAGTCTAAATCATACGATATTATGTTGTAGCTGAGATCTCAGAATCTTGGATCTTGCAAGTTAATACAACGTTGCTCCTACCAATCTTCTAAGATTATTTTCTCTGAGGTTTTACTCTAAGATGGGTAATGGTTCATACCATATGTTTCACTTCATATTGCTTCATCGCACTTGACTTGTCAAATCTCTGGGACAGAAAGTACTTCCATTATCCAACATATGAAACTTCCACACTTCTCGGTGAAGTCTCAACGAACTGGAGCATGATCTCTCAAAGAAATGTTTGAGATGAGGTTTCTCCAAGAAATTATTATCGTCCAGATGAGTTTTCTCTAAGAAAGGGTTATTGCCAAGATGATTTTTCTTCAAGAAAAGGTTTTAACGAAGAAAGCTTTTCACCAAGGATGGAGTTTCCTTTGAGGTTTATTTTCCTTTGAGCGTAAGTTTCCTCTGAGGTTTAGTTTTCTTCAAGGTTAATTTTTCCTCCGAGATGGAGTTATTCTTGAGAAAATTTTCCTCTAAGGTTGGAGTTCACCCCAAGCAGAAGATTGTTATAATATGTATATCTTCAAATGACATGGCTTCAAGGGGCCCACACCTGTTTACCCATTAGATTGTGCATAGGCTTGAATGGGTGTCTGAGATCTAATTGTGAGATCGAAATCCAATACATAGAAGGGCTCCTCTTGGTCTTTCTAGAAATGTAGGGGGAACTCGTGCTTTAATCTCAGTCGTTGATAGGGTTGTGAAGAACAAATGGATAGAATGCTACGGGGACTTTTCCCTGTGTTTTCAGTGCGGAAGGGATGAGGTCTTGTTAACTGTTAGTTTCATGGATTAATCTCAGTTATCGATGTTGAAAATGTAATTAGTTTCGGTTTTCATAATTGTTGTACTCATTTCAATATGTATCCTATGTAACAAACAAAAGAAGAAAATAAAAAGTTATTATTTTAAAAGCATGGGTTTCATGCTCATTTTTTATGGTATTCTAGGTAAAATAATGTTCTTCATGCTTTTAGGGTTTGTTAGGTCTTAGGATTTATTGTCATGAGTAAAAGGAGTCAACATCATGTTTATAACACCCTTCCGGGCAAAAATGTAATTTGGAAAAGAATTATTTTTTAGTCTAGAAAGTTTTGGAAACTCCAAAAGTACAAGTCATCCCTGACATCTTCAAGTCAACCTAAGGAGGTAATTCGACCCCTTGGAAAGGCTATATAAAGGAGTATTTCAACCTCATTTGTCACTCACTCATAAAGAAGTTTGATCCCAAGAAGGAAGTTTGATCTATAGCTAGGAAGCAGAAGAATAAGAGAGTGAAGGAATAGAAGAAGAAATGAAGGTTGGAAATATTTTTTGGGCTCAAGATTTCTCACACATGTAAATAATTAGGGTTTCTACAGCTTCCAAGAAGGGTCAAAGTTGCAGGACAAAAATTGTAGATTGAGTTGCAATATTAAAGTTGGCAAGTCAAAATTGCAGGTTGAAGATGGTTGGTGTAGAATTAGAGAATAACTTGTTGGAGGGTTGACTTAGTACTTGGAGGAGGGCTTGATCTAGGGTTTGGGTCTTGATCTAGGGTTTGGGTCTTTGTGTCTCATTTGAAGCATATTGTATAAGAAGAGAATAATTTTTCGGGTTTTCCCCATGGAGGGGTTTTGCCCTTTATGAGAGCCTATTTTTTATGTCCTCTATTATTACTATTTCATTCTTGATATTTGTTTGATGAAAATATCTAACTAAAGAACATAAGAAGATTAAAAAGTTCATGAGAAAGTATTAAGGTAAAGTAAAATTGATATAATAAGTTTCCACTTTGAATTTTCCAACATGGTATCAGAGCTAAGGTGAATAAGCGGGCAGTTGGAAGGATTTTCTCATGGACACAAATAAGGTTTTTCTTGTCAAGGGGAATCATTTGTGGAAGGAAATAAGTAGAATACCTATTGATCTGGAAGGAGGGTTTCTACATTGAAGAAGATCAAGACTACATCAAGCTCTCATTAAAGGAAGGCTTGAGAGGAAGACTACAAGGAAGGTTATTTCTTGAGAGAGAGATCTATTTAAAGGCTCATTGAAAGGCATATTTGAAAGAAGAAACATAAAGATATTGGAATCATTCATCACTATTGAAAATTGTTGTTGAAAGTATCCTAGGAAACATCTTTCAAGGACATTGTTGAAGTTTCTTCAAAGGTCTTGAGTGCATCAAGAAAGGTTGAAGAATTCATCAAGGAAGAGGAGAATATTAGTTATCAAGTAAGTAATATAATATTTCTCAATTTTTTAATCTTTAGGTCATATGGGTTCTTTTTGCAAGGAGAACAATAAGTTAGTCGAGGAATCAAATTAACTTGAATGAAGAAAAGGATTGACTTGGCACTAATATAACATGAGGTAATGGAATATGTAACTAGGGAAATTACTGAACCTATGAAAGACAAGACTCAAGAACTAGTAAAGTACATGAAATGGGAAGTAAAGGCACAAAGGATCATATTTGAATAAATCATGGATCCTCTTGTTCCATTTGCTGCAAATTTGAAAAATTAGAAGGCTATGTATGGAAAGCTAGTGAAATGTACTCTCTAAGTACATCAAGACAAAATATGTCATTGATGAATTAACTATACAAGTTGAAGAAATAAAAGGACGAGTACATGGCATCCATTCTAATGAATATCTCTCAATTGAGATATCACTTATAGGGTCTTGGAGAGAGAATTTCTTATTCAAAAATGACCATCTTTGTATTAAATGCACTTCCACTTAAATGGAGCAACTTTGCAACAAGAATCTACTCTAAGAAAGTTTCAACTCCCTTTGATGAGTTATGGGAAAAATTTATTTTGGAAGAATCAAGGATCAAGGTAAAAGATGACATTGGATCGAACAAGAAGTCTCAAGCCTTTCTAGCTTTAGTTAAGAAGTTGAACAAAGGAAAGTTTGGGAAGTCCAAGAAGAAAGATATGTCCAAGGTTCAATTCTTTAAGTGAAATTAATATGGACATTATAAAAGGGATTGTACAAGTGAACAAAACAACAAAATAAAGGAAAGAAGTGAGGCTCACATAGTTAAGGAAGTAGGAGAACCCTAGAAGAAGCCAAAGAAAGAAGAAGTGAAAGATATTTACTATTAAAGAAGGCATCTTGTTTTTCAAGTTCCCAGTAAAATTGGCCTTTCCTTTAAAATTACATGAATTTTTGTTTACTTTAGAAGAGTCTTGATTTTACATAAAATCATAGAGAGAAGCATGTAATAGTATAATATGTAGAGTCTACTTGGTTAAGTTTCTTTTCAAGAATCATCTAGTCTTTAACAAGATGGATAGACCATTTTGAATATTGTTTATCCAGACATTATCTAACATTATGTTAGAAGGAAATCATCTTTCTTAGATGGATCATCATGATCCTAGAAGGACCATTATTTTGGATGGTTCTTGGGAGAAGCATTATGACAAGGTTAGTATACATTCCATGTAACTTGGGAACAATATTGTTAAAGGGATGAAGGAATGAAATGGGTTAGGATGCAAGCTCATTATGAGACATATAGCTAGATGATGGACTAAGAGGCATACGGATATTCATTGGAAGTGACTCTTGAATAAGATTCATATAGATAGAATCTTGTAACATGCTTATTTTAATTATATGATGTTTAAAAAGAAGAATTTGACCTACTCAAGGGTATATAAAAGATTAATACTTTCTCTAGAATATGTAAAATAATGATTAAACATCCAATATAATCTCTAGAAGAAAAACTTGATAATCAAGTTCAATCCTTAGGAACTCTGATGCATGAAGGAAGATTAATATGGAGATGGATCATGAGGATGTTGACATAACGAGAAGGTCATCATGATGAAGTAATTTTGATCTTAATTATTGTTGGTTATCTAGTCAGCATATTACTTTTCTACTTGGAAGAATGTTGGAGGAATACATGATGATAGTTGAGGAAAGTTCAATTGTATGAATGTAATGTATGAAGAATGATTAGGGAAGCTCAATATATGGTACCTAACAACTGTGAAGTCAAGATTTATCCACCTTGGGATTGAAAGGTAGAAGTGCAAGAAGATAACCTGAAGGTCAAAGGATATCACTTTCATAAGGAAGCTTTAATAAGCTTGAAGTTTTCAAAGTCTCAATATAATTCCTTCATCAATGATGTTGAAGATGAAAGTGATGATTAAGAAAAATGACCTAGATCATGTCACAATATTGAAGAGTGAAGATGGCTCCATGATACATAGAAAGGAAGAAAGCTCTATACAATGAGATGTGGAGAAAAGATGGAGCTAGGAAGCTATGGGGAAATGGTAGCTGATACTCTTATGAAGGAAAATTGTAAGGCTTATGGTGTTGACTTCCCAAATAGAAAGGAAGTATGGAATCTTCTCTACATTTGAGTGGGAGTATAGGAGTCTCCTTGAATAGGAGCGAGGATCTATTCAATGGACAGGAGGGAGTAGGGTAATCCTCTCTAGTTGAGAGGGAGTGATGTTGGACATCACATGCGCATTCCAATATTTAGGTAATGAAGAGAGAATAGTGGAGGATTGGATAAGAATCTATGGTTTCCTTGAGGATATCTAATACAAGAAAGGAAAGGTATTTATACTCTTTGAGGATAGGACATATATCCAAGAGAAGAGTGGTGGAAGATGATCGATATTCTTTGAGGGCTTAGATTGGAGATCCAAGATTAGAATATTCCTATAAGGAAATAACTTGTAGACATCTTGATGGGGTATGTGCCTTGTAGAGGTAGTGTGGTGTCACAGTAAAGCCTCCCAACATAATTCTCTCGAATGAAGTTGATCTTGTCAAGTTAGGCCTCAATGACAATGTTGGTAATAATGATGATGCTTACAGTTTAAATTACCAATTTGACTCTTCTTATGAGAACCCTTCCATTTGAGAATGACATTGTACTGGTTGTACACTTATGAATACCTCCCTTGTTAAGAGGGTGTGTTGAAAATGTAACTAGTTTCATTCTTCATAATTGTTGTACTCATTTCAATATGTATCATATGTAACAAACAAAAGAAAAGAAAGAAAATGTTATTATTTTAAAAGCATGGATTTCATGACCATTTTTATGGTCTTCTAGTTAAAATCACGTTCTTTGTGCTTCTAGGGTTTGCTAGATATTAGGATCCATTGTCATGAGTTAAAGGAGTCAACATTATGTTTATATGACCCTTCCGGGGAAAAATGTAATTGGAAAAAGAATATTTTTTTTAGTCTAAAAAGTCTTTGAAACTCCAAAAGTACGAGTCAGCCTTAGCGGCTTCTAGTCGGCCTAAAGGAGGGAATTCAACCCCTTGGAAAGGCTATATAAAGGAGCAGTTCAACCTCATAGAAGTTCGATCTCAAGAAGTAAGTTTGATCTATAGCTAGGAAACAAAAGAATAAGAGAGTGAAGGTATATAAGAATAAAGGAAGGATGAAAATCTTGTTTTTGGGCTCTATCTATCTCACATGTGCAAAGGATTAGGGTTTCTGCAACTTCCAAGAAGGGTCAAAGTTGCAGGATGAAAATTGTAGATCAAGTTGCAATGTTGAAGCTGGCAGGTCAAAATCGCAGGTTGAAGCTAGTTGGTTCAAAATCATAGAAGAACTTGTTGTATGACTGACTTGGTACTTGGAGGAGGACTTGATCTAGTGTTTGGGTCTTTGTGTCTCATTTGAAGCAGATTCTACAAGAAGAGAAGATTTTTCTAGGTTTTCCTCTTAGAGGGGTTTTTCCCTGGATGAGAGCCTATTTTTTGTGTCCTCTATTATTACTATTTCTTTCTTGATATTTGTTTGATGAAAATATCTAACTAAAGAGCATAAGAAGATTAACAAAATTCACAAGCAAGTATTAAGGTAAAGGAAAATTGATATAATAGGCTTCCACTTAGAATTTTCTTAGAGTTAGATGGCGGTCGACCATACATACACAAACACACACACACACACACACACACACACACACACACACACACACACACACACACACACACACACATATATATATATATATAGTTGTATGTGTAACCATTTATATAAATAATTGTTGATGGACTATACCACATGTAATAGTAGCATGTGGCACATGGTACACCACATGTGTAGGTTTTAACCCCGTACATAAATTACCTACATACGAATTCTAAAAATAGAAAATAAACAATGGCGAGAGCATAAAACATAAAACAAATATACACAAATATTTTCCTCTAGATCCCAAAACCGGGACTACCAAATTTATTTTTCATTATGTTCCTTTCAATGTTACAATACACATATATACATGCCAAAGCATCCATAAACCCCAATCCATTAACCCTGGATTAGAACATAACTGTAGTTCCCTTGACCGGATCTACAAAATACCTTGGACCAAAAACCATTGTGCCCAAAACCATGTGCAAAATCCATGCACAAAACCATAGTCAGGTCCATCCACCTAATATAGGGTCCAAGAAAAATTTCCTGGGCCGCTGCCCCAGACCCCGTGCAAGGGGGATACCACCCCCCTGCATACCCCCTCGCAGTGCCCCTCACATGGACTAGTCATGGAAAGAATATAACACAACCCAACAACATGGCTAGGAGACATGGAAGGGTAGATATATGTCACATGGGGACCACATGAGCGTCGTGTGGTGGAAAAAGAAAGGTGACTCATTTAAATTAATGAGGCTTTAATGGATCACAACTTGGAATTCTAAAGTCCAAATTGAACAAAAATTATATTGCCAGAATCGCTCGATGATATGAGCACAACAATTTCATCCAATAGAAGTTTAGAGGAAGTTGAAAAAGATCAATTTTTTTAAACCCCATTTCCATAACGCTACCTTGGATCTCGTGCCATCAAAGTAACCACCTCCTTCTAACCTATGTTGTGGACTGGAATTAGGAGGGGGTGATGTTACAATTCCTAAGACAACAAGCTTTCAAATTGGTAGGAATCCTACTAGCTAAGGTGAAGATCTTAATTAATTTTTACCTTTTTATTTACTAGACATAAGCAACTACAAGCATTTAAGTCATGAGAATTAATAACCAGTTCTAGACATTTATGTAGAGCTACTAATAGATAAATCATTTCAAGTATTGTATCAATGTCTTTATGTTAGTAATAAGACAATGCGAAGGTAAAATAATTCTAAAGCTAAATGTGATTTATATAGGTAGTTATGCCTCTATAGGATATATTTATCGATCAATGTTTGGTTCAACTAAGCACTAGAATCTACTAAATAAATCATAGCTACCTTTGCTTCTTCTACTTGTGTGTAATAATTTTGGAGATTGTGTATCATTCCAAGCTATGTATGTTGCTTACGATGGATTTAATCTATGATTGATGCTTGATATTTATCTAGACTTGGTCCAGAAGTTGGATTTCCTCTTCTTTTGCAACCATATTTCACTCCTACAACTTAATCTTGAAAGAGATGGACACTATGGTGGATCCATCAGTTGTTATGGGTATTGATCTCCAGTAGTTGCTAGTGTAGGTGTTAATGGTATTGGGTCAATTGAATAATTAGGTGTTGTTAGTGGATCTACCAATGGTACATAAGCCATATCCACTAGTTCAAATAAGTAAATGCATGGTTAGATACAAAGAATAATAGGTTGTATTGATTCAACCATTGATAACGAATAGAAGATGATTTCCTTGGCCTTTACTGACACATGAAATATATCTATATATTCCAACTTTTTCAAACATTTCTTTTTGAAATAGATAAACAATTTCACTCAATTAGATGCATTAATGGATCTATAAATGTACCTAAACTCGAATATTGTTATAGGTCTCATGGTTTTCCATTTAGAGTAAATTCTTTTGAACTATTCGTGGAAATTCTTGTTATTATTTCTCAGTTCAAGACATAGACAATATTGCTATTCCACCAACCTCTTGTGAATGCAGACAAGGGAAAAATTTTCAATAAAATTAGGTTCATTAGCTGACTTTATGTGGACTTGACACACTCCATTCTTGGAAGCAAATACAAATACAAGTATAAAAACATTTTCACTTACATAAAGCTATAATTACATAGTTGAGAAGATATTAATCATAGTGGTGTTGGTAGGTGGTGTTGACAGACATTCTAGAGTAGGGGATGCAAGGAAATGAAAATGAAAGCACATTAAAACACCCTAGAAAATCAAACAAAGACAATGCAAGGTGGTGTAGTGTCAACTAAAGTGGAAATGTGCATTCATAATAGTGCAATGTTAATTAGGACATCTACATGCAATGATACACATGTATTAAAATTATGGATTGAAAATCCTACTAATGTTGTATATAATACCTGATTTGTATACTATCTAATTAATGCTTTAGTATTACTTGACTTCATATTTATATCATTAAATATTTCAATACTTTTGAACATGCCTTGCTTTGGGATGAGGTCAAATAAAATCTAAAATTATTTATATGATGATAATGATCCACTAAAACTTAAAATAAAAAATTCATCAAAATTATTTATATTTTTATGTTAAAAATTAAAATAAAAAAGTTAATAAAAGTTCCTTATATTCTTATTTTAATTTTTTTTTATTTAAATAATTAACACACAGATCGATTTACGTGTAATTGAATGATAAAAAGAGAAAAGCCAGTTAATGGAGTCCCTACAACCTAATTGACAAGGACTAATAACTTAAATATATGCAATGACCCAAACTATGGTTACAATGAAATAATGATGTCTTTGTATATTATATGCAGAATTCTAACAAAAAATTTTGGGCATCCCTAATTACAATCAATCAACTAGAATCACAAATTTAAATTATACCCTAATATCAATTCAATAATGTTTATAATTTAATACATTTAAACAATTGTTCTAATATTTAAATAAACAATCGTGAAATAAAGATCTCATCATACACCCACACTCTAACGAGGGTCTCCGCTTTCCATCACATTATTACGTAACATGGCCTATACTCACTCCCATGGTTTATAACAATACATATAATAAGTCAAATTTATAATAGTATGTGTTTTGGGTTATGTTTTACCAGCTTAGATCCATCTAACACCGGATCTATCATGCAGCTCGAGGGATTTGATCCCTCGAGGTGCAAACCTTCTTTTTGGTGTGTACAACTTGAGGAAATGTTTGCACCTCGAGGGATTTAATCCCTCTCGATGCATGATAGATCCCGTGTTAGATGGATCTAAGTTGGTTCCAGTTGAGGGCAACAATGCCACATTTTCATATTATCATTATTATGTATATGTTTGAGATAAAATTCAAAATTCACATTAGGTTTTCTTTGCTTGGCATGACCATATCATTCTCTTCTTTAATTTAATTTGTGTTGCTTGCCTTGAATGGTTTATACATCTGTACTTAGATGCATTGAGTGGTTTGTGTGTTATGTGTTTGGATTCGAATGGTATGTTTGTGAATGTTACAGTTGTTGTGTTATATTTTTATTTGTATGTAATCATTTATTAGTAATTAGTTGGTGACTAAGAAGGGAGACAATCTTGTCAATAGTTTGCAGGAGGATTGATACTACACATCTATTTCATTTAATTTTAGGCATCACAACTTTTGACAACCAATTAATTCTAAATAGTGTTGCTCCAAGTATTACAAAATATATCTTGAAGAGCAGTTTTAATAATTTACTACATCAAGATTACTCTTCAAATAATTTATTTCTTTGCTAATGTTTGAAATAATTTATTTCCTTCGAGAATATTTTGATGATTTTTTTTATCTACAATTTATTTTGCAAAGTCAAGAAATAATGTATTTTTGAATTTTTTTAGTGAGCAGCCAGATTGATAAAATCTTTAGATTATTTGTTTCTCCAAACAATTATCACATCTCCTTCAAGAATACTTTGATTTGTTTTCATGTCTATAAATATATATTTCCCTCTTATAAATATTTTTAATACATTGTTGTACACAATTATTTATTAGTAATTTTGAATATATGTAAGTGTCTATTAGTAATTAGTTAGTGATGAAAAAGGGAGACAATCTTGTCAAGGATTAATTTACACTTTGTAGGAGGATTGATTCTACACATCTTTTTCATTTTAATTCTAAGAATCACAACTTTTGACAACTAATTAATTCTTAATAGTGTCCCTCTACGTATTACTAAATATATCTTGAAAAACATTTTTTTCCAATAATCTACAACCTTGGTTTTAACAACATCTAATGCATCTAATGCAAACAATCAAATAAGATTAGAAACATCTACACTGAAATCATTGCATCTAGTGCAAGCCATCAAATAGGATTAGAAATCCACATCACTGAAATCCATGCATCTAGTGCAAGCAATCAAATAGGATTAGAAATCCAAATCTACACTGAAATCAATGCATCTAGTGCATGCAATAAAATATAATTAGAAATCAACACCTACACTGAAATCAGTGCATCTAGTGCAAACAATCAAATAGTATTAGAAAACAACATCTACATAAAATAAATACTTATAATGCAAGCAATAAAATAAGATTAGAAACCAACATCTACACTTAAATCAATGCATCTAGTGCAAGCAATCAAATATAATTAGAAATCAACATCTACATTAAAACCAATGCATCTAGTGCAAGCAATCAAATAGATTTAGAAATCACCATCGATGCTGAAATAAACGCAACTAGAGCAAGCATTGAAATAAGATTAGAAATCAACATCTAAACTGAAATCAATGCATCTAGTGCAAATAGTCAAACATAATTAGAAATCAACATCTACAATGAAATAAATGCATCTAGTGCAAGCAATCAAATAGGATTAGAAATATGTGCAAGAAATCTTCTTCCCTCTCCTCCCCCTCCATCTATATCTATATCTCACTCCATCTATCCTTTCTCTCTCTATCTCACCCCCCGCCCCTGCAAATACACATACACAATCTCTCTCCATATCTATCTATCTCTCCCTCCCTCTCTCTATCTCTCTCTCCACCTCCCATCTATATCCATATCTCCCTTTTCCTCTCCCTTATCTCTCTATATCACCCCTAAAACATACAACCTCTTTCTCCATATCTATATATCTCTTCCTCTCTCTTCCCCTTCACTCCCTCTCTCCCCTTTCTATCTCTCTTCCTTCCTGCTCTCCTCTTTCCCTCTCTCTATCTCCCTTATCACTCCCCCTCTCTCACCACCTTTCTCTCTCGATGTCTTTCTTCTTACCTCCCTCTCTCTTTCCCTCCAACTCCATCCCTCTCTCCTTCTCTCTCACACATTCTCTCTCTATTCCTTCCTCTCTCACCTCCCTCTGTCTCTCCCTCCCCTCTGTCTCTCCACCTTCCAACTATGTCACTATGTCCCTCCCTCTCTCCTTCTCTTCGACATTCATTCCATCTCTCTTTCTCTGTCTCTCTATCTCACCCAAAAACATTCACACTCTCTCTCCATCACTCCCTCTCTCTCTCTCTCTCTCCACTTTTCTCTTTCTATGCCTTTCTTCTTCACTCCCTCTCTCCCCCTCCAACTCCATCTCTATCCTTACCTCTGTCCCTCTCTCTCTCAAGTCCTCTCTCTAGTCCTTCCCCTATCTCCTTTTCTCTCCTACCTCCCTCTCTCCCCCCCCCCCCCCCCTCAACCCCCATCTCTCTCACTCTGTCTATGCTCCAACCTTGTCCCTCTCTCCCCCCTCCATCTCTCTCTCTCTTTCTCTCTCTCTCCCTTTCTCTCTCTCTCTCTCTCTTCATTCCTCCTCTCCCCTCTCCTTCATTTCATCTCCATCTCTCTCTTGTCACTCCCTCTATCTGTCCACCTCTATCACTTTATGTCTTTGTTCTTCCCTCCATATATATCTAGAGTTAATATATATCATGATATATTAATATATATTATAATGTAACAAATTGAATATCATATTAAATATAATATTACATTAATCCAAATTTATTAAATTTAATAATATTAATATTAGTTTTAATGATGTTTTCTACATGACATGATAACAAAATTTATAATAAAACTAATTCAAATTAATATTTTCAAATTTTAAAACTTTGACATGGAAATATTTATGTCTTTAAAGATTTTAATATCTTCATAGGATATGGTTTTTCCCTTTAAAGATTCATTTTACAATATTTAATTAAAAGAAATATTAAAAGATTTTGGACTCAGATTTTGGATCCTTTTTGTTGAATTAACCTTTTTCTATTGATTGAAGAAATGGTATTGGCTTTAGTAAAAAGTAAAGATGTTTAAATATTTTTCTAATTTGGATTTTTAATTTGGTAAATCTTTTTGCTTAAGGTGAATATATGATCTATTCAAATTGACGTATATGAGATAATTTATTCTCTAATAGAATTTAGGCTTCTGTGATCCATATCAAGTTAGAGAAAGATTTTGGCGAAAATCACATGGAATCTCATTTGTTGACGCGTTTCGAACCAACCAGTGTGGTTCATCGTCAGGACAAGTTGAAGAAACAGATCCAGGTTAGCATGTTATATAGACCGAGCAGAGCCTCCAACGGCTAGTTTGACCAATCGCTAATATTGACTAATGGACCGGGATCAAAATAATAGTTTATTAATAAATATTTAAAAATTAAAGGTCAATTATTTTTAAAAGGAAATTAGTTGCAACGGACCGCTTCTATGAATAAATTAAATGTGAATAAGAGTTAAATGTGAATAAAATAACTAAATGAATAAAAATAAAATAATAATAACACAGTAAATAACAATAAAATAAATAAATACAAAAAACACCAAATAAAATAATAAAAATAAATAAACAAATAAATAAAAAATAAAAATAAAAATAAAATAAAATAAAATAATAATAAATAAATAAAATAATAAATAAATAAAAATAAATAACTAAATGTGAATAAGAGTTAAATGTGAATAAAAATAAAAATAATAATAAAAATAACAATAAAATAAATAAATGAATAAAATAAATAAAAATAATAAAAATAAGAATAAAAATAAAAATAAATAAATAAATAAAAATAAAAATAAAATAAAATAATAATAAATAAATAAATAAATAAAATAATACAAATAATGCTAATAATAATAATAATAAATAATAATAAAAAAAAAAATTAATAACTAAATAAAAAAAAAGAAGAAGGAAAAATTAGATGTAAAGAGTAATGTATAAAATTAATTTTATTTTAAAAATATTATAAAAACTGTGTGTTAAATAATAAAGGTAATAAAGAAAAACAAAGGATGATAGATTAGAAATATAAGCAGTAAAGAAAGGAAATTAGTTACACGGAGGCTCTTAAATAAAATAATCAATAAAAATAATAGGAAAGGCATCAGGAGAAATAGGTTGCTATAAACACGATTAGAAAAATATAAATAAATAAATAAACAAATAAATAAAATAATAATAACAATATTAAAATAAATAAATAAGTGAAAATAACGATAAAAGACACCAAAAATCAAAGAGGACGAAAAAACGACTAGGAAGAGAGGGCTGGGACCCAACACCTACTGACTTTCCAACCATCCTCTCTATTGAGCTTGCTTGGTCTCTTTTCGATCTCAAGCGCTTCCCTGAATTTTCGATGATGGAAATGCGGAACCTTAGCAATAACACTGGCTTCTTCGATACAAACATGATGATTGGTTTTCTCAGCATGTTCAGCCAAAGCGAAAGACTTAAATCTCCTATGCTTCAGATCCGCTGCGTGCTCACTAATCCTCTGATTAATGGAATGACCAGTCTCCCCAATATAGGGGGTCCCACAAGAACAAGGGATCATATAAACACCCTTCATATCTTTAGGGTCGATGGGATCCTTCACCGATCTGAGAGACGAACGAATGGTGTTCAGGGGCCTGAAGGACACCGGGATACTATGTCTCCTGAGAATCCTGCCAATTCTATTAGTGGTCGCTTGAACATAAGGTAGATGGACACCAGGAACACGATCTTTTGGCTCTCTTTTCACAAGAGAATTCTTGGAAGCTTTAAGGAAAGCCCTATGACCCATGTATCTACTATAACCATTCTCCACAAAGACATCCAGCAGATGGGATTTTTCCTTCTCAAAGCTCTTCTTGTCCGAGATCCTCAGGGCCCGAGTAGCAAGGGTACTAAGAACACCCATCTTTTGAGCTAGGAAATGGTGGGAACTGGCATGAAGATATTGCTCCGTATGAGTTTTCTTTCGAAAAACTTGATGGGTGAGGGAACCATCATCATTCCTAGAAATAAGAATATCCAGGAAAGGAAGGCATCCCTCAACTTCCTGCTCCTTAGTGAACTTAATGGCTGAGGACTTCCTGTTAAGATGATCAAAGAAGAGATCAAGCTCATCCTGGCCATGAGACCATATGACATTGGTGTCATCCACATACCTCTTCCATAGTTTAGGAAGGAGCCGGGAAGAGTTCAGAGCTTTGGACTCAAAATCTTCCATAAACAGATTAGCAACAACAGGGGAAAGGGGGGATCCCATTGCAACCCCACATGTTTGCTCGAAGAACTCCCCTTCAAAACTGAAAAAGGTGGAAGTGAGACAGATCTCAACCAACCTAGCCGTGTCAGGATCCGTTAGGCGGTTGATCACAATCATGGCCTCATTAATAGGGATGCAAGTGAACAGGGAGACAACATCAAAACTGACAAGAATGTCCCCAGGATCAAGCTTAATGTCCTTGAGCTCGTCGATAAAGGAAGCAGAGTTTTTTTTTTTTTTTTTTTTTTATTATTATTATTATTATTAGTATTAGTATTATTAGTATTATTTTTATTATTTATTATTATTTTATTTTATTTTGATTTTTATTTTTATTTTTATTTATTTATTTTTATTTTTATTCTTATTTTTTTTTTTTTTTATTCATTTATTTATTTTATTGTTATTTTTATTATTTTTTTTATTTTTATTCATTTAGTTATTTTTATTCACATTCAACTCTTATTCACATTTAGTTATTTATTTTTATTTGTTTATTATTTTAATTATTTAATTATTTATTATTATTTTATTTTATTTTATTTTTATTTATTTATTTATTTTTATTTTTATTTTTATTTTTATTTATTTGTTTATTTATTTTTATTATTTTTATTTGGTGTTATTTGTATTTATTTATTTATTTATTTTATTGTTATTTACTGTGTTATTATTATTTTATTTTTATTCATTTAGTTATTTTATTCACATTTAACTCTTATTCACATTTAATTTATTCATAGAAGCGGTCCGTTGCAACTAATTTCCTTTTAAAAATAATTGACCTTTAATTTTTAAATATTTATTAATAAACTATTATTTTGATCCCGGTCCATTAGTGAATATTAATGATTGGTCAAACTAGCCGTTGGAGGCTCTGCTCGGTCTATATAACATGCTAAGCTGGATCTGTTTCTTCAACTTGTCCTGACGATGAACCACACTGGTTGGTTCGAAACGCGTCGACAAATGAGTTCTTCAACTTGTCCTGACGATGAACCACACTGGTTGTTCGAAACGCGTGGACAAATGAGATTCCATGTGATTTTCGCCGAAATCTTTCTCTAATTTATTCTCTATTCAAATTATATAATCATACATAATTATATATAATTTAAAGATTCAAGTTATATATAATTTAAAATTCAAATTATTGTTTTAACTAACATTAATAAAAAAATTATTTTATTATTTTCTGAAAAAACTTACTTACACATTAAAATCATACTAAACTATAAAATACACGTCTAGGCACAATAAATCTTATATATTTATTCTAATTTTGGAAAAAAATTATATTTTCCACGCGTGGAAGAATGCGAAAGGGAAAATGAATTATTTATTTTCATCACCCGAAAGTAACATATCATTTTTTTATCTTCCTATATTACTTTTAAAAGGAAGATTTTACATGTCAATCCTTCTTTTCATTTTACTTTAAAAAAGAAAGGTTGTAATTTCCGCGATTATTTAAAATCAAACGAAAGGAAATTTTTTAAAACTTATTGGTCACGCTAAAGTAACACACATTTAATTCTCCCATTTAATTTTTCCCTTAATAGTGTTTTCGACTAAAAGTCCAACCTAGTTATTTTAACTCTTCCTTTAATTTCAAGATTATTATAAATTTTATATATAAAATCTTAATATTTAAATAAATTAAAATAACATATATATTTTCTGACTTAGTTACCAGAGAATCCACAGTAAAAACCATTTTTTGTCAATGTTTCAAATCCCAACTGGGATCCATCATGAGGACTTCAAGTTTCTATATTTTTAATAATAATGATGTTGATTTAAAATATTAAATATTTTCAATATTTTATATTTTTCATTTTAAAAAAATAATATCATATTTAAATATAGTAGTTTATTTATAGAAATTATTATTAAAAAAATTGTTATTAAATAAATTACTTGTTATTTAAATATAATTAATTTTAATTATTTAATATTTTATTTATCATTTAAATTTAAATTATCAAATTTTTAAATTAAATATTTTTTATGATAAGGATTTTTAGAGAACTGTGTGTCATAAGTGTATTTTTGCTCAACGTTTTGGATTAACTTTTCATTTATTTTCAAGGGCTGGAAGCTTACAGATGTGAAGAGTGCTAGTCTCTTATATATACAGGATTAAAATATAACCCTCAAGATAAAAGAGATTAAATAAACAAGACAAATGTGAAGAGTGCTAGTCTCTTATATATACAGGATTAAAATATAACCGTCAAGATAAAAGAGATTAAATAAACAAGACATGAAGGAAAAATCTATAGTAAAATTAAATAATTTTATTAAAATTATGTAATCTAAATACCATAAATGCAAAATACATTATTAAATCAACAAAATATAAATAAAAAATATATACATAAAAGCTAACAAAATATGAATCAAAAGTATACTCACAAAAATGAAATTTGATTAATTTTGATAATAAGTATATTCATATATGATCTAAAATTTTGACTAATTTTGATAATCTATTTATTAAGAAATATAATTTAAAGGTTTATGTTCTCAAATTTTAATTTTTTATTAGGTATTTTTTCTTTCGTTATTTTCATGCTTTATTTATTATTTTATTATAAAAAAAGTGGGTACTAAAATCTAGGGTAAATTATATATAATTTATCTAATATCTTTTCCCACCTCCATTTCATATGAGCAATATTTTGGGGTACCCTAGGCGCTGGTATATTGGGTAAATTAGGTAGGAATGAGAGGGGAATATTGGGTTCCCTATTAATTGGACGAAAAGGATATAGAAGGAGAGGGAAGATATTATTATATATAATCTATTAATATTTTTCTCATCTCTACGGGTATAATTAATATATAATTTACCAAATATTTTCCCATTCAATACTATGAAAGTGAAAATGAAGGAGAATATTGTTTAAATTATATATTATATAACCTCTTTCTTTTTTAACCATGTTGAAATGATAAAAATGGGAATGGACTGATTTGCCATTAAATATGATGAAAATAAGCTTTTTGATATGCTTGTTTCCCTATTCCATCATCTTCATATGATAACTGTAACAACCCTTGCTTGAATTTTCATGTAAAAAAAATAATACCAAGGTCATGGGACACGTATTCCAAGCTAAATGTTGGAAAAAAACATCCTAGTGGGTGTTAATTTTGGTTTATTATGGCTAAGGAAATTGGAAAAGTCATTGGCAAAGGCGAAGAGGAATTAATTGGCATTTATTTATGAAAATAAAGGAAAATAGGAGAAAAGGAAGGTGAAAGGTCACAAATTTGCATGAGAAGGAAATTGAAGGAAAATGAAGAAAATAGAGGCCTCAATAATAAAAATCTTATGAGGATTAGTTCATGGATTTTTCAATCCTTATGGTGGAGCTCTCTCTTTTTATTATCTCTCTCATACTCTTACACACTTAGAGTATTCTTGGAGCATGCTTGGAGCACTCTAGTATTCACTTGGATTGGAGAAGGAAAGCAAAAGAAAGCAAGAAAGTGCAAGAGAAAAGGTGGATCAGTGGTTATAGTTGGATTGATTTGCAGGTATTGAGTTGCATGTATGTTTTCCTTGCTAGTTTTGGCATGCATGGTACATGCATTGGGTTTCTTGGTTATTAGTTGTCATTGGCATAGAGGATTGCCTAGATTGAAAGTGGTTTTTCCTAGCCTTGCCGTTTCTTAGATAGCCATGGTGTTGTGAGTTTTCCCATTTGTTTTTTAATTGGGGATCATGTTCCTTATGGATGTGGATTGAGCTATTAGCTCCTGGATCCTTGCTTGGATAAACGCTCTGGAAGCCTTAGAACAACTTGGGTTGAGTTACTAGTCATGGAAGCCTTGGTTGCACAAATGCTCTAGATCCTTTGGTGGGTTTAGTTACTAGTCCTAGAGCCTTGGTTTGAAAAATGCTCTGGAGCCCTTTGAAATATTTGGGTTGAGTTACTAGCCCTTGAGCTGGGTTGGAACAAATTCTCTAGATCCTTGGACAACTTGGATAGATACCAATCTAGTGATGGTTAGTGATGTTCGACTATGAGGTGGAGTCACTAGTTGAGGGTTGAGGTGGTTTGGTCTCTGTAACCCCTGGTTTGGTTTTGTTTTGGTTACTCCATGAGATCCCACATTCATGCTTCGAATATGGCATGGGAGTGACTGGCTAAAATAAAGATTTGGTTCCATCCAATCTATGGTCAGGTGGTACATGGAAGACCCTGACTTGGTTGGAATTTTCATATGTTAATAATAGGAATTTTATATTGTGATCTATGAACATATGTATTGATTATGATGGTGATATTATGGCTAAGTTTCCATGGTTTATATGTTGATTATTGATAATTTATATGTTGGTTATATATTGATTATATGATGTATATTGTCTATGGATCTTGACATTTTTTATGAATATATGAATGGTTGATGAATGCATGGATTAAAATTTTTTATTTCAGCTATTATGAGAGAGCATTAGACCTTCTTAGTGAATCTCAGATAAGTTTTAGACCCCTATGTTCAGATGTGCATTCATGACCTGTAGATTACATGTTTGACATATGTTTGAAGAAATTTTTGTCATGTTTAGGCTTGGCGAGGTCAAGTCCTTGATCAAGTTTTGTGTTAGGATATTTGTATTTATGTCATTTATTGTTTTGGAAATTTTCATCAAGTTCTAAGCAGTGATCTAGAGACTAGCCCTGAAAAGGTGGCTCAGATTCTGTGATCGCAGGAACATAACTAGGAAAATAAGTCTGCAATCACTCCCTTGTAGGCTTATGCATGATACAAGAGGAATAAATTATCATGGATGTAGGCTTGTTCATGCAACTGGGAGTTCAGGTCAGTGAAAAGGAAAGTTAAGTGAGATTTTGGGCACCTAGAGGGGTGGTTTAGTTCTTGTGGATCCTCTCCCGAGGAAGGTCAGTAAGGTTTCAGTTTGTCAATTCCACTTCCTTAATTGTACTTAGGACTTTGATTCATATCTTAGTATCTCCTCCTCTCATCTTTACCCCGGCAGGCCAGTGAAAGTGGGTATATTTGGGAGGTGGGTGTTACAGAGTGGTATCAAAGCTTCCAGGTTCAACACTTAGACTGGATGCACTGAATGTGTTTTTCATGCATGCATGTTAGTTATCTATGTGATTGTTATACATGCATTGTGATAGTAAATGTTGCAGTTTGTGTCTTCATGATGCTGATATGTTGGCTGAGATAGAGCAGGAGGAGTAGATTATTAGTGCGAGGTTGCAGCACTAGACCTAGAGGTAAGAGCAGATCGTCATATACATATTGTATGTTTGGCATGCAGGTATGTTGGTTAATGTTTTTTATATGCATTATGGTGATGTACATTCCTGTCATTCTATTATTGTTGTGGTTACATACATGATAAAGTCTAGTTAATCAACAAGGTCATATGCATGTGCGTTGGATAGTCATGAATGATAGTAACTTGTTTTTATATGCATTGCGGTCATATGCATGATGATTATGGTCATTGAAGCTAAGGTCTTGATGTTATATGTATCATTCTAATATGCATTGGCCTGTGCAGATGGTTATGGTTATGATATTTAGGTATGAGTCGATATACTTGTGATATTGTGCTATAGTAATCTGGACTGACTTCTGCATATGCGATAGCCTCCCTTAAGAGACATTGAGGTATGAGTTTGATTATGTCGTCTATTTGGTTTATCTAATATGGTATGCTTACATATTTTTTGAATGTTTGAATAATTTCATGATATGAGTACATGTCTATAATATTGTGTAAAGAATGGTCTTGTTTTAAGATGGTTGTACTAACATGATATGTGTAGAGATAACTGATATGTACTTGAGAGAAAGTAGGTTCTAGTTCTAGTATTATGATTGATGGATGTGAGTTGATTGTTGATTATGTCATGATTGTTAGTTTTAGTAAAGGTTGATTCAAAATTAATAGAAATGATGTCTTGATATTTGGAACATGTGATTAACATGTGTGAATAGTTGCAAGGAAACATGCTTGTTATTAACATGACAAGGTAATAGTTGATTTGTTTATATAACTAATAGTTAGGTGATGTGATAGCACATAATAAGACTCGATTGAAGCTATGTAAAATTTAAAATAAAGGATTTTGGTAAGAATTAATTTGGCTATGTTCGGAAACCGTAATTCTAGACGAATGAGTGTTTTACATGAATAGAGGAAGTCTTCTTAACCTTGATTTTGTTTGACATTATGCGGATATATTCTATATTCCTAAAGAAGTATTTGATAGGTATATTAGCTAGCTTCTAGTTATAGCTAGATTCATCAAGGGAATTGGACTCCATTCAGAGATGATATATGTACATGTTTAGTTACAAGGAAACATGCTTGGCACAACAAGGTAAGGTAATTGGTATATTGTTATGCTTATTTATGCACTGATAGTTATGTGTTTATGGTAGTAAGTGCAGGGGATTGCATGGAAAAAGAGATTTCCATGAAATCTTGAAGGAGGGTATGGTTGAGCTTTGCCTTGGAAGAATTGGGAACCAATGGGGTTGAGTCATGGTGTTTATTGCTAGTTTTTTGCTTTCAATATTTTGTGACTTGTTTACGCTTGATTTTCAGTTTTTTTTTTGCATGGCCATGCCACTTTGGTTGTGGTGTCGTATTGTTATTTGTTTTCATGGAGTTTTCTTCTTGTTTTCTTTTGTTATTACCTTTTTTTTCTTTCTGGGTCTTGAGAATTGGTTGGGGAAAGAGGAATGTTAATGGAGCTCGGGAGGAGATGAATGAAACCCATCAAGTAATATGAGACTCAGATGAAGGTTGGTGCATGAGTAAAGGGAAGATGAAGGTAAAAATATGACAACCAGTTAGACTGGTTGGGTCCATTTCATGAGAAAGGAAATATGAAAGGTAAAGTAAATGGATTTGAGGCATTAGATGCCTTGGCCATGTTGGGAATTGCTTTTCTAGATGTTATGCATGGATAAAGGGAGTTCTCTTAAGCTTGATTTTATGATATCTGGTAGTTATGTTGTGATCATGATTATACTAATGCATATATGTGTATATATGTATGTATGTATGTCGTTGTCTAACAGGGCCATCAAGGATCATGATTGCTTTATGCTAATGTATATATATGTCTGACAGGGCCATCAAGGATCAATATTGTTTTATGATAATGTTTATGTGTATATATGTATGTATGTATGTCATTTTCTGACATGGTCATCAAGGATCATGCTTGTTGAGGAATGATTTCATATGCAGGTGAATGACATGAAGAGGTTCATGGTTTATGATGAATTAAGTGGAGAAGTAGCCCTAACAGATCTATGAGTTCAATATAATGTGGATATGAATTGATATTGTGTGATTATACTATGTCTATGTTTATGCTATGGTAGGTAATACTGAGGAATACATTAGTGGAATAGAAGTAGTGTGATTCGCGGAATGATGGGACAAGCATGGATAGTGGAAAGACACTAGAAGCATGGTTTCTTGGTAAAGACATTGTGGTCTCTGGATGTGTAATACTGGTGTTGTGTACATGTTGCATATGCAATGTTGTGAACATAAGGTGCTATGAATATGTTGGATATGCAGTGTTGTGTACATATGGTGTTGTATGCATGTTGGATATGTGGTGCTTTGTACATATGGTGTTGTAAGCATGTTGGATATGCAGTGTTGTGTACATATGGTGTTGTGCACATGTTGGATATGCGGTGTTGTGTACAGATGGTGCTATGTACATATGGTGTTATGTGCATGTTGTACATGTGGTGTTATGTAGATATGGAGTTGTGTGCATGATTGTACATGTGTTTTTGTGTGCATGTGGTGTTATGTAGATATGGTGTTGTGTGTATGATTGTACATGTGTTTTTGTGTGCATGTGGTGTTGTGTACATGTTGTACATGTGGTGCTATGTACATGTGGTGTTGTGTACATATCGTGCATGTTGTCTTGTGTACATGTCGTGCATGTGGTGTTGTGTACACGTTGTACAGGTGGTGTTGTGTACATGTGGTGTTGTTTACATGTTGTGTAGGTGGTGTTGTGTACACATTGTGTAGGTGATGCTATGTACATGTGGTATTGTGTACACATTGTGCAGGTGGTGAGGTGTACATGTGGTATTGTGTACACAACATACACATTGTGTTGTGCACATGTGGTACTGTGTTATGTGTATTATGTAGTCATTGTATCATGACATGAGTATTCGTTGTGTTGTACTCTTTGTACGTATATGTGTGGTGTTGTACATCGGGTATAGGTTAGGAAGATTTGTGTTTGTGATATTGTTTTGTACAAATCTGGACTGACTTGTGCAGATGTGATAGCCTCCACTGAGTTACATTGAGGTATGAGTTTGATTACGTCATCTATTTGGATTATGTAACATGGTATGCTTACATATTATTTGAATGTTTGATTAATTACATGATATGATTATGTGTCTATAAGATTGCGTAAAGAATGGTATTGTTTTAAGATGGTTGTACTAACATGATATGTGTTGAGAAAACTGATATGTACTTGAGTGCAATTAGGTACTAGTTGTAGTATTATGATTGATCATTGTGAGTTGATTGTTGATTATGTCATGATTGTTAGTCTTAGTAAAGGTTGATTTCAAATTAATATACATTATGTCTTGACCTTTGGAACATGTGACTGACTTTTGTGAACAATTGCAAGGCAATATGCTTGGTATTAGCATGACAAGGTAATAGTTGATTTTTTTATATAACCAATAGTTGGGTGATGTCATTGAACATAACAAGACTCAATTGTAACTAGGTAAAAATTGAAAAGAAAGGAATTGGATGAGAATTCCTTTGGCTGTGTTTGGAAACTATAGTTCCAAATGAATGAGTGCTTTACATGAATACAGGAAGTCTTATTAACCTTGATTTTGTCTGACATTATGTGGATATATTTTATATTCTTGAAAATGTATTGGATAGGTATATTATCTAGTTTCTAGTTATAACTGGATTCGTCAAGGGAATTGGAGTCCCTTGAGAGATGATATGTGTATTTGTTCAGTTACAAGGAAACATACTTGGAAAAAAAAGGAAAGGTAACTAGTATATTGTTATGTTTATTTATTCACTCACAATTGTTTGTTTATGGAAGTATGATGCAGGGGATTGCATGGAAAAAGAGATTTCCATGAAATCTTGAAGAGGGATCGAGTTGAGCTTTCCCTTGGAAGAATTGGGAACCCATTGGGTTAAGTCATGGTGTTTGTTGCTAGTTTTTTTCTTTTAGTCATTTGTGATTTTTTTGTGCTCGATTTGCAGTTTTTTTTTTATGTCTGGTGCATGGCCATGCCACTTTGGTTATGGTGTCATATAGTTATTGGTTTTCATGGTTTTTATTCTTGCTTGCTTTTGTTCTTGACTTTTTGTACTTTGAGTGTGGAAATTAATGTGTAGATCTAAAACTGTTCATGAAATTTACTAAAACACAAGACTCAAATCTACTCTACTATTCCACGGAATTCAATTCATGATCAAGAACACAAATCATAAACATGCAAGAAGAATTTTCACACATGAACAGAGATGTATCTAGGTGAAAGCAACTGCTCAAAACCCTTCCTATCTATATTGCATTAATCAAAGAATAAAGATGAAATACATCTATTTCTTAAGCTAAAGCACAACCTACAAGTGTATAGTTTATCCCTTTGCCTGACTGACTGAATTTGGAAAACACTTATCCAATTTTCAAGCCTTCCAAGCTCTTATTTCCTTGCACAATTCCTTAAGGAATTAGGCCCCTGTTAATTTAAAAATTCCCTAAATTGGATTGCACAATTCCTTTATGTTTTTCCTCTCACTACATGTACCACTTGTACAAATTGGAATAGTCTACAACTAATAGTACATTGCCTTGGAATCTCCATCTCAACTGGGTAACTCGAATTCTCTACATGCATGAGCTAATTTAGGCTGATTGATGAATTATTTTGTTGATCACTAAGTGTGGTTGAAGTCACATTTCAATAACTTGACCTTTCACTAGTCCCTCCAACAGTTAGAACTAGTTTAATTGACCATAACTCAATTTAACTGAATTAAATTACTACAACTGAAATTAACTCAACCTAGGTTCCTAAAATATAGGAATCACTACACACACCTCAAATTCATTCTGATAACTCAAATTAACTGAGCTAATCGAGTGAAAAGAGCCATGTCACCTCAGTTAACTCCTCCAATTTTCCTGTTGATGTGGAATTTCTTGCTACATTTTTCAACACTCCCTCTCAGCAAGAAAGGGATTATCAACTACCCAAATCCTTCATCTATGGAATGTATTGTATGAAACACGTCTCATTTTTGTTGTTCCTACTGCAACAACTGCAACTGATAAGCATAAAAAAAACTGAATCAACTGTGTCTGCAACTGTGTACTAGGAAAATTGTGATGTTGCTGACTTTGATACTGAGCCTCATGCTCTACTATCAACACTCCTATGTACTCCTCATTATCTGATTGAAACTGATCCTCCTGCTACTGAATATTGTGGGCCCACATAGAAAGGTAATGATCCATGAGGAGAATGCCTCAATGGACCCTGCATCACATCGCCCCACCTCACTCTTTGAGGTATAGCTACATGCATGGAGAAATATTATCTACTCATACTGTTGTTGCTACTTCTCTTCTGCTACTTTCGCACTACTTCTACAACCACTGCAATCATGAGTCTGATCTCCCCAAATCCTCAAGTACTAGCTTCCATAGGGCTTCTCCCTTTGAAACTAGACTCCCTCTAAGTTTTGATCTCCCTGTGAGAAATGTCACATCTCCTCAATATACCAATATCAATGATAACAAATCCTTTTTGGGTCACTAAACTTTGCCTCACTGATCTTCCCACTAGAAGCCTTCTAACTCCATTAAGAAGTCTCCATATAGGTTTTTTTGGATCTGCCCTGAATTAGAGCTCCATAACGTTGCGTCTTAATAACTCATTAGTTCTTGAACGATCAATGTACATGAGGACTTCAATGACTAGTTTCTATTGCAAAGCTAGCTCTGATACCATGTAGAAATTAGGTTGTAGATCTGAAAAATCTCAAAATTTTCTAAAACACAAGACTTAAATCTACTCTACTATCATGAAAAATTCAATTCACGATCAAGAACACAAATCATAAACATGCAAGAAGAATTTTCACACATGCACAAAGATTTATCTAGGGGAAAGCAACTGCTCAAAACCCCTTCCTATCTATATCGCATTAATAAAATAATAGAGATGAAATACATAGGCTTCTCTAGCCTGAGCACAACCTACAAGTGTATAGTCTCTCCCTCTACCTAACTGACTGCGTCTGGAAAAAACTTAGCCAATTTTTAAGCCCTCCAAGATCCTATTTCCTTGTGTTGTTCCTTGAGGAATTAGGCCCCTATTAATTAGGAAATTCCCTCAATTGGATTGTGTAATTCCTTTAGGTTCTTCCTTTGACTTCATGCACCAACTGTGCACACTGAAATAATAAAAAACTAATAGTACACTACCTTGGAATCTCCATCTCAAATGGGTAACTCAAATTCTTTGCATGCATGAGCTAATTTAGGCCGATTGATCAGTTATCTGGATGATTATTGAATGTGTCTGAAGTCACACTTCCACAACTTGACCTTCCCCTAGTTCCTCCAATAGATAGAACTAGTTTAATTGACCATAACTCAATTTAACTGAATTAAATTTCTACAACTGAAATTAGCTCAACTTAGTCTCCTAACATTTAGGAATCACTACACACAACTAAACTTCATGCTACTAAATCGAATTAATTGAGATAACTAAGTGACAAGATCCATGTCACCTAAGTTAACTCCTCCAAGTTGTTTGCTGATGTGGAAATTTATTTTTTCTCAATTTAATCAATGAAAAATCAAATTGAAAATTTTTTGCTGCATTTTTCAACATTGAGGGTCTTGGCAATTGGTTGGGGAAAGAGGAAATTTAAAGGAGCTCAGGAGTAGATGAATAAACCCAAATTTACTATAGCAACATTAGCGGTTAGCCATGTTCCACAACTATCTAAGTCAAATGGAACATGGGTTTTGTGGGTAATATATCACATATGGTTGCTATCTTCTTGGTCGTTTCATATCTGCTAACAACACCACCCATATCAGAAGCCTTCTCTCATTGGTCATTTGGGGGAAAGCTACATCCATGTAATGAATTTTGTCGTATCCATGCTTTTAGTCATGGATTAGACCTAGTATGGCTAAAATAAATATTTTGTAATAGTTTTGTTAGCTGATGGATTAGATTAGTAGTCTCCTTTATTTTGAGCTATATGTGGGCTTTGTAAATGTATAAATGATGTCCTAGTTTTTATGATAGGGGGTTGTTAGATTGTTGGGTTGGTTTTTAGCACAAACTGTGTATCAAATTGTACTCGAGTGTATCTATTTTAGATTGATACAAAGATATATGTTTTGTCCATTTCAGTGAGCAAGCTCTTTTAATTCAAAGGGGTTGTGAGTAAGGGAGGGCCCCCTTTGCTCACAACTACCATAGTTTAGTATTTATGCAATTTATTTATGTTATGTAACAATAATTTATTTTTACAGCTAATGCACTCTTTCTAATATATCAGCAACACTGGATTAAATGAACTAGTTTTCTATTCATGTGTGGAATTCAGTTAATGAAGATTTGATTTCTAATGTT
The DNA here is from genome assembly GCA_031772625.1 of Pinus tabuliformis. NCBI lineage: Eukaryota > Viridiplantae > Streptophyta > Pinopsida > Pinales > Pinaceae > Pinus > Pinus tabuliformis. The sequence goes on along the minus strand of CM062812.1, from coordinate 541,727,426 downwards.
GATTGAATTTATGAATTTGTTGTAAGTTGATTTCTATATCTTTTCCTAATCATCATCAGCAATATTAAGAGCTGTAGAGGGAAGTTTGATCCACTCTATAGCCTTTGCTACTAAGTGATTGATGCAGGAAAGAGTCATTGGTTTTGTGTGATTGGCTAGTTAGATTAATCAACACTTACAGTGTTAAGGCTACATATACTTTGCATGCATCTCACAAGCTTACCTGCTTGGGTTGATGATTTATGTTAATCAAATTATAAGGCTATACTTTGACTCAACATTTTGGCGTCGATGCCAAGGAGGTGATAAAGGGATAATATTGAAGTGTTTTTGTATTACATGCATTGTTTGGAATTTTTCAAGGCTGGGGGAGTCGAAGTGCTAAGACAAAGGGCAAATCCCACTCACCGGAGGAGGTCAGAAATTCGCCAAGATCGTGCCCTGATTTTGTGGTAAGTAGTTTTTTTTCAATTTGTTTTCATAGTAGATGATTAGGTCCAACATCTACAAATTTATTTTTTGGTGGTGTGAGCACCACTTCATTTACTAATACACTGGCAAGGAAAAAGAAGTTTGCAATATATAAGGCAGCAAGAGAAGAAGAGAACGATCAGGAGGTTTGTGGTCCTCAAAAGAGCCCAGAACATATTCCTGCTTCTAGAGTAGTAGCTTTTGCAAGAAAATCTTTTGTTGATGCCCACTTTGAATCTCCTGTCACAAGGAAAACAACATCTTTTCTTAGTGGTCATCCTGAAAAGGAATTCCTTGGCAATCATGTTCAAGAACTAGGATTCCAAACCATTGGTTCTATAGAATCTGTAGTTTATAAAGGCCCCACTTCCCTTTGTTCCAGAAGAGCTCATGAAGAGGGGACTAGTCACACAGATGGATATGATGAGAAGGAAGAAGAACTGGTCATATTTGAATTCCTTATCAAGGAGGTTGGTGGAGCTACTCAGATGAAGAATATTCCTCCTTTAGCCTTGCCTAACTTTCATGGGGTTCCTAGTGAAGATCGTGATGCCTTACTATTCATGTTCGATGTGTTATGCAGGAGCTATGACTATTCTTCCAATACTCAGAAGCTAAAGTTGTTTCCTACAACATTAAAGGATACAGCTCTTAGGTGGTTTATGGTGTTGGCTTCAAACTCCATTACAACTTGGGAGGAAATGAAAAAGGTATTCTTAAGAAAGTATCAAGATTATTGCAAGACTAGGGACCTCAGAGAAGAAATTTTTGGCATGACTCAGAAGGAAGGGGAGAGTCTTGAGGACTTGGTGGAGAGATTTCAGTATAATCTGCAGAGATCCAAAATGAATCAACTGAGCAAGGATACTAAAAGAACAATTTTGCTTAGAGAAATCAGACCAGAATCTCTGGAGATTTTGAATTTGATGGGAGGAGGTGACATATCAAAGTTTGGCTATGATGAAGTATGTGAGATATGTCATCAATATTCAAGAGGAAATTCTAAAGTTGGAGGAGCAAGATGTACTACTTTCAAGATTGTCAAGTCACTTGTTGGAACTGGAGTAACCAGAGCTGAAATGGGTAATTTATTTGAAAATTTTAAGACTGATATTCTTAGCACATTATCTTCTCAATTGGATGTTTTGCAGGTTAAGAAGAAATAGGAAAAACAGGAGGAACTGGAAAAATCCCTGGCCGTGTTTTGTTTGAAATGCAGGAAGAAGCATGCCTTGAGGGAATGTCCTGCAGATAGCATAGAGATATGTTGAATCTGTGAAGCAGAGAACTCCACTGATTGATGCCCTTCACTTCCTGAAATCAAAGCAGCATATCTAGCAGATCAAGGAGTTGTCAATGTACTTTATGCAACGGCACCTCAAAGACCATGGCAACCACGTGTTGCAGGGATGGCTCAGTCGTATTTTCAAGTTCCTTATAATCAAAATCAGATGTGGATTATTTCAATGCCTTGGAAGACTTGGCCTCCATACAACCTTGGCATGGGAATTTTTCTTACCTTACCACTCAAAATTTTCCTACTCAAAACTTTTATACTCCACAGCCCACTCAACCACAAATGATTCAACCTCCACAGCAGCAACTTCAGTTGCCTGCCCCACCAAATCAACCTCATCCTACACAATTTCCTGCCCAGCCAATGTCTAACCCCAATAATAAAACCATTCAATCCACTCACAACATTGGATTAGTCACCTATCCCACTTTTCCTACCTACTATATTGCACCACAATCGCTACAGGAAATTTCTGTTCCTGTGTCGCTACAGGAAATCTAGCTGAGGTTAGGAAAAGTGGGGAATCAGCCTGGAAGAATTGAAGAGATTGTAGAGGAAGATAATCTAGAAATGCATGAAGTTGAAACCACACCTGAACCAACAGAACAACCTACTTCAAGGCCACAAGAACCTTCCTCATCCCATACAATCCAGTCTCCTTTTCCAGATAGGTTGGAAATGAGACTAAAATAGCCTGAGTTTGATATTGTGTCTAAATTGAGAAATGTTATTGCAAGAAATTAAAGATATCCCAATCTATGCTAAAATAGTAAGGGAGCTATGTACCAAGAGACCTAGAAGACAAAAGAGATAATTCCCTACAATTTAAGTAGGTGGAAAGCTTGCAAGTTTAATGTCTACTAGATTTCTTACTGAAAAATATGCAGACCCTCGAATTCCTATGGTTACCACCTTTATCAATGGATAGCCTATAAAAATACTTCAATTGATTTGGGTGCAGCCATTAATGTGATGACTATGGAGGCCTTATCAAGAATAGGAACCTTTGGCTTATTTCCTACTCCTACCATGTTAGAATTAATAGACAGGTCTAAGGTAAAGCCAGAGGGGGTATTAGAAGACATTGTCATCTCATTAGATTCCTGGAAGTACCCTATAGATTTTTATATTCTTCAACCCAAAACTAAATTAGGAGGGCATCCTTTGATCTTGGGGAGGATATGATTAGCCATAGAAGATGCTTATATAGGGTGTAGGTCCAGAAATATGAGCATCACTCATGGGACTGAAATAAAGCACATTAATTTGTATCCCCCCGCTCAACCTCTCTTAAGATCAGAAAATACACATTGGGTTGAGGAAGAAGAGCATGATTCAAAATGTGCTCGACCAGTTTTGAAAATCGCCTAAGAAATGAGCCTTAAAGAAAATTTAGAAGAAAATTTGATAAATTGTTGTATTTCTAATCCTAATTTTTTGTATCAAGAAGAAGGGCAGTCTAGTGATAATTTAGATTTCATTACTAACATGTAGGATTTTGATGAGTATAGTACAGAAACCGAACTACATTCAGCCTTATTATCTGCATTTCCTGCATATTCCATGATTGAATGGGGGAGTAAGGTGGTTGAAATTTTTCCTGAAAAACCTTTGAACATTAATTCTGCCTTAAACCATGAACAAGAAAAGCAGTTAATTCAAGCATTGAAAAACTTTTCAGATACTTTTTCTTGGGAATATAAATATATGAGATGAATTCAAGTAGACATATGTATTCATCATATTTATATAGAAGAGAAAGCCAGGCTCGTGAGACAACCACAAAGGAGGATGAACCCCGCTTTAAGGGAAATTGTAAAAGATGAATTACAGAAATTGTTAAATGTACGGTTCATCTATCCTATCTCGGATAGCCAGTGGGTATCTCCATTGGTTATTGTCCCCAAAAAGAATGGTAAATGGTGAGTGTGTGCGGATTACAAGAAACTAAACAAGGCTACATTGAAAGATCACTTTCCCTTGCCTTTTATAGACCAAGTGCTGGGCACTTTAGCAGGAAAAAGGTATTTTTCCTTACTAGATGGGTTCAGCAGATACAATCAGATTAGGATAGCTTCGGAAGACTAGGAAAAGACTACATTCACATGTCACTAGGGAACCTATGCATATAGGGTTACCATTTGGTCTATGCAACACACCAGCCACATTCTAGTGGGAAGTCCTTGTATTTTATCTGATATTTTGCATGATTGTGTGGAGGTTTATATGGATGACTTTACAGTCATGGGTGATACTTTTGAAGAAGAATTAAATAATCTTGAGAAATTTTTGCAAATATGTAGAGAAACTAACCTCTCATTAAGTAATGAAAAATGTTTTATGATCATCAATGAAGGTATTGTTTTGGATCATCATGTTTCTGCTCTAGGAATTAAAGTTGTTCTGGCGAAGATTGAAGTCATTGCAAAGCTACCCCCACCAACCAATTAGAAGGGAGTCTTAAGGTTCCTTGGACATGCAGGCTACTATAGAAGGTTTGTTGAAAATTTTACAAAGGTAGCCTCTCCATTATTTAAATTATTAACTAAAGAAGCTAAATTTCATTGGGACGGTGAGTGTTAAGCTGCATTTGATACACTCAAGGAAAAAATTTCTTCAACACCAGTCTTGAGAAGCCCATATTGGAAATTTCCTTTTCATATTTCCACTGATGCCTCTGATTCATCCATAGGAGCAGTATTGCGACAAAAGGAGGATCCTGTAACCCATGCTATTTATTATGTTAGTAAAAACTTAACTCCTGTAGAACTGAATTACATGGTAACTGAAAAAGAATTCCTTGCTATGGTTTATTATATTAGTAAGTTTAGACATTACATCATGGGCTATGAAGTTTTTGTACACACCGATCACTTTGCCATTCAATATCTCATGAATAAACCAGTTACTAATGGCAGGATTACTAGGTGGCTTTTGTTGCTGCAGGAATTTGACATCATGGTATTGGATAGGCCTGGAAAGGAAAATCAGGTAGTTGATTTCTTATCTAGACTCAACCATGCAGGTGAGGATGTTCCTGTTAATGATAGCTTTCCTAATGAAAATTTGTTTGCTATTTTTGTTAAAACACCTTGGTTTGCAGACATGGCCAATTACCTTGCTACAGGAAAGTTGCCTCCTTATTTTTCATCTAATAAAAAAAAGAGAATTATTAGAAAAAGTGTTGATTACTCTTGGATTAGGGGAGATCTTTTTTTCACTAGACCTAATTTGATTATCCATAGGTGTGTCCAGGAAGACAAGATCTATGACATTTTGAGAGCTTGTCACCATGAATCGTGTGGAGGGAATTTTGCAGACAAGTAGAAAACTTACAAGATCCTTTTCTCAGGTTACTATTGGCCAAGTCTTTTCAAAGATGCAAGGGAATATGTCCAAAAGTGTGATAGCTACCAGAGAATGGGGTGGCTTGTACAATCAGACGAGATGCCTTTGCGGCCACAAGTGCTCATATAACATTTTGAGAGGTGGGATCTTGGTTTTGTAGGTCCCATCAACCCTATGTCCAAAGGTAAGAAGTATATTTTAGTTTGTACTGATTATGTTATGAAGTGGGTGGAGGCAAGAGCACTACCTAGAGCAATAGAGAAAACAGTAGTAGATTTTTATTTTTTTTGATATTTTTGTAAGGTTTGGGGTACCTAGGAAAATAGTCACTGATCAAGGTACTCAGTTTGTATCAAATATTATGTAGGGAATTGTACAGAAATATTAGATTACTCACCGGAAGTCCACCCCTTATCATCCACAGGCCAATGGGCAGATGGAATCAACAAATAAGGTGTTGGAGACAATCCTTACCAAGATAGTGCAATTACATAAGAAGGATTGATCTGACCGACTTCCTGAAGCATTATAGACCTACAAGATTACATGGAGAAATACCACTGGCTTTTGTCCGTATGAATTGGTGTATGGAAAGAAAGTTTTATTGCCCATTGAATTTCAGATCAAAACTTTCAAAATGGCAATAGATTTGGGTATAGGTCTTGATGAAGCTCAGCAACAAAGAATCCTGCAGCTCAATGAGTTGTATGAAATTAGGCAGGATTCTTTTCAGCATACTAACTTGATTTAGCAACAACAGGCTAAATGGAATGGCAGATATGTTGAAAATAATAAGTTCAAAGAGGGAGACTGGGCATTGTTGTATGATTCAAAATACAAAAACTTTAAAGGAAAATTTAACACACATTGCCTGGGTCCCTATGAAATTGAGAAAGTGTTTGATAATGGATCTATTTGGGTTAAAACCATTAATGATGGGAATGTTACCTTCTTGGTGAATGGGAACAGACTCAAGTTATATCAAAAACCCCAATCTAAGGAGGAATTTGTGGAAGAAAAGAGAACTGGAGATGGTGAGAGAAGGGATCATTCCTTCCACTATTTCTTCCTGATTTCCTGCTGACACAATGAGCTCACTCTGTTCCTCCTCGTGCTCGGTAAAACATGAGAGGAATGTCTATTGGGTATAGGTTTATTCCTTTTTCCGGGCCCAATGGACTAATTACAGAAAAGGAGCCCCCTTGGAGTCTTCTTTTCCAAGTATTTTAGACTCTCTAAAAATGAAATCTAGTGAGCATGGACTACCCTGGGCTCACTAAAATTATAGGTCAGTAGGTTCTCTCAATAAATTTTGTTTTCAGTTAAATCTGGATTTCTTGTGTTGGACTGATGTGGGATTTCTTAAGGCCCTCCTTCCAACAATCTTGGTCCATCGACATCAACAAGTTATCTGGGTGTAAGATCAGAGTCTTATGATTCCTTGAAGCTTGTATGCCCTAATGATCGTCTATCTCGTCAAAAACAATGGGAATCACTATGGATCCTTGACTGCTAGATCCTACAGGGGGGTTCAACATCAACACATTAATTCACACCCGATAGGATGCATCAGGGTACCTTGGTCCTCGCTCTCATTAAAGGTGATGGGCCTCGCATTGGTTAACAATTGACCTCAATGGCTGGTAATCCAATGAGGTCATTGCACATTCGACATTAGTACCTTTATTCATGTGCAATGAACTGTACACAAATGAGGGAGAAGTGTTGATTGATGTTTTAATTTCCTGCAGAAGCTCCGCAAGTCACGGTTCGATTTCCTACAGAAGCTCCGCAAGTCATGGTCTGATTTCCTGTAGAGGTTCCAAAAGTCGTGGTTCAATTTTCTAAAAGACTCTGTAGTTACAGTTCCATTTCCTGCAGAAAGCTGAGAAGTCCCGATTCCATTTTCTGCAGTGACACCCTGGTTTTCTAAAAAACAAAAAACATAGACAGAGAATTAATTTAAAATTATTTAAAAAGTACTGACATATTTTAATTACTAGTCAAGGTCATGAATTATGAAATCATATATCTAATTTAACTATTAGGTGGTTTATCATCTCAAGGACATGCACACATCATCCCAAGTACTAGACCGTTGGAAGGTAGAAAGGTAAAGTAAAACCGATGATGAGACACTTGAGGGGGGTTCGACATCAGCACATTAATTCACACTTGATAGGATGCATCAGGGTACCTTGGTCCTCGCTCTCATTAAAGGTGATGGGCCTTGCATTGGTTAATAATTGACCTTAATAGCTGGTAATCCAATGAGGTCATTGCACATTCGACATCATCACCTTTATTCATGTGCATTGAACTGTACACAAATGAGGGAGAAGTGTTGATTGATGGTTTGATTTCTTGCAGAAACTCCGCAAGTCACGGTTCGATTTCATGTAGAAGTTCCGCAAGTCATGGTCCGATTTCTAGCAGAAGTTCCAAAAGTCACGATTCAATTTTCTAGAATACTTAGTAGTCGCAGTTCCATTTCCTGTAGAAATCTCAGTAGTCCTAGTTCCATTTCCTGCAACGACACCCTAGTTTTCTAAAAAAAAAAACATAGACAGAGCATTAATTTAAAATTATATAAAAATTACTGACATATTTTAATTACTAGTCAAGGTCATGAATTATGAAATCATATATCTAATTTAACTATTAGGTGGGTTATCATCTCAAGTACATGCATGTGTCATCCCAAGTACTAGATCGTTGGAAGGTAAAAAGGTAAAGTACAACCGGTGATGGGACATTTGAGGTAAAGGGTAATTAACACTTTAATTTTTAATATATTTGTATGAATTTACAGCTATGGTCACCCTTGCAGAAAAACGCAGCCATAATCAGGCGCATTATGACTCCAGCTCCTCACCCGATCGCCATGATTTTGACAGGACCAGTAGACGTACTCCCCATATCTTCCTACAGTTTGGATCATGATGAAAATCATGATCACGATCTGTCTCTTGAAAATCCCATGCTTTGTGATAAATTTATATAATAATCCCTCCCTTGTCGTGCGAGTCCGTTACAAAGCTTAAGCCGATATTTCCAGAGAAGTGCATATGACCTGTCTTCCAGTATTTCACCATGTCAAAATTACGTGCCCCCATCTGCTTTGAGCCGCAAGGGCCTAAGTTGCTGGAGGCCGACCCTCGTAATAAGGCGAGATTGGAAAAAGTAGGGTGGCTGCCATTTTTCCAGCGATTCAGCAGCCACAACTCGGAAGTGACAAAATCCTTCACCCTGAACCTAAACAATGATAAACTCAAGTTGGGGATGTTCAATTCAGGTTGACTGAGGGTTTGGTAGCACAAGCATGTGGGATTTCATAGTTGGGAGAATGTTGGTTCAAGAACTAGCATTTCAACAAGGGCTTGTGTGCATCCTTCCTTTATAAAGAGCATTTGGACCATGACTGGAGTAATGGAATTTCACAGGATTTATTGAAGAGTAAGTACCAAAACTTATTGTTTTTTCTGCAGAAATATTTAATGTGTGAAGGTCACTTTGGGCTTGCATTCCTGTTTCATATTCGGCTACTCACCCATTTTCATGAAAAGTCATTAAATTTTCCCTATTAATTGAGGATGTCACTAATGAAGATGTCTGTTGAGGCAAATTAATTACCTATCATTTAATTGTCAACTCGGGGATTTCATAAAACTTGTGAAACATGCATGAACTATATATGCTAGAAACTAACTTCTAATTTCAATCAATCTAACTACGAAATCTTAATCTATCACACTTGGAGGAATTGAAATCTTGATCTACCACACCTGCAGAAATTGAAATCTTGATCTATCACACAAGTGCAAGAATTGAAATTTTAATCTACCACACTTGCAGGAATTGAAGTGTTAATATACCACACTTGCAGGAATTGAAGTGTTAATATACCACACTTGCAGGAACTGAAATCTTAATCTACCACACTTTCAGAAACGAAATTGCATGAAATGAAATCTACGTTAAGGGATCATGTGTGCATTATCAAATCAGGATCATATGAAATGAATAACCAAAACCACATGATATGAAATGAAAGAAAAAAAATCACTCTTAATTTCTATATATGAAAGCAAATAAAAACAATCACTCTTAACCTCTCACACAGGAAAAGATATGAAATAAATAAATCTTAGTCTATGAAAGCAATAAATCTTAATCTATGAAAAACAATAAATCTCACACCCTATAGGTGGCCAAACCAAAAGCATGAGGGATGGAAAGTTGAGAAGCTTCAAATGCAAGCATAACCAAATCAAAGTGAACATCACTCATGAGCATGGTGCCAAATCCAAATTCTATATTCAAAACAAGATCATTTCCACAGCTTTTCACATCCAAAATGATAGGAGAAAACTTCCCCTATTTACACAAAAAGATGAGAAACTATCTCATTAATAAGAGTCCATGAATCTCTGCTTATATCTATAGACTTACAATCAAAATAGAAAATGATAAGACACATGTCTTCTTAAAGTTTCAATGCAAATAGGAAATGATAAGACAAATATCTTCATGATCCCATGATCTTCTCTACTCAAATTCGAATTTGGTTTTGGGAGGCCACATAAGGGTCTTTTCAAAGCTTCCTTTTGACTTACACATGTCAACGGTCTCATCCCACTTGTTAGGTATAAGCATATGCACATTATTTTCTAATTTTTAACCATAAATTCACTTAAAAATGCTAAGAATTAATAAATTTTGGAAAAACATAAATGTGACCCAATAAAGATAATGGTAAGGTAAATGTAATGAAATGGAGGTAAATGTAATGAAATAGAGGTGGGCTGAAGGTGACAATATGGAAATATAAGTGAAAATGTAATGGAAGTGAATGATAATTTCAAGGCCCAACATACCCCCCCAACTGATGCTATTGCATGTCCTCATGCAATCTATTACATTAATTCTTTTTGATCCTTGAGCTTTGGCTTGAATTTGCATGATATCATTTGATAACTTCATACTTCTGCAAAATCTTTTAGTTCAATTGCAACATGGTTTGTTCTTGTGTTACAACCATATTTTGTTGTTGCATTCATTTTTGATCTTTGAACTTTGCATAATGATAATTTGATTATTGTTGCAAAGTATATCTTTACTGGATTGCATCATAGTTGGTTCTTGTGTGACAACTATGATTGTGTTTGTATCCAAATATCTTTTTAGTAATTTTGACAAGCCTTTGTATGCTCATAACAATAATGTAATATATAATATCTTTTGAAATTATGTGGGATTTTGAACGTGATATGAATATGGAAAAATATGAATATGAATGTATCCCCCACAACTAATGATATTGAGAATTTTATGAGATCAAGAAGAGAAATGTTTTTTTCCAAATATTATCATTCTAGCTTTTCAAGGAATTTTATGGTAAAAAGTTAGAAAATGAAATACCTTAAGTTACTCTTTAGAAATGGATGAGCTACATGTTTGGTGGCTGCAAAATTCTGATCATAATCTTCTTCAAGTGGCAGGACAAGTCATGGAGAAAAGATTCAAGATAACTTTTTATTTGCTTTTATTAAAACTTGCTGAATCTGTTGTGGAATAGTGTTGATTCTGCTACTGCCATTTGATTTCGTCGTTGTTATTTGATTCTACAACTGTGATCTGATTCTGCAGCTGCTGTCTGATTCCGCAGTTGCTATCTAGTTCAGCAGCTGCTATCTGATTCCACAACTGCCATCTGGTTCTGTAACTGCATATCTTCTACATTTGTTCCAAAATGCTGAAAACGATAGTCTTCATGACTTGAAAACTCATTGACACAATTCCTGCTATGTGAATAGATGTTATGATGTCGAGCAGGAAATTGTTGACTTAGTGGCCATTAATGGATTCCACTAGTCAACACGAGAACTCTCACCATTGATGACAATGAGAGTCAAGATGCCAAAACACATCTTGCTAAGTACGAATAATTTTGTTGTTGTTGAGTATCTACAAGATCTGATGAACAAGGGACATTGATATATTCCCATTGTTCGTTAGCATGAGGACTTACCATTAAGGCATGCAAGCCTCAAGGTGTTTTTGCAAGGATTTTAGACTCAAAGGACAATGGACACAATAATTTTCATTGAAGTGGGGTTTATTTGCGAAATGAAAAGGGATAGGAAAGGAAAAATGAAAATGGAAGATGACAATGGAAAATAATAATGACAATGGGCAATAAACATGTCAGTGAGCTTCTTGCTTTTATTTGTGGGTCAGGCGGAAAGTGTATGTGAATAAAGGAAAATGAACAACTGACTCTGTTACACAAAAATATCGTCACCATGATTATTTGCAGTCAGTATGGGTCTATCATCACTTGTACTATCCTCCTAAGCAAGTCTCAGACCTCAGCTCTTCAAGTCAAGCTTTGGAAATGAGAGAAAGACATTAAAAATCAATGTAACTCTGGTTCCACACTTTCTCTCACTATCACGTGCGGTCCCGCACCTTTTGTGTACAAAAACTGCGGACCTACCCGCTCTGTCCCTAACGGTGTGGGTGCGGACCCCTGTGAAAGTCAAAAGGCGCAAGTTTTATCTTAAAAAACTCACTTTGGGTTAATTCTAGAGGATTCTAGAAGGAATTTTGACGTGGATTGTTCGCTCTGAGGTGGTTCATGCATCCCAAAAGAGAATGATCTAATCCCTTGATGAGAGGAGCTATCCCTTTGAAGGAGGACTTAGTAACCTCCCTCCATTGCACTATAAATACAGGCATTGGGCTGGTTGCTGGAGAGGTTAGAAGCTGAACATTTTTGAGGGTAAATGCTGGTGAAATCAAGACTTCCTAGTTGAGCTTAAGAGGAGAGATCACATACCTTTTTGGCTTCATTGGGGAGTGAGTGAAACTTGTCAAAGTAGAGGAGACTTCTTACTGGACCCTGGGAGGAGCTTGTACAGCGTCAAGGCAAAGGTTGTAAAGTTCTTCTTCTTTTGAATTAATACAATCAAACTCATTTTTCTCAACAAATATCTCATGTTATTTGTTTCATGGACTCCTTGACTTTCATGTTAAATATGTTTTATGCAATTTGCTTTTCAGGTGCTATTTAATTTGTTTTCCTTGTTTGTGTTTTTGGATTCGTGACAAAGGAGCTCATTTGGATCGAAGGAGCGAGGGCATCCACAAGCTTGTGTTGGACCTAAGGTAGGCCCTAAAAACACTTGTTTGCTATTGTTAATCAAAGCATATTTAGAGAAAGATAGTGTCTGGTTGGTTTGCTTGTCATTAGGTCTTCTTTAGATTCTAGGAAGGTCTATCTTGTCCGCAAGATCGACTTATTCCGTGTGACAAAATGGCAACTCCGCTGGGGACTTGATTGTTTTCCTTGTTTTTACTTTGACCTGAGAAACTGTGTTTTTGTTTCTGTTTTTGGCTTGTTGTGTGTAAAATTGGGTAGAGTTTGTAGATCCAGAGTTATTTTTTGTTTTTCATAGCTTTGGGAGAGGACCGCACCCTAGCCATTTGACACAGTGCGTACCTACCCGCAGCTTGGCTTTTAGCACAGAGCGGGACCGCACCTGTGTCAACTGTGGGCCTGCGGACCCTGTCAAAATTTTGAAAAACCCTAAGATTTTCTCTGTTAGTCAGCTTAGTGTTTGTTTAGAAATTGTTATCCACTGCCCAGACCTGCATATAACTTGTCAGAAGCTTTCCTTAGATTGATTTCGTTAGTGTTAGGGTTTTAAGTGAAATTCCTAGGAGTTTTGCTTGTTGGGTTTGTTTTTCATTTTGGTTGTGTAGTGGCTCTGAGCTTAGAAGCTGTAGGGACTTCAGATCACCTTAGTGTCTACCAGCCTTCTTATGAGTCTGACCATTTATGAAATCTCCCCTTGTTTGAGGAATCTTTGAGTTCTCTCTTTATAAAACTTCGAAAATCTTGTATTTAAAAGTTTGGATTTTCATTTTCAAAAAGAAAACAAAATTGGTTGTTCTTGACTTATTTGTGATTCTGCATAAATTGGTCCTTAGCTTACATCTAGCTAAGTAAAACATCCTTAAAAAAGACTTTTAGTAGGCTTTGACTTCAAATAGGTTTTTATAATTTGTAGATCTCAAAGTTAGTCATTTTCATAGTTTTGAGTGTTTTATTTAAAAAATATAAAAATCTCTTTTGAAAAAAGTTTGTTTTGTAGTGTTTGAGTGCTTTGAAACGAAAAAGGGAAATTTTTGTGAAATAACTAGTTGTCTCGTTTTGAGTGCATTGGAAAAGGACAAAAACTCTTCTTTTAATTTGTTGAATTGAGAAAGATTTGTGTTTACAAAGTATTTGCATTCTCAAACTCTTTCTTAGTTTAGAAGTTCATCAAAGAGAAAAAGATTGTTTAAATCATCTTAGGTGCATTTTTAGTGATTTTGAGTCGAGTCTTCATACCACGAGTTTCATCTCCGCACCTTTGGACTTAAACAAAAACCACTAAAATTAACGCTTAAAGTAAAATTCACCTAGTAACATTTTTATTTCTAGGGCTTTGATACACCAACTTAGCTTAGGCTAGTGTCTTGGAGTAGGAGAGTAATTAACTCTCCAAGAGAGTAAAAACAAACAAGTAGCTGTATCTTGTGGTAGGGAAGAAATCCAATTGTTGCATTTATGCTCTGGGAAAGCTCCTCTTAAAGGAGAAGCACGAGATCATGTCCGAACTAGTGTGGAAATCAATCCTTCCTCATTGGAAACGGCGCCAGATATTCACATATTAAAAACGGTAAACCTCGGATTAACCATTGTCGAGGAGCCTGGGGTCACTTGTTGGTAAACCTTGGATTATGTCAAGGAGCCTTCAAGGGGATTGAGCTTGCTACTCTGTGTTGGCATTATGGCTAAAGTGTTGTCCTTGATGGCAACCCATTCAGGTGATAGATCACTGTACTTCAAGTCAGCAGCAGAGGTTGATGATCAGCTATCAAATATTGAAGGAAATAAGGGGTACGCAGGTACACCTTACAGAAAGTGCGTATCCGCAGGTAAACCATGCAGCAGCCGCGTCCAGAGACGCAGTCCAGCTGTTCAGGAGGTGCGTCCACCCAGTGCACACATTTCAAGGCAGAGAAAAGCACACGTGGGGGTTTCTTGTGATTTACTCCTGATATCTAGCCGACGGTATTGTGTTATTATGGTGTCGGCTCGTGGTATTGTTCCATGATTTGAGGAGGAGCTTGCCTATATAAAGCAAAGGAGATCACTTGGCTAAGCATCTTTTGCATTTGAATATCTTTAGATCTGAAATATTGGGTTATGGTCTTAAAAGCTTGATCTATATGAAAAGGAAGTTGAAGGCGAATCTGTGAAGGGTGATCTTTCGAGCGCATGATCAGATCTGAGTATCTGTGTTTCTCTAGTGAACTGTCTATTCAGCCCTAATCAAAAGGTCGCAGGTGTTTATTAGAAAAGCTGCGTGGGGACGCAGCGCAGCAACAGGAGGCCTGCGTGGGGATGCAGGACAGACCAAGTTCAGGTGCGTCCGGGACGCAGTGCAGCAACAGGAGATCTGCGTGGGGACGCAGAGTGACTAAGGTTCAGGTGCGTCCCTGAAGCAAAAGGACGCGACGCGATAGCATTTCTGGGTGCGTCCCTGAAGCAAAAGGACGCGGCGCGATAGCATTTCTGGGTGCATCCCTGCAGCAACAGGACGCAGTGCAGTTCAAGGAACAGTGCGTGGGCACGCAGTGCAGCAGAAGGATACCTGCGGGTGTACGCAGGAAAACAGAAGGTGAATTGCGTCGCGACGCAGGCCACAGAAGGGAAAACTGCGTCTCTGTCTTAAGATGTTCTGTTGATTGAATTTCTCTGTTGATAAGGTGTTCTGGGTTAGTTCTGTGATTACTGATCTGATAACTGTAGTGGACTGTAACTGTTATATACTTGATGATCATTTGATGCTTTATGAAAAGAAGTAGGGGGTTGTAGCTCCCTTCCAGGAGAAGACTGGAAAACGAGAGAGAGTTGTAGCTCTCTGCAGGTTGCAGCCTGCGTACTGGCAAAGGACTGCACCAGTAAAAAATCATTGTAAAAGGAGTTTCTAATTTGAAAGAAGATAGAGACATATTGCAGCAGGTGGTTTTCACCCACATTGGGTTTCCACCTTACATCTTGTGTTCTTTGGTGTGACTATCTGTTTTCTTTGTTCATGCTCATTATTTTATGGTACTGACATGCAAAAATAATTCAAAGATCAAATAAGGAAGATTTATTAAATTGCTAGATAATACTGATTCACCCCCCCTCTCAGTATTATTTCCAACAATTGGTATCAGAGCAGGTCCTTCAGAGAAGCTTGATCGCTTGAAGTTAGATCGTTCATCATGAGAAACTACGAGAGAGAAGCATCAATCAGGCCACCGGTTTTTGATGGGACAAACTTCAATTATTGGAAGGTAAGAGTTACTGCATATCTTCAATCTCTTGGTACAGAAGTTTGGGACATTGTAGAAACAGGCTACGCTTTTCCTTCAGCTACTCCTACAGATGCAGCTGAGAAGAAGAAGTATGAAACAAATGCGAAAGCAGACAGTACTCTATTAGGATGTATATCCCAAACAGAATTCATGAAGGTAATGCACTACAAATCCGCAAAAGAGATATGGGACAAAATTGTCACAAGCTATGAAGGAGATGAACAGGTAAAGCGTGCTAAACTTCAAACTCTCAGGATTCAGTATGAGACTCTCAAGATGTATAATGATGAAAGTGTGGCTAATTATTTTCTTCGGGTAGATGAGATTGTTAATTGTATGAAAAATTTGGGTGAAGAAATAAAAGAGGCTATAGTGGTTGAAAAGGTTCTAAGATCATTATCCCCCAAGTTTGAATCTAAAGTATCTGCAATAGAAGAAAAGGAAAATCTACGAATTCTCACTATGTCTCAGCTACATGGAATTCTAACGGCTTATGAAATGAGAAAGGGAGGTCCATCAGACAGAAGAGAAGCTACTTTCAAGGCATCAGGTAAAGAAGATTATTATGAAGCAAGCCACGTCCCAGAAGAAGAGGAAGAAGAATCAAATATTGTCAGAAATCTTCAAAGGGGTTCTGGAAGATTTAGAGGTAAGTTACCTTTTAAATGCTTTGCTTGTGGAAGAGTAGGTCATTATGCTGCAAAATGTCCTTATAAGGATAAAGGAAAGGAACCTGCTAGATGGAACAAGAAACAAAGTGCAAATAAGAAAAGCTACTACACCCATGAAGATAGTGATGGTCTATCGAACAGTGATGAAGATGAACGAGGTAATGAATATAAGTTGTTAATGGAATTTGAAGATGATGATTATATGGATGCTGTAGATGTGGATAACCTTTATGAGGAAATTACTAGACTCAAGATATGTATAGAAGAAAAGAATGTGATCATTGATACTCTACAATTTCAAATTGATGAAAAAGAAAAACATCTTGAAAAACTAGAAGGTGAAATTGTTGGTCTTAGAAAAGAGATTGAGAAAACAAAAGCTATTAATCTTAAGTTTGTCAAAGGATCTGAAACATTGGATGAGATTATCAATGTGTAGCGGTCTCCTCTAAACAAGACAGGTCTGGGCTATAATGGAGAAACCTCTCAAGCATCCACCTCAAAGAGTTATCTTGATGCGGCAAGAAGAAATGGGCAAAAGAACAATGAAGATCATCAGGTAAAGCAGGGACGAATTACAAACAGAAACTATCAGGGGCAATCCATCTTAAGGGTGAACAAAAGCTACAACCAGCCACAGGTAAAATCTTCTCAATTTGGTTCAAGAATAGATGAAAATAGAAATTACAATCAGTTGGCTGGTAGATTCGATAACCGCAGAAGTTTCTTCAATGGACAATGCTTTTCTTGCCATAACTTTGGTCACAAAGCAGCTCAATGTGTTGCATATAAAACAATCATGACTAGGGAAGCTCAAAAACAAAGAAGTATGACAGGGATTACAAAAAGGACCTATAACAACTTTTCGGTTCTTGAAAATGAAGTTGAATGTTCTATTTGCAATAATTTTGGTCATGAAGACTCTGAATGCAGGAGCAGGTTTCAGCAGAAAAAGGAACAAGCCTCATGCACCAAAACATGGAGAATAAAGGAACCTCAAACAGAAAGATGCGGGATAGCTTTTTATGCAGAGGGACAGGAAAATCTATGGTACATTGACAGTGGATGTTCGAAGCATATGACAGGTGATAAAGAAAAACTTGAATCTTATTCTGCTCTAGAAAAGGGAAAGAAAGTCTCTTTTGGAAATGATACTCTTGCAACTATAAAAGGAAAAGGCATTGCTCAGTTAAAAGAAAAGGTCAAGGCTGGAAATGTTTTGTATGTTGATGGATTGAAGCATAATCTTCTAAGTGTCAGCCAGATGTGTGATCAAAGAACCGAGGTTATATTCAGATCGAATGGATGTCTTGTTCGTGACCTTGATACAGGTAAGACAGTGCTCAAAGGCAAAAGAACTCCAAATAATCTGTACATATTTGAAGAAGGACAACAACAATGCTATCTGAGCAAGGATGAAGAGCACTGGTTATGGCATCGAAGGTTGGGACATCTAAGATTCTCACAAATAAGCAAAGCATGCAAATATCAGGCAGTTCGCGATCTTCCAAATATCAAAATTCCTGACAACACCATATGCAAATCATGTCAGTTTGGAAAACAAACCAGAACTAACTTTCCAGAGAAAGAAGGATCAGCTAGCATGCCTCTTGAGCTAGTACATACAGATACATGCGGTCCCTTCAGAAAAAGAACACCTCGAGGAGAAGAATACTTGATATTATTCATTGACGATTTCTCCAGGTTTGTCTGGTTAGGACTTATGAAGCACAAAGATGAAGCATTCGAAAAATTCAAATCCTTCAAAGCCTTGGTTGAAAATGAATCAGGTCACAAAATTAAGTGCCTCATATCCGACAGAGGTGGGGAATTTACTTCAAATGAATTTTTCGATTTCTGTGAAGAACATGGGATAAGAAGAGAATTCTCTACAGCAAGAACTCCCCAGCAAAATGGAGTTGTGGAAAGAATGAACAGAACAATCCAACAAATGGCTCGTGCTATGCTTGATGAATCAGGAACTCCCGCAACTTTCTGGGGTGAAGCTGCACATGTTGCAGTTGTTATTCTCAACAAAACAAATGTCCGGGTGAACAGCACTCAAACTCCTCATGAGCTTTGGAATGGTAGGACTCCTTCGGTAAAGCACTTCAAAATCTTTGGGAGCAAATGCTATGTCAAGAATACTGATGAGCAGCTTGGCAAACTTGAACCTAGAGCAGATGAAGGCATTCTTCTTGGTTATTCTCCATATAGCAAAGCATACAAATGCTACAATAAAAGACTTGGCAGAATTGTTGACAGCATTGATGTAGTGGTTGATGAGAAGGGATACATTCCTAGGCAAGTACATCGTGAAGACATCGAAGAAGATGAAGGCTACCCTCAAAGACAGAATAATGAAGAAGAAGAAGAATCTCAAGAAGAACCTCAAGAAGAACCAGAGGAGCAAACAAGAATAGAAGAAAAGACTCCATCCAGATATGTTCAGAAGAACCATCCAGAATCTCAGATTATGGGACAGAAAGAAGCAGGTGTACAAACTCGAAGAACAGTTGCAGAAGCTTCAAGCTATTTGGCATTACTCTCCTCAACTGAACCACAAAATGTGAAAGAGGCATGCAAAGATGAATGTTGGGTGAAAGCAATGGATGAAGAACTTGAGCAGATCGAAAAGAACAACACTTGGGAGCTGGTTCCTAGACCAAAAGATAAGAATGTTATCGGGACAAAATGGGTCTTCAAAAACAAATTGAATGAAAATGGAGAAGTAATTAGAAACAAAGCCAGACTTGTTTGTAAAGGGTATGAGCAGCAAGAAGGAATAGACTTTGAAGAAACCTTTGCTCCTGTTGCAAGACTTGAGGCCATCCGAATGTTTCTTGCTCTCTCAAGTTTTCAAAACTTCAAAGTATTTCAAATGGACGTGAAATCAGCCTTTCCGAATGGAGACTTGGAAGAAGAAGTATACATTGAACAGCCAGATGGGTTCATTCTTGGAAATGATCCAAACCTTGTATGCAGATTGAAAAAGGCCCTCTATGGTCTCAAACAAGCTCCAAGGGCTTGGTACTACCGCTTGGACAAATATCTTCATCAACAAGGTTTTTCAAAAGGTTCAGCAGATAGCAATCTTTATATAAAAGTTGAAAATGACAAATTACTAATACTTGTTGTGTATGTGGATGACATTATTTTTGGCAGCAATGAAGAAGCTATGAGTCAAAGCTTTGCCTTGGTCATGCAGAAAGAATTTGAAATGTCCCTGCTAGGAGAACTGACATATTTCCTTGGTTTGCAAATCCAACAAAAGGAAGGAGGAATCTTTTTATCTCAAACCAAGTATCTCAAACAGATTTTGAAGAAATATGGCATGGAAGATGCAAAACCAGTATGTACACCCATGGTCACAGGATGTAGTCTCAGTGCAAATGATGAATCTGCAGCAGTACATCAACCAACCTACAGATCTATGATTGGAAGTCTACTTTATTTGACAGGTACCCGACCGAACATCATGCATGCAGTTGGAATAGTTGGAAGATTTCAGGCAAATCCGAAGGAGACCCATCTTCAGGCAGTGAAGAGAATTTTCAAATATCTTCAAGGGACTCAAAATTATGGCTTATGGTATCCTAGAGATACAGATCTTACTCTTCATGCTTATACAGATGCAGATTGGGCCGGAAGCGTGGATGACAGGAAAAGCACAAGTGGTGGTGCGTTCGTTATGGGTTCCAGACTGGTATCTTGGTTCAGCAAGAAACAGAGTTCAATTGCCTTGTCTACAGCTGAAGCAGAATATGTTGCTGCTGCATCTTGTTGCACCCAACTCCTTTGGATGATGCAGACTTTGCAGGATTTTCAAATCACTTGTACACCACCAATACCCATCTTATGTGATAACACAAGTGCAATCAGCATCTCCAAGAATCATGTTATGCATTCAAAAACCAAGCACATACCAATCAAGTACCATTTTCTCCGGGAACAAGTACTTCAACAGAAGGTCAAGTTGGAGTATGTTCCTTCTAAGGAACAAGTTGCGGATATTCTCACCAAACCATTGCCCAGGGACACTTTTGAGTACCTCAGGCAAAAGCTGGGGGTTGTTGATGCATCATCTTATTGTTGAACCTTTTCTGATTGATGGTACAGGTTCAGGGGGAGCATATAATGCATTGTTGGCATTATGGAGGATGGTCAGAAGGAGATCTTGGAAATAGCTGGAATATGTCTCTATCTCTTTCATGGTGGATTATGGTTCTTTGTTGCAGATCTGGTTCTTTTTCAGGGGGAGCATGATCTTAGGGGGAGCATACCCCTTTGCCCTTGATGTCAAAGGGGGAGAATGGAGCTGAATTTTGTGAGGTTGCCATCAAGTCCAAAGGGGGAGATTGTTGGCATTATGGCTAAAGTGTTGTCCTTGATGGCAACCCATTCAGGTGATAGATCACTGTACTTCAAGTCAGCAGCAGAGGTTGATGATTAGCTATCAAATATTGAAGGAAATAAGGGGTACGTAGGTACACCTTACAGAAAGTGCGTATCCGCAGGTAAACCATGCAGCAGCCGCGTCCAGAGACGCAGTCCAGCTGTTCAGGAGGTGCGTCCACCCAGTGCACACATTTCAAGGCAGAGAAAAGCACACGTGGGGGTTTCTTGTGTTTTACTCCTGATATCTAGCAGACGGTATTGCGTTATTATGGTGTCGGCTCGTGGTATTGTTCCATGATTTGAGGAGGAGCTTGCCTATATAAAGCAAAGGAGATCACTTGGCTAAGCATCTTTTGCATTTGAATATCTTTAGATCTGAAATATTGGGTTATGGTCTTAAAAGCTTGATCTATATGAAAAGCAAGTTGAAGGTGAATCTGTGAAGGGTGATCTTTCGAGCGCATGATCAGATCTGAGTATCTGTGTCTCTCTAGTGAACTGTCTATTCAGCCCTAATCAGAAGGTCGCAGGTGTTTATCAGAAAAGCTGCGTGGGGACGTAGCGCAGTAACAGGAGGCCTGCATGGGGACGCAGGACAGACCAAGTTCAGGTGCGTCTAGGACGCAGTGCAGCAACAGGAGATCTGCGTGGGGACGCAGAGCGACTAAGTTTCAGGTGCGTCCCTGAAGCAAAAGGACGCGGCGCGATAGAATTTCTGGGTGTGTCCCTGAAGCAAAAGGACGCGGCGCGATAGCATTTCTGGGTGCGTCCCTGCAGCAACAGGACGCAGTGCAGTTCAAGGAACAGTGCGTGGGCACGCAGAGCAGCAGAAGGATACCTGCGGGTGTACGCAGGAAAACAGAAGGTGAATTGCGTCGCGACGCAGGCCACAAAAGGAAAAACTGCGTCTCTGTCTTAAGATGTTCTGTTGATTGAATTTCTCTGTTGATAAGGTGTTCTGGGTTAGTTCTGTGATTACTGATCTGATAACTGTAGTGGACTGTAACTGTTATATACTTGATGATCATTTGATGCTTTATGAAAAGAAGTAGGGGGTTGTAGCTCTCTTCCAGGCGAAGACTGGAAAACGAGAGAGAGTTGTAGCTCTCTGCAGGTTGCAGCCTGCGTACTGGTAAAGGACTGCACCAGTACAAAATCATTGTAAAAGGAGTTTCTAATTTGAAAGAAGATAGAGACATATTGCAGCAGGTGGTTTTCACCCACATTGGGTTTCCACCTTACATCTTGTGTTCTTTGGTGTGACTATCTGTTTTCTTTGTTCATGCTCATTATTTTATGGTACTGACATGCAAAAATAATTCAAAGATCAAATAAGGAAGATTTATTAAATTGCTAGATAATACTGATTCACCCCCCCTCTCAGTATTATTTCCAACACTCTGCCCTTGCGTGCGTATCAGATCGTAGACTATTCCCCCAGGTATATTTGTCTCAGTTGGTAACCTTAGTGGCCATATTCTTTAGGACTCTTCCTGAGGTGACCGTGGAGGGAAGATCCCATTGTACCTGGAGCAGACGTCGGCTAGACTCACTTGGATTTTCTGGGGGGTTCTCTTCACTCGAGACAGTTAAGTGGAGGAACTTGTGCCAGTCTATTCATTAAGCAGGTTTCCGGGGTAACTGTTCCAACCGCCATTTCTGTATTGAACTCTGCGACGTTGGATTTCATCACCAACTAGTGTTTTCAGTACGGAAAGTTACTGTTTGTGTGTGTTTGATCTCCTAGATTCTTTAGGCGTGTGATTCAAATTTGTTTGGTTCTTTAGAGACTTTAGGTGCTTTTCATTGAGATTTTACTTTGTTTGTGTGTGAAGTAGTTAAAAGTTTTCAACTGTGGCTGAATTACCAAGACAGTCCCGTAGACTTCGGGGCCAGTCTCCTGAGTTTGTAAACGTGGCTGAGTTACTGAGGAAGTCCCGTAGACTTTGGGGCCAACCTCCTGAGGAAGTACCGAGCCAGCTTGAAGGCTTGAAAGTCCTCGTAACTCCTAGAGACAGTAGAGTTGGGTCACCTGAAGAAGGAGAGTCTTCTTTGATAGTACATCATGATTTTCAACTGTTAGTAGCAGAGTATAATCCACAGTCAGTGTTTGTTTCTGAAATTGTTGGTAGCTTTTCATCTACTAGTGATATAGGTGAAGAACCTAAAATATCCGAGCCTGAAAGTGAATTTGCTGCTACTCCGACATCGGGGTTTGTTTCTCCAACTTCTAATGGTCTTGGTTCACCTAGGGTAGAAAGAGTAATCACCCAAAATCTTCCTTCTGGACTTATTGCTATTGAAGAACTTGCTCCGGAAGAAGAAGTAGGCATCCCTATCCCTGAAAATCAACCTGTTATTGAGCTAAGGGAGCGTGAATCAATTTTTTATAGTCCACCTAGGAGTAGTTCTTGGTATCTTTCTTTGACTAATTTCTTAGAAAACTCAGGGTTAAGTTTTTCACCACCTCGTGCTCCTTATCACCCAACACCTAGAGGTTTTTATACTCCCGTAAATATGTCAGGACAGTCATCCATGTTTACTCAATCGCCCGAATCCTTTTTGTACGGTGGTCCTTTTGTTCCCTCCGGGTATCAGTCACTTTCTGGTACTTTTTCGGGAGCATCTCCTCAACCCATTGAGCAAGGGTTACTAACTGGAAACAATGGTACTAAGCCGTTGAGCGTAGAAGACATTCTCATGATGTTATGTTCTATTCCCAATCCTCAACCTCAAGGTGGTCAGTTATCGCCTGGGGGGCAGCCTCAATTAACGCCTGGGGGGCAACCTCAAGGTACACAGTTTGCATCTGGGGGGCAACCTCAAGGACAGTACATACCTATGGGACAGTACGTTCCTCAAGGTCAACCCCAGACTCAATATGTACCCCAATGTCAACCCCAGTATCAATTTATACCTCAAGGTCAACCCCAGTATCAATATGTGCCTTAAGGGTATCAACCCCAAGGTCAATACTCGAACCAAGGTTTCCAACCACCCTCCAGTCAAACGTATGTTCAAGGAACGGGAAATGTACCTTTCAATTATCAATCCTACCCTCAATCCGGTTATGGTCCTCAGTATTCTCAACCAGTTATGGGTCAGTACCCCGGAATGAATATAGTGTGGGATCCATCGCAAGCTCAACAGGTATTGCAGCCAAGTGTACAGTTGTCATCTCAAACTGGACAACCCTTAGTTTTTGGTACACCCCAGCAACCAGTCCAGTCTAACATTCAAACTTCTGTACCTTCGGTAGTTTCTCAGCCTGGGCCTAGTACACCTCGTACTCCGCCTCAAATGACTACTACAACTACCGCAACATCTGTTCAATGTACCCCACCTACTTTTGGAGTATCGATAGCTCTGGTTTCTACTGTTCCTGTATCTACCCCTCAGACATCTTTACCACCGTCTAGATCTACGATTCAAACTTTGGTTCAGATGCCTGTAGGACAACCTGGTTTAAGTACGGTTGTCACAAGTCAACCACAATTCACTTATCAACCGTACCAGGGACAATACCAATTCGGTCCTGCTGTGCAGTAGCCAGTCTATCAGTATCAACTGTACCCTGGGTACACTTATCAACAACCTCAACAACCCCAGTACGGTTCGGTTAATCTTGGTTTTCCGGGAGGATACAATATCCCGAACGCGATTCCTATTCCTAGTTATCCTGGATATCCTCCTCCTGGGGCTGGTCTTATGACCCAAAGTCTTAGGGATCCTAATCGGCAGTTACCGTTTATCGCAACTTTGGACTTATCTGACTTGTCGCGCCTAACGAACGATCCCATTAATTATCTTCCGTTTTGGCCGCCAATGCCGAATAAGTTGCCCAGTGACATTCCCAAGTTCGAAGGTAAATCAGGAGAGGACCCGTCGAACCATGTGATGACTTACCACCTCTGGTGTGCATCTAACTCCATTACAGATGATTCAATTCATCTTAGACTTTTCCAGCGCACTCTAATTGGTCTCGTGGCCAAGTGGTAAATTGAGTTACCGCGAGGCACTTTTTATAATTTTAGTCAGTTAGCTACCTCATTTTTAACTCATTTTCAGTTGCCAGTCCGATATGACAATGGCACGGAATTGTTAACTTCGCTAAAACAATCGACATCCACTTACATTTCAGAGTGGAGACGTCAACGGCGTTTAGTGAAGGTATTTATTCTGGATCAGATCTTGGCCGAGTGGTTTGTAAAATCTTTGTTGACAAAGATCACTGAAGATGTTTCTAAAGCCGGAGTAGTTACTCAGGAGCAAGTAATTGCTCAAGCATAGTACCTTGACTTGGTCTATACTCAGTCGGGTAAGTTACACGAAAAAATCCCCGATCTTCCCAAGCAAAATCAAATCACTGCAACTCCTTCGGGATCTCATGCCGCCGATGGTATGATTGGCATGGTTAACACTAAAAATAAGAAGAAGTCTTCCGAGAATTCTTCGCCTATCATAACCTTGCCTGATTCCCCAACAGGAGATTCTTCTGAAGAGATCTCTGCCGATATTCACGTTGTAGAGTCATCTACAGCCAAATCAAAATCCGTTGGGAAGAAGAAAGGAAAGAAGAAGAATAAAACGGAAAAAAGTTGAAAGGAGAAACCTGAAAAGGCAGAATCCAATGATGAAAAACGCAAACCTCGTTATCCTTGTCTCATTTGTGATGATGAAAAATTTACAAGAGACTGCCCTCATCGTGCAGAGGTTGCGAAGATTGTCAAGGGTTCCCAAACTCCTGCTGGTTTGAAGGATCCTTTTCTGGCTCAAGACAGTAAGATGATAGGTTCATCCTCAAATGCCAATGAAGAACCCATACTAATGATGTCCCATGTTCGGATTACGACTCGATCACAAGATTATGGTAGTAAAAGTCCCGTTGATGGTAAAGAAGCAGAATCTTCTCATTCTAATCCATCAACCTCAGCTCCCGGTTCCGATCCACTACAGATCGAGAAACCTAATCCAGACTTGGTAATCAAACTGCCCGCCAAGGGTATACTTCAAAATTCAGCTTTCAATCCATATGCGAGAGCGGCTCAGAATTATAACATTGTTGAGGATTTAGCTGTTTCACCCTCAGCAATGTCGGCTTTGGAAGTGCTGCAATCATGTCCAGCACAACGTAAATTACTTTTGTCGGCTATAGGAGCTGTTGATGTTCAGGATCCGAACCTAATAATTTTCTATCTAGAAAATAGTACACCGCGATTGCCTCATCAAATGGCTTTCCAGATACCAGTGATAGTAAAAAATAGGCCTATTCATCGGACTGTAATTGATGAGGGAGCCTCAACGTGTATTATGTCGATACAGTGTTGGAGATCGCTTGGTTCTCCTTCACTAAATCAATCCCTGACGATTCTAAAGGCCTTTGATCGCCGTGGGTTTCATCCTTTTAGCATTCTACAGGATTTGCCTATAGGGGTTGAAGGAAAAACTGTTAGTCTAGATGTGGAGGTGGTTGATGCCCCTCTAGATTACAACCTTCTCTTGGGTCGAAGTTGGTCTTACGCTATGACAGCAGTCATTTCATCGGTTTTTCGAGTAATAAAGTTTCCACATAATGGAAAGATCATAACAATAGACCAACTGGCTTACTTTTCATCCGACCCAGCCTCTTCGGAGAGTATTCAACATGTTGGTAAAACAACTATCCTGTATGTTAACACCGAGGTTGTTCCCTTTGACTCCTAAGGGAATACGGCCGGGGTAACCACTAACCAAGCTTTGGATTACAGGTTCTAGCCTACCTGCAATCAGAGAGGGCTCTCTCTTTTAGTTTTAGCTTTGCTTGTGAAGATCTTAGGCTAGCTATGAGTTGGGAATTTGTTTGAGTTTTGGTTGAAGACTATTGTTCAAAGAAGGGCACGCAAATATGAAGGAAAGTTCAATCCATTGGGCATATGGAGTCCAGAAATAAATAGGTTTTGATGTTTGTGATGAAGAAAGGTTCACTACAAGGCTAGATGGGTATTCATGATACAAACTTTGATTGATAGCAGAGAAAACAATATAAATTACACCAGGAAAAGCAATTAAGAGTTCTTTCACAGTGCAATGCGAGATGAAGAACAAATCTTAGTCAGCAGCAACAAAGAATTACTGAATAAAGACTTATCATGTGACTAATGCAATTGGGAGCACTTAATAATTTCACAGTTGCAGCTAGCCATGAAGAAAACATATTTAGTAGTAAGGTTTGAGTTTAGGGTGCCTTTAATAGACAAATCCTGAAACTAGTCTTTTACCTTTCTACCAAGATTAAACACCATACATTCTAAACAGATTATAGAGGAAATAAAACATGAATACAGTTAGAAAAGACTTATTGTATCACTCCATAACACGAGAATCTTGCAGCAGTCAGTAATTTCACCACAGCACATCTGAGCCAAACATCATCTCCTAAAACCAACAGCTCCTTTTTATTATCTTTTGCAGAAGAAATACAGCCGAGTTCTCTTGAACAATCTCAGTAACAACAACCCCCAATAAACAGCGCGGGGGTGCATATATACAAAAATACCAAAAATATCTTAGTTCTGAGTTATTGCATCATAACTGCTCTTACCAACTTTCAAAGATATTTTTACAAAATTAAAAGCTACTTTAATGAATACATAACAGCTGTTTGTTGTTTGTCAGAAGTTTTTGACTTTGAGGGCAACTGGCTCTGCAAGGTGCTTTGCATTGATTCTGAATATTGCGCTCTTTATTTCTCTGTCGTGTTGTAGCTATCTGCGCTGTCATCTATATCTGTCAGTGTTGCTTTAGTGGCCAAATTGCTTCGTTGAGTTGGCTCAGTCCATTGTTTCCCAGTCATAAATGAATGTATCAATTTTCTAAATATTATGATGCAAGTTTTGATGTAAAGATTTGATGAAAACCTGTTTGTTCACAGCAATGTCTGTATCATGCTGGTCCACCATTCCTGAGTAGGCAACTGATGTCTCAAAATTGCGCCTAAGGTTTCATCTGCCTCTGTGTATTTATAGTAATTAGGAGGCAGTTCAAACAGATGTCTGATCTCATTCATAATAAAAAATAGATTTTCTATCTTCTCATAGAGGCTCTGCCCAGATGCAGGCCCTGCTTCCTCTGGGGTACTTGATCCTGTAGTGATCTGATTTGTGGAAAATGTATTTACCCTTTTGGCATAGTTTTCATGGGAAAGTAACCTTCCTGTGCTGTTCAGTAAGCTGGGAAGGCCTCTGTTATGCAATGCTGTGAATTTTTCCACAAATTTATTCACTTCTGTTTGCATTTCCTGGCATCTTCTATCCAATGTTTGCACCAGATTTCTCAAAGTGAGCACTCTTTTTATCAATAATATGGTATCATTTCTACCAGAGATACCCATGGTTGCCAGCTGAGGGCCGGTGCGGTTGTTGAGGACATTGAATCCTATTGGCTATCTCAGGCATATTTCCTAGAGATGCCTTTGCTTTTTGACTTTCCTTGTGGGCCCTGCCAATTAGATCCATGTGCTCATGAATGGTTTCTATGTATTGCCACTTATCTGTTATGGATTGCCCGATATTGGCCCACAAGACCTTCTTGATCTCAGCCACCACTTTGTCAAGAGTGAGCTCTTTCTCCAGTTCTTTTATCTTCTCCTTAAGAGCCTTCACCTATCTTCCTTTTTCAGCTACACTTTGCTTAGATTTATCATATTTTTCATTAAGAGTAGCTAATTTTTCCTTGGCCTCATTAAGTTCAGCCATCTGGGCCTCTAGAACTTGAATCTCATTCGTCATCTTCTGCATATCAAGGCTTGGAGCCTATTCTGATGTTGTTGTTGGTGCTGATGTTGATGGACCTGTTTCAGCTGTATGTCCTGTGGGAGGAGCGACAACTTGAGGGGGCTCCTCAAGGTTGATCACTGGCTGAGGGGGCTGAGATGTTTGGCCTCCTTCTTTCTGCTGCAGGGCTGCCTGTAATGCAGCCTCTATTTCTGTCAATTTCCCTTCTGTTTGTACTAGTTGTTTGTGTAGTGTTAGCAGCATGGCTGCTACATCTTGGTCCTTCCTCTGTTGAGCAACCTCTTCTGTTTGAGGGTGAAGGGTTGCTGGAATTTTTACCATTTTCCTCAAAGCTGCTATATCTGCATCTCTTTCCTTTAGCAGTGCCTGTATAGCTTTGGGATCCTTTGGATCATGCCCAAGCTCTATAATAATGTCTTCCAAAGACCTGATCCTGTTGTCTTTGGCCTGAGAGGATGCCATCTCCAACTCAAGTTGAGCAGTTGTGTTATGCAGACTGTTTTGCAATTTGTGTGCCAGGAAGGTCTTGTCTGCAAGAGTTGAATAGACCATCTCACCCGTTTGTTTATGAAGCTCTATCAGGTCCATTGGGTGGATGTCTTTTGCAAGTACCTCCAGATTGGTTCTTATATAATCTGCAGCTGACTGTGGCTGCAGCATAGTAGGCATGAAATAACTCATAGTCATTTTCCCCTCTGTTATGTCATATGCTGACATAAGCCTTTGCTGGTTTGTGGGAGCCATTCTAAGCAAGTGATTGTACAGCTGGAGCCTGACTGGCTCATTTATCTTCTTGATGTCAATAAACTGCTGCTTTATGCCTGATTTAGCTCTCCTTTGCTGGCTTGAGGAGCTGACCTCTCCTCCCAGTGTTCTTTCTTGTTCCTGTTGAAAGGAACTGGCAGATGCCTCCATGCTAGGGGGGCCCATACCCAAGGATTGCCCAATAGGCATCTCCTCTTCAGAAAGAGGATTTAACCTTTGCCTTTTCTCCCCTTGTTGACTTGTTGATGTAGTGAAGGGAGTTTCCTGCTCTCTATCCCTCTTCCTGGTTCTCTCTTCGTTCATTGGGGTTTGGAGCACCGAAGTGTCCACTACTGTTTCTTGCCTTGGAGGCACAGTTTCCTGAGCCTGCTGCTCTGTAGATATGGGAGCTTCAACCATTTCTTCTTTCTGTTTGGGCTGCTCCTTCTGTTGTTCCGCTGTAGGGGGTGGCTGTTCTTGTTCCATCTCTTTTTCTTTACCTTTGTTGGCTGCCTGAGGAGTAGTTTTAGCTGCCTGCTGGTGGGCTGTAGAGGATGAGGCAGCTACTCCAAGTTGAATATAATAGGAAGAAACCTGTGTACAATGTTCCAAGTCAGCCTCTTTTTCAAGTTTCTTTGCTTCTCTTTGTGCTATTTCTTCTCTATTACTTGCCTCTTCTAGAGTGCCTTCTTTCCATCCTAATAGATTTGCATATTTCTCAATATGAGGCAATCTGATATGATCATAGCTAGCCATTTTATATTTCACCCTTCTAAGACTAATGAAGTGATTAGTGTCATAGGGTGCCCAGAGGAAACTGGTTTGCAATCGGAGGCCCTCTAGGATCCTATCTGCTTCCTTCTATCCTTCCTCCCTTTTGTTATAGAGAAATGGGCCTAGCTGGTTCCTGATTTTGAGTTGTACTTTCTTGTTTTTGCTGTGGAAATGGACCATGTCTGCATTTCCAAATTGCCTGAAATATTCTAAGGCAAAGAGTCTCATAGGGACATATCTTGGTAGCCTGAATGGGTTTAACTCACAGCCATATATCCTGATTACTGTATGGTGTTGGTAAAAGTACCAATCACCAATGCTGTAGGCCTTTGAGAGCTGGAGAATCCTTTGCATCTCATCTGTCAATCTTGGAGGAGGGACACCCAATAACAAGGTCATAGCTAGATGGGTAAAGAGGTCTATGAATTCACAGTAGTTATATGGTGAAAAGGAGATGTGATGAAAGACTAAAGACCAAAATACTACAGACCTTGGGTTTCCCTGAGCATCAAACTTCTTGAGAGTAATAGGGAAGCTATCAGGCTGATAATACAGGAACAAGTGATAGATGTATGAAGTGTATCTAAACACCTTTTCCCTCTCTAGATTCATCAATTGCTCATGAATTCTATTGGCAATGTATGCAGCATAATCATAGTGGACAGAAGGAGGCTTCCCAGGGGAAAATATAGACAACATGTCCAGAATGGTTTCATCAACATCCTCAGATGACCTGTAACCCAGGACATAACTGATCAAATCCACAAGCATTTTGCCCAACTCATTGATATATTGATTTCCTATAGGAGGGGTTCTCACAGCTTCAGAGCTTGGCTGAATGAATAACTGATTAATCTTGATGATTTGGGCACTGGACAGCTTGCCTCCTTCCTTTAGCAAGTCCATCATGGAGAGAGGAGTCAATGGCTTTGCAGTATGAAAGTGTAGCATCTCATTTATGGCCTCAGGGGTGATATGGAATAAAACTGAACCTGAGGGACTGAGGACAGCTCTTTGACATGGATCATAATTGGCACAGCATCGATGGATCAAGTCTGGGAGTACATTGACTTGAGGAAGATTGAAAATGGGCAAATTGGAGTCCCAAATCCCTAAAATATCAGCTCCACTAAGGTGCTTGGCCTTCAGCTCATTGAGTACATGAATGTTATATTTGCTGTCCATTGAAATTACTTCTGTCATTTGGTAGTCTCTATCACGCAAGGCTTTCCACTCTAACTCTCTGTGTGGGGCATTCAAGGGTGGAATGTTCAATGCTACTGGTGTTTCCATGGTTCACTAACACTTGGAAATGGATTTGAACCTGATTTTCTGGGCACAGCAACACAGGGCAGTGAATTTTGCAAGAGCAGGGCGATTTGCAGAGGAAACAGAGTGAATTATGGTGAGAACAAATTGAAATGCTCCTGAGAAGGTTCAATGAGTAAATGCTGGGACTAAAAAGCTGTTTTCCTGGTGAACTTGTGTAGCAGAGCTTTTAGTTTGCGACTGCGCAAACAGACTGTATATTCGTGGAAATTGGACACAATGGGGAGTTTTACAGGTGAAATTGGGCTTACAGTGTGGAGGAAAAGCACTGGTTCATGAGAATTTAAGGAATTCACTGTGTTTTTCTCCTCTTCCTAGTTTGTTTTGGTGAATTATGCACAAAACCAGGTGCGGAGGGGAGCTTTTGGTAAATACCTGGTAGACTCTTGGTAATGGCGGCAATGCAGGCGAATTGAGGGTGCCCATGGTCCTTAAGTCAGTTTGTTGCAGGTTGGCGGCGAGGACGTCGTAAAATACATGCAGAGAGCACAATAGTTGCTTTGTCAAAAATGAGAAAAAACGCGAATTTTGGCAAAAATATGGACATTTTGGGCTTTTGGCGCGTTTTTTGGATGACGTCAGCATGACATCATCGGGTGGGGTTGGGTACGGCAGGGTGACGTGGCAGCCTGTGAGTGGTCCACGGGGACTGATGAGGTGGCGGACAGGTCGGAGCGATGGCGGGCCGGGCGCTGACGCGACGCTGACTTGGCATGACGTGGGCATGACATGGACGTGACGTGGGCAGGCGGTATACGGAGGGCGGTAAGCGGTTCCATCGGACCGCTTATGGTATGGTGGCGGTATTGGCAGGCGGTCTCCCGATACGATTTGGGAGCGACGCGTGGCACTGCCCTGACGTCACCCTCTGACATTTTTCGGGTGCTATCGTCCGGACGTCGGGAGCGTTCCGAAATCGCTGTGAGTCGTCGGATGGGAGGGCCCAGATCCGACGGGCGACGGGTTGTCAAAATGATAGGACGATACGGCGGGGGGGCGGAGACTAAACAATTGATTTTTATGGAAAAGCGCGCCCAGGCGGGACTTTGGAAATTAAAGAAAATATGGGTTTTTTTGGCATTTTTTCACAAAGCGGGGTTAGGGCTATAAATCAAGCAGATCTCGATTTAATCCCAATACATAATATTAGCGCTGTTTGGCCTTAGTGCTTTGATTTCTTTGTATTTCAACCTTTTAGGACTATTAGGCTATATTGCCTAAGGGAAAGGGAATATTTACTTTAGGGTTTTTGTACACAATAGTGTTATGGTAATAGGGAAAGGAGACCATAGGGAGTTAAGTAATTGTAGTTAATAGTTAATGTGGGAGGGGGATTAATATGGATGATGGGATGCAAAGACTAAGTGTTTTTAGGAAACAAACTTAGTTAGGAGAGTAGATCAAAATGAAAAGATTTTTACACAAGAAATGTGGCTTTTCTATAAAAACAAGAATCAACACAAGAGTTTGACTTTTCTCATGAACAGAGGGGGTATTGGGATGTTAGCAAGGAGTTTGATGGGGAATGATTGGGAAGTTAGACATGCTTCACTTTGTTACCACAAAACTGCTGAATGGGAAGATCTGTACTGGCCACCATGTGTTTCCTTTGTTTAGGCCAGAGATCTGAAAGAAATCATGCTTCTGCAACCCCATCTACCTACCCATTCTATTTCCTAGCATTTTTTGTTACTTCAAGGAGGGTGCACTTGAACTTACAAACCCTCATGTGCCTTTTCTTTTCCTTTGGCATTTTCTTTTGATTTTCTATCTAATGGCTAGCCTTATCACTTCCAAGGCCCCAGATTAAGTAGTTGGGAACCTTCATTCTCTACCTAACTACTTATCTGCCAAGATTAAACAATTTGGACAGATTTCTTTCTCTAGTCTACAAAAAAAATTGAAACATGGCATGACCCAGCTTAGATTGTTGGATCACCCATTCAGAAGTAGGACAGCATCAACCAACTGTAGATATGTGTCTTCCACAAGAATATGAGATCTTTGCATCACCAAAGCAGATCATATTGGCTCTTCCCCTGCTAATCATGAAAAATGAAACCTATTGGTATAGGTAGCTAACACCGTATAAGGATGTTGGAGTAGGACTAGTTAAAGATGCTGGTTTACTGGGAACTTTTCCTTTTCCTCCGATCAACGCATCATCTTCATTTGCAACTATTCATATGATTACATCAGACATCTTTATTTACGATGATCCTTGGATTGTCCCTTCTGAATCTGAGATAGACTCATTTGGTAATACCATGCCTTTGAGTCCATATGAAATTGCCTATGAAGCCATGCAGTCATTTGCCGACCCATGTTCAACCAAAAATGACTTAATGAATGTGGTCCGTGAGGAATCACTTTTCACATCAACCTCGGGTTTAACTACATTTTCTGAACTTGTTCACTCTGATGAGCAAATTCGTGAAATCCTATGTGTAGATGATTTACCATGGGAAGATCTCCATCACAGATCTTCATTTTTACCTGAGGATGATCGTTTTGAAAATGATTTCTCATCAATTTTTACAACTGAATATGTCAAGGAACCTCAGAATCCAATGAAACATCCTGATTCAGAGATAAATTTGGGAAACATCTCTCGAACTATTCCTATTGACATTTCGGTTAAGCCCGGAATTGTTGAGAACATTCATATAGGTGCCTCATGTACAGATGATGAAATTCAATTATATAAGGCCCTATTTCAAGAATTCCGCGATGTGTTCGCCTGGTCCTATGAGGAAATGCCAGGAATTGATCTCGCGATTGTTGTTCATGAGATCAAGACTTACCCGGACGCTAAACTCGTCTGACAACGTTTGCATCAGATTCACCCATGAAAAGCTGCTGCAATTAAAGCAGAAGTTGAAAAATGATTGAAAGCAGGTTTCATTTATTCGATCCCGTTAACGAATTGGGTATCGAATATTGTTCCGGTTAACAAAAAGTAGGGAACAATAAGAATATGCATCGACTATAGGGATATTAATCGAGCCTGTCCAAAGGACAATTATCCAACTCCCTATATCGATCAAATCATTGATGATTGTGCCGACAACAAAATATTCTCCTCCGTGGACGGTTTTTCCGGCTACAATCAAATCAATATTCTACCTGTCGACCAACCAAAAACGGCTTTCATTTGTCCATGGGGGACATTTTCTTATTGCAAGTTACCTTTTGGGCTTAAGAATGCCGGAGAAACTTTTCAAAGGGTGATGTCTTATGCGTTTCATGACATCAAGCACATTGTGCAACCCTATCTCGGTGACTTGCCTGCTCATTCATTACATCGAGCTAATCACCTCATCCATTTACGAGCAATCTTTATGAGGTGTAGGCATTATCGTATTCGGTTGAACCCACACAAATGTGTCTTTTGTATAGAAACGGGTTGATTGCTTGGGTTTGTAGTTTCAAAAGCTGAAATTCGCGTTGATCCCTCGAAGGTCGAAGCTATCATCAAATTGCCTCCTCTGTCGAGTCTTCGCCAACTCCAAAGTTTGCAGGGGAAAGCAAACTTTTTACGATGATTCATTCCTAACTACGCCGAGGTTACAAAGGGTTTTACCCGGTTGTTGAAATAGAATACTCCATTCTATTGGGATGAGATAGCTCAGAAATCTTTTGATGCACTCAAACACGCGTTGACCCATGCACCGTTGTTGCATCCTCCCAACTACAACCAGGATTACTTCTTATATCTCGCCGCCTCTCATTCCACCATTGGAATGGTTTTAGTTTAGGAAGATGAATTCGGAACTGAACATGTGATATATTACCTTAGTCGAACTTTAAATTCAACTGAGCTAAAATACTCACATGTGGAGAAATTGGCATTGGCAGTTGTTCAAGCTGTCCAATGTTTTCGTCACTACATTCTACTATGTAAAACTACGGTAATTTTGGATTGCAACCCTATGATCTACATTTTGACCAAGCAATTGCTAGGGGGCAAGTACTCTAAATGGATCGTTATCTTGCAAGAGTTCGACTTGAATTTGAGAAATCTAAGTCTAAGAAATCTCTAGTTTTTGCGGAGTTAATGTGTGACTTCCTGCGTGCTGACACAGAAACTTTGGCGGAGGAGCCCATTGCGGACGAATCCTTGTTTCTAATCATCACTTTAGATCCGTGGTATGGGGATATCATCGTTTATCTTCAGACCCAATCCTTTCGGCTAGAAATTTCAAGGTCAAAACGTCGAAAGATTCGATTCCAGTCCCAACAATTCAGGATTATTGGAGATACTCTTTATTGCCGTGGGGTGAACTCTGTTTTTCGACGTTGCTTAACACATGAGGAAGCTGAAAGGGTTCTAAATGACTGTCACTCTGGAGTGTGTGGCGGTCATATGTCTGGGTTTGCCACAAACCAAAAGATATTGCGCGCTGGCTACTTCTGGCCGTCTTTATTTAAAGATTGTATTACGGCGGTCCGAAAATGCCACAATTGCCAAATTTTTTATCGTAAGATGCGCACTCCACCTGCTCCTCTCCACCCTATAATTGCCGTTGGTCCTTTTGCCAAATGGGGTATCGATTTTATTATATGTAACCCTCACTCGGCCGGGGGGCATGCGTATATCATCCTTGCGGTAGATTATTTTACTAAGTGGGCCGAGGCGATGCCTACATTTGAGGCAGACGGCAAGGAAGCTGCAATTTTCGTGTTCAATCATATAATTGCTAGGTTTGGTGTCCCAAAAGCGATAATCACTGATCATGGGCGTCATTTTCGAAACGTTATGATGACCGAACTTATAGGCTAGCCTTGTTTATGTCACGATAGTTCAACCCCTTATTATCCACAAGCGAATGGTCTAGTTGAATCCATCAACAAAGTTTTAGTCATCATGATCCGACGAATCATTGGGATTCATCGGTCGAATTGGCACAACATGCTATTTTCAGCGCTTTGGGCATACCGAAATTCAGTAAAAACATCAACAGGGTTCACTCCTTTCCAGCTAGTCTATGGTTTAGAAGCTGTGTTACCCATTGAATGCGAAATCCCGTCACTGCAAATGGCCATCGAGTTACTTCCACCCACTTCCGAAGAGGAAAAGAATTTGTTATACTTAGCTCAATTAGATAAGAAACGACGTGATGCTGCATTGGCGATCGAAACTCACGCAAAACGAATGAAAGCTCAGTATGATCGAAATGTGACCCCTCGAAATTTTTCGGAAGGAGATCTAGTCTTAGTTTATGATCAAGCTAATGATAAATTAGGCGCTGGAAAATTCGTTCCTATGTGGCATGGTCCCTATGTTGTCAAGCGAAAGCTAGCCAAAGGGGCCTATGAATTGGTAGACTTTGACGGGGACTCTTTGGGTAAACCAAGAAATGGCCTTTACTTGAAGAGGTATTATGCTTAAAAGAATGGGTATGGAGATTTGTAGTTATGATAGTTTTTCTTTCCAACTGGTGTGTTTTAGTTTAAACAGTGTGCTTAGCTTAGAGTGTTTTTCGTCATTATTCCTGCTTATCTTGGTTTTACTCTTGATATTGCAGATGTCGATGCCTCTCTAAACATACATTGGTTTCGCTGATGGTGCTTGTCGTAAGACATGGAACATCTCTTCCGCAGCTTGGGTTATCTATTCGCCCTCTAACGAATTAGTATCTATGCATGGGGTAAGCCTCGATCAAACAACGAACAACATTGCCAAGTATAGTGCAGTGATTGAGTTATTATCTGAATCTATTTCATTTGGGATTCAGAGTTTGATAGTGAGGTTAGATTCTGAACTCGTTGTATTATAGCTTAATAGAGTGTATGCCATTAGAAATCCAGTGTTATTAGATTATTTTTGAGAGTGCGTCTCTTGGAACGTAAATTTGATTATATTGAATATCAGCATATTCCAAGATCTTTAAATACATTAGCAGATGCAATTGCTTCTCGAATGTTAAATAGACATTTTCAATAATCATACATGTAAATTTAAAACCATTCCATAACATGATTTACAAGATAAGCCGGTAATAGTGATATATATATCTATATATATATATATATATATATATATATATATATATATATATATATATATATATATATATATATATATATATATATATAGGAGTGTGTCAAAAATACATCGTCCTCGATCATAGGTTGAAAAACACCTTATGATCGGCAAAAATGATAAGTACAAAAAACAAAAATGTCACATGTGCCCACAATAGGCGATCATCCTATCACTGGTGATGATTTCTATAAGAAACCACTGCATGGGCCACCTTGCAAAGGAACCTCCTAAAAGGTCCCGGGACCCCAATCACATAGCGTTGAAGTCGATGAGGAATGTCATCTATAGTGGTCTCAGGAATGTCTCCCGTCAAGCGCTCGAGATGACCCTCCAACTCGGCCAAAGCCTCTGCTGATTTGTCCTATGGGGCTGGCGCGGGTGCAACTGGTTGCTTCCTCTCGTAAGGCTGGAGAGCGGCTGGTCACTGTGGACCCACATCTGCATTTGAAATTTTTTATTATCAGTTTTGAGACGATGAAAAAATAACAAAAAAATTAAAATAGAAAAAATGTTGAAAAGGATTTTACCTGACTCGTCCCACTGCTCTCCTGGTGGAAGAACCATGTTTGGGTCACCACGAAAATCTATCCTAGCGTAAGGGAAGTCCTGAATAGAAAAGACCTGGTTTTCCAGCCATTGGAAATACTCAGGTTTGAATCGAGCAACCTCTGTCCTCTCGTCCGGGTGACGGGCCATACTGCGACCCATCGCATCAGTTTGGGCTCTCGAGGAAGCCCAGCTCCAACAGTAAGGTGCTTGGGATCAGCATAGGAACCCTCTCCAGGCCAAAACTCACAACCAAAGCCCCATAACCAAAGGTCTTTAGTTGTCCATTTTTGGCCCTGGTCAGTTGGCCTTTCAGATTAGCAAACACGGCATCGCACCAGTTGAAGATGGTGACTCGAAAGCAATCAACTGCCATACGCATCTGGGATCTGGTGGCAATATGTAATGCGGCAGCTCCGCAAAGTCTGGTGACAGTGAACGCAATCACCATGAGCTCAGGACGGGATATGGTCTTTATGTCTATCCCTTTGTCTCTAGCCTGGCTGTTGCAGTACTCTAGCCTGAGGCTATCGACAGACTAGCCACCTGGCCTAGCCCCAAACAAAGTCAAGTCTTCGCCTCTCTTAGGCAAACCAGTCAAGAAATATATGTCTGTCGGCTCGATTTCGAGCTGGTGACCACCAATGAAGAAGCACTAGTCCTGTATGCTCCATCTGTCAACCAACCACTGTAAGAAATCCACCTGAGCCCTCATGCCAGGAATGGCCCAGAATTTGTACAAACCGCACGCCCTCAAAGCATCAAGTGAAGGCTGATGATTCCATGCGGCAGCATCTACGTCCTCTTGCTCTCATTCACGCCAATCTAGCATGATGTACTCTCTGCATCAAGTATAAAGACAAATTAAATTGCTAGAAATTATTTTGTGTGGTCCATTTTTGAGAATTTTTGGGTTAAAAACCCTTGCGACGGGGACCGCACCATCCGGGTTAGACACAGTGCGTGGGACCACACTTTGTCTACATGGAAGGTGCGGACCCCGGGCTTTTTCCCAATGGAGAAAAAGTCGGGGTTTGCAGGCCCGCAATGGTAAACTTGCGGGCCCCCGTGCGTGGGTTTTGTGCCTAAAAACCCTCCCAAAAATGAAATAAATGACTAAAATAAAAAATTAAACAGTTAAAAATGAAGAGTGGGATGATGTGGATTACCTGGAGAAGATGGCGTTCAATTCCGACGGTTGGATTTTCCACAATCTTCACGGGAAGTTTTCTGAGAAAAAGCACTATTTTCTCACCCAAACTCAAACGGTAAAAATGAATTGACAAAGGCCCTTTTTATAAGTTTTTTGAGTAAATAAATTGCAAATTTGTTTATGTTTCACTTTGAAAAGGTATTTTTGCGACATTTTTATCTATTTCAAATAGGTATGAGTAATGTTTGTGTTTTTTTGCAGAATAATGGATTATTCAGGCGAAATCTATCATTGTCGACGAAAAAACATGTAGAGTCACCTTTAAGCTCTTTTCTGACTCCTGAAACATGAAAAGATTTCCGAGTGTTTCTTTTAAACTCGTTAAAACGGAATTAAAAGACGGTCCACTTACAGCTCTTTTCCGACCGTAAAAACATGAAAAGATTGCCGGATTTTTGTCGTTTCAAATTCGATATTGGTTATAAAACGACGTGTCATTGATCACTTTTTTACTTTTTCGGGTCAAAGGCACTAATGACGAAAAGTACTCCTTCGTCGTAAAAGATCAAGAAGTTCTCTCAAGTATTATTTTATACTTTTTCGGGCTTGGGAGACACAAATTTACGAGAAAGGTCAACCCTGGAGTCTTCTTAAGTTTTTTCAGACTCTCTAAAATTGAAAAACGCCGAGTTTCTCCTATACTGGACTCGTTAAAATTTCACAGTAAAGGACCTGTTCAATTACAAACAGGAACGAACCACTCCTTCTTAGGGTTCGAATTTAAACTAAGTTGGACTCATTCGAAGGATGAGCTTATAATCAAGCAAATGTTATCGTCCTCAAGCTTGTCAAAAATAAAGAGGTACTTTCCAGAAATGGTGGGGGGAAAGAGAGAAAAATGAATCTATTTGTCATACTTTGTAACCACTCTTGAACACGACACTTTTATTCACCTGGGTTGGGAAATCCTTTGCCTAACAGTTGATCAAACCACATTGAAAGTCTTCAGCCGGTTTCTGGGTATTAACTTTGGGTCAATTGTCATCAAACCATCTGTCGTGGCGTTATGTGTTCAAGAGGTCACTGCCAATAAGCCATTCATCTGAAAAATATCTGTCATCCATCTTGACTATCCCTGAGTCAGTCCTTGCAACTAAAATTCTTCAACTTGATCTATAATTTCGTGTTGTGGGCTTGCCTACGACGGATCGCTTTCTATCGACATCAGCTCATTATCTAGAAAGATGATCTAGGAATCGTCAGTACCTTGAGATCTGCATGCCTCAATGGCAGCTTTCTCGCCTTTGACGACAGGTTGCATCATTGACCTTCGATCAAAGGATTCCGTGACGTGTTCGACATCAACACATTTATTCGCATCTCATGGATTGTATTGGGTACTTTGAGAGCCATTGACATCACTGGTGGTTTCTCTCACACTTGTTAACAATTTACATCATTGACTGGTAATCAAGTGGTTTCTACCATGTTCGACATCAACACATTCATTCGCATGGATAGAATCGTACTGTTTCGGGAAGTAGAAATGAAGACCCTGGATCTAGTTTCCACAATCCAGGCTGCGAGGAATTTTGTATTCATTATATAATGGACTATTCATAAACAGATGGCTGTGTCCATACTGTGTCCACCTGAGTCTATACTTGTGATGTTTTACAAGATCATTCCTATATCAGAGCAGTAGTTAGTTTTCTAGTCAGTTTTGATCTGAGTATGGGAATGCCTACCTCAGCGATGATATGATCTCATATATATATCTTGCATTGAATGTTTTTACAGGTTCCAACCAGGCTCTCCACAAGATAATCCTCGAAATGATAAAGTACTTCACTCTTCCTAAATGATAAGAAATCCTCATCTACTACAGACTTCGCACTTTAGGGGGCAATCTGTTACACAAAAATATCGTCACCATGATTATTTGTAGTTAGTATGGGTCTATCATCACTTGTACTATCCTCCTAAGCAAGTCTCAGACCTCATCTCTTCAAGTCAAGCTTTGGAAATGAGAGAAAGACATTAAAAATCAATGTAACTCTGGTTCCGCATTTTCTCTCACTATCACCTGTGGTCCCGCACCTTCTGTGTACAAAAACTGCGGACCTGCCCACTCTGTCCCTAATGGTGTGGGTGCAGACCCCTGTGAAATTCAAAAGGCGCAAGTTTTATCTTAAAAAACTCACTTTGGGTTAATTCTAGAGGATTCTAGAAGGAATTTTGACGTGGATTGTTCGCTCTGAGGTGGTTCATGCATCCCAAAAGAGAAGGAGCTAATCCCTTGATGAGAGGAGCTATCCCTTTGAAGGAGGGCTTTATCCCTTTGAACGAGGACTTAGTAACCTCCCTCCATTGAACTACAAATACAGGCATTGGGCTGGTTGCTGGAGAGGTTAGAAGCTGAACATTTTTTAGGGTAAATGCTGGTGAAATCAAGACTTCCTAGTTGAGCTTAAGAGGAGAGATCACATACCTTTTTGGCTTCATTGGGGAGTGAGTGAAACTTGTCAAAGTAGAGGAGACTTCTTGCTGGACCCTGGGAGGAGCTTGTACAGCGTCAAGGCAAAGGTTGTAAAGCTCTTCTTCTTTTGAATTAATACAATCAAACTCATTTTTCTCAACAAATATCTCATGTTATTTGTTTCATGGACTCCTTGACTTTCATGTTAAATATGTTTTATGCAATTTTCTTTTCAGGTGCTATTTAATTTGTTTGCCTTGTTTGTGTTTGTAGATTCGCGACAAAGGAGCTCATTTGGATCGAAGGAGCGAGGGCATCCACAAGCTTGCATTGGACCTAAGGTAGGCCCTAGAAACACTTGTTTGCTATTGTTAATCAAAGCATATTTAGAGAAAGATAGTGTCTGGTTGGTTTGCTTGTCATTAGGTCTTATTTAGATTCTAGGAAGGTCTATCTTGTCCGCAAGATCGACTTATTCCATGTGACAGACTCTTGCTGGGAAAAATTACTGTGGCTTGCTTCGAATCGCTTGGTTGGATTTATAATTCAAAAGGGAGGAAAGGTAATGGTTTTAATGGATATTGAGATGGACTTGTTCTTATGTTTCTAATGGAATCGGTGCTTTGAAGACCAATTGTGCACACAATTAGTTTTTTTTCAATGATCACTCAATCATCCCAAACCTGCAAAAAACTTGACATAAAGAACATGAGTGTGTTCAAAAAGAAATGATCAGTTCCTTTCTGATTTTTACACCAAATGTCAAATGAAATAGACTAAGGAAAATCAAAAGTGTTATATTCAGTCCGATTCATGATATCGATAACAATCCATTTTTAAGAAATAACCATGAAAAATAAATTAACTCTGTGTTGTCGGATGACTTTGTGCACTCTGCTTAGTAAAATGATTGGCATCACAAAGATTCGTTGTGTCCTGCAAGTTAAAACTTCAGAAAAAAAAAATATATAGCAACAATATTAATGCCCAATGTTCAGAAATCATTTAAATAATTTTCTAATTGTTCTGCAAGTCATTATTGAATCATCATCTGTGCTGCAAAAATAACATGCTGAACAACAAATTTAACTTTCTTTAACTTGTCTCCACTTGCACCTTTTAGCAAAATCTTGTAACTATGTGGCACCATAACTATCTGATCTGAATGGGAGCTGATCAAGAGGTATCTGAGGCAGCATGGATCAAATGTTGTGTAGAAATGTAGAGATCATATGTGCATCTACTCGCTGTTTATATATGAAAAGAAATGGTCCAATGTTGTTTATATATGAGGGAAAGTAGCTCTTCTTTCTAGGAATAGTAGAAGAAACATATATAATCAGATTTTGCGGTGATAAAGTCAGATTTAGGGTGACATATGATGAACCAAACACAAAATTTTAGAAACCAAGTGCGTAAAAGTAGCTATGACTAGCACAATACAAAATAAATAAACGAATTACTAATTCAAATTGTATATTCAACCTGCAACCCAAAATTGCAACAATGATTTTTGTGCACATGATGACCTGTGAGTCTATGGTGTCCGCCTGTCTGAGTTGAGCGATCTGCAGGCTTTTGAGAAGGTGAGAAGCAAGAGGATGAAATCAATAAAAAAAGGGAAAAGGAAGACGCTCTATTCTTGTCAGGTCTGTGGAAGACATTATAGTTGATGCAGCCTCTGCTTTATCAAATATAATTTACAGATACCAATGTTGTTATTCAGGCCGTTTTGCAGTCGTACCAAACTCAAAGTGTTTTCTCCAAATGTCTCAAGCTGGAATTTAGCCAGGGAAATTGGATCTAGGCACATATTTCTCCTAAAGATCAGAGAAATCAGATCATGGTTGCAACTGTGCATTATATCTCAAAATCTGTTTTTCTCACCCAATATCGAAATTAAGGCTCTGAAGAACCATAAAATTCGCTCAAACTGTTGTGAAATTCGGAAAACCATTTCTGCGTTACCTAATTCACGCTGTTCTAGAAAAAACAAATGTCTTGGATTTTTCTAATTTGCCTAGTTTTTCTCAGCAAATGCATTTTAAAATCGTGTGTCAAAATAGTTACGTTTTCTGTGATACTCTAGCAACAAAAATCGATTGTTGTGGTTTGATTTTTATTTTTATTTTCAGGTTTTGAAGGTTGGGCTTGTGGCTACGTGGATGTCTTCCAGCAAAGGAAAATGGAAGACCTAACTATATCAATCATCATATGGACAATTCTAGGGGACTTGAAATCTGGAATGAGATAAAAGATGGGACAACGCTTTTGAAGAAATCGAACTAGTGAGTCTTAATCACGAAGTTACTGATCCAAAGATCTGTCCAAGAAAAATAACCACACCATTTTTGTATCCTCGTAGAAAACTCATGCATTACAGAGGTAAGGATCATCATTTTTGCACATGGATTTGCATGTCTTGCAGCATTCTTCAGAGGTTTTGACTTTCAAATCATAACCCCCAATTGACCGCCTTTCCCAGAACTCCTGGTGTTTAACACTGCTACAACATTTTTTAGGTGCAAATTAAATTGGAGTCTATCAACAGATTTGCAGTCACCATACATGCAACTAGTATTGAAGGATTTGAAGAGCTGTGTGGTTGTTGTTTACATTCGGTTGTTTTTGTTTTATTTGTTTTATGTGGTTTTTTTTTTTTTGTAAATGTTTTGTTTTAAAAATTATATATGTTACATTTTTTTTTTTAAATTGAAAATATATACATATATATTTCATTTAAACAAAACAATTTATTAATAAAGAAAATGCATTTGGATTTTTTTTTTTTTTTTTTTTTTAAGTTGATTGAAAAATCAAATTGAATTAAATCAAATCATGAAAACATAAATTAGCTGCAGAATTGCATTCTGTAGCTAAATAATTTTTATGATATACTAACAAAACAATTTCTTTTTCTAATCCTCCAGGTCACACGAAGTGCAGAAGGAGAGCATACTTGAGATTTTTTTTTATATTTTTTTTGTTAGCATAGTCAAGATTTTATCAATCATTTTATTTTTATTTTTCCTATCTATCTAAAAACCATATATATATATATATATATATATATATATATATATATATAAAGTATATTCATGCTTCCAATGAAGCCATTTATGCATTAGAATCTTTGAAATGCTCATATCCAAACTTGAAAAATGTACCTGATTGTTTGTAAGGATATGCAAAATCGATTTGACCTTTCGATTTGCCATAAGAATCTCTTGAAGAATTGATGAATATTGCGGCGTAACCGCTTTTTGATACCATTCTCCAATGTAGTCTTTAGGCTGCATTCTAGACCCTTTGTCCATAAATGGTTAGTAAAAACAAAAACAAATAAAATACACTCTAAAATGAAAGCTAGTTCCTATGCATACTTCCCCAACAACTATGCCAAAATATTGAGACAAATTAATTACCTATCATTTAATTCTCAACCTGGGGGTTTCGTAAAACTTTCAAAGCATGTGTGCACTATATATGTTAGAAATTAACTTCCAATTTAGATCAATCTA
The DNA here is from genome assembly GCA_031772625.1 of Pinus tabuliformis. Classification (NCBI taxonomy): domain Eukaryota; kingdom Viridiplantae; phylum Streptophyta; class Pinopsida; order Pinales; family Pinaceae; genus Pinus; species Pinus tabuliformis. Next base: position 541,682,455 of record CM062812.1, on the reverse strand, counting down.
ACTATGAAATCTTAATCTATCACACTTGCAGGAATTGAAATCTTGATCTACCACACTTGCAGAAATTGAAATCTTGATCTATCACACTTGCAAGAATTGAAATCTTAATCTACCACACTTGCAGGAATTGAAGTGTTAATCTACCACACTTGCAGGAATTGAAATCTTAATCTACCACACTTTCAGAAATGAAATTGCATGAAATGAAATCTACTCTAAGGGATCATGTGTGCATTATCAAATCAGGATCCTATGAAATGAATAATCAAAACCACATGATATGAAATGAAAGAAAAAATAATCACTCTTAATTTATAGATATGAAAGCAAATAAAAACAATCACTCTTAACTTTCTAGACAGGAAAAGATATGAAATAAATAAATCTTAATTTATGAAAAAAATAAATCTTAATCTATGAAAAACAATAAATCTCACACTTTATAGGTGGCCAATACAAAAGCATGAGGGTGGAAAGTTGAGAAGCTCCAAATGCAAGCATAACCAAATCAAAGTGAACATCACTCATGAGCATGGTGTCAAATCCAAATTCTATATTCAAAACAACAGCATTTCCCCAACTTGCCACATCCAAAATGATAGGAGAAAATTTCTCCTATTTATACAAAATGATGAGAAGCTATCTCATTAATGAGAGTCCATGAATCTCTCCCTATATCTATAGAATTACAATCAAAATAGGAAATGATAAGACACATGTTTTCTTATAGTTTCAATACAAATAAGAAATGATAAGACACATATTCTCATGATCCCATGATCTTCTCCACTCAAATTCAAATTTGGTTTTGGGAGGCCACATAAGAGTTTTTTAAAAGCTTCCTTTTGACCTACACATATCAACAATCTCATCCCATTTGTTATATATAAACATATGCACATTATTTTCTAATTTTTAACCATAAATTCACTTAAAAATGCTAAGAATTAACAAAATTTGGAAAAACATAAATGTGACTCAATAAAGATAACGGTAAGGTAAATTTAATGAAATAGAAGTAGAGTGAAGGTGACAATATGGAAATATAAGTGAAAATGTAATGGAAGTGAATGACAATTTCAAGGCCCAACATACCTCCCAACTGAAGCTATTGCATTTCCTCATGCAATCTATTACATTAATTCATTTTTATCCTTGAGCTTTGGCTTAACTTTGCATGATATCATTTGATAACTTCATACTTCTACAAAATCTTTTAGTTGAATTGCAACATGGTTGGTTTTTGTGTTACAACCATATTTTGTTGTTGCATTCATTTTTTTATCTTTGAACTTTGCATAATGATAATTATATTAGTGTTGCAAAGTATATCTTTATTGGATTGCATCATAGTTGGTTCTTGTGTGACAACCATGATTGTGTTTGTATCCAATTATTTTTTTAGTACTTTTGACAAGCCTTTGCATGCTCATAACAATAATGTGATAGTTAATATCTTTTGAAAGTATGTGGGATTTTGAATGTGATATGAATATGGTATAATATGAATATGAATGTATCCTCCCCAACTGATGATATTGGCAATTTTATGAGATGAGGAAGAGAAATGTTTTTTTTTCCAAAAATTATCATTCTAGCTTTCCAAGGAATTTTATGGTAAAAAGTTAGAAAATGACATAACTTAACTTACCCTTTAGCAATGGATGAGTTGCATGTGTGGTGGTTGCAAAAGTCTAATCATAATCTTCTTCAAGTGGCTGGACAAGTCATGGAGAAAAGATTCAAGACGAATTTTTATTTGCTTTTATTAAAACTTGTTAAATCTGCCACGAAATAGTGCTGATTCTGCTGCTGCCATTTGATTTTGCAGCGGTTATTTGATTCTGTAGCTATCATTTGATTCTGCAGCGGCTGTCTGATTCAGAAGCTGCTCTCTGATTCCGCAGCTGCTCTCTGATTCCGCAGCTACCATCTGGTTCTGTAGCTGCATATCTTCTACATTTTCTCCAAAATGCTGAAAATGATAGTCTTCATGCTTTCAAAACTCATTGGCACAATTCCTTATATGTGAATAAATGTTCTGATGTTGAACATAGCAGGAAATTATTGACTTAGTGGCCATTAATGGATGCCACTAGTCAACACGAGAACTCTCACCATTGATGACAATGAGAGTCAAAATGCCCAAATACATCTTGCTAAGTATGAATAATTTTGTTGTTGTCGAGTACCTGGAAGATCCAACGAATAAGGGACATTGATGTATTCCCATTGTTCATTGGCATGAGTATTTGCCATTAAGGCATGCAAGCCTCAAGGTGTTTTTGCAAGGATTTTAGACTCAAAAAACTATCGACTCAATAATTTGCATTGAAGCAGGGTTTATTTCCGAAATGAAAAAGGATAGGAAATGAAAAATGAAAATGGAAGATGACAATGAAAAATAATAATGAAAATGGGCAATAATCATGTCAGTGAGCTTCTTGTTTTTATTTGTGGATCAGGCGGAAGGTGTATGTGAATAAAGGAAAATGAACCACAGTTGGCTCTTGCTGGGAAAAATGACTATGGCTTGCTTTGAATTGATTGGTTGGATTTATAATTCAAAAGGGAGGAAAGGTAATGGTTTTGATGGATATTTGTTCTTATGTTGCTCATGGAATCAGTCCTTTGAAGACCAATTGTGCACACAATTAGTTTTTTTTCAATGATCACTCAATCATCAAAAACCTGCAAAAAAACTTGGCATAAAGAAATGATCAGTTCATTTCTATTCTTACACCAAATGTCAAATGAAACAGACTAAGGAAAATCAAGTGTCATATTCAGTCCAATTCATGATATCGATAACAATATATTTTTAAGAAATAACCATGAAAAATAAATTAACTCCTTGTTGTCGGATGAATTCATGCACTGTGCTTAGTAAGGCAATTGGCATCACAAATATTTGTTGTGTCCTACAAGTTAAAACTTCATAAAAAAAATACACAGCGACAATATTAATGCCAAATGTTCGGAAATCATTTAAATAATTTTCCAATTGTTCTGCAAGCCATTATTGAATCGTCATCTGTGTTGCAAAAATAACATGCTGAACAACAAATTTAAATTTCTTTAACTTGTCTCCACTCGCACCTTTTAGCAAAATCTCGTAACTAAGTGGCACCATAACTATCTGATCTGAATGGGAGCTGACCAAGAGATATCTGAGGTAGCATGGATCAAATGCTGTGTAGAAATGTAGAGATCATATGTCAATCCACTAATTGTTTATATGTGAAAAGAAATGGTCCAATGCTGTTTATATACGAGGTAAAGTAGCTATTGTTTCTAGGAATAGTAGAAGAAAAATATATAATCGGATTTTGCGGTGATAATGTCAGATTTAGGGTGACATATGATGAACCAAACACAAAATTTTAGAAACCAAGTGCGTAAAAGTAGCTATGATTAGCACAATACAAAATAAATAAACAAATTGCTCATTTATATTGTATATTCAACCTGCAGCCCAGAATTACAGCAATGATTTTTGTGCACGTGATGACTTGTGAGTCTATGGTGTTCGCCTGTCTGAGTTGAGCGATCAGCAAGCTTTTGAGAAGGTGAGAAGCAAGAGGCTGAAATCAATAAAAAAAGGGAAAGACAAGACACTCTGTTCTTGTCAGGTCTGTGGAAGACATGATAGTTGATGTCGCCTCTACTTTATCAAACATAATTTACTGATACCAACGTCGTTATTCAGGCTGTTTTCTGTCGTACCAAACCCAAAGTGTTTTCTCCAAATGCCTCAAGCTAAATTTAGCCAAGGAAATCATATCTCAGTGGATATTTCTCCCGAAGATCAGAGAAATTGGATCATGGCAACAACTGTGCATTATATCTGAAAATCCATTTTTTTCATGCAATCTTGAAATTAAGGCTTCGAGGAACCATAAAATTCGCTCAAACGCTTGTGAAATTCGGAAAACCATTTTTGGCTTACCTAATTCATCTTGTTCTCGAAAAAACCACGTCTTGGATTTTTCTAATTTGCCTAGGTTTTCTCAGAAAATACGTTTCAAAGTTGTGTGTCAAAATAGTTATGTTTTATGTGATGTTCCAACAACAAAAATCGATTGTTGTGGTTTGATTTTTTTTTTTTCATTTGCAGGTTTTGAAGGTTGGGCTTGTGGCTGCATGGATGTCTTCCAGCAAAGGAAAATGGAATATCTAACTATATCAATCATCCTATGGACAATTCTAGGGGACTCAAAATCTGGAATGAGATAAAGATGGGACAACGCTTTTGAAGAAATTGAACCACTGAGTCTTAATCACGAAGTTACCGATCCAAAGATCTGCCCAAGAAATACAAATGCATCATTTTTGTATCCCCACAGAAAACTCATGCATTACAGATGTAAGGATCATCATTTTTTTTCATGGATTTGCAAGTCCTGCAACATTCTTCAAAGGTTTTGACTTTCAAATCATAACCCCCAATTGACCGCCTTTCCCAGAACTCTTGGTGTTTAACACTGCTACAACATTTTTTAGGCACAAATTAAATTGGAGTCTATAAACAGATTTGCAGTCACCATACATGCAACTGGTATTGAAGGATTTGAATAGCTGCCTGGTTGTTGTTTACGTTTGGTTGTTTTTGTTTTATTTTTTTTATGTGTTTTTTTTTTTGTAAATGTTTTTTTTTTTTTTTTAAATTATATATGTTACATTTTTTTTTAAATTGAAAATATATACATATATATTTCATTTAAACAAAACAATTTATTAATAAAGAAAATGCATTTGGAATTTATTTATTTACTTTAAATTGATTGGCATTTTGTAGCTAAATAATTTTTATTATATACTAAAAAACAATTTCTTTTTCTGATCCTCCAGGTCACACGAAGTGCAGAATGAGAGGATATTTGAGAATTTTTTTTATTTTTATTTTGTTTAGTCAAGATTTTATCAGTCCTTTTCTTTTTATTTTTCCTATCTATCTAATAGATATAGATATATATATATATATATATATATATATATATATATATATATATATATATATATATATATTAAGTGTATTCATGCCTCCAATGAAGCCATTTACAGATTAGAATTTTTGAAATGCCCATATGCAAACTTAAAAAATGTACCTGATTGTTTGTTAGGATATGCAAAATTGACTTGACCTTTCGATTTGTTGCAAGGATCTCTTGAATAATTGATGAATATTGTGGTGTAACCGCTTTTTGATACCATTCCTCAATGTAGTCTTTGGGATGTATTCTAGACCCTTTGTCCATAAATGGTTAGTAAAAACCAAAACAAATTAAATACACTCTAAACTGAAAGCTAGTTCCTATGCACACTTTCTCGGCAATGACGCCAAAATGTTGAGGCAAATTAATTACCTATCATTTAATTGTCAACTTGGGGGTTTCGTAAAACTTGCGAAGAATGCTTTCGCTATATATGTTAGAAATTAACTTCCAATTTAGATCAATCTAACTACGAAATCTTTATCTATCACACTTGCAGGAATTGAAATCTTGATCTACGACACTTGAAGAAATTGAAATCTTGATATATCACACTTGCAGGAATTGAAATCTTAATCTACCACACTTGCAGGAATTGTAGTGTTAATCTACCACACTTGTAGGAATTGAAATCTTAATCTACCACACTTTTAGAAATGAAATTGCATGAAATTAAATCTACTCTAAGGGATCATGTGTGCATTATGAAATCAGGATCTTATGAAATGAATAATCAAAACCACATGATATGAAATGAAAGCAAAAAAAATCACTCTTAATTTATAGATATGAAAGCAAATAAAAAGAATTACCCTTAACCTCTCACACAGGAAAAGATATGAAATAAATAAATCTTAATCTATGAAAGCAATAAATATTAAACTGTGGAAAACAATAAATCTTACACATTATATGTGGCCAATCCAAAAGCATGAGGGATAGAAAGTTGAGAAGCTCCAAATGCAAGAATAACCAAATCAAAGTGAACATCACTCATGAGCATGGTGCCAAATCCAAATTCTATATTCAAAACAAGAGAATTTCCCCAACTTTTCACATCCAAAATGATAGGAGAAAACTTCCCCTATTTATACAAAAAGAAGAGAAGCTATCTCATTAATGAGAGTGTATGAATCTCTCCCTATATCTATAGAGTTACAATCAAAATATGAAATGATAAGACACATGTCTTCTTAGAGTTTCAATACAAATAGGAAATGATAAGACACATATCCTCATGATCTCATTATTTTCTCGACTCAAATTCGAATTTGGTTTGGGAGACCACATAAGGGTATTTTAGAAGCTTCCTTTTGACCTACACATGTCAACAATCTCATCCCACTTGTTAGGTATAAGCATATGCACATTATTTTCTAATTTTTAACTATAAATTCACTTAAAAATTCTAATAATTAATAAAGTTTGGAAAAACATAAATGTGACCCAATAAATATAATGGTAAGGTAAATGTAATGAAATAAAGGTGGAGTGAAGGTGACAATATGGAAATATAACGAAAATGTAATGGAAGTGAATGACAATGTCAAGGCCCAACATACCCCCAAACTGAAGCTATTACAAGTCCTCATGCAATCTATTACATTAATTCTTTTTGATCCTTGAGCTTTGGCTTAACTTTGCATGATATCATTTGATAACTTCATACTTCTGCAAAATCTTTTAGTTCAATTGCAACATGGTTGGTTCTTGTGTTACAACCATATTTTGTTGTTCCATTCATTTTTGATCTTTGAACTTTGCATAATGATAATTTGATTATTGTTGCAAAATATATCTTTATTGTATTGAATCATAGTTGGTTCTTGTGTGACAACCATGATTGTGTTTGTATCCAATTATCTTTTTAGTACTTTTGACAAGCCTTTGTATGCTCATAACAATAATGTAATAGTTAATATCTTTTGAAAGTATGTGGGCTTTTGAATGTGATATGAATATGAATATCCCCCCCAACTGATGATATTGGCAATTTTATGAGATGAGGAAGAGAAATGTTTTTTTCCAAAAATTATCATTCTAGCTTTTCAAGGAATTTTATGGTAAAATGTTAGAAAATGACATACCTTAACTTACCCTTTAGAAATGGATGAGCTGCATGTGTGGTGGCTGCAAAATTCTGATCATAATCTTCTTTAAGTGGTTGGACAAGTTACAGAGAAAAGAGTCAAGATGACTTTTTATTTGCTCTGAATCTGCTGCGGAATAGTGCTGATTCTATTGCTGCCATTTGATTCCGAAGCTGTTATTTGATTTTGCAGTTGTCATCTCATTCTGCAGTTGCTTTCTGATTCTGCAAGTGCTATCTAGTTCGACAGCTACTGTCTAATTCCACGGTTTCCATCTAGTTTTTTAGCTACATATCTTCTACATTTGCTCCAAAATGTTGAAAATAATAGTCTTCATGTCTTCAAAACTCATTGGCACAATTCCTGCCATGTGAATAGATGTTCTGATGTTGAATGTAGCAGGAAATTGTTGACTTAGTTGCCATTAATGGATGCCATTAGTCACGAGAACTCTCACCATTGATGAAAATGTGAGTCAAGATGCCCAAACACATCTTGCTAAGTACGAATAATTTTGTTATTGTCGAGTACCTAGAAGATCCGATGAATAAGGGACATTGATGTATTTCCATTGTTTGTCAGCATGGGAACTTACCATTAAGGCATGCAAGCCTCAGGGTGTTTTTGCAAGGATTTTAGACTCAAAGGATTGTGGACTCAATAATTTGCATTGAAGCAGGGTTTATTTGCGAAATTAAAAAGGATAGGAAAGGAAAAAAGAAAATGGAAGATGACAATGGAAAATAATAATGACAATGGGCAATAAGCATGTCAGTGAGCTTCTTTCTTTTATTTGTGAGTCGGATAGAAAGTGTATGTGAATAAAGGAAAATGAACAACTGAATCTTGCTGGGAAAAATGACAAGGGAGACTGTGGGTAAACAGCCTAAGTAGAAGAATGGCACTTCCACCTCTACAAAAAGATTTACTAGAAGACAGGCTGTTCAACTGGCTATAAAAAATACTGCGGATGAAGAAGTATTGTGCGAGACATCGGTTAGAAGAAGGATAAACACCACGATGCACCCAAAGGTGAAGAGAAGATCGAGTCGGTTGAGTTTATCGATGAAGAAGCGATGTCCTTTCAGGACTCCCCACTGCATGGAAGCGGGAATAACACAGAAGGGGAACAACAACCAGAGGAGGACCTTGGGTCCCCTCAATCTCTCCAAGGACATCAGGAAGGGGAAGTAACCCCTCAGAAGAGACGGTCTCTGCAGGAATTGGAAGAAATAATCACTGAGCTCACCATTTCAGAGAGAGCCTTGAGAAAGGAAAGTGAGACACTGAAGGAGAACAACCTGCGTATACAAAAAGAGCATGAAGATTGGGTCTAGAAAGCGTCCCGAATTATGAAAAAGAAGCAGGCTAGGATCGACCATCTGAAAAAGAAGAACGAACTATACAAGGGTCAAATTCCTGCAGAATCTAGTGGTAACCAGTTGGATTAGTTGGCAAAGGTAGCAGATCAGTTGGCTGCAGTAGTTGTAGCTTAGGATAAGGAATGATTTCCTTTTTCTTTTTGGGGAAGACGCAGCAATTTTTATTGCATAAGGGGCATGTAAGGAGCTAGGTGTGGGGGAGATGTTGGGGCTTGGTTTTTCCCGATTTTGACACCTTTTTCCATACTTTAACTCTCCCATTATGAACTATATTTAACCCCTATTATGCCTATTTCGATTATAATACTTATTTTTTTGCCAAAAGGGTGTCACAGGATGAAGGTATGCAAATTAACACTAAAAAGTGTCTTTTACCTTAACTTTGAGTATTCCTTAGCTAGCTATTCTTTATTTAATTACCATGCCAACTAATCTCGAGTTCTTGTGCAGATTTGTTTTGATTCAAAAATAGGCCCATAATTCCTGCAGATAGTTGTGCGATTCTATTTCCTGCAATCACTCCGGATTTCTTGTAGTCGTGGATTTCCTGTAACCGCCTAATTTCCTACAACAATATCGATGGTTAGCCATGTTCCATGAATATCTAAGTCAAACAGGAACATGGGTTTTGTGGGGAATATATCACATATGGTTTCTATCCTATTGGCCATTTCAGATCTGCCAACAACATTGCCCATATTCAGAAGCCTTCTCTTGTTGGCTATTTTGGGGAAAGCTACAACCATGTAACAAATTTCATCTAATCCATTCTTTCAATCATAGATTATACCCAATATGGCTAAAATTAATATTTTGTAACAGTTATGTTAGCCAATGCCTTAGATTAGTAGTCTCCTTTATTTCGAGCCATATGTGGGCTTTGTAAATGTATACATTATGTCCTAGTTTTTATGATAGGGGTTGTTATATTGTTGGGTTGGTTTTCAGCACAGACTGTGTATCATATTGTACTCAACTGTATCTTTTTCATATTAATACAAAGATATATGTTTTTTCCATTTCACTGAGCAAGCTCTTTTAATTCGAAGGGGTTGTAAGTAAGGGAGGGCTCCCTTTGCTCACAACTCCCGTAGTTTAGTATTTATGCATTTTATTTATGTTAGGTAACAATAGTTTATTTTTACAGCTAATGCACTCTTTCTAATATATCAGCAGCACTAGATTAAATGAACTAGTTTTCTGTTCATGTGTGGAATTTAGTTAATGAAGATTTGATTTCTAATGTTGATTGAATTTCTGAATTTGCTGTAAGTTGATTTCTATATCTTTTCCTAATAATCATCAACAATCTTAAGAGCTGTAGAGGGAAGTTTGATGCACTCTATAGCCTTTGCTACTAAGTGATTGATGCAAGAAAGAGTCATTGGTTTTGTGTGATTGGCTAGTTAGATTAATCAACACTTATAGTGTTAAGCCTGCATATACTTTGCATGCATCTCACAAGCTTACCTGCCTGGGTTGATGATTTATGTTAATCAAATTATAAGGCTATAATTTGACTCAACATTCTTGATGTTGTGCATGCATTACATTTATAAAGGGAGTTCTCATAACCTTAATCTTACAATATCTAGTAATTATGTTGTGAACATGCTTATGTTGATGACTATATTATATATGTATGTACATATATTGTTATCTAACAGGGTCGTCAGGGATCATCATTTCTTTATGTTGATGTCTATATATGTATGTATGTATGTTGTTGTCTGACAAGGTCGTTAGGGATCAAGATTGTTTTATGATAATGTTTGTGTATATATGTATGTATGTATGTATGTCATTGTTTGACAGGGTCGTCAAGGATCATGCTTGTGAAGGAATGATTTCTTATGCAGGTGAATGACATGAAGAGGTTCATGGTTTATGAGGAATCGAGTGGAGGAGTAGCCCTAATAGATCTATGAGGTAAGTATCATGTGGATATGAATTAATATTATGTGATTATACTCTATCTATGTTTATGCCATGGTAGGTAATGCTGAGGGATACATCAGCGGAATAAAAGTGGTGTGATATATAACATGTTGGGACAAGCATGGATAGTGGAAAGACACTAGAAGCAGGATTTCTTGGTAAGGATAGTGTGGTATCTGGATGTGCAGTATTGATGTTGTGTACATGTTGCATATGTGATACTGTGAATATAAAGTGCTATGTATATTTTGGAAATGCGGTGTTGTATGCATATGTTGTTGTGCACATGTTGGAGATGTGGTGTTGTGTACATATGGTTTTATGCACACATTGGATATGTGGTGTTGTGTACATATTGTGTTATGTATGTGTTGTATATGTTGTTCTATGTACATATGGTGTTGTATGCATGTTGTACATGTGGTGCTATGTACATGTCGTGCATGTGGTGTTGTGTACATATTGTACATGTTGTACATGTGGTGTTATGTGTAGGTCGTGCTATGTACATGTCCTGCATGTGGTGTTGCGCACATGTGGTGCTATGTACATGTAGTACATGTGGTGTTGTGTACACATTGTACAGGTGGTGTTGTGTACACGTTGTGCAGGTGATGTCGGTCACATGTGGTGTTGTGTACATGTTGTGCAGGTGGTGTTGTGTACATGTGACATTGTGTACCCATCATACATGTTGTGTTGTGCACATGTGGTATTGTGTTATGTGTATTATGCAGTTGTTTTATCATGACATGTGTATTCGTTGTGTTGTACTTTGTGTACGTATATGCGTAGTGTTGTACACCAGGTATAGGTGTATGTATTGTGTAGTGTTTTACACCATGTTTAGGTGTATGCGTTGTATTGTACACCGAGTATAGGTGTATGTGTTTCGTTTTCCACTGGGTTTAGGTGTATTAGTTTTGTTGTACACTGGGTGTAGGTGGATGTATTGTGTGGTGTTGTACGTCGTGTGTGGGTGTATGTGTGTGATGTACATTGTATGTACATGTGTGTGATTGAAGAGAAGATAAGGTACTGGGTGCTTTCCAGGTTTGGTAACTGATCCAGTGTGTGTACAAAAAGGACAAGCATACAGGAAGAAGAAAAGGACCGATTGAAGGATAAATATCAATATTTTATTTTAGTTCTATTATGTATATGATCTATGGATCTGAATTATGATGGTTGCATGTGATCTATGATTATGGTTTATGATGGTGACATGTGATCTATAATTTTGATTATGATGGTTGCATTTTGAGCTAACCAGTTGTGATATGTTTATACATGATGCTTTGATCAAACTACAAGTTTGACTTGTTGTGACAGGAAGTAAAAAAAATTGCAAGTTTACTTTATTGATGGGCCACCAATGAGGTATGATTTGAATTTAATGGAAATTATGTGCTTGGTATAGGAAAGCATGGAAAATGATTGGGTTGGGTGGTTAAAACTGACTACAAGCATTATCAACAGTAGTGAAAGGAATTGGAAGAGGCAGCAATATGCTAGTAAAAAACTTAGGGATCCAGGCATTTTGGGACACTAGTACCCAATAATGTTCATTGATTTCCATGAGCATTATATGACTGGTATGATGGTTTTAAGACTGAGATATGCCTTGGTTTTTGGACCTTCTGTTGCATGGAAACCTTTCCAAGGGAGGGGTCGCCCAAGGGACTGTGTATTAGAGAAGGGGAAGCCCGTGAAACTTGGAAGGTATGTGACTGCACAGAAGGGGGTGACTAGGTTTCCCGAGGGGATGTATAACAGAGAAGGGAAGGTTGGGGGATGAATTTGTTTTGGTTATTAGCATTACTAGATGGAATCAGAAGCACATTGGAATTGTGCCCTGGAACAATGAGCTGGTAATAGTTCATTGAGAGGGCAAGTGGCACAAGATTGTGGTGCTAGATATTGCATGCAAGTTTGACTTTGGCAATGGATTCTGGACTTCTTGAGAAGGAGGTGAATCTTGGTACTACTTTTGAGGGTGTAGGTGTTAGCCTCTGGATTCCCTTGTTTCTTGTTGGCATTATGATGCATGTGTTGTACTTGATGGCAACCCACTTTCAGTAGAACAACTCACTTGTATATGGTAACTAGATGAATCTACGTAACTAGATGAATCTACAGGAGAGATATCAGATGTGACAGAATGCATGGCAGTTGTGTTTACAGATGTGAAAAAATGCAGGGCAGTTCAAAGGAATCATTTTAGAAGTAATATGGAAAATTATAGTGTAACAGGTCTATTCAGAGGTAACAGGGCACTGGTACAGAAGAACAGGAAGATGGAACTGAGGTCTACTGATCAGAATAAAGAAGGTAAAAGAAAAGGTTGATGTAAAGCAGTTTAAGAAGTATATGTAGGTCCACTTAGTCAAAAAAACGTATACACACTGGTCCACAAAACAAAAAGAGCATATACATATACACGCACTCCCACAGGAGGAAAAGCGCGTACATGTTGGAAAACCAAGGTTTTGGTCTGAGGTATTTTGGTCCAAGGTATTGGTCCAAGGTATTTGGTCCGAGGTATTGACCCTAGGTATTTGGTCCAAGGTATTGGTCCTAAGTGGTTTTGGTCCGAGGTATTGACAAAGGATCTAAGTATATAAGGAGGAGAAGATCAAAGGGCTAAGTGCACAAGTAATGAATATCTTATGAAGTGTTAGATCAAAGGAAAATATGCATGTTATGGGTTTCTGATGCTTTGCTTGATCTAGACTAAATATGCACTTGAGCGTTTGATGATGGATGAGATCTAATGATGGATCAGGATCATAATGACTTATCATTATGTAATTTGGTAATGGATGGGCTAGATCTAATCGCTAACACATGTTTTATTCTTTATATGTGATGATTTGGGTATATCTGAAGTTGGGAATTGTAGAGAAGTTATAAGTAAGTATTTGCATATCTATACGCTGGTTCGCTTTGGTAAAGGTGCGTATACACCCTGGTTCTGCTCTTCCAAGTAGCGTATGCAAAAGAAAAGCTTGATGTTCTAAGATGACTGATCTATTAGATCAGTGTTGTTGTTACTGTTGTCTGTCGATGAATTCTTCTCAGATCTGTACATAAAACTGAATGCATAAAGAGTTTGTCTCATTGAAGAATTGATTGAGAAAGAAGGGTGATCCTCATTACTCTCTGTTTAGAACTCAGTAATATGACAGTAGATCTTTAGAATGGCACTGGTTGGTATAGTTTATGGTTCAGAGATTTTATGATTCATTATCTTTAGAAGTATACACAAGTTGGGCAAAAGGAAGTAGCGTATACACGCAGGTTTGCCTCATTAAAGGAGAGTATACATTCTGACAGATGCCTTTTGAGGTTACAGTTAGTTCTAGTTGTTGATGCAGTGTTCTGGGTTTAGATCTGTGTACTGGTTATAGTGATCTGTCTGTTCCAATTGATTGGTTGAATTTGATTAAGTTTGAATGAATGGTTGATTCAGTTGTGTTAGAGGTTTAGTGATTGTTTGATTCATTTGTGTTAGAGGTTCAGAGGTTTCAGTGATTGATTGTTTCAGTTATATCAGAGATTGATGATTGGGTTTCAGTTATATCAGAGATTGATTGGGTTTCAATGATTGGTTGATGCAGATGTATTTGATGGTTGTATTGATTGTGAGCTTCAATGTTACTAATGGGTCCAGTATGAAAATTTGATGAAACGAGGCCTTCATGTGTATTTTTGTGTACCAGGAGCATCCAGTCTGAAAATTTATGAAACGTGGTCCATGGAGGATACTGAGGGCTGGAGTCTTCAGTGAGGAAGTCAAAGCTTCCTACCAGTAGTGGCTGGTGATTTGATCAGGGGGTTAGAGCTCCCTTCTAGCAGCAGTTGGAGAACGAGTGAAGGTTGTAGCCTTCTGTAGGTCGGAGCCTACGTACTGGTAAATATATCGGCTAGTACACGAATTAGGGGGTTGTAGCTCCCTTAAAGAAGAAGTTGGAGAAAGAGAGAAGGTTGTAGCCTTCTGCAGGTGGGTGCCTATGTACTAGTATGAGTCTACACCAGTACAAGATTGTAAACAGATTTTTTTATTATTAAAAGAAAACAGAGATGACAGCAGTAGGTGGTTTTCACCCACATTGGGTTCCCACCTTAAATCTTGGTGTTCATGTGTGTTGCTTTCGTGTGATGGTTTATTTTGTTATTACTGCACATGGTTATTGTTTAATGTTTAATAAAGTATTGATGCACTGATTAAAGATCAACATATGATGAATTAACTAAATCATAAGTTCACTAGATATACGCTGGTTTCCTTAAGAACAGTTGCGTGCACACACGAGTTCCCTTCTCTGAAGTAGCATATATAAATCTGATTATGGGAATGAAAAAGTTATTGATTTGTAAATACTGATTCACCCGTGCCCCCCCCCCCCATCAGTATTAGTTCCAACATTTCTAGTGTAGGCATCATATCCTTTTATTTGCTGGTTGAGAAAATGTGCATATATGTATTTTTAGATAGTTGGCATTGTCTAGATGGCTAATGACTTAATAAAGATATGTTGCAAGTATTGGAATTGATGTCAACTAGCATAGCATGGATGCTTGTCATAACAAATGTTGGCAGTGATAACCTAAGAGGAATCCCATGGTTGCTGTAGTTCTCTATAGAAAAACATCACAGTAGAAGGATTATTGAAAAAGCCATAAGATAATGAGTAAAGTGATGGGCCAGGAGGAATCCGTCACTGTTGCAGTTCTCTATAGAGAATCATCATAGTAGCAGTATTACTAGAGAAGCCATAAAATGATGATTATGGGGGTTGGGAGTTGAGGATTCTAGACATAAGAAGAAGAGTCAAGGAGAAAAGAATGGTAGAGAGTTTGCATCCATTTTCTAGGTAGTATATGGGATCAAAGTCTACATCAGACCCTCTTAGTTGGAAAGTTCTCTGAAATATCTTTCCAACGGCGTGTGGAAGTATAAAATGGCATCTCAAATATAAAGTTATGGTCTTTCAAAGTTCACGGACTTGAAGCCCTAAGAAGATTGAAATATCAGAGGTCAACACATCAGAGAAGGTTGTATTAGAGCTTATCACATCAGAGTAGGCTATATTGGATGTCAGCATATCAGAGAAAGCTATATAATAGGTTGGATCACCTCGAGCCCCGATATTGGAACCCTAGAGACTATAATATCGGAGCATTAGAGCATGACATATTGGGATATCAAAGGATGAAGGACATCAAAATTGGAGGTCTGTGATATCAAAATATCTTAACTTCTTAACAATGGTATTTTAAGAAGTTACGTTATCTAGCGGGGCCGATATTTCTAAAAGTGTTGAGGAATGTCGAGAAAGTTAACAAAGGAATTGATGCAAAACCAAGACTAATTAGGACTCTTTCTCTCTCCTCCCATAGGACACATGGTGGCATGTAAGTGGGACCAAGAAACTAAAGTGGTTAGTGGTGTCAGCATGACGTGACAGTATGTTGGACATGTGGCATCTTGTTTTAGCATTTTTAGTGGTCCAATGGGACAAATCAGTGTGACACGTGTCACCTCCCAAGAGTTGCCAAGTGTGGAAGTGACATAAACATATCAAAGGTTATAATATCGGAGGATAAGAACATTGTGACTCTTGTGCAAATTATGGTTGAGAAGTTACAATAAAGGGGGCTCTGATATTACCTAGCATATGTTCATATGGAGCTTAAAGGGACTAAGGGTTGAACAAAGGGAGCTAAGGATATCGGGACTGAGTAATATTGTAACATATTTCTTGTTGAAGTTATGATATAGAGGGGCTCAAATATAGCTCTAATCTGACAGTCACTGGTCTTAGTCCTATGAGAAAGAAAATGCCAAAGGAGCTAAGCGCCAAGGGGCTAAGGGTATGAGAACTAAGTGATATCATAACATCCATCTTGTATGAGTTATGATATGTTATGGCTCTGATATGAAAGTACAAAGGTGTATGCCAGATGGATGAGTCAAAAGCAAGGAACAAAGTCATGCAGAGGAGTTGGTAGGAGTAAAGCAACTGTCAAATATCATTGGGTCAAGGCAACAAGGAACATGATATACAAAAAAGAGGGTTGGGTCTGCTTTGAGGTGAGACAAGCCATATTTGTGCTATGATGCATAACTTAGTGAGTTAAATGGATGAATGGGTCAGAATCTGAAGAACAAATGTAGATCAATGAAGTTGGTTTCTGGAGTCAGATGGATCTGCAGAAAGCACTAAGACAAGGCAACAAGGATAGTAGTTCACAATGAATCCATGCCAAAGTTCAACCAAGTTGTGTGAAACCATGAATAAGAAAGGGGAGCCTTAGTGATGGGAGATTTGTCCACATAAAAGACAGTGCTTGGTTGAAGTTTGCAGTCAGATTGAGAATTGATTCTCAGTATGGAGAAACAGTCAGGTGGCCATTCTCATGTTTAATGTCATGGCAGATGATGGGCCTCCACATTAGACATAAATTAAGGCCCATATCACCATCCTTTAGCACATTAAACCTCTATTTTCTCATTAGGTAATGTATTTTTAACTTTAATATGTTCATTATGAAGGTTTATGGATAATTTCATCTTTGTGCCTAATATTATTTATTTTTGTAGAATATTGTGAGAATATTGGGCAAATTATGAAGATTTGAAGGAGGAGATAATTTAGGGACTTATCCCTACTATAGGAGGATCAATTTAAAATAATAAATCAAGAATATATTATGAAATTATTGCATAGATTATGGAGCTCCAATGATTTAGAAAATCTAGGAATGTGTCCCCTATCATTTAATCCAGATTCTTAGTATTGGGAACTAGATCCACTATTTGAGGGATTTTAGTGGGTAAATCTTCTTCCTTTAATGGGTAATGCTTCCTAATAATTTTATATAAGTACCAAGTCAAATTTACAACTAGGGGTTTATTTTTCTTAGTCTTATTGTGGAGAGAACTCGTATTTTTGCAGCTCCGCTATCATTTCTTGTAGGATGTAATTGTATTGATGGAAATAATGAAGATTGGTGCAATGTTCGGCTTCTAAATCTTGGTCTCCTTCATAGGACTATGATTTTCCTTGAGATTGGCCATCCCAGAAGCCTCATAGCCCTTTTGTATCCTTTACTTTTTTTCTTTTCACTTCTTATTCACATGCATCTCTTGTTCTTGTCTTTTTTCTATTTTTGCATTTAGTATTAATGATTTCTCTTTGTAGGATTGGATTAAATGGTTTAAGTAAGTTATTTTTTAGGATCACAAGCATCACTTCATCATTGGAACAATTTTGGAAGGTGATAATATTTATTGATATACTTGGATTAGTTTGTTTATTCCCAAATCTAGATTTTTGGAAGTCCCTTGTGGCAAATAACAATAAATTTCTGCTATTTTTTAGAGCATGCTAATGAGCTCTAATCAAGTTCATCCCACTTGCATTAGATCACAAAAAAATTGATTTAATAATTTTTTTTACCTAATTTCATGTACACTTGATTAGGTTAGGCATTTGATAGACTTACTAGCTCAATAGTTCTTGAATTTCTAGATTTTAGACTAGTAATTTTCTACTATTTTTTAGCATGGCTTAACAGAGGCATTTTTGAGTTATTCCACTGGGAATGGAGACATAACACATCCTATTCATTAAAACAATTTGTCCCATCCAATTTGGATTTGATTTTCTTAGTCATTCGGTGAATTATAACTTTCTGTAGCAAATTTGTAACATCCTGTAGTAGCTATAGGATCTCCTATAACAACCTTCCAACATGTATATATTTGCCCAGATTCACTGAAGAAGCTTGGTATTGGTCCCTTAGGGTTGAATCATGACCTATAGGCTCTAAATAAATGGCTGAAGAATAATAAACACCACTTAGGACTTGCCTTTTTACCCATGCAAAACATCTCAATGATTTGGGTTAATGGACAAATTTATGAATTGGATAATACAATGATGATTTTCTTGATTGCCACATCCAATAAACTTTGTTAATGGATCTAAAATATTTGAAATGTAATGGTTGACATTTAGTTCATGGTCTTTACTTTATGAAATTATAATATGTTTCTTTCCTTGTATTTTCTTTATTGCAATAGGTTAAGGTTTCGATTTCGATGATTTCATTTTCTGCAATTAGTTTAGGATTTGATTTCATTACATGCACTCCATTACATCATGAAAACAAAGGAAGGACACATTTTATGTTGCATAGATAGTGCTGATACCTCTTAAGTTTGTACAAACCCCAGGTTGATAATTAAAGTGAGTAGTCTTGGGAGTTGCAACATTCTTGTTGCAAGAGTGAGGCTCATCACTTTTTGGCATCGTTGCTACGGAGGTGTCAAAGTATGCATTGTTTTCTTCCCTAGTTGATTCATTTCTTTTACTGTATACATAAACAAAAAAATTTCATTAGGCATATTTCATTTCAAAAACAGAAAATTGCATTGCATTAGCATTCTTATTCCAAAAAAAAAATACTTCTCCAACACCAACCCCCCCATTTGATCACGTGGTGCAGTAAAAGCCACATCACTATTCATTTTTGTAGGTAGAAGAAGAAGAGGTGGTAGAGAAGGAAGAAGAAATGGATGGAGATGATGATAATGAGGAAGATCCTCTCAGTTTTCTTATTCAAGATACTGATGTTAGTGTGCACATGATAAGCATCCCTACGTATTTTATTCCAAAATTTCATGGTCTAAGGTCAGATGATCTGGAAACCTTTCTCTTTGAATTTGAAATTGTTTTTATATCTTATGGTTACTTAATAAACACTCAAAAGTTGAGATTATTTCCGACAACATTGAAGGATAGAGCTCTTAAATGGTTCATGAGTTTAGGGACTAATTCAATAAGATCAGAGAATGATATGCAAAAGATATATTTATAGAAAAATATAAAGATCATGATCTTAAAGAAGAAATATTTAGAATGAATAAAAAATAATATGAGAGCCTTGAGGATCTAATAGAGAGGTTCATGTATAATGTTCAGAGAGAAAAATTACATCATTTAGGATCTGGTACACTAAAAACCCTCTTAGAACAATTAGGGATGAGTGGATTGATCTCCTTGATATCATGAGTAGAGGTGATGTATACAAATTATCATTTGAAGAAATTTGTGAAACATTCAAACACATATCAAGAGGAAGTGAAAGAGTAAGTAAATTAGCATCAAGATCAGTAAGTCAAGCTAAACTTGGAAATTTGTTTGACGACTTTAAAACATAAATGCTTAGTAATCTAACCAAACAAGTAGAAATGTTAATAATGCAATATGAGGAAAAAGAAGATGCTGATTTTTTTTGTCCATGTAGAATCACATGCTATTAAATATTGCCCCTCATTACCAAGGTTGAAGGAATTGTACCAAGAGGACAATGGAGCAAGTAAATTTCCAATGCAACTATGTTATGTAGCTCCAAGAGGACCATGGAAGCCTATTCAACCTTATATGATGCAAGAGCCTAATCCAAAATTTCAAGCTTATGCACATCCATCTCAAAGTAATTGGAACATACCCTTTCCTTGGCAACCTTCGCCATCTCAACCCCAAAACCAATCTTGGCAACAAGTTTGGCAAGGAACTTATCAGAGCCATCCATAATATGCTAAATATTTTCCTCAATAGATTCCATACCCAACTCCATGTTATCCCTACCATTCACCTCCACCAAAACCACAACCCAAACCACATCCATCTCAAACATCCACTCCCACTCAACTACCTGTACCACCATTTCTGAACCCACACAAAGAAGTAGCTCAGTCCACTTGCAACGTTGAGGTACAACACTTCCAAACATCTCCCCTTGATCTAAATGGTATTCATCTTATCTCATTAAGATTATCACAAAAAATAGATTCTCTTGATATCATTGAAGGACAACATATAGAAAAATAATATTCAAATGAGAAGACCAAAGAATCATGGGTTGTGCTTAACAAAGAGAAGACATTAGAATCAGAGATTGGGAAAGTGGCCTCATGTTTACCATCATATCATCTATGTGTTCAAGAGAATAATCAATGAAAAGAATAATATCTGAATTTCATGGAAGAATGACATCAAAGATGATCGAAATTAGAAAGTGGACTAGGGGCATCAAAACTATATTGAAATATGGTTCCAGGCAATCACTAAGTTGCAACAATACTCTCTTCCTCAACTGTGCTTGATATCATCAAAGTCAAAGCATTTGGTCTCTTACATTTAGGTACATATCAAAGAATATGTTTCGAGCCTACACATGATTTTATCTGTCATCCAGTTATGCAAGTGGCTCCATTGGAAGTATTCCTACACTTGAAAATGATTTTGTTTTTTCAAGTAGAGTAGGATAGGAAAAGAAATAAAAATGAAAAATAAGAGAAAAAATAAAATATCAGGTGAAAACCTCCTTTAAAGCACCTAAGATTGGCTCATTGATTGAAAAACCTCCATGAGGGAGTCAATGGGTTGGGAAAAAAAGAGAGAAAAAGAAAATATTCTAGGTGAGAACCTCCTTTGAGGCACCTAGGTAGACATACTAGTTGAAAACCTCATTGAGGTAGATAGTAGGCCTAGAAGAAAAAAAAAGAAGAAAAAAATAAAAATCTTTGCTCCATGTATCTCTCTCTCATGAATTTAGATTTTCTCCAACCTCTGCAAGCAAAAAAAACTAGCTAGCCACCAAAAGAAAAGTTGATCAAAAGCCTAGTCAAAGGAAGTCAAACTTGGAATTTCTCCTCCTTTGCTCCGATGCTACAGAAAGACCAAGGCCATGACAATCCATCATCGTCATCTATTTCCCCCATCCACTCATCATTCCCAAGCCTTTACCACTAATGTTCTGTGTTATCCTAAAATTCTACAAGAATATTCTGTAGTTACTACAAGAAACAAAAATACATAAAGAAAAAAATTATTTTTGTCATAACTTGAAAACCATGCATTCGTTTTCCAAGTTGTTTCAAGGGGAGATGCATATGGATGATATTAACATGGAAAAGCAATTTAAGTGAATTTTGGTGCACACTTTTCGAGAAATGGACCTCCATCACCTACAACCATTTTTGAATTTTCTCGATACTCATGCATCCATTCAAAAATCTATTTCATAGGGAGATACATATGGATGATAGTAACATGCCCAAGAAATGTTAGCAAATTCCAGTGCACAGTTTTCGACAAATCAACCTCCATCACCTACAACCCTTTTTTATTTTTCTCGAGATTCGTACAACCATTGGCCAAGGTTGTTTATCAGGAGGTGCATAAGAATGATGGAAACATGCTTAGAAAATTTCAGGTTAATCCATTCTATTGTTTGGAAGATCTGGAAAAAATAAGTCTGCTACAGGAGGTTGTCCTGAATTACTATAGGAAGATCCTATAGTACTACAAGATGGCCGAGAAGAAGCTACATAAAGAAATCTGATTGGAGAAATGGGTCAAAAGGTAATGTATTATTTAGGTAAGGTTTATATGGGTCCCCCAACACCACTTTTATCACTCATCCAATCCATCTAACCAAAATTCATCTTCAAATTCCACTGTCCCTTACATGAAGAAAATCAGAAAAAAACTTTGTCATCAACTTTTCCATCACCTACATCACCTCTTGATGATTTTAACCTTGTTCTTATACCTCTTATGACTTTCCATCAATACCACATGCATCAATGAGTCTTGAAGAGGAATTAATGGACTACTAAAGGAAGAGGATTCCTCCTATAAGCAGCCTGCACAGTTACAATAGAACTCAACATTAATTCTTTTTTCATTCACACAACAGAAGATCTAGCCACCTTGAGCAGCATGAAGCCATTTATGAATATTAAAAAGGGGGCACACCCTCCGTAGGAAGTAATCCATCCACTCCATGAGTAAAAAATTGAACACTGAAAAGAAAATTGAGCAAAACAAC
Organism: Pinus tabuliformis; assembly: GCA_031772625.1. NCBI lineage: Eukaryota > Viridiplantae > Streptophyta > Pinopsida > Pinales > Pinaceae > Pinus > Pinus tabuliformis. The sequence continues at coordinate 541,660,141 of CM062812.1, read as the reverse complement.
CTTATCAGTAAAATAATCAGCAAGCTATGAAGACCTGTGCAGAAGCAAGCAAAGAAAATTAGCACCTCCAGGGAAGCATGGATCGATCATCAACTTAGTAGCATCATGCATGTCTCTCCAACAACCATCAGGTAGGTATAGGTATGCAATATTCTTGACCTCTTCTCTTGAGCATATTATAGTTAGAATTTTTTTGTTAATACATGAGAGGTGAGGTTTTATAAAGCTAAGGATGGGTTAGTAGTCTCAACCACCCTCAACTAGTTAATTACAATTAACTCTCCCACTCATGCAATGTGGAAAATCCAAATTAGGAAGGGTGATGATTTTGAGGATTGGGGACAAAAGTTAAAAGAGGAAATTTGTGCAAAGGCCAAGTCACCAAAGTACTCCAAGCTCTCCATCCACTTCATACCTACTATATATCCATCATTCATCCATCCCATTTCACAAGAAAAAATTAACATTTTTCAAGAACAAACCCTACACTCTGTCTCACCGTAAGCATATCTTGAAAAAAACACATAGAGCACATCCTCTCGATTTTCACATACATACACTACTCCCTCTGAACCCTAGAATCATCCTCCAAACCCTCTACATAATTTCTCATCACTCCCATATTGTTAGAAGACCCTAAAAGAGAAGGAATGACTACTACAGGAGGGAACAATGTTGCTACAAGAGGGAAGAAATGAACAAATTGTGCTAAAAACCAAAATGGAAGTGCCTAAGAAAGACCTAATCAAAATAGAGAAATCCAAAGCCCATTAGGTAATCATTTAGGCCACAAAAGAGAATAAGAAGACAACAAAAGGAAAGAAGGCATTCACCATCAAAATAGAACTCAACTCGTAGTGATGAAAAGAGGCTTTCCAAGGGGTCTCTAATCTCTTTCTAGATTTTGTCCAAGTTCTAAAAGATGTTATATAAAGGAGAGAAAGGCATGGAAAATCTGATCCAAAATGGAATTGAGGGGTATGGAAGTCAAGTTGAGGTTCTACTATTGGGACAAGGTTCCCTAAGGTCAATTTGGGGGAAAGAGCCCCAGTTTTGGGGGCAGAAAGCCCAAGTTTTTGTATGTAAAGTGTGAAGTCTTCGCACGTTGTGGTTGCAGAGCGTGTAGATGGTAAAGTGTCATAAAGGGTTTTACCCTTCATTTATGTAAATTGTGTCACTTTAGTAGATCTACCCATGGTCCGTGGACAATGGGATTGTATAACAAGGAGATTCTTAGAGAGTCTAAGGCAACTAAGTAGTTTTGGATGAAGATGAATGTAATGGGTCAGTAGAAGTAAAGAAAGAAGAGTCTTAGAGTAGAAGGGAGGCTCTGCAGCTTAGTGTGTAGAGGCCTAGAGTAGAGTCCGCAGATGAGTGTGTAGACGCCTGCAGCTGAGTGCGCGGGGTAGTATTTTGTCTATAAGAAGAACTAAAGCATCAATAAAGAGATTATTCTGGAAATATCTGTGTTTTATCTATTCTACTTCTGTTATTAATGAATGAAATTATGTTATGATGAATAATGGGTGTATGATTTAACACTGTATCGATGCACGATTTGGCATGATTTACATTGTTATATGAACACAAGTAATAATATCTGTTTACGTGAAGAATATCTTAATGCATGTTGAAGTTATCATAGACTTAAGCCAATCTGGGTAAATACTAAAGTAGGAACAATAACAGAGGCACATAAGGGGCTGATTCACCTGTTTAGGGTCTGCGAACGATAGTCATAGACCTTCGCGAAGGTCTAGAGGTTGATTAAGAGAAGTATATCGATAAGCCCTACATGGATTATCGATCAGCGCGAAGGTAGATTTAAAGCATAAAACAACATTACACTAATCTCTAGGTGCGGAAACTTGGTTCCAGCATCCCCCCATACTGCTTTTAGTGAGACATCAGTCTGCTCTTCATGGATTGATGCTGAAAGGGCCAATAGTGTATGGATTTGTTTGGCTAAACTTAACTCTGAACCTGGGTTAGGACCCACTAAGCCAACAAATGGTTCTATTGCTGGGACCGAGATCTACATAAAGAGATGTGTGATGTCGCATCACTTGAATCCAAATAAGAAGGAAATTGAAGATTGGTTGGATAGAAAGATCCACGAATTCATGACGCAAGAAAATAGAAATCTGCGATTGATGAAAGAATAGTGGTTGGACAAATATTTGTACACAGAGATACAAAAAATCTTCTTATGTTCCTTACCGATCGAATTATGTGAGTGGATCACTAAATTGGTAGATGACCAAGGAAGGTGGAGGCTTGATAGTCCAATAGTGTGGACCCCAGAGTTAGTGCAGATATTGGAAGCCTCTAAAGACAAGATCGCACGTGTTGTCAATAACTAGATTGATCGCATCATAGAAGGGTTTGTGATAGAATTCACGGTCGATAGCTTGGTCAACTACAACATAACAGAGTGATGCTTCTTCAAGGGACCGTGAGGTAAGTATTTAAGATCATTGAATACTTGGATTAAGATGCTCTTGTGTAAAAAGCAGGTTATACAATTACCTTGATGTTTGGAGCTGCGAAAAGTGGAAAGATCTTAAGGGATAGAGGGAGAACATGCCCTGAATATAGCCCGTTGATTGAACCAACTCTGAGTAACGATGAAGGAGAAGCATAGGCTTCACCGCAAAGCACTATCTAGTTAATAAGGCGAGGGTTCCTGTGAATACCCCATCCACCCACATCACCTCCATCTTCACATCCACAACATACACCTTCACCCACACTGCCACCACCTCCGCTCTTTTTCAAGGGCTTTGGAAATGAGGACCTAGACCAGTTCTGGTTCATTGCGAAGGCTATGTGGTAAGCCCAGAATATTATAGATGATTAGATGAAGAAAGAAACGTTGTTTACTGTGTTATAGGATCGCATGCTAACATGGTACATTAAGTACTATAACAATAACCCAAACGGCTATGTTGGCAGACATTCAGACAACGCTGAATAAGGAATTTAGTAGGCCCAAGTCTGAAGCACAATCGATGGTTGGATTCAAGGAAATCATGATGAGGCTAGGTGAAATGCCCTAGTTTCTAGATCAGAGATTGAAATGCCAGATCCGCGAAGCTAACATGAATCTTACAGATGGGAAACACTGCAAATGGTTTGTAGCTTCTCTCTTGCCTCACCTAAGGGTTGCATTATCACAACAAAAGATTGGGACCCTGGCGGAAGCCCTAGAGATTGCGATGAGATTGCATGAGATGACAATTCAAGATGCTGCTTTGGGAGTTCAGCAGATTCATGCGGAGTTACAGAAACTTTGCCTAGAGTTTCAAAGTTTGAATAAGGATAGAGCAGCTCGGCTAGAGGTGCGCGAAGAAGTTTGGTGCCTAAAATGTAAGAGTCAGGGGCATGAAAAAGATCACTGCCTAGTCTTCGTGAATTATGTTGCAGGAGGAGGACCAAGTACAGGGCCTATGCTGTGGTGCACTATTTGTCAGGTAGCTAGAAAACATGTGACAAACAATTGTCACATGCTGTAGAAATTTGTACAGACATTGCAACAGATCTTCTACAACTTCTGTAAGTCGATGGCTCATGAAGAGCACAGCTACTATAGCTATGAGATAATGATGGACAAAACACCCACATACTGAGTGCAGGCAGAAACTTGGCCTTTGGATCAAGGTGTTGGGGGAGCATGAGGAGGATATCAGGGACGCGGACAAGGCCAAGGTGGAGGAGGACCTGGTAGAGGTCGGGGACAAGTTATTTTTTACAATTGCGGAGTGCCAGGACACTACGTGTGAGAGTGTATGAACCCAATGTGACTATCGTGCAAATATTGTTCACATTTTGATCATGGGATTGAAGATTGTCTTGTATTAATAGATAAGATGCGGGAAAAGGGGACACAGCCTCAGAATCCGACTCAAAACCTGCATATGATGAGGGTTGAACCCTGTGAAGAAGATCCTAATGTGAATATTGTGCTGCAAAATGGAATGACAACTGTTGAAGATAAAGGAAAGTAGCTTAAATAAAGTGAGTGGGTCTGCAAAGCTCCGGAAAAAGAGGTGGGGTTTGATTTGGAGTGCATGAAGGAAATGTTCATGGAAGCGAAGAAAAGCTTCATTAAGGCTTCTACCTCAGGAAGTCAGGATAAGCTATTCGATGAAATGGACCCCTCTACGCTTACTACCTTCTTGGAGACCTATATGAAGCTGTTGCGTGATAGAAAGCTTATAAAAGGATTACAGGAGCTGATAAATAAGTGTGCCAGAAAATAAAATGCTCATGAGGGACCGTGTGTAGTCAGAAAAATTGGCAAGCCTAAGGCAAGAACATGGTGTGAGATGAGGCTCTCTGCGCAGATATGAAGTATGAGATGGATCAATTTATTCTGGATATGGGGTCAAATATGAATTTTTTTCCTAAACAGACGTGGGAGAGAGTGGGGAGACCTACGCTACAGTAGTCTCCAATTCAATTAAGGATGAAAAATTAACAAAAGATTATCCCCATGGGAAGACTATAGGGGAAACAGTGGATATTGAAGGTGCGAGCATGTTGGCTGATTTTGAAGTGATAATGATTGTGAATGATAGCAATCCCTACCGTATGCTCTTTGGGATTGATTAGGCCATTGACATGAATGGCCTAATCAATTTGAAGAAGCGGATGATGTCATTTGAAAGGAAATCACTCCATGTAGTAGTACCTTTGGATGCTACAGAAGGACCATGCTATACCGAACCAGTCCACGAGTATTAAAGTGACAATGATTTGGACCAGATTTATAAAATAATGGTGCAAGATCAAGATTGGGTGAATCCAACAGTTGATGGACATGTTTCATGTGACCACGAAAGTCCCTGCACATCAGATTCACATGAGGAGTCGGAACACTGGCAGAATCGGTTGCACGAAGTGTCTACACTACATTGTGTATCCTCGGAGGTACGAAGTTTGCCTTATTATGATGGTCTAACTGATGTTGATAAGTTTTTGGATGCATTTGAAAGGGAAGTTCCAGAAACACATCACTTCCAAGTCTTGGACTTGGCGCTGCACGCTACGCTCGCAAGATGGTGGGGTACAAACAAAGATAGTTTTGATGAATGGCACATGTATAAAAAAATAATGAGATTATGGTTTGGTCACACAAAAGTCCGGTTAACAGAGACATATGATGGGAGGAATGATCCACGTGATCATTTGGAAAAATGGACTGAAGTTTATGGAGTGAAGCCACAACTTGAGTGGGTGCATTTGTTCTGTCATACTCTAGATGTAATACTGATGAATTGGTACTTGAAAAAAGAGCTCTGACATGGCACTAAAGAGTGTGACATTTTGCGACAGGGATTCTTGATGACATTCAACTTTGAGGATGGATTTTAATGTATTGATGAGGACTTACAGGAAGTCAAGGCAACGATCTTTAGGATACTGCAGGATCCCTTGGATTTAATTCAACCAGATTGGACCACCCAGCTGCACCATGCATTGGAGTGCTACCACAGTTTCGGTGTACTCTTTCTGCTCCTGAACCTTTTTCCATGTTGTTATCTCCGTTGTTTCTTCCACGAACATCTGTTTGTTGTTGATTTTTTGCTTGCTGATCAAACTCAGTGTGCACTATTCTTGGGCCCTGATCTCTGCAATCACACCTGCTTGAAGTGTGTGAAGGAATTAACTAGGGAGTGTGGCCAAGTTCAGAGCAATGTTCTTCAAAGCGCTGACAGTTTGCTTATTCCCAAATCTAGATTTTTTGAAGTCCCTTGTGGCAAATAATAGTGAATTTCTACTATCTTTTAGAGCATGCTACTGAGATTCAATTGATTTGATTCCACTTGCATTAGATCACAAAAAAATTCTATTTAATAACAAAATTTACCCCATTGAATTTTCACTTTATTAGGTTAGGCATTTGATAGATTTAATAGTTCACTAGTTCTCGAATTTCTAGATTTTAGACTAGTAATTTTCTGCTATGTTCTACCATGGGTTAACAGAGGTCGTTTTGAGTGATTCCACTTGGAATGGAGACCTAAGACATCCTAGTCAATAAAAAAACAATTCCCATCCAATTTGGATTTTATTTTCTTGGTCATTCGGTGAATTATAACTTCCTGTAGCAAATCTGTAAAATCCTATAGTAGCTACAAGATCTCCTATAGCACCCTTCCAACATGTATATACTTGCTTAGATTCTCTCAAGAAGCTTGGTTTTGGTCCCTTAGTGGTGAATCATGACCCCTAGGCTCTAAATAAATGGTTGAGGGAGAATGAACACCACTTAAGGCATGCCTTTTTATCCATGCAAAACATCTCAGCGGTTTGGGTCAATGGACAAATTTATGAATTAGATAATACAATGATGATTTTCTTGATTGCAACATCCAATGAACTCTCTTAATGGATATAAAATCTTTGAAATGTAATGGTTGCAATTTATTTCATTATATTTACTTTATGTAATTAGAATAGGTCTATTTTCTTGCATTTTCTTTCTTACAATAGGTTAAGGTTTCCATTTCAAGCATTTCATTGTTATGAAACCAGCTCACAAAAAGATAGAAAAGAGAGATCAACACCTTAGAAATCAACCTCTTCGAGGGGGAAACCTCCTTTACATTACACAAATGAACAATTCTTGGATGATAAAAATTACCAAAACCTCCTTTCTATATTTTGGAGTGTAAGGGGTCACAATATAATCAAAGCCGACATAAAAATAATAATATAAGGGCACAACAATAACAATAGGGCTATAATGACAATAGTAATGGGGGAATCACTAGTATTATAGGGACTTAACATGCCCCTCCCCTTAAAAAGAGTGTTTTCCTCAACGCTTGAGTAGTTCGGGATGCTTCTGTATAAAATTCTCATCCTCCCATTTGGAATCTTCAGCAGGTAAGTTCTTCCACTTGACAAGATACTACGAAATTGATCGATTTCGCAACTGTCGAGTTCTTATTTCTGTGACTGCTTTAGGTTCCAATATGATTTTTCCTTCCTCGTCAAGTTATGGAAATATTGTTTGAACTGGGAGCTTGTCACCAATAACCTTCTTTAAGCATGAAACATTGAAAACTTAGTGCACTCGGGAAGCTGCAGGAAGCTCCAATTTGTATGCCATAGTACCAATATTTTGCAACACCTTGTACAGACCATAATACTTTGGTGATAATTTATTATCCTTCTTAGCTTGCTTGAGGGACAGTTTTTTATATGGTTGTAGCTGTAGAAATACCCAGTCACCTATATCAAAACTTCTTTCGCTACGACGTTGATCTACCTGTTGTTTCATTCTATTCTGTGCCAAAGTTAGGTTATCCTTTAAGACTTGGATAACTTGTTGTTTATGCTCGATGTGATCTTCCACTGCTTGAACCTTAGGTTTTTCTCTTAAATATGATGTGATGGATGGTGGGTGATTTCCATAAAGTGCCATAAATGGGGTCATTTTTTCTGCAGTATGGAAGGAAGTGTTATAGCACCATTCAGCCAAAGGCAACCATTTGACCCATTATGTCTGTTTCACAGATACAAAGCAACGAAGATATCCTTCCAAAAATTTGTTTACTATCTTAGTTTTCCCATTAGATTGAGGATGATAAGATGAGCTATGAGCTAACTGAGTACCAAGACAAGAAAATAATTATGTTCAAAAATTTCCAGTGAAAATGGGATCTTTCTCGCTTACAATAATCTTTGGGTTTCCATGTAGCTTTTGAATTGTTTCCATAAATTCAGTAGAAACTATACTGGATTTAAATGGATGAGATAATGCATAGAAGTGTGCATACTTGGTAATTCTATCAACTACCACCATGATGACACTCTTTCCTTCAGACTGTTGGAAATAATATGGAGAGGGGGGGTGAATCAGTATTATCACATTAATAAAACTTTTTCATTTCCATAATCAGATTCATATATGCTACTTCCACAACTTCTTATGATTAAGTTAATTGATCTTCAATGAGTGCATTAGAACATTATCAACCATATTATCAGATAACAGATGCAGTAATAGAGAATAGATCATCACACATAAGGCACACACATGAACACCATGATATAAGGTGGAAACCCAATGCGGGAGAAAAACCACTTGCTGCAAGTCATCTCAATCTTCTTCTTAATAAGAAAATCCTTTTACAATATTTGTACTGGTGCAGTCTTATACTAGTACGGGAACTACAACCCCCTTTGCTCTTGTACTAGCCGATCCATTTACTAGTACGCAGGCTGCTACCTGCTACAATGCTCCAAAGATCTCCCTTAGCTTTTGTACTAGCTTAGATACTAGTACATAGGCGCTGGCCTACAATATTCTCTCCTCCAGGTACCACGTTTCATCAATTTTCAGACTGGATACACTGAAGCACAACACATAATCTGAAAGGCCACTTTTCATCCAATTTTCATACTGGACCCAACAACAACATTGAAGCTCATAATCAAACAACCTTCTGAATCACCCAATCACCAGATCCATACATATACAATGATATTATGAGAGTTATCAACCAGATCTAGTACATAAAGATAAGTCATTAATCATGATGTTATCTGAACTCAATACCAGTAACCAAACATCAGTTATGCACCGAAAACCTTGCAGAATAGTCAAAGGCAGTTAAAACAAATTTTAAGCAGGGATTGCAACTTCACTGGTATAGATCTGCGAATATCTGTACTACCTCTGCACCTGCGCCTTCTGTGGCGCCGCGACGACCGCACCTGCGCCTTCGCACTGCGCCTTCTGTGGCGCCTCTGCACTGCACCTTCTGTGGCGCCTCCACACTGCGCCTTTTGTGGCACCTCCACACTGTGCCTTCTGTGGCGCCTCCGCACTGCGCCTTCTGTGGCGTCTCCGCATTGCGCCTTCTGTGGTGCCTCCGCATTGCGGCTTCTGTGGCACCTCCGCACTGCGTCTTCTGTGGCGTCTCCGCACTGCGCCTTTTGTGGCACCTCTTCACTGCGCCTTCTGTGGCGCCTCCGCACTGCGCCTTCTGTGGCACCTCTACACTGCGCCTTCTGTGGCGCCTCTGTGGCGTCTCCGCACTGCACCTTCTGTGGCGTCTCCGAACTGCGCCTTCTGTGGCGCCTCCGCACTGCGCCTTCTGTGGCGCCTCTGTGGCATCTCCACACTGCGCCTTCTGTGGTGCCTCTGTGGCGTCTCCGCACTGCGCCTTCTGTGGCACCTCCGCACTGTGCCTTCTGTGGCGCCTCCGCACGTTCGCAGCTGCAGCGCTCGAGAGATCACCCTTCACAGATTTGCTTTCAACTTCACTTTCATAGATCAAACTTTTAAAACAATAACCCAATATTTCAGATCTTAAGATATTCGATTTGCAAGGATGATTTAGCCAAGTGATCTCCTTTGCTTTATATAGGCAAGCTTCTTCCTAAAATCATGGATCAATACCATAGATAACCAATACAAGGGGCCCAAAAACATGGGGCTCAATAATACCAAGGACTAACCACCATGGACCAAAGGTAAGTTCTCCAACATATACACACTTTTGATGAGGTACCATGGTCCAAAACCATAGGTTCAAATACCAAGGACTAACTACCATGGACCAAAGGTAAGTTCTCCAACATGAAAGTGCGTGAACTTTTTCTCTACATGAAATAAACTTTTCTCTGCATAAAAGTGCGTGAACTTTTATCTACATGAAATAAACTTTTCTCTGCATATAAGTCCGTGAACTTTTCTCTACATGAAATAAACTTTTCTCTGCATATAAGTGCATGAACTTTTCTCTACATAGAATAAGCTTTTCTCTGCATATAAGTGCGTGAACTTTTCTGCACTATAATTTATCATCTGAGATGAGTGGGTTGCCATCAAGTACAACATATGTATCATAAAGCCATACCAGAATCATAATTCCAACAATCTCCCCCTTTGGACTTGATGGCAACCTCAAAATCTTCATCTCATTCTCCCCCTTTGACATCAAGGGCAAGGGGTTATGCTCCCCCTAAGAACATGCTCCCCCTGAATATGAACCAGATCTACAAAGAAGAACCATAATCCACTAAACACCATAAATGACCATGAAAGAGATAAATTGCAGCAATAATCAGACCAGCATCCAAGATCTCCTTCTGTACGTCCTCCATAATGCCAACAATGCATTATAAGCTCCCCCTGAGTACCTGTTGAAATCTCTGAATGAGCTCCCCCTTTGTATATGTCATGGTGCACCAATCTGATCATGCTCTTTCTGAGAACAAGCTGAAATGTCTGCTCTGCTATATAGTGTTGTTCATGCGCTGGCTCCCCCTGACTGTAAGCAAGGTCTGCAAAAGGATGTTCTACATCAAAAATGACCTTCCTAAAAGATTCAATACATACATCCATCACCCAACCAAGTGGGGATATATCAGAAAAATGAAAACCAAATACATTACATCTTCATCCCAGGCATAGTGGGGAAACCAACAAAGGTCGTTACATGACCTGAAGAGATGACACTATTACATCATGAGTCTTGATATGACATCACCTAAATAAGATGAACATCAGCAACAACACTTTATGATCTGCTCCATAGTATGAATCATCAAGGTATGTCCGCATCAACAGAATTTCACATTCTATGTGAGAAACATCATAGCCATCTAGATCTACATGAATCAAGTATCATCAATTGGGAATATCTACATTAATCAACATATGTATGAAACAATCCTATCATCATATAGATAAGAGCTCATTATCATCATGTCTCCAACAATGCAACTTTGAATAATCATCCCTGTATCCAGCCAACAATCCTCATCCATTTGTGCCAAGAATGAAAGGAATCATAACTGTAATATATGATCTTTATGCATATGACGACAGCAGCGTATGAGTGACTCAACATCAAGAAGATGTGAATTCAAGCTAAGTGCTTCCCATGCAAGCATCATTAGAGAATCAACCATAAATCTGATCCAAGAACCATGTGAATAACTCATAACCATAGCAAGATGAATCATTTATCCATATAAGTATCATCACCAAGGACTATTAACCATAATGCCAATAATGCATTAAGTCCATATGCTCGCTCTAAACCTGTGCCATCTGTCTGATCATGCATATCAATAAGAAGTATCAAGACATCATCAATATCAAGTTAGAACCAAAACACTTCTAACCATCATATCCACACATCATTATTATTAACTAGAGCAAAACTGATCCTTCTCTTGAATCTGTCTCTACTGCCTTTCTTCAAACAATCATATATGCGACTGTGCAATAACTAACTCGCATATATATGCAACTTTCCTTTATGGAGTTTGCATATGAGATTCAAGACACTGAAGTTTTATACTTTCAGCTCCCTCTAATTCTGGTATGTTTGTACGTTGTGCAGTGCCGCCTTTTTCTGACTGTACTTCCTTTTTCCTCCATATCTTCAAGCGTGATGATGACATTTTCTCCTTTTGATATGGTGCCCACACTTTGTTCCTGCATTCCTTAGCTATATGTCCAAGCTTGTTACATGCATAACATCTTACATGTTTCATATTCCTCCTGTAACAATCAACAGCTTTGTGACCAAACATATTGCAAGCAAAGGAATATCCATAAAAGTACCTTGAATGTGATGATCTTTCTGCATAATGGTCTTGAACCCTTCTTCTTCTACATCTAGCTGCAACATGTCCAAGATTATGACATACATAACATTCAACATTATTCATAGGAGGAGTAAAGGATTTTCTTTGAGGAATCTCTTTTCTTGGTTGATGATGAGATTGATCTTTCATTTCTTCGTTGATCACTTTAGATTTCTCTTTAGAGTTCCTTGCCTCACCTTGTGAACTAGATTCACCTACAACGGATTCAAGGAAACCAAGACCAGTCTTTATAGCAGGAGACCTTTGACTACTAAGAATATCATCCAAGACTTTAGAACTATCTTGAAATCGTAAAAGCTTATCCTTTTCTTCTAGTTTACCTTTCAAGATATTTACCTCAACCTGAAGCTGTTCTTCCTTTTCAAGAGATTTCTTTTTCAAATCTTCTTCAGCTTTCCTTCCTTCTTCCATTTGTTCCCTTAGTTTGAGAATCTCCTTTTCTTGTTCTTCATTCAGATCCTGCTACATTTGACGAACTCGGAAGGCACATTCTAGTTGAGATTTTAAGCTGGTGACTTCGTTTTCTTGTTTTGCAATAGCTTGGAGTAGATCTGTATTCTGCTTCTTTGATTCTTCAAGATCTCCTTTTAGTGAGAGGATTGTAGCTTCAAGATTTTCATAGTAGCTAGATCTATCTTTGAGTTTCTTGATGGTTGTGCTTCTTTCGTTGACTTCTTTTCTTAATGATGTCACTTCATGCTGCAATTTTTGACATTGGTCTTCCTTGTCCTTGAGTAGCTTTCTTACCTTGTTTCCTTCTTCTAGTTGGGCCTTTAGTTTGGTAGCTTCTTCTTTGAAATCACATTCCCTTTTGTTCAATAGATCTTGTTGATCTCTAATTTTGTCTGTCAGCCTTTTAAATTCTGCCTCTATTTGATATCTTTCTTGTTCACCCATAAGAGCAAATTCAGTAGTTTCGCTATCACTTTCATCTCTTACAAAAGGAAAGATAGCTGGAACATCAGAGGATAATATATTCATACCTGATAATGATTCTGAATCTGAAGAGCTTCTTATACCTAATCCCCAATCGATTCTCCCACTGTCATAGTTCTTCTGAGATGACTTCTTTTTCTTAGGTGCTTTCTTCTTAAGCTTCTTTCCCATTGTTCAACGGATCTCCTTCAAGCGATCAAGCTTCTATCAAAGGACCTTCTCTGATACCAATTGTTGGAAATAATACTGAGAGGGGGGGTGAATCAGTATTATCACATTAATAAAACTTTTTCATTTCCATAATCAGATTCATATATGCTACTTCCACAACTTCTTATGATTAAGTTAATTGATCTTCAATGAGTGCATTAGAACATTATCAACCATATTATCAGATAACAGATGCAGTAATAGAGAATAGATCATCACACATAAGGCACACACATGAACACCATGATATAAGGTGGAAACCGAATGTGGGAGAAAAACCACCTGCTGCAAGTCATCTCAATCTTCTTCTTAATAAGAAAATCCTTTTACAATATTTGTACTGGTGCAGTCTTATATTAGTACGGGAGCTACAACCCCCTTTGCTCTTGTACTAGCCGATCCATTTACTAGTACGCAGGCTGCTACCTGCTACAATGCTCCAAAGATCTCCCTTAGCTTTTGTACTAGCTTAGATACTAGTACATAGGCACTGGCCTACAATCTTCTCTCCTCCAGGTACCACGTTTCATCAATTTTCAGACTGGATACACTGAAGCACAACACATAATCTGAAAGGCCACTTTTCATCCAATTTTCATACTGGACCCAACAACAACATTGAAGCTCATAATCAAACAACCTTCTGAATCACCCAATCACCAGATCCATACATATACAATGATATTATGAGAGTTATCAACCAGATCTAGTACATAAAGATAAGTCATTAATCATGCTGTTATCTGAACTCAATACCAGTAACCAAACATCAGTTATGCACCCAAAACCCTGCAGAATAGTCAAAGGCAGTTAAAGCAAATTTTAAGCAGGGATCACAACTTCACTGATATAGATCTGCGAATATCTGTACTACCTCCGCACCTGCGCCTTCTGTGGCGCCGCGACCACCGCACCTATGCCTTCTGTGGCGCCTTCGCACTGCGCCTTCTGTGGCGCCTCTGCACTGAGCCTTCTATGGCACCTCCACACTGCGCCTTCTGTGGCGCCTCCACACTGCACCTTCTATGGTGCCTCTGTGGCGTCTCCGCACTGCACCTTCTGTGGTGCCTCCGCACAGCGCCTTCTGTGGCGCCTCCGCACTGCGTCTTCTGTGGCACCTCCGCACTGCGCCTTCTGTGGCGCCTCTGAACTGCACCTTCTGTGGCGCCTCCGCACTGCGCCTTCTGTGGCGCCTCCGCACTGCGCCTTCTGTGGCGTCTCCGCATTGCGCCTTCTGTGGCGCCTCTATGGCGTCTCCGCACTGCGCCTTCTGTGGCGCCTCCGCACTGCACCTTCTGTGGCGCCTCTGTGGCGTCTCCGCACTACGCCTTCTGTGGCGCCTCTGTGGCGTCTCCGCACTGCGCCTTCTATGGCGCCTCTATGGCGTCTCTGCACTGTGCCTTCTGTGGCGCCTCCGTACTGTGCCTTTTGTGGCGCCTCCACAGTTTCGCAGCTGCAGCGCTCGAGAGATCACCCTTCACAGATTCTCTTTCAAATTCACTTTCATAGATCAAACTTTTAAAACAATAACCCAATATTTCAGATCTTAAGATATTCGATTTGCAAGGATGATTTAGCCAAGTGATCTCCTTTGCTTTATATAGGCAAGCTTCTTCCTAAAATCATGGATCAATACCATAGATAACCAATACAAGGGGCCCAAAAACATGGGGCTCAATAATACCAAGGACTAACCACCATGGACCAAAGGTAAGTTCTCCAACATATACACACTTTTGATGAGGTACCATGGTCCAAAACCATAGGTTCAAATACCAAGGACTAACTACCATGGACCAAAGGTAAGTTCTCCAACATGAAAGTGCGTGAACTTTTTCTCTACATGAAATAAACTTTTCTCTGCATAAAAGTGCGTGAACTTTTCTCTACATGAAATAAAATTTTCTCTGCATATAAGTGCGTGAACTTTTCTCTACATGAAATAAACGTTTCTATGCATATAAGTGCGTGAACTTTTCTCTACATAGAATAAGCTTTTCTCTGCATATAAGTGCGTGAACTTTTCTGCACTATAATTTATCATCTGAGATGAGTGGGTTGCCATCAAGTACAACATATGTATCATAAAGCCATACCAGAATCATAATGCCAACACAGACTTGGGTAAACCTATGATAAAATCTATTGAAACCTCCTCCCAACGTTGACTTGGAATGGATAAAGGTTGTAATAGACTCGAGGTCTTAATTGTTTCAACTTTATTTTGTTGGAAAACCAAACATTGCACCAAAAAATTTTGAATATGAGATTTAAGGCCATCCTAAAAAATTTCCTTCTTAAACCTGTGGTAAGTTTTTAAAAATCCCGAGTTTCCTCCTACAGGAGAGGCATGCAATTCCATAAGAATATTTTGTTTGAATTGGGAATCATGACATAGGTATAAGAAATCTTTGTACCATAATGAATCATTTTTCTAGTAAATGTATCAGATGTATTGGGATCTTGTTGTAACTTTTGAATGAGTGCCCACACTTCTTCATCATTTTTCCATTCATCCCTTGCTTAGTTTATCCAATATGCTTGGATAATAGAAATGGCACAAAGAAATGCATCCACATCCTCATCCTTTCTTGAGAGTGCATCTGCCACAACATTTTTCTTCCCATTTTTTTATATGATTTGAAAGTCATAACCCAACATCTTTGTGACGCATTTTTGTTGCTCTTCTGAAGATAATCTTTGTTCTAAAAAGTATTTATGACTCTCATGATCCATTTTTACCTTGTAGTGTCTTCCCATTAGGTAGGGTCGCCATTTCTTAAGTGCATGTAGTATTGCCAACATTTCCTTCTCATAAATAGCTTTGTGTAAATACTTTCCTTTGATTGGACAACTTTCGAAAGCAATGGGTCTTTCTTCTTGCATTAAAACAACATCAATTCCATTTCTTGCAGCATCACATTCCACAATGAAGGTTTTTGTGAAGTCTGACGTAGCTAAGATCGATGCTTGGCACATTTCCTCTTTAAGATGTTCAAAGGCCTTCGTTGCTTCTGGAGTCCATAAAAATGCATCTTTCTTCAATAATGTTGTTAGAGGTGCTACTATTCTCCCATAATTCTTTAAAAACTTGCGATAATACCATGTCAACCCTAGAAATCCTCGTAGATGCTTTATGGATGTGGGGATTTTCCATTCCTCAATGGATTTAATTTTTCTAGGGTCTACCTTAACACCTTCATGAGATACAATATGCCCCAAATATTTCACCTCTTGTACTCCAAAGAAACATTTGGAGATTTTTGCATATAATTGTTTCTCCTCCAATAGTTTGAGCATCCTGCCAATAGGTTGAACATGATCCTTCCAAGACTTGCTATAGATTAGTATATCATCAAAAAATACTAACACAAATTTTCTAAGGAAGGGTTTGAAAATGGAATTCATCAAACCTTGAAATGTAGAAGGTGCATTAGTAAGGCCAAAAGGCATGACCAAAAATTCATAATGACCCGCATGAGTTCTAAATGCTGTTTTTGGAATGTCTTAAGTCTTCATTCTGACTTCATGATATCCTGAACAAAGATCCAACTTGGTGAAGTAAATTGATCCATGCAATTCATCCAATAGTTCATCAATGACAAGAATGGGAAATTGATCTTTAATAGTGAGCTTGTTGAGCTCCCTATAATCCAGACACATATGCCATGATCCATCCTTCTTGTGCACCAATACTACTGGAGCAGAGAAAGAACTTTGACTAGGTTGAATTATACTAGCCTGTAGCATTTCTACAACCATATGTTCAATTTCACTCTTTTGGGCATGGGATATCTATAAGGCTTGATGTTTGGAGGAATACTTCCTGGAACCAAATGAATAGAATGGTCATGATCAAAAATAGGTGGGAGACCTTTGGGAGTATCAAAAACCTTGGAATGATTGTCCAATACTTTTTGGAGATCGAGAGAAATAGATGATTTCGATGTAGGAACCTCTAGCGAACATAATTGTGTAATTACGCCTCATTGTTCTTTATTTAGAAGCTTTGTCATTCCATTAGAGCTGATTACCTTTCGTGGTTTCCCTGCGATACCTCTTAATTCAACTTCCTTTCCTTCCAAAGTAAATTTCATGAAAAATTCTTGAAAATTAAAAGCTATTGTACCCAAGGATTGTAGCCATTGGACTTCTAGAACAACATCAGCACCACCCATTGGAATGGAAAGCATTGGGCTATTCAATACATATTCTCCCATCGATAGCTTGATATTATGACACTTTCCAGAGCAATTTATGGTTCCTCCACATGCAACCATCACTTAACACTCTGGTGCTGGATATAGGAAGCAATTCAATTCCTTGGCTATATTACAATGAATAAAATTATGGATACTCCCCGAATCAATCAACACTATTACCTTTTTCTTCTTGATATGTCCTTCTATCTTGATAGTTTGAGGAGCGGTAATTCCTACCAATGCATTACAAGATATGGTCAGATTCATTTCTTATTTCTATAGGGTTTGTTAATGGTGTATATCCTCTTCTTTTAACGTTTCTTGTTCCTTTTCTTCATCCTATTCACAATCTATGTAAAATAATTTCTTCTCAACACACTTATGGCCTTTAGTGTATTTGCTATCACAATTGTAACAAAGCCCTTTTGCTCTTTTTCCTTCCAATTCTTGGGGTGTCAACCTTGTAGGTTGTGGAAGTCTAGGGGAAACAACACTTCCATCCTTATAGTTATAAGTGGTAGGCTTCCTTGTTGCCATAATTTTTCTTTCCATTTTTCTTGCCAAACTGAATGCCTTCTCCAATGATTCAGGTTCCCAAAGGCGAACCTCGTGTTGGATGTTATCCTTTAAAGTCCCTATGAACACATCAATGCTATGCTCCTCTAGAATGTATTTTACCCTTATATTCAATTTTTGGAAGTCCTCAATGTGCTCCATCATTGAACCCTTTTGTTTGAGGTTTATCAATTGGCTAAAAAAAGTGTTGCTTTTTGTATCCTCATAATGTGCTATCATTTATTCTGTAAAAATTGCCCAAGTGACAATTTGTTTGCAAGAGAAAATCCGTTGATACCATACAAACTGATTTGGTTCCAAATATAAAGTTGCAATGCATACCTTTTGTGTGTTTTTCACATTATGGAGATCGAAAAATTGCGCCATCTGTAGTATCCATGTTGTGGGATCCTTGCCATTAAACTTCCTCATATCGATCTTTGGAACTTGGTCAGTCTTCAATCCAATGTTAGAGTCTATGAAATCATGATTAGCATTTCTTTTGTTCTCATCATGAGTTTCCTTTACTACTCTTTCACCATTAGTAAGAATTTCTTGTAGCAACTTAGTCAAATCTATCCTCAAATCTTCCATGTTGCCTTTCATTTTTGCTTTTATACCATCCATCTTAGTGTCCATGCCATTCATCTTAGCTTTCATGTCATCCATCTTAGCTTCTACGCGATCCATCTTAACTTGCATGCCATTCATATTAGCTTCCATGCCATTCATCTTAGCTTCCACGCCTTTCTTTAAACCATCAATCTTAACTTCTGTTACCTTTTGTGAGAGTGAAATTTGTTGCACTTGGTCTCGTAATTTTGATATATCATGTTGCATTTCTTCCTCTTCTTCAAGATTCATGCTAGAGCTTTCAGGTTGCTTACTAGGTGTTTCCATTTTCTTTCTTCGAGGCATCAATTAATTATAATTATGCTTCACTATGACCTTTGAACTTCAAACTAATTTTTCAACCCAAACTTATGCAAAATTTTTAAAAGACTACACACCTTTTTTCACTTTGTAGAAGCTTGATATTCAATATTTTGTATCTTTGTAATTGTGGATCTCCAAGGTCTGAAATTTCTTCCTACGGTAGCCCTCTGAATCCTCTTTCCAATGCCACCAGTCTGATCAAAATCAGATTTTCCAAGAAAGATTTATGCCCAATATCCTAAGATGACCTAATTATATAATATATTAGTAGATATAACATGTACGACATGCCACATGTCACTGTTTCGACCATTGGAACTAAAAAATATACACAAAAGACTACAGTCCATCCTATTTCTATAAATTCTTATGAAATTTCAATCTGATATTCAGAGAGAAAGTTATGACGATTTTCCCAAGGCCACCTATTTTGAATGTAATTCGGGAGTCTACAAAAAACCTAATTTCCTTAGATCATATCTATGAAAATATAGTGAGACAATATTTGAAATTTGGATCTAAGGTTCAGAACAATTTCAGTTCAAATGGGTTTTTTGTTTCAGTTTCTGAAACATCGTAGGAAAAATTTATAGCGAAAATTCCACAATGACCTATTTCGAGCAGTGAAACCTTGGAATCCAAAGCTCTGATACCAAATGTTATGAAACCAACTCACAAGAGGATAGAAAAGAAAGATCATTGCCTTAGAAATCAACCTCTTTGAGGGGGAAACCTCCTTTACATTACACAAATGAACAATTCTTGGATGATACAAATGACCAAAACCTCCTTTCTATATATAGGAGTCTAAGGGGTCACAATATAATCAAAGCAAACATAACAATAATAATATAAGGGAACAATAATAACAATAGGGCTATAATGACAATAGTAATGGGGGAATCACTAGTATTATAGGGACCTAACATTCATTTTCTGCAATTAGTTTATGATTTGATTTCATTACATGCACTCCATTACATCATGACAACAAAGGAAGGACACAATGTATGCTGCATAGATAGTGCCTGAACCTCATAGAAATCTCACCGTAGTCATCCAACCCATCAAGGGTAGATTTTTTAATAATATTAATAATGCCTATACCTCTTAAGTTTGTACAAACCTCGGGTTGATAATTAAAGTTGGTAGCCTTGGGAGTTGCAACATCCTTGTAGCAATACTGAGGCTCATCAGCAGAGACCAAGTCAGACGCAAAAATAGAATGGAAAATCCATGTCGAGGTACACTCGACCAGTGTGAATACAGGACAAGAGTGGCAACATTGATCAACATGTAGCAGAGGAATAACAAAGAGAAGCCCAATGTTGGAAATAATACTGAGAGGGGGGGTGAATCAGTATTATCAGAAAAACTTTTTCATTTTATGCTCAGAAACATATACGCAACTTTAGTTAAGTGAAATAGCATGTACACACTACTGTGTCTAACGTAACCAGCGTATAACAAGAAAACTTATGATTCAGTAGCTTATCTTCAGTAAATGCATCAGGACATGATAGTAAAACAGGTGCAGTATAACAGAACAGATCATCACACAAAAACCACACACATGAACACCATGATATAAGGTGGAAACCCAATGTGGGTGAAAACCACCTGCTGCAAGTCGTCTCTATCTTTCTTTAATAAGAAACTTCAGTTTACAATCTTTTGTACTGGTGCAGCCTTATACCAGTACGCAGGCTACAACCTGCAGAAGGCTTCAACCTTCTCTCATTCTCCAGCTTCTCCTGGAAGGGAGCTACAACCCCCTTAGCTCTTGTACTAGCTAAGATACTAGTACGTAGGTGCTGGCCTACAATCTTCTTTCCTTCAGGTACCACCTTTCATACATTTTCAGACTGGATATTCCTAAAGCACAACATTACAATCTGAAGACCACAATTCATTCAACTTTCACAATAGATCATTGAAGCACAAAACAACCAATACTAGCATCATCAATCTTGAATCATTGAACCACTGAAACCCTGTAAACACCCAGTCATCAGAACACAGAGCAGACTATAGAACTCTGCAATAACAGTCAGACACATCTGCAAACCCAAAATTCAAGCTTCAAAAGATATACGCAACTTCAATGAGAGCAACCCACATATACACGCGCTTTTACCGAAGACAACCTGCGTACAGATCCAAAAATAAATTCTCTGAACTTGCAGCTGTACCAGACATCAGTTAGACCCAGAACATAACATTGCGTCAGTATGCAGATCTAGAAATACGCATAACCAACCATATCATAATAGTGCATTTCAAATCATTAGATCCCGATCTATCCTTAGATCTATTCTTCCATCAACCAGTGTGATCTCTCCTTAGCTTAGATCAAGCAACCCAGAACCTGCATACCAGATCTCTTTCTTCTTCAGATATTCAAGACTTTTCAAAATTGTTCCTTGCCTAATGATCTTCTTCTCCTTATATAGCCTTAGGCCTTGCTCAATACCAAGGGCCAAAACCATAGAAATCCAATACCATCAACTTCAAAACTAGGGATCAACACGTCCGTCGATACACCATGGTCCAAAACCATAGGCACAACTTCCAAGGAATAACCGCCATGGACCAAAGATAAGTTTTCCACATACACGCTCTTTTACTGAAGCCAACCTGCGTGTACACGCGCCTTGGTATATAGCGAACCTGCGTATATGCGACTTGGTATATAGTGAACCTGCTTGTATACGCGACTTGGTATATAGTGAACCAGCGTGTATTTTTCTCTTCATACTTGTAGTCTGGACTGAGATCTGTCATCAAAGAGAGTTGCCATCAAGGACAACACCTGTGTCGTAGCGCCACACCTGTGCCAAAATGCCAACAATATCCCCCTTTGGACTTGATGGCAACCCCAAGATCCTTAGAATCATTCTCCCCCTTTGTCATCAAGGGCAAAGGGCGGTGCTCCCCCTGAGTACATGCTGATATCTCTGCTTGGCTGTGCTGAAACATGCTCCCCCTGACTGTAGGCAATATCTGCAAAAGATGTTCTTTAAAAGAACCAAGACTTATACATCATAAGGGACCTTCCTATCACCAAAGGACTCAATACATACATCCATACTCCCAACCAAGAAGGGACACATCAGAAACAATCAATTATATTACATCATTCATCCCAAGCATAGTGGGGAAACCAACATAGGCCATTACATGACCTTGACGCCATAAAAGAGATATCAAAAAGAGATACATGACATAGAGACAACAAATCTAGACCAAGACTTATGAAAGACATCAGCAGCATCTGATAAACATTTTTTTTTTTTTTTGGATCAGCAACCAAGATTTCCTTTTGTGCTCCTTCTCCTGAAACCAACAACAGTTGTGGACTAGAACCAAAAGTGTCTAAATGCCAACAATGCTTTATTAGGCTTTAAGCTGCTCCCCCTGAAACTGTGCCTGCTGCACCCCCTGAAACTGTGCCTGAAGGGCTCTGACATACCCATCTTAGACCTTCTTCAACCAGAATCTGCCCTTGCTGTTTAGAACTCCATATACGCGACTTTACCTGCATAAATCAGCGTATATACGCGGATATCCCTGACGCAACATGCGTGCACCATATACGCCACTTTCCCCGCATAAAACTACGTATGTACGCGGATACCCTTTATACGACACGCGTACACCAACTTTTCTTTAGAACAGACAAGCTTCAACAGCAGGATGAAGCTTCAACTACTCCCAGCTTTTGTCTGAGATATTCAAAAGTTTCTCTGGGTAGTGGTTTTGTGAGAATATCAGCAACTTGTTCCTTAGAAGGAACATACTCCAACTTGACCTTCTGCTCAAGCACTTGTTCCCGGAGGAAGTGATACTTGATTGGTATGTGCTTGGTCTTTGAGTGCATGACTGGATTCTTTGAAATGCTGATTGCACTTGTATTATCACATAAGATAGAGACTGGTGGAGTGCAAGTGATTTGAAAATCTTTTAAGGTCTGCATCATCCAAAGAAGTTGTGTGCAACAAGATGCCGCAGCCACATATTCTGCTTCAGCTGTAGATAAGGCAATCGAACTCTGTTTCTTGCTGAACCAAGATACTAATCTGGAGCCCATAAAGAATGCACCACCACTTGTGCTTTTCCTGTCATCCACGCTTCCGGCCCAATCTGCATCTGTATAAGCATGAAGTGTGAGATCTGTATCTCTAGGATACCATAAGCCATAATTTTGTGTCCCTTGAAGATACTTGAAGATTCTTTTGACTGCCTGAAGATGAGTTTCCTTTGGGTTGGCTTGAAATCTTCCAACAATTCCTACTGCATGCATAATATCTGGTCGTGTACCTGTTAAATAAAGCAAACTCCCAATCATGGATCTATAAGTTGGTTGGTGAACTGCTGCTGATTCGTCATTTGCACTGAGGCTGCATCCTGTAACCATGGGGGTACAAACTGGCTTTGAATCTTCCATGCCATACTTCTTCAAGATCTTCTTGAGGTACTTGATTTGAGACAAGAAAATGCCTCCTTCACTTTGTTGGATTTTCAATCCAAGAAAGTATGTCAATTCTCCAAGTAATGACATTTCAAATTCTTTCTGCATAACCAAGGCAAAGTTCTGACTCATAGCCTCTTCATTGCTGCCAAAGATAATATCATCTACATACACAACAAGTATTAGCAATTTGTTATTTTCAACTTTCATATAGAGATTGCTATCTGCTGATCCTTTTGAAAAACCTTGTTGGTGAAGATATTTGTCCAACCGATAATACCAAGCCCTTGGAGCTTGTTTGAGACCATAGAGAGCCTTTTTCAATCTGCATACAAGATTTGGATCATTCCCAAGAATGAAACCATCTGGCTGCTCAATATATACTTCTGCTTCTAAGTCTCCATTCAGAAAGGTTGATTTCACGTCCATTTGAAATACTTTGAAGTTTTGAAAGCTAGAGAGAGCAAGGAACATTCGGATGGCCTCAAGTCTTGCAAAAGGAGCAAAGGTTTCTTCAAAATATATTCCTTCTTGCTGCGCATACCCTTTACAAACAAGTCTGGCCTTGTTTCTAATTACTTCTCCATTTTCATTCAATTTATTTTTGAAGACCCATTTTGTCCCTATGACATTTTTATCCTTTGGTCTAGGAACCAATTCCCAAGTGTTGTTCTTTTCGATCTGCTCAAGTTCTTCATCCATTGCTTTGACCCAACATTCATCTTTACATGCCTCTTTTACATTTTGTGGTTCAGTGGAAGAGAGTAATGCCAAATAGCTTGAAGCTTCTGCAATTGTTCTTCTTGTTTGTACTCCTGCTTCTTTCTGCCCCACTATCTGAGATTCTGGATGATTCTTCTGAACATATCTGGATGGAGTCTTCTCTTCTATTCTTGTCTGCTCCTCTGGTTCTTCTTGATGTTCATCTTCCTCTTGAGGTTCTTCTTCATCATTCTGTCTTTGAGGGTAGCCTTCATCTTCTTCGATGTCTTCATGATGAACTTGCCTAGGAATGTATCCCTTCTCATCAACCACAACATCAATGCTGTCAACGATTCTGCCAAGTATTTTATTGTAGCACTTGTATGCTTTGCTATGTGGAGAATAACCAAGAAGAATGCCTTCATCTGCTCTTGGTTCAAGTTTGCCTAGTTGCTCATCAGTATTCTTAATATAACATTTGCTCCCAAAGATTTTGAAGTGCTTCACCGAAGGAGTCTTACCACACCAGAGCTCATGAGGAGTTTGAGTGCTATTTACTCGGACATTTGTTTTGTTGAGAATAATAACCGCAGCATGTGCAACTTCACCCCAGAAAGTTGCGGGAGTACCTGACTCATCAAGCATAGCACGAGCCATTTGTTGGATTGTTCTGTTCATTCTTTCCACAACTCCATTTTGCTGAGGAGTTCTAGCTGTAGAGAATTCTCTCCTTATCCCATGTTCTTCACAGAAATCGAAAAATTCATTTGAGGTAAACTCCCCACCTCTGTCGGATCTGAGGCACTTAATTTTGTGTCCTGATTCATTTTCAGCCAAGGCTTTGAAGGATTTGAATTTTTCGAATGCTTCATCTTTGTGCTTCATAAGTCCTAACCAGACAAACCTGGAGAAATCGTCAATGAATAATATCAAATATTCTTCTCCTCAAGGTGTTCTTTTTCTGAATGGACCACATGTATCTGTATGTACTATCTCAAGAGGCATGCTAGCTGATCCTTCCTTCTTAGGAAAATTAGTTCTAGTTTGCTTTCCAAACTAACATGATTTGCATATGGTGTTGTCTGGAATTTTGATATCTAGAAGGTCACGAACTGCCTGATATTTGCATGCTTTCCTTATTTGTGGGAAGCTTAGATGCCCCAACCTTCGATGCCATAGCCAGTGTTCATCATTCTTGCTCAAATAGCGTTGTTGTTGTCTTTCTTCAAATATGTAGAGATTATTTGGAGTCCTTTTTCATTTGATCACTGTTTCACCTGTATCAAGATCACGAACACAACATCCATTTGATCTGAATATTACCTCTGTTCCTTGATCGCACATCTGACTGACACTCAGAAGATTATGCTTCAATCCATCAACATACAGAACATTTCCAGCTTTGACCTTCTCTTTCAATGGAGCAACGCCTTTTCCTTTTATGGCTACAGAGATATCGTTTCCAAAGGAAACTTTCTTTCCCTTTTCTAATGCGGTATATGATTCAAGTTTTTCTTTGTCCCCTGTCATATGTTTCGAACATCCGCTGTCAATGTACCATAGACTTTCTTGACCTTCTGCATAAAAGGCTATCCCACATCTTTCTGGTTGCGGTTCCTTTATTCTCCATGTTCTGACATTTGAGGTTTGTTCCTTCTGAGTTGTCTTCCAGAACCTGCTCCTGCATTCAGAGTCTTCATGACCAAAGTTACTACAAATAGAGCATTCAACTTCATTTTCAAGAACCGAAAAGTTGTTATAAGTCCTTTTCATGGTTCCAGTCATACTTCTTTGCTTTTGAGCTTCTCTAGTCATGATTGTCTTGTAGGCAACACATTGAGCTGCTTTGTGACCGAAGTTATGGCAAGAAAAACATTGGCCATTAAAGAAATTTCTGCGATAATCAGATCTATCATCCAACCGATTGTAGCTTCTATCCATCCTTGGGGCAAATTGGGAAGATTTTACCTGTGGCTGTTTGTAGCTTCTGTTTGTCCTTAAGGCACCTTGTCCCCGAGTTTCTTGATTTGTTCTTGAGGTAAATTGTCCCTGATTCACTTGATGACTTTTATTTGGCCTTTGCTCACTTCTTCTTGCTGCATCAAGATAACTTTTAGAAGTAGAAGCTTGAGATGTTTCTCCATTATATCCCAGACCTATCTTGATCAGAGGAGAACACTGCACATTGATAATCTCATCCAAGGTTTCAGATCCTTTAACAAATTTAAGATTAATCGCTTTTGTTTTCTCAATCTCCTTTCTAAGACAAACAATCTCACATTCCAATTTTTCAAGATGTTTTTCCTTTTCAGCCAGTTGACATTGTAGAGAGTCAATAATAGCACTTTTCTCTTCTAAGCAAACTTTGAGATTATTCATTTCTTCATAAAAGCCTTCTACATCTATAGCATCCATGTAGTCATCATCTTCAAAAGCCATTAAAAGTTTATATCTATTAACCTGTTCATCTTCGTCACTATTTGAAAGACCATCACTATCTTCATGAGTGTAATAGCTTTTCTTCTTTTCATTCTGTTTCTTGTTCCATTTAACAGGTTCCTTTCCCTTGTCATTCTTATCTTTGTGAGGACATTTGGCAGCATAATGACCTACTCTTCCACAAGCAAAGCATTTAAAAGGTAACTTACCTCTGAACCTTCCAGAACCCCTTTGAAGATTTCTGACAAAATTTGATTCTTCTTCTTCATCTTCTGGCACATGACTTGCTTCATAATAATCTTCTTTGCCTGAAGCCTTGAAAGCAGCTTCTCTTCTTTCTGATGGACCTCCTTTTCTCATTTCATAAGAAGTTAGAATTCCGTGAAGCTGAGACATAGTAAGAATTCGTAGATTTTCCTTTTCTTCTATTGCAGACACTTTAGATTCAAATTTGGGGGACAATGATCTTAGAACCTTTTCAACCACAATAGCCTCTTTTATTTCTTCACCCAGGTTTTTCATGCAATTAACAATCTCATCTACCCTAAGGAAATAGTTAGCCACACTTTCATCATTATACATTCTGAGAGTCTCATTCTTAATCCTGAGAGTTTGAAGTTTAGCACGCTTTACCTGTTCGTCTCCTTCATAGCTTGTGACAATTTTGTCCCATATTTCTTTTGCGGATTTATAGTGCATTACCTTCATGAATTCCGATTGGGATATACATCCTAATAGAGTACTGACTGCTTTCACATTTGTTTCATATTTATTTTTCTCGGCTGCATCTGTAGGAGTAGCTGAAGGAAAAGCATAGCCTGTCTCTACGATGTCCCAAACTTCTGTACCAAGAGACTAAAGATAGGCAGTAACTCTTACCTTCCAATAATTGAAGTTTGTCCCATCAAAAACCGGTGCCCTGATTGATGCTTCTCTCTCGTAGTTTCTCATGATGAACGATCTACCTTCAAGCGATCAAGCTTCTCTGAAGGACCTGCTCTGATTCCAATTGTTGGAAATAATACTGAGAGGGGGGGTGAATCAGTATTATCAGAAAAACTTTTTCATTTTATGCTCAGAAACATATACCCAACTTTAGTTAAGTGAAACAGCGTGTACACGTTACTGTGTCTAAAGTAACCAGCGTATAACAAGAAAACTTATGATTCAGTAGCTTATCTTTAGTAAATGCATCAGGACATGATAGTAAAACAGGTGCAGTATAACAGAACAGATCATCACACAAAAACCACACACATGAACACCATGATATAAGGTGGAAACCCAATGTGGGTGAAAACCACCTGCTGCAAGTCGTCTCTATCTCTCTTTAGTAAGAAACTTCAGTTTACAATATTTTGTACTGGTGTAGCCTTATACCAGTATGCAGGCTACAACCTGCAGAAGGCTTCAACCTTCTCTCGTTCTCGAGCTTCTCCTGGAAGGGAGCTACAACCCCCTTAGCTCTTGTACTAGCTAAGATACTAGTACGTAGGTGCTGGCCTACAATCTTCTTTCCTTCAGGTACCACCTTTCATACATTTTCAGACTGGATATTCTTGAAGCACAACATTACAATCTGAAGACCACAATTCATTCAACTTTCGCAATAGATCATTGAAGCACAAAACAACCAATACTAGCATCATCAATCTTGAATCACTGAACCACTGAAACCCTGTCAACACCCAGTCATCAGAACACAGAGCAGACTACAGAACTCTGCAATAACAGTCAGACCCATCTGCAAACCCAAAATTCAAGCTTCAAAAGATATACGCAACTTCAATGAGAGCAACCCGCGTATACACGCGCTTTTACCGAAGACAACCTGCGTACAGATCTAAAAATAAATTCTCTGAACTTGCAGCTGTACCAGACATCAGTTAGACCCAGAACATAACATTGCATCAGTATGCAGATCTAGAAATACGCATAACCAACCATATCATAATAGTGCATTTCAAATCATTAGATCCCGATCTGTCCTTAGATCTATTCTTCCATCAACCGGTGTGATCTCTCCTTAGCTTAGATCAAGCAACCCAGAACCTGCATACCAGATCTCTTTCTTCTTCAGATATTCAAGACTTTTCAAAATTGTTCCTTGCCTAATGATCTTCTTCTCCTTATATAGCCTTAGGCCTTGCTCAATACCAAGGGCCAAAACCATAGAAATCCAATACCATCAACTTCAAAACTAGGGATTAACACGTCCGTCGAGACACCATGGTCCAAAACCATAGGCACAACTTCCAAGGAATAACCACCACGGACCAAAGATAAGTTTTCCACATACACGCTCTTTTACTGAAGCCAACCTGCGTGTACACGCGCCTTTGTATATAGCGAACCTGCGTATACGCGACTTGGTATATAGTGAACCTGCTTGTATACGCGACTTGGTATATAGTGAACCAGCGTGTATTTTTCTCTTCATACTTGTAGTCTGGACTGAGATCTGTCATCAAAGAGAGTTGCCATCAAGGACAACACCTGTATCGTAGCGCCACACCTGTGCCAAAATGCCAACACCCAATTGAGCAAAAAGGGGGAATACAACATTGTAGAGGGAGTAATGTTGAGAGATCGTTGTTATGAGTGCACTACTGTGCATGAGGCGAAGTGAGCCTTTTCTTCTATGGTTCTACTGTGAAAGGCTAAGAGTGTCGAAGCAAAAGTAAGAGACCCTGAAAGAATCATTGTTGCAGTGAGAAAAGCCGAAAGTGCTTGTGTTGTGTGAAGAAGTCCGAGAAAGTTAGTGCTATGGTGTGTAAGGCTGAGAGGGCTTGATGAATAAAAGAGGTTAAGAGATAATTGTATACAGTAGAAGAGTAGAGTGTAAAGAGGACTACATGGTCTGTGTGTGTAGGTGAATGTTGTCAGTGGAATAATGAGTTGTTGCAAATCGTGTAGAGGGATGGGAACAATAGAGTGTTGTGAGGAGTTATGGTGAATGGTTGTTGTTGTGAAGATCAGTGGGTTGTTGTAGAATGAGCTGAGTGAGCAGCGTTGTGAAGAGAACATAGCTAATATCAAGCAGAGTGGCAACCAATTACACAGAACATTTAGTTCCCCATTTAGTGTGGGTTGGAGCCTACATACAGGAATTTGGTTCTTCCATCTCTAATGGGTGTTTGGGAAGTCTTGGGGGTTTGTGCCTCCTACAAGTTGGTGCTTGCAACAAATCTGTGAAGTTGATTCTTCACATGGTTCTTCTGGTAAGCTAGATAGGTGTCTACAAAAGGAGGGAGTTAGTGCTTCCTGCTAGTGGGTGCTAGAAAACACTCAAAGGGAGTTGGTGCTTCCTCTGAGTAGTAGCTCAGAAAATAGGTTGATGTAATAGAGTAGGTGCTCTTATTTTACATCAATAACAACAACAAGATTTGGTGGTTTTTTCCCAAAAGGATTTCCACGTAAAACCTTGTGTCTCATATATATGATTCTCATGGTGTGTACTTGTATGTTGTTTTCATATTACTGCCATGTGATATGTTGTTGTTGATTATATGGATGGTTACCAAGTTTGAATAAGAAAATAAATTGGCATAAAGAGTTAAAAATTAGCCTTAATACTAATTCACCCCCCTCTTAGTATTAACATTGTTTCCAACAATTGGTATCAGAATGAGGTTCCTTCAGGAATAACTTAACCGCTAGAAGGTAGATCAAAGGGAAACAATGGCTAATCAATCTCAGCTTACATATGAAGGAGTACCATTCTTAAGTGAATCAAAGTATGTATTCTGGAAAGTCATAATGGAAGCCTATTTAATGGCCTTGGATGTCGACATATGGAACTCTTACTTGAATGAACAAAAGAGTGAGTAGAATGAAGAAGCCGAGGAGGTTATCATGAAAGGGTTGTCTAAGCCAAGATGTTGATAAAGTAAGGAATTGTTAGACAAAAAAGGAAATGATGGATAGAATGCAATTTTTGTATGGAAGAGTTATCCATGTGGCTCAAGAAGAGGTAGAGGAGCCCTGCTACTCTAGCAATGAATCAAAACATGTAGAAGTCTCTTCTCATCACACTCAAGTTGAGGACCAAGAAGACTCATAAGGGATATCATGCTACTCAGAAGGTAAGGTATTTCTTTGTGAGGAGTGTAAAGATATAATTCATTCATTATCTATATTTTCATTTGAATCACTTGAATATAGAGGTAGCCATGCATCTAGTAGTTTTAATGAAGGCAAACCTATTTTAGTAGCAATAGAAAATGAGGAATCCTTTAAAGGAGAAGAGAGTATATCCCGTGAAGAGAATAGGGACATCACTGAAAGTGATGAAGGTGGAACATCCCTTAGGCCTTTGGAAGACTCCGTTGCCACATAGATGATTCTAGATCTCTGTGGTGACTCATCTAAGCTCTAATAGTGAAGAAAAGGATCTATATGAAATGATGTTTTTTAGAAAGAGGTTGATCTCTGCTCTAAAGGAGAGAAAGGACCTATCAGAGGAAAATCTCAAGCAAGAGGAGAAAGTAAAAATTTATGAGCTTGAGAATGAAAGGTTGAGAAAAACATTAGTTGATCTAAATTCTCAACAAGAAGAGGCTAGCAGACTAAATGGAAAGTTAACCAATCAACTGAGTGAGAAAGAAGCTTATTGTGTGAGACTACAAAATGAAGTAGTCTCATTGAGACATGGCTTAAAAAAATAAAATAAAGGGTTGTTCAGTATAATAAGCTTGAGGAGAGAAAGCAAGTATTTGATGAGATTATTTGAAAGAAAATATCCCCTCTCATCAAGGTTTGTTTGGGTTTCAAGGAAAAATCTAGCTCCAATAAGGAAAACGTTGAAGGGTCAACTTCCCAAGGAAAGGGAGTTTGAGGTTCCAACAACAACAAAGCTAAAGAGGTTGTTGAGCAATAGAATCGACAAGGAAGGCATAACAAACAAGAGAATAAAAGAGCAACAATAAAAGAATAAGGAGAAACAACAAGTAGTGCAGTAGAATAAATCTAGGAAACTGCAAGAGAGAGTGCAAGGTAGTAATGTAAGCTATTCTGGAAGGCACATGAAGAAATAACAGAGGTCCCTTCTGTTAGCGCTTGAGATTTCACCCTAGGCTGAGGAAGGTAAACCTTCAAGGCAACATCAAACCATTTCACCTCATAGCTAGCCCTATGGGGTATGAGAAGGCTCTCTTCGGTCTATCTCAGTAAAATATTCAATGGACAGAGATGACCAATACAGTGACACTGATATTAGGCTAGTAAACTGATTAGAATGATTGATTTGGGGTTTTTAATTAAATAACGGGGTTTTTCTGGGCTGCATGGGCAAAATCACAGCTTCAAACAGAGAAATATAATGAACAACACAGGTTGACAACTGAGGCAAGGTAGGCAAGGAATTTAGCATCAAATCTAGATTTTTAAATGGGATGGCAAGACTGGTGAGGAGCTAAGGAGGGAAAATAATACTTTGAATCCTCCTTAAACAGAAGAAAACATTGAATTGAACAAACTTAAAAGTGGAGCATGGCAGGCATGAATTCTCACTTTAACACTTCATTTTTTCAGCTAGAAATGATCGTGAAATGAAATGAAACATAACAGTTTACATGTGAGACAAAGGGAAAACTTATGCTAAATTAACATACCACATGAATCTCAGAAGTAGAGCTGTGAAATTTCATTAAAAATCCCTGCAAAAAACTGTACATTGAAAGCTTTGTTCCAGCACTCAGCACTCAGAAAATCTCCCCTCTCTCCTCTAAAAAAAAAATCCAAAGTATTGCTTCAATACCAATTACATGCTCAAGCTGTTACTAGCTTCTAGGAACCGAAAACTAACCTCTAGGAATTAAAACTAATTAATATTCAAAAAAATAGACCAAATCGGGATCAGATTGCACAAGGTGTCGAGTTGTGAAGGTTGCTGGTCAAACTGTTTTGAAATAGGAATCTTCAAAGCTGCCATTTGTCATAGACTGCCACCTGCTTTCGGAATTCTCTCCTCTATGGACGCACTTGGTCGATGGATCAAAAGGGTATTTACAGATTTGTTACACGTCTGATGAACAACCATATCCAGAATTAGAAATCGACACCAAAGATGACCAAGCCAGAGTTATAATATGCCACCATCGAATTCCAACACACCCAATCACATGCAATATGGTGGCATCAACAAAAGCTCATAATCCGCCTTCTAAGAGCCACATCGCCCACAAAATCTCCAAAGGATAAATCGTTGGCGGAAATTAGGGAACAGAGTCCTGTACAGAGTATCGGAGCCTTTCAACGGACTGCACAGTAATTTTCTTTCCAGAATACATGACCATTATGCTTTTGGTAGAGTAATACCAGCTGTCTGAAACACAACTGGTCATTTATTTTTAACGCTTAAAATGTCCACGTCGGAAAGCCGCTGTATATCAAGATTCTGTCGACCTGGTCCACTGACCCCACCAATCACATAAAGTTCATTTCCCAATCCTATCACCGCAAATCCTATTTTATACAAGCAAGCAGGTGCAGTGCCGATGACTTTGCTCAAATTTGGTGGTTTATGTTGCCGAATAATGAAGTCATTATTGACTACAAAGAATTCTTCTTTCACCATCGCCATTGGCCCTGGTGGCCAACCATAATCTTCTACTCTCCACCTCTGCTCGGATGACTCAAATATCTGAACTGTCGAAAGGCCCTTATGCAATACATGCAATTTCCCTTCAAAACAGCAAGCAGAATTATGAGAATGTTGAAGTTCGGCTATAGGTTCCCATATATCTCGCTCTGGATCATATATTTCTGCATTGGAAATAGACTTCCTAGAATTGGTGAACCCACCTGCAACAATAATACTCTTATCCAGTACACAACAAGCAAACATTGTACGAGCAACCAACATTGATGCTCGTCTAGCCCACTTTCTGCATACAGGATCATATGCCCACACCTCATCAGTTGCGAAAATCCCTCCATGATCACCTGTTCCTGGATCAACATCATCACTACCTCCACCAAGAACATAGAGCTTCCCAGCTACAGACACAGCCCCAAAGTTCGTCAAGTGCTTGATTTCAGATGGCAATGGAGGGAGAGTAGTCCAAATATCATTGAGTGGATCATACACTTGCCAAATATTTTCTGGATCAAATGCACTCACACAAAGCAATTCTTCTGTGACTCCTACCTCATCACGTGCTCTGAAACGCTCAGCGCTACGTAATGCAGAACGCCAAGCACGGCAAACCAACTGGAGTTGAGGATGAAATGTGAATGTCACACGCGCTAGGCACTGAAGTGAAACTGCATCTGGCAGCCCCTCAATCAAAGCAGACATCCTACAATTCCTAAAAAATCAAAAATCATATGATTTTTGCAACAGCTTGAATCTAGATATCAATTATTAGCTTCTTCCAATGACCACAAAGCCTTTAGAAACATGACTATATATAACTGCTTATTAGATTTGGAGGCAAATACAGCAAATCATAAATGCGTCATCAACAAATCACGAAGACCATCAGCAACTGTGAACAAGTTCTATGATCGGTGTGGAAGGACAGTAACCAATGTGCCCATTCAGTAAATCGCTCAGCCCAACACATGGAGGAGGTCCCCAACAGTTCTTTTGCTCCACGTACAGTGACATGAATAACATCTGAAAACAACCTTGGACCTTTTCCCAAATCTTATTTCAGTGCAGAATGAGATACTACTGTAATGCCTCTGATGGCAAGGATTCCAGCCTGGAAAGAAAACCAATATTCATTCACTTGAATCTCTTCTTTTTGAGTGCTGGACAATTATACTCCGTGGCCTTTTCCCAATTAAAAAAAATTAAGAACCCGAACAGGGGAATAAAGAAAACTCGTCTTTCTTGTCCTGAGACAATTAAACCTCAAATCCTACCCACCATTCCTCCAAGTTCGAAGAATTTTGCTATGGATGGAGAGGACCCGAAGGGCGGGGCATACAGCAGAAGGCTGGTCGATGGGCACTCAAGAAAACGCCTTGGAGAAATGCGGCAGACGCCATTGATATTCTTGTAGCGTTCGCTGCAGTGAGAATAATGCACGACCGCACCAACAAACTCGAAATAAATTAAGAAATTGACCCTATGTCTGTTTGCTGGATATGTTGACAAAGAAAACAAACAAATTTACCTTCTAATCCACTCTTCAATTCTTTGTTGAATAAAGAACTTATCGGCATAGAAGCAAAATTGTCATCTACTCCCTGCATTAGAAGATCTTTGACGGCAGATATATCATTGTTCCTGATGGCTTCCCTTAACCCCTCTCCACTAGTCTCATAACTACTAGAACTTTTGTCCGTGGATACATTATTTGTTTGCCCACTTGTAAAGAATAAACTTTGCCTAATACTTCCAGATGAGCCTGCAGTTGACTTCGAGATCGTATCAGATGGAGTATGTTGGGCAGGGACAACCTTTTTTGATCGCTGATAATACTGAGATGTTGACATTTCAGGCTGGACCTGAGGAGGAGCCGGAGCTTCACATATGCATAATGGCATTCCACATTTGCATTCAACTGTCTGAGAAATACTCAAGTTTCCTCCCACATAAGAGCTTTTTTTCTGATTTTGATAGTGAAATGACTTCATTCAAATCAACTCTGGATAATTTATCAGTGGATGCATCAATGCCATCAGAAACTGTTGCATCATCGTCATCTGAGGCCATTTTATCAATGCCATAGGAGTTGGTTTGTGTATTTGCTGAAGATGACTGTGTAAAATTGTTGAAGCAGTCATGGCATACTCTAACAGCAGAATGTATTCCAAACTGTGGCAACGGAATTTGCTTTGATGAACAATGGTGTTTCAGCTGATTCATTGCAAGCTGATCTTGTAGAACACATCTGTCAACTGTTATCTTAGCATCAAAAGCTTGTATGAAAGCGGCATTAGATAATGTGTTTCCAGTGAGACTTCTCCAAAAGCTTTTTGCCTCTGATTGCTGATGATGCTTTGAATTGTGCTTGTGCAGGGATAAGAGCTTGAAGTTGCTGCCATCTTTTGAAGAGCTAGAGAATAAATTATATAATCTAAAAAAGCAACATTTAAATGATTTCTTCTTCAAAACCCTGTTTTGAAGAAGAATCAATCTCTGACATGAGACGGAGTCTAACATCGGCTCCATTTGGGATGGCAGCTGCAGCTTCCTGGAGGTGCCAAGAACCGCAGAACTTTGGGAGAGCAGACAGTGCCTCCACCCATTGGGCAATGGAGTCATCATCGACACAACTGAAACTGAACTCAAACTGAAAATAACTTAACAATCTTGAAGCAAACTAAAACAAGATGCTGCCTTTATGGCTGCTTATTTATTTACAACATCTACTCTAATCTGCTGTATAAACAAGAGATCAGGTAATGCTAAAATGCCATATTAACCATTCGAGTAAACCTGACAATGAAGCCGCTTGAGAATGCTGCCACGAAGTCACAGACGCAATTGCTGGCAGCCCTTCATGCACGTACTGAGCCTGGTCATGGAAAAGACAGCCTGATCTGTCAATCAAACTGAAAAATGTGTCCATGTATGCCGCAATAGGATCACGGACGCCAGACTCTGTTGGCTACCCCAACTCTGCAATGCATACTTCCAGCTGCACATTGTCAATGTATACCTCTATAGGCAAGTCTGTTATTTCTTGTTGTGAAGGAAGAAGGATTTCCAAGAACTTTTTAGGGTCTTGGAAATCATATGACTGAATCTGCTCATCTAACCATTGAATCTCATCTTCAATTCTTTCAACAATTAACTCACACAATTCAATTTTGAAAGACTTTAAAGATTTCAACAAATGAAGCCAGGTACTGTAAACATCTTCATCCAATTTAGTAGCTGCTAATAAATTTCTTATTTCTTCTACAGCTTCACACAGGGCAGGGTCTGCCACATACCCTTCCATTTCATGAATGGATCAGCAAGCACTGGAATGTCTGGATCGAGTTGGAGTCGCCAGGTGAATGGTTCAGCCTGCATAAGTGTCTGACTGCTGTCCACCATCAGCATCAGATCTGCACCTTGATCGCATGTACTGGGGTAAAATGCAACCGAAGTGTTGTTTTCACAAGCTCACGGAGATTGACTGAAGCAGCGTTTATCTACTAACGCTGATGTAAAACAAGAGCGTTTTCGAAGGCTCCTGGCGTAACTTCAGGCTCCGTCTAAGACTTATGAAATAACACGTCAATGAGCAAACGATCAGTTGTTCTCCCCAGTATGGTCGCCACTATGTTAGCGCTTGAGATTTCACCCTAGGCTGAGGAAGGTAAACCTTCAAGGCAACATCAAACCATTTCACCTCGTAGCTAGCCCTACGGGGTATGAGAAGGCTCTCTCCGGTCTATCTCAGTAAAATATTCAATGGACAGAGATGACCAATACAGTGACACTGATATTAGGCTAGTAAACTGATTAGAATGATTGATTTGGGGTTTTTAATTAAATAACGGGGTTTTTCTGGGCTGCATGGGCAAAATCACAGCTTCAAACAGAGAAATATAATGAACAACACAGGTTGACAACTGAGGCAAGGTAGGCAAGGAATTTAGCATCAAATCTAGATTTTTAAATGGGATGGCAAGACTGGTGAGGAGCTAAGGAGGGCAAATAATACTTTGAATCCTCCTTAAACAGAAGAAAACATTGAATTGAACAAACTTAAAAGTGGAGCATGGCAGGCATGAATTCTCACTTTAACACTTCATTTGTTCAGCTAGAAATGATCGTGAAATGAAATGAAACATAACAGTTTACATGTGAGACAAAGGGAAAAGTTATGCTAAATTAACATACCACATGAATCTCAGAAGTTAGAGCTGTGAAATTTCATTAAAAATCCCTGCAAAAAACTGTACATTGAAAGCTTTGTTCCAGCACTCGGCACTCAGAAAATCTCCCCTCTCTCCTCGCTATTCTTTAAAAAAAAAAAAATCCAACGTATTGCTTCAATACCAATTACATGCTCAAGTTGTTACTAGCTTCTAGGAACAGAAAACTAACCTCTAGGAATTAAAACTAATTAATATTCAAAAAAATAAACCAAATCGGGATCAGATTGCACAAGGTGTCGAGTTGTGAAGGTTGCTGGTCAAAACTGTTTTGAAATAGGAATCTTCAAAGCGGCCATTTGTCATAGACTGCCACCTGCTTTCGGAATTCTCTCCTCTATGGACGCACTTGGTCGATGGATCAAAAGGGTATTTACAGATTTGTTACACGTCTGATGAACAACCATATCCAGAATTAGAAATCGACACCAAAGATGACCAAGCCAGAGTTATAATATGCCACCATCGAATTCCAACACACCCAATCACATGCAATATGGTGGCATCAACAAAAGCTCATAATCCGCCTTCTAAGAGCCACATCGCCCACAAAATCTCCAAAGGATCAATCGTTGGCGGAAATCATGGAACAGAGTCCTGTACAGAGTATCGGAGCCTTTCAACGGACTGCACAGTAATTTTCTTTCCAGAATACATGACCATGACACTTTTGGTAGAGTAATACCAGCTGTCTGAAACACAACTGGTCGTTTATTTTTAACGCTTAAAATGTCCACGTCGGAAAGCCGCTGTATATCAAGATTCTGTCGACCTGGTCCACTGACCCCACCAATCACATAAAGTTCATTTCCCAATCCTATCACCGCAAATCCTATTTTATACAAGCAAGCAGGTGCAGTGCCGATGACTTTGCTCAAATTTGGTGGTTTATGTTGCCGAATAATGAAGTCATTATTGACTACAAAGAATTCTTCTTTCACCATCGCCATTGGCCCTGGTGGCCAACCATAATCTTCCACTCTCCACCTCTGCTCGGATGACTCAAATATCTGAACTGTCAAAAGGCCCTTATGCAATACATGCAATTTCCCTTCAAAACAGCAAGCAGAATTATGAGAATGTTGAAGTTCGGCTATAGGTTCCCATATATCTCGCTCTCGATCATATATTTCTGCATTGGAAATAGACTTCCTAGAATTGGTGAACCCACCTGCAACAATAATACTCTTATCCAGTACACAACAAGCAAACATTGTACGAGCAACCAACATTGATGCTCGTCTAGCCCACTTTCTGCATACAGGATCATATGCCCACACCTCATCAGTTGCGAAAATCCCTCCATGATCACCTGTTCCTGGATCAACATCATCACTACCTCCACCAAGAACATAGAGCTTCCCAGCTACAGACACAGCCCCAAAGTTCGTCAAGTGCTTGATTTCAGATGGCAATGGAGGGAGAGTAGTCCAAATATCATTGAGTGGATCATACACTTGCCAAATATTTTCTGGATCAAATGCACTCACACAAAGCAATTCTTCTGTGACTCCTACCTCATCACGTGCTCTGAAAAGCTCAGCGCTACGTAATGCAGAACGCCAAGCACGACAAACCAACTGGAGTTGAGGATGAAATGTGAATGTCACACGCACTAGGCACTGAAGTGAAACTGCATCTGGCAGCCCCTCAATCAAAGCAGACATCCTACAATTCCTAAAAAATAAAAAATCATATGATTTTTGCAACAGCTTGAATCTAGATATCAATTATTAGCTTCTTCCAATGACCACAAAGCCTTTAGAAACATGACTATATATAACCGCTTATTAGATTTGGAGGCAAATACAGCAAATCATAAATGCGTCATCAACAAATCACGAAGACCATCAGCAACTGTGAACAAGTTCTATGATCGGTGTGGAAGGACAGTAACAATGTGCCCATTCAGTAAATCGCTCAGCCCAACACATGGAGGAGGTCCCCAACAGTTCTTTTGCTCCACGTACAGTGACATGAATAACATCTGAAAACAACCTTGGACCTTTTCCCAAATCTTATTTCAGTGCAGAATGAGATACTACTGTAATGCCTCTGATGGCAAGGATTCCAGCCTGGAAAGAAAACCAATATTCATTCACTTGAATCTCTTCTTTTTGAGTGCTGGACAATTATACTCCGTGGCCTTTTCCCAATTAAAAAAAATTAAGAACCCGAACAGGGGAATAAAGAAAACTCGTCTTTCTTGTCCTGAGACAATTAAACCTCAAATCCTGCCCGCCATTCCTCCAAGTTCGAAGAATTTTTCTATGGATGGAGAGGACCCGAAGGGTGGGGCATACAGCAGAAGGCTGGTCGATGGGCACTCAAGAAAACGCCTTGGAGAAATGCGGCAGACGCCATTGATATTCTTGTAGCGTCCGCTGCAGTGAGAATAATGCACGACCGCACCAACAAACTCGAAATAAATTAAGAAATTGACCCTATGTTTGTTTGCTGGATATGTTGACAAAGAAAACAAACAAATTTACCTTCTAATCCACTCTTCAATTCTTTGTTGAATAAAGAACTTATCGGCATAGAAGCAAAATTGTCATCTACTCCCTGCATTAGAAGATCTTTGACGACAGATATATCATTGTTCCTGATGGCTTCCCTTAACCCCTCTCCACTAGTCTCATAACTACTAGAACTTTTGTCCGTGGATACATTATTTGTTTGCCCACTTGTAAAGAATAAACTGTGCCTAATACTTCCAGATGAGCCTGCAGTTGACTTCGAGATCGTATCAGATGGAGTATGTTGGGCAGGGACAACCTTTTTTGATCGCTGATAATACTGAGATGTTGACATTTCAGGCTGGACCTGAGGAGGAGCCGGAGCTTCACATATGCATAACGGCATTCCACATTTGCATTCAACTGTCTGAGAAATACTCAAGTTTCCTCCCACATAAGAGCTTTTTTCTGATTTTGATAGTGAAATGACTTCATTCAAATCAACTCTGGATAATTTATCAGTGGATGCATCAATGCCATCAGAAACTGTTGCATCATCGTCATCTGAGGCCATTTTATCAATGCCATAGGAGTTGGTTTGTGTATTTGCTGAAGATGACTGTGTAAAATTGTTGAAGCAGTCATGGCATACTCTAACAGCAGAATGTATTCCAAACTGTGGCAACGGAATTTGCTTTGATGAACAATGGTGTTTCAGCTGATTCATTGCAATCTCATCTTGTATAACACATCTGTCAACTGTTATCTTAGCATCAAAAGCTTGTATGAAAGCGGCATTAGATAATGTGTTTCCAGTGAGACTTCTCCAAAAGCTTTTTGCCTCTGATAGCTGATGATGCTTTGAATTGTGCTTGTGCAGGGATAAGAGCTTGAAGTTGCTGCCATCTTTTGAAGAGCTAGAGAATAAATTATATAATCTAAAAAAGCAACATTTAAATGATTTCTTCTTCAAAACCCTGTTTTGAAGAAGAATCAATCGCTGACATGAGACGGAGTCTAACACCTTCCTCCTCAACTATAGAGCCTTCAAATAAAAGGTAATCTATGTCATCACGAGCCTTTTTATGGTATTGTTTTTCTTGTAATAACTTTGGACATAAAATTGTGGACTGTAGAGGCATGCAAGAAAACAAGATGTGTTGGGTAGTAGCAACCCAAGGATGAATAAAAAGGCTAGAAGACATGTTAGCCACAATAGGAGTTTTGAAAAAAGAATTGTCAAGAAAATTAACTCCTTTGCCCCATTCTTAAACCATGTTGAATGCTACAACTACAAAAATTTGGGGCATAAGAGAGCTAGCTGCATAAATGAGAAGAAATGGCATGCTCCTCAACATATGCATGCAAATGTAGCAGCTCAGGATTTGAAGACAAAAAGTAAGAAAAGAGTAAATGAATACAAGTTTGTATTCAGTGATCAATTTCAAAAGAGAAAGTTGGAAAGAGGAGGAAGAAATCAAAATAATGATCCTCCTACTCTTGTAATAGATCCCTTTGTAAGGCAGAAAATCTACAAGAGAATTTGGGTGGAGAAAGAGGAGTTAAAAGAGAAGATACCTTTAGCCTTGCACAGTCAAGAGAAGGCCCAAACATGAGTAAAGGAGAAGCAATATGGTAATGCTTCTGTCAGGATTCAGCCATTAAATATCTGGAAGAAGAAGCAAGATGATTTTCATAGGGGGAGTAGATCCTCTGTTTCTCTTCAGTGAAGCAAGAGAATGACCTCAAGGGAGGTTGAATAAGTCAGATGCAGGAAGCTAAAAGGAATGAACATAAAGGTGCATTTGATTGATGATGGTATGGTCATGCTTTCTTGTTGATTATGATAATAAATTGGTTTATTTTGAATTTATCAACGCTGAAAAGTAAAAGAGTGCAACCAACATGAGTTCAGAGAGAGTTCAAAACAACATGTTATGTTGTGAGACGAAGATGTGATGCATCGGAAGTGTGGAATGATAGCAAGGCAACAGTTATGTGAGGTCCACAACATTAGTCCCCATGCAGATCCAAAAAAGTAGTTGTAGGATATCAGAGATAATTGGCTTAGGGGGGATGATTTGATAAGTAGTAGCAGGAAACAATTGTCAGCCTTAGAAAGGAAGATTGCTGAGAAAATGAAAGGTTTGCATCTTGGGTGAAATACCTTTATTTCATTTAAGTTGTGAGTTTGATTATGCCTAGCAGTGTTATGTTTATGAAACACAATTGCTGTAATCTTTCAATGTCCTTTAATATTTCAATTGGTATCACTATGGGAATTGATAGTTTGGGCTCATGTGGAGTAACCTTGTGTGCAAAAGGACATTTATTTGTGAGAGGAAGAATTAGAGTTTTCCTGGTACATTATTCCATTTCTATCCTTTTTTTTTACAATTGGTATTTTTTAAGCAGTAGTCCATATTTTTGAGGCTTGAACTCAGGGGGAGCAGTGTTGACTGTAAAGATGCTCAGGAGAAGTGAGCATAGAATATGAAGTAGTAGCATCAAAGAAGAGCAAGACAAAATGCATCATCATTGATTGGTATTTGCAACAATAGAAATATCATGAGCAGTTTAATTGGTATCATTTTTTGTTTTTAACCGATACAAGAGGTGCATTAGTATGAGACATATTCAACAAGCAGCCATAAGGTTTTCGAGACTAGAAGCACAAAGAAGAGTTAGTATATGTTCAAGGGAATCATATCACATATGACTAGTGTATGGAGTAGAAATAGCAGTAGTCCTTGAAGAGATGTTTGGAAAGCAGAATGGACATCTCAACAACTAGACCTTCATCTTCATGGCTAGTGGTTGCAAGGGGAGATAAATTATGGAGAAGCTATGATGGCCTGTGCAGAAGAAAGAAGGTCATTGGTGCCTCATGCTAGGAGAAGTTTGGAAGCAGCATGTGGAGTGGCCATCCAAGTGAAGATAAGGATGAGGTGTTTCCATTAATGCCAAAGGGGGAAATTGTTTGACAATTGACATTGTCAGGATGGCTAGTTGCTTAGTAAAGATGTGTTGAAAGTATTGGAATTGATGTCAACAGTCACGCTAGGAGATGTGCTGGAAATTTGGCATTGTCTAACTATTGGCAAGAGTGTTGGAATTAATGTCAACCAGACTAGCATGGATGCTTGTTGCAGCATATGTTGGTAGTGATGACCCAGGAGGAATCCCATGGTTTTTGTAGTGAGCTGTAGAAAATCATCATAGTAGAAATCTTATTGGAAAATCCATAATATGATGACGATAGTGATCACCCAGCAGGAATCCCTAGTTGATGCAGTGCTCTATAGAAAATCATCATAGTAGAAGGCTTATTAGAGAATCCATAAAATGATGAACATGGTGGTTGGGAGTTGAGGATTCCAGGCACAAGAAGAAGAGTCAAGGAAAAAGGAGTGACAGAGAGTTTGCAACCATTTTAGAGTTAGAATTATGGATCAAAGTCTACATTGGACCCTCTTTGTTGGAAATTTCTCTGAAAGGACTTTCCAACGATGTGTGGAAGTCTAAAAGTGGCCTCTCAGATATAAAGTTATGGTTTGTCGAAGTTTAGGGACTTGAAGTCCTAAGAATATTGAAGTGTCGGAGGTCATCACATAAGTGAAGGTTATATCGGAGGTTAGCACATCAGAACAGGCTATATTAAATGTCATCACATCGGAGAAGGCTATATCAGAGGTCAAAGCACCTTGAAACCTGATATTGGAACCCTAGAGACTAGAATATTGGAGCATCGGAGCATCACATATTGGGATATCAGAGGATGGAGGACATCGGAATATCGGAGGTCTAGGATATCAGAATATCTTAAATTCTTAACAGTGGTATTTTAAGAAGTTAAGATATCCAACAGGGCCGATATGGCTAAAAGCGTCAAGGAATGCCAAGAAAGTTAACAAAGTAATTGATGCAAAACCAAGACTAATCGGGACTCTTTCTCTCTCCTCTCCTAAGACACATGGCGACATGTCAGTGGGCCCAAGAAACTGAAGTGGCTAGTGACGTTAACATGACGTGATAGTATGGTGGACACGTAGCATCCTGTTTTAGCATTTAGTGGCACAATGGGACAAAACAACGTGACGTGTGTCGCCTCCCAGGAGTCGCCAAGTGTGGAAGTGACGTCAACATATTGGAGGTTGGAATATCGGAGGATAAGAACATTGTGACTCCTGTGCAAATGATGGTTGAGAAATTACGATAAAGGGGGCTCCGATATTACATGACACATGGTCGTATGGAGCTTAAAGGGAAGAAGGGTTGAACAAAGGGAGCTAAGGATATCGGGACTGCGTAATATCATTTCATCTTACTTGTTGAAGTTACGATATAAAGGGGATCTGATATAGCTCTAAGATGACAAGCACTGGTCTTGGTCCTATGAGAAAGAAAATACCAAAGGAGCTAAGCGCCAAGGGGCTAAGGGTATTGAACTCAGTGATATAGTAACATTCTCTTGTATGAGTTAAGATATGTTGTGGCTCCGATATGATTTTACAAATATGTATGGCAAATGGATTAGTCAGCAGCAAGGACCATGGTCATGCAGAGGAGTTGGTAGTAGGAGTAATAACGATTGTTAAAGATCGATGGGTTAAGGCTGCAAGGACCATGATCTACAAAAATATTGGTGGGTCTACTTTGAAGTGAGATAAGCCATCTCTATGCTCTGATGCATGCCTTAGTGAGTTAAATGGATGAATGGGTCGGAAGCTAAAGAACAAATGAAAATAGGCGAAGTTGGTTTATGGAGCAAGATATATCTACAAAAAGCATTGGGACAAGGTAAAAGGACA
Source organism: Pinus tabuliformis (assembly GCA_031772625.1). Taxonomy (NCBI): domain Eukaryota; kingdom Viridiplantae; phylum Streptophyta; class Pinopsida; order Pinales; family Pinaceae; genus Pinus; species Pinus tabuliformis. The sequence goes on along the minus strand of CM062812.1, from coordinate 541,615,953 downwards.
AATATCCATAGAGAATCCATGCCAAATTTAAGCGAAGATGTGTGAAACCATGAATAAGAATGGAGGGCCTCAGTGATAGGAGATTTGTCAATGGAAAATACAATTACTGGTTGAAGTGTGCAAGTGGACTGATAATTGAATCTCAGTATGGAGAAACAGTTAGGTGGCCATTCTCATATTTAATATCATGGTAGAGACCAAGTCAGATGCAACAGTAGAATGGAAAAGCCATGTCGAGGTACACTCCGACAATGTGAATACAAGACAAGAGTGGCAACATCAATCAACAAATAATAGAGGAATAAAATATAGAAGCCCAATTGAGAAAAAAGGGGGAATAGAACATTGTAGAGAGATCCATTTTGAGACCTCGTTGCTCTGAGTGTGCTATTTTGCATGAGGTGAAGTGAGACTGTTTTGTTGTGAAAGGTTTAGAGTGCATAAGCAGAAGTAAGAGACCTTGAGAGAATCAGTGCTATAGTTTGAAAGGACAAAAGTGTCTGTGCTATGTGAAGAAGGTCAATCAAGTTAGTGCTATGGTGTGTAAGGCTGAGACGTCCAGATGAATAAAAGAGGTCAAGAGCTAACTCTAGGCAATCAAAGAGCAGAGTGTAGAGAGGAATGTGTGGACTGTGTGTGTTGCTGAGTGTAGTGAGTGGAATAATGAGTTGTTGTAGATCATGAAAAGGGTCGAGAACAATAGAGTGTTGCGAGGATATGTGATAAGTGATTGTTGTTGAGTATATTAATGGGTTGTTACAGATTGAGTAGAGTGAGCAAGGTTCTGAAGAGAACAAAGTTGATATCAGGAAGAGTGTTCGCAATTACAGAGAACATTGAGTTCCCTATTAACTGTGTATTATAGCCTACATATTATAAGTTGGTGCTTCCATCTCTAGTGGGTGCCTGGGAAGGCTTGGGGGTTGGTGCCTCCTGAAATTTTGTGCTTGCATACATCCAAGGAGAAGAAAGTTGGTGCTTGCAAAAAATCCGTGAAGTTGGTGTTGGGTCGTTAATATACCATTATTATTGTCACTTTTGAACGCTTATTCCACCCATTTCTACCATTCTTCATCACGTTATTTATCATAATTTATCATATAATTCTATTTTACAATGATTTATGCTCTTATGTAAAAATATTATTTATTCTCCTTTATTTCTAATAAATTGATGATTATGCATGATTTTATCAATGAAAGTTTAATAAATTGGTTATAACATTATTCACCATTTTTATCCTTCAAGATAATTTCCAGATTGAAGATTTGATCATTAAAAATGCCAACTTAGAAATGCGTTGGAATAAGAAGTGACAGTTTTGCGGTTGAGATTCTGAGCAAATGAAGCAGAATATGGAAAATTTAGAACATGGGTTTTGTCCAGAACGGACCCAATTAACTTTAGAAAAGAACAGCTTGCCCAAATTCGGCTTGCACTGAGAGAAACACAGGGTTATTTGAGCACAATTTTCTGAGATTTGTTGTTGCGGCCGTCCTCCAAATCTCAGTTGCAAAGCCAAATTCGTCTTGCTCTTGTTGAAAGATGGATGGAAATATATCTTCTTGTTGATGAATTGGTTGGAAACAATCTAATTTTGTAATAGAAATTATGTTGTACTTATCTTTATTGTAACTTCTCTCTGATCTCTCTCTATTTAAATAAAAACAGAGATCAGAGATGGGGATGATTTGGGGATGGAAAAATGATGGAATTGAGGATTTAGAATTAGAGATTTAGAATTAAGAATTCATGATAGGATAGGAGGAAGAAAGGATTGTTTCATGCTGTAAGTCTCAAAGCTTTAGCTGTTGTAATGATTTCACCATTTAATGATTAATACCTGATTTGGGAGGAGTTGTTCATTCTTTTCATTTGAAGTGGCCCAGCAACATCCGCTGGTGACTAAGGGCCCAGCCTCTGGTGGAGTACGCTGCTGCTGTATTTTATCTTTTCGATTTTTGCCGTGTGATGTTTTGGTTTCCTTCTCATTTCTTTAGATTGTGTTATTCAGCAATCTTTTGTTTATGAACATTTTGCAGAATTGTGAAATCATAATTGGATTGCGTAGTGACAAAATTATTAATCATAACTTCAATTGTCCTGCTCTTAATTCTAATATAATACTGTGCTGTCTGATTAAGATTGTGGTTCATTTAATTGCTGTTTATTTGTAATTGCAATTGTTGTCAATTATGTTACTATTCAATTATAACTGCAATTGTTGTTGCTTCAATAACTGCAATTAATGTTCATGTTGCTGGGTTAAGGTTGCTGATTCAATTACATTAATAGTTGCTGCATATTTCTATTTCATTAGCTTTGCTATTCATTTTTCCAATAGATTTAGTTGTTGTTCCTTTTCCGCAAGGATTCGTTTTTGCCTTTTAAATGTTATTACAGCAAGCGTGTTTATTCCATTTCTGTTAGCAGCATTATTGATTTATCATTTTCAATTTATTGCTTTAGTATGGTGTGAGAGATCAACAACTGTAAAGGAAATTGGCTATCGCTGCCTAAGTTCTCAGATTGTGGATCTTATTTATGCTTGATTTAATTTATATCAGTTAAACAAGGATAGAGTTTTGTTGTTCAATCCAATTTATAGAAGTAGACGATGTTCCATTTCTTGTTCTTCTCATTATCTTTGTTTTGGTGTGCAGAAGGTCTGAGACTGTAGTGAACATTAACATATGCTGTCTAGTTCCCAGTTTGATTATCTTTATTTTGAGTGCCTTTTCAATTGCATCAATCTCTAGAGGAATGAGTTATTGCTACTGTATCCTCAATTGATGTTTGCTGAGTGAATAGTTGGATTTCAGAGCATTTGAGTTTATGTTGTTGTAGTTAGATTTCTTTTCAAGCATTCATTTACTTTCGGATTTTAAGCACTATACTGCAAAACATTACTCTTGAGTAAATAGCCGCCTCAGACTGAGTACCTTCTTGAAATAAAAAGTCGTCCCTGGGTTGATAATTAATGTGAAGGTAATTAGGAGTTAAAAAGACACCTTTTTATCACTCCACAGTTGGTGCTTCACATGGTTCTTTTGGTGTGTCTACAAAAGGAGGGAGTTGGTACTTCTTGCTAGTAGGTGTTAGCAAACAATCAAAGGGATTTGGTGCTTCCTGTAAGTGGTGGCTCACAAAACAGATTGATGTAATAGAGTAGGCACTCTTATTTTACATCAATAACAACAACAAGCTTTGGTGGTTTTTTCTTGAAAGGGTTTCCATGGAAAACCTTGTGTCTCATATGTATGATGCTCATGGTGTGTGCTTGTATCTTTTTTTTCATATTGCTACCATATGATATGTTTTTGTTGATTATATGGATGGTTTCCAAGTTTGAATAAGAAAATAAATTGGCATAAAGAGTTAAAAATTAGCCTTAATACTGATTCAGCCCCCTCTTAGTATTAACATTGTTTCCAACATGTATATGATTGGAAATATTCTATTGAGTTGAGTTTATAAAGCTCCATAGACAATATGATTATTTGTTGGTTGAATAAAATGTGCATGAGAGTATATGTGGTTGTTATTGTAAATATCGTAATGATTTGGTTTATAAAGCTCCAGTAAATAGTATGTTTGTCATGTTTTCATCAGTGTTCATTAGAAATACTACAACGAGCTATGTTATAAAGCTCCATAAGAAGTATGTTTTTACCGGTTTATAAGTGTCATTTAACACCGAGGGCGTTGTTTCCCCAAGGGGGAGGGTTCTGTAACAAACCCCGATTGAATTTCCATGTAAAAACAAATAATACCAAGGTCATGGGACATGTATTCCAGGTTGAATGTTGGGAAAAATATCCTAGTGTGTGTTCATTTTAGTTTATTATGGCAAAGGCATTGGAAAATGAAAATAGGCATTAATTAGCATTTATTTATGAAAATAAATGAAAATATAAGAAAAGGAAGGTGAAAGGTCACAAATTTGCATGAGAAGGAAATTGAAGGAAAAATGAAGGAAAATGAAGAAAATAGAGGCTCTCTCTTTCTATTCTTTCTCTATCATACACTTACACACTCTAGTATTCACTTGGATTGGAGAAGGAAGGAAATGGAAAGCAAGAAAGTTCAAGGGAATAGGTCCGGATCAACGACTAAAACTAGATTGCTTTGCAAGTATTGAGTTTCATGTATGGTTTCCTTGCTAGTTTTGGCATGCATGGTACATGATTTTGATTTCTTGGTTATGATTTTTCATTGGCATGGAGGATTGCCTGGATTTAAAGTGGTTTTTCCTAACCTTTCCATTTCCTATATATCCATGGTGTTGTGAGTTTTCCCATTTGTTTTATGATTGGCGCTCATGTTCCTTATGGATGTGGGTTGAGTTTTTAGTTCCTAGAGACTTGGTTCGACAAACGCTATGGAAGCCTTGGAACAACTTGGGTTGAGTTACTAGTCATGGAAGCCTTGTTTGGAAAAACGCTCTGGAGTCCTTTGTGGGTTTAGTTACTAGTCTTAGATCCTTGGTTGGACACATGCTTTGGAACCTTGTGGGAGATGTGGGTTGAGTTACTAGTCTTGGAGCTGGGTTGGAATAAATGCTTTGGAGCCCTAAACAACTTAGGTAGAGACCAATTTGGTGATGGTTAGTTATGCCTGACCATGAGGTGGAATCACCAGTTGAGGGCTGAGGTGGTTTCACCTTTGGAAGCCCTAGTTTGGTTTTTTTTTGGTTACTCCATGAGATCACATATTCATGCTTGGAATATGGCACCAAGGTGACCAGCTAAAATAAATATTTGGTTCAGTCCAATCTATGATTGGGTGGAACGTGAAATTCCCTAACTTGTTTTGCATTTTCATGTTAATAATAGGTATTTTATATTGTCATATATAAGTATATATATTGATTATGATGGTTATATTATGGATGAATTTCCATGGTTTATATGTTGGTTATTGTTGGTTTATATGTTGGTTATATGTTGATTATGTGGTGTATATTGTCTTTGTCTCTTGGCATATTTGATGAATATATGAATGCTTGATGAATGCATGGGCTAAAAAATGTTATTGCGGATATTATGAGAGGTCATTAAACCTTCCTAGTGAATCTCAGATAATTTTTAGATTCCTATTTTCAGATGTACATTCATGACCTTTAGATTACATGTCTTCCATATGTTTAACAAATTTTTTGTGATGGTTAGGGTTGGTTTTTTCAATTCCTTGATCACATTTTGTGTTATAATCTTTATCTTTATGTAATTTATTATTTTGGAAAGTTTCATCAAGTTCTGGGAAGTCGTATGGAGACTAACCCTGAAAAGGTGGCTTAGATTTTGCGGTCATGGGCACAGAATAGGGAAAATAAGACTACAATTTCTCCCTTGTAGGCTTATGCATGTGACTAGAGGTCTACAATCACATTGATGTAGGCTTGTGTATCCAACTGGGAGTTCAGGTTAGTGAAAAAGAAAGTTAACTCAGGATTTCGGAATCTAGAGGGGTGATTTAGCTCCTGTGGATCCTATAGCTTCTGGGGAAGGTCAATAAGGTTTCAGTTTGTTGATTCCACTTCCTTAATTGTACTTATGAGGTTGATTCATATTATAGTGATTCCTCGTCTCATGTTTACCCTAGAATGCCAATGAAGTTGAGAGGTTTCGATGGACAATAATGGTGAGATGAAGTGTTGGAAGGGTGCATGAAAGTTGTGGAAGGTGTAGGGAAGGTGAACATCACCCAAGGCCAAGCCCATCAGTCCCAAAAGGAAAGATTTTCCTAAGACAACTTTCTCATGATGGATGGAAAATAGAGGTTTGGAATATGGTTGGTATGCATGAACAGAAAACAGAGGAGACCTAGTTGGAGTTCGTTAGAGGCGTCCCTTCCTGCAGATCAACAATTCATACAATAAAACCTGTCTCTCTTCCATTTACAAATTATTACATGTCAACATGGAAAAGATGAGTTGAATTTAGAAACTCTGATTTGACTATTGTTAAAGACTAGATCTTTGGAATAGACTACCTTCTAAGCTACAACAAAATTAAGAAGAAAACTAACAACTGCAATTATTTCCAAGGAATCATAAACAATTATCTAGCTAAGAATGAAACTTAACCTAGGCAATGAATAAAGGACAACTCTATTTTTGGGCTATGAGAGTGGGGTCCCCTAATCATGATCCCATAAGGGAGATGGAATAGGGGTCACTGTCACAAGATTTTTTGGTATATTTTCCTTCATTAGATTGCAACACTAATATACTCTTTAAGCTAATGAAAGCATGGATAAGAAACAACTTTGATTAACTTTCTCAGCTAAACAAAAAACGTATATAAAATTCAGCAGTAAATCAACATTCTAAGCTAAGAATACAAATACAAAAGAGAGGAACTTCTACTACTAGGGTTGGGCCCTAACCCAAGAGCTTCAACCCTCTAAGTCAACTCAGTGTTGGATCAAAATAGAATTTCTCATTATCATAAAAATGTCAAATACATCATAACAATAATAGTCAAATGTGCTTCAACTTAATGGCCTCTTTACTACAAATGTTTTTTGAATCCTAATGGGTCCCTTAGCTTTCTTATTTATACAAAACAGGAGCTACCAAATCCCCCTAGAAAATAGGGATACTAGGCCCCTAACTCAAGAATAACTCTTCCTTGACTGGCACGGGCTTGGCTGCCAATGAACTCGGCTTGCTTGGCTGCCAGTGACATCGAGCTAATGAGATAGAGTGGGAGAATCTTTGAATGATTTGAGGAGTTAAGGAGGGAGACCGGTTCCTATAAATTATCTTTCTTGTCTACTCTGAGTCCCTGCACTCAAGTCAAATCAAAACTGCTCCAATTTCTTTTGTTTAAGACACATTAGGCCATAGGACATAGTAAATCACATTTACTCTTCTCAATAAGAAAAGTATAATAAGATCTGTAAACAAATGTGAGAAAATACAATTTAATAAGCTGGAGAGTGGCATTGTGACCCATGAAGTTTACCTATTGATGAGCCTCATCATAACCACCCTACTAAAAAAATTTCCCATTCTTTGGGAAACCTAATCATCTATATCCATATTATTCATAGCCTTGGTGGCCTCCCTGACATCCCAAGCTTCTATGGATGGTGTCCCTTCTTGAGGATAAAACACTACATTTTTCTGTATCTATTACCACTGCTTTATTTCCTCTTCTTCCTTCCTACCTTCCAGTAAACTCAAAATAAAAGATGGACTAAGCTTAAGTCCAATCCAATTGATCTTCAGTCTTTGCATGGCCTTTTTATACAAGGGTGTTCTCTCTAATGCATTCCTCAATATCTCAGGAGAGTGATACTCCCTAATCCTGAGATTGTGTGGCATGTTATTCCATCTCCTTTAGCATGCTTGTTGGCTCTCAGTCCCCAATTGTCTTAGAGTGTCCTCAAAATGGGATATGGCCTGTTCTTGGGTAGCCAGGTATCTTGGTGCAAGTTGAGATTAATTGGAAATGATGTCTTGGTTACTGATTACAACACTTGAATTTATTTGCTTTGAACTAATGTATAAGGGTTCCTTTACTTCTTTTTGTACTATTCTCTTCACCTCCTCATCCCTGACTTCCTCATGACTCATCCATGATGCAAGGGCCATCACCTGCAAGTCTCCCAATTTTGCATTAGGGTCATAAATATTCAGGTCTGCTAAGGCAAGGCTGTACAGGTAGAATTCAGATACCTTGGCCTTGTCCTCAAGGTACTCTTGTCACACCAATCATTGAACTTCCTGTAATCCTGGAATGGCATGGTCCGCTGTTGTGCCAATGTCTTAATTTGGAATTGCATCCATTGGTCCTTGAGGTAAAGTGCATAGGATTTGGATGGCACTTTTCATTAAAGTGCCTCCATGGAACGGCTTTCCATGATGGCCAATTGGCTCACCTTTTCTTGCAATTTCCTTGTCATCCATGTGTTTTTTGCGTGAAGCTGTGTTTTGATGGTGTGTTCTCTATCTCTAAATTCACTTAGCTCCTTGACCATCTCTAGGAGTTTTTCTTCCATAAGGCCCACATCTTCTACTTTCTTTGATTTAGCAATCTACATCCATCGATGCATCCTTTGTTGGGAACAAGTTCCCCCAAGAGTAGTTTTGGGGCTAAAAGGCCATATTTTGGGAAAATTTTGTAATAAAATTGTAAATTCTCTGCATTTTGTGGTCACAGAGCGCGAAGGTGTCAAGAGTCATAAAGGGTTGTCTATCCTTATTTTGTAAAGTATTAAGTCAGCTATAAAGATCTACCCATGGTCCGCGGACCATGGGATTATATAAAAAAGAGCTAACTAAGTAAGCTCTAGGCAGTAAGAAAAGGAGAAGAAAGAAGCATTGGAGTTTTGGTAGAGAATTCTAAGTGTTTTAGGTCTTAGCGTAGGTAGAGGCTCTACAACTGAGTGCGCAGAGGCCTAGGGTGGTAGTCCGTAGCTGAGTGTGCGGACCCCTACAGCTGTGTGCACAGGGTGGATAGAGTCTGTATTAAACTTGAAGATATTAATAAAGAGAAGTATTATGCAATTATTGTGTATTTAAGTCTCCGTTAATGCATCTAATTATATTGCATTACAATCTGGGTTTATATTACAATGATTATTTGATGCACAAATTTATGTGGTTATATTTGTTAATTTAACGCAAGTAAGAATATCAGTTTACACGATGATAAATATAATTGATTGGTAGAATAAGTAAAACACTTGAGATAACTTGGGAACTTAAACAACACATTGTCATAGATGTGCGAAAGTACCTGGACCATGGGTTAGGGCTACGCAAAGCTCAATTGTACACCTTCATAGAGGTACTCAAGGGTGGAATAAAGGGTAGATTGACAAAGCCCTAAGGCTTAGTGACTTGCATGAAAGTAGGGGCAGAGGGTATAAACCGGCATCACGACCATCAGGGTGCAGAAACTTGGTTCCAACATCCCCCCATACTACTTTGGGTGAGACTTCAGTCCGCACTCCCGAGGCTGATGCCGAAAGGGCCAGTAGTGTAGGGATTTTTTTGGCTAACTAACACTGAATTTGGGTCAGGGCCCACAAAGCCAACAAATGGTTCCGTTATGGGGACCAAAATCTGCATGAGAGATTTGTGATGTCATATCAGTGGAATCCAACTAAGAAAGAGATCGAATATTGGTTGGATAGAAAGATCCACAAATTCGTGGCACAGGAGAACAGAAATCCACAACTGGCAAAGGAACAGTGGCTAGACAGGTACCTGTATACAGAAATCCACGATAACTTTTTTTTTTCCTTTCTAGTTGAGTTATACGAGTGGATCACGAAGCTAGCGGTAGCCAAGGAAGGTGGAGGATTGACGATCATATTATCTAGACCCTAGAGTTAGTACAGAGACTGGAAGATTTTGAGGATAAGATCACCCGCGCTCTTGATTATTGGATCAATCATATCATAGGAATATTTGTGATTGAATTCACGGTCGATACCTTAGTCATTTATAGCGAGGTGGAGCGATGCTTTTTTAAAGGTCCGCGAGGTAAGTACTTGAAGTCTTTCAATACTTGGATTAAGATGTTATTGTGCGAAAAATAGGTTATGCAGCTACCTTGATGTTCAGAGCTACGCGAAGTGGAATGACTTACAGGAACAAAGGAAGAAAGGGTCCTAAATATAGCTCACTGATTTCACCTCCTTTGAGTGATGAAGAGGGAGTAGCGTAGGCTTCTTTGCGAAGTGCAATTTAGTTGATAAAACAAGGGTTCCCATGACTACCACCTCTACCCACACCACCTCAACCTTCACCACCATCGCCACCTGCGGCTTCGCCCACACCAATGCCACCTCCACCCCTATTCAACATGGTGAATTTAGTGAAGCTGCCTTTGTTTAAGGGCTTCGAAAATGAGGACCTGGACCAATTCTGGTTCATCTTAAAAGATGTATGGGAAGCTCATGGCATCACAGACGATCACATGAAGAAGGCAACATTAGTTAGTTCTTCATATGATCACGCACTAACTTGTTACATCAAGTACTCTAATGATAACCCAAACGTTGGGTTGGCAGAGATCCAGACCATGCCGAATAAAGAGTTCAGTAGGCCGAAATTTGAGGTGCAATTGATTGTGGGGTTCAAGGAAATCGTGATGAAACTAGGTGAGACACCTTAGGAATTGGATGAGAGTTTGAAGTGTAAAATCTATGAATCTAATATGAACTTAACAGATGGATAGCACCGCGAGTGGTTTGTGGCTTCGCTCCTGCCTCACCTAAGGGTTGCACTGTCACAACAGAAGATTATGACTAAGGCAGAGGCCTTGGAGATTACAATAATACTTCATGAAACACCGATGCAATATCCAAGTTTGGGGGTTCAACAGATCCATGCACAGTTGCAAAATATTTTCCTTGAAATGAAAAGTTTGACGTAGGATAGAACAGTTTGATCGGAGGCGCATGAAGGGATATGGTGTCTGAAATGTAAGGGTCAGGGGCATGACAAACACCACTGTTTGGTCTTTGCAAACTATATTCCAGGAGGAGGACTAATGCCTTTGAGACCAGAAGCCCAAGTAGGACTGAGCGTGGGGCATACGTTGTTGTACGCTATATGTCAGGTAGTAGGGAAACACGCGACTGATAATTGTCATTTACTGCAAAAGTTTGTACAAACACTGCAACAACTATTCTGCAAATTCTGCAGGTCAATAGGGCATGATGAGCACAATTGCCGAAGTTATGAATTGATGATGGATAGAACACCCACCTATAGAGTTTAGGCAGAAATGCGCCCTCCTGACTAGAGCACTGGGATGGCGTGAATAGGCTTTTAGGGGCGCGGACAAGGCCGAGGTGGAGGAGGACCTGGCAGAGGTCGGGGACAGCTGATCTGTTACAATTGTGGAGGACCAAGACATTATGCCTATGAATGCACTAACCCAACGCATCTATCGTGAAAATATTGTACTTAGTTTGATCATGAGACGTAGGATACGTGACAAAGGGGTGCTACCACCGCAGCCGACTCAAAAGCTGCATATGATGAGGGCTGAGCCTTGCGAAGAGGATCCAAATGTGAATATAGTGCTCCGAAGTGGAATTAAAATGGGCAGCGCATGGGTTCACAAAGCTCCAGCAAAGGAGGATGAATTTGATTTGGAGCGCGCACATGAAACATTCATGGAAGCAAAGAAGAGCTTCACTGAGGCCTCTACCTTAGGGAGCTGGGATAAGCCTATTTAGGAAATGGACCCTTCTATGATTATGACCTTTCTAGAGACTTGCATGAAGCTATTATGCTATAGCAAGGCTGTTGGCTTGTTGGAGCCTGACCTAGGTTTAGAGTTAATTAGCCAAAAAAATCCCTGTACTACTGGCCCTTTCAGCAACAGTCCACGGAGCGTGGACTGAGGTCTCACTTGAAGTAGTATGGGAGGCTACTAGAACTAGGTTTCCGCACCCTTGAGATGTCTGAGAGGTTCAACTAGTCCACTGTTTGTTCCTATGCGCAGGTTTCTTCGTGCACTTTCCTGTTCTTCGCGGCCTAATACACTGCCTTCGCATAGCCCTAACCAGGGGTTGTGGATCTCCCGCACTGTGCTCTGCGCTATTACCTGAGCTCTTACTTATCTTCCAATACTAGTTAATTACCTTTGCCTATTTGAATGTCTTAAGTTATAATTAGTTATACAAAACATTCATACAGGTTCACGTAGTAAATAAACAGTATACTTGCAAATTATATCAAATCATGCATTAAACTAGGAAAAGATACACATAAATATAGTAAAACTTCTCTTTATTGATTCTACCAATGGTTATAGACTCAACCTGCCCTGCGCACTCAACTGCAGACTACTAGGCCTCTACGAACTCAACTGCAGAGGCTTCTCCTACTCTATGGCCCACAGACACACTTTACACTTCGACACAATCACTTAGACTTCTCCTCTTCTTCTATTCTCACTTCTATTAGTTATCTTATACTCTTAGAACCTCAATCTATTTATACAATCTCATGGTCCATAGACCATGGATAGGTCTATCCAGCCGACATTACATTACGAAAACTAGGGTGGACAACCCTATGACTCTATTATAATTTTTCACCTCATGGCAACAATTCGTAGAGCGTTTACAAGAAGATTCGGTCAAAACTTGGGCTTCAAACCCCCAAACATGCCTTGGGGGGATTCCATGCCCAACAGGCCCCCAACACAAACATCGTGACTTGCCCTCGAGTCACTCTGTCGGCACGGAAATATTTGCGCGGAGTCCCTCCAACTGTGTCCAAACTGCTACAAGGTCGGCAGCGCACTAAACTGCTACCTGCTAGATCTGATACATTCGTTGTTTTGAGACCGTTGTGTCAGAAGTGCTTTTCTACATTAGTGCGTGTATACCCTGCATGTGTGCGAGCTTGGCTTCAATATCTGCTATGATGGTGAAGGCCTCATCGATCCAAGGCTGACACACGCCTTGAGGACTATTTCCTTGTGTCATGTTGCGTCCACCTATTCTTTCAGCGCTTAAGCTTGTTGCATCCACACGAGCCTCTGAGTGAGGGCCATCGTCTGCGCAGTTCCTTTGACGCTGTCATACTACTGTTGGAGTTCTTGTGCCTCTATCTCTAAGGGCTAAATGTTGGGGTCCTCCTGTAGATTTTTGAGGACCTTGAATGATTCTTCCAACATGCTAGTGCAGTCTCGCACTGCATTGCCAATCTCGTCTAGTCCCCCTATGATAGTGCAAGCGCACCGTTCTCTAACTTCCAGAGGGGTGGATGGCTACACCTTTAACCACAGCTCGGTGATTTGAAGGTTCATTTCCAACTGAACCTTTGTCATTTCCTCCCGCGCTTCACGCACCCTTGCTACTAACCTGTGGATGCATACCTATGCCGGTATGTCTATTGGGATGGCTAGCTCTAGGATGCTTTGGTAAGCTTCATCTATTACCTGGACCAGCTGTCGATTCTGCGATGCCACTTCATCACACTGCAAACTCAATTATTCCATATTAATTTTCTGCTCGCTGAGGACTTGTAGTAAGCGGGTCTCCCTAGCTCGCAGCTCTACAGTTATCCCATCCTACAAAACATATAAGGTCTCTCATGGGAGTGTAGCCATATTGATACCGAGAACCTTTAGTATGCTAACCATAGGCCAGTCAGCCTCATTTGTTGTCACTAGTGCCCCTTCTGGCAGCACTATGGTATTCGTCACCCGAGTGCGCAACCTTCGTTCTACTGCCATTGTTCCGACTGCAAGGCTGGTCGAAAGGGTACCAGCCTGAGGAGGGCGCACCCACAAATTCTGCAGTTGCACTCTGAGGGCCCCCAACACAATCTGGTTCTCCTACATGAAATTTTGGAGGGCCTTTGAGGTGACATCGCGCACTGTCTCACCGATGTTGTGCAGATCACCCTTGGTTAGGGTGATTGGGTCAATAGACAACTTCGATGCCTTGACCTTCTTGCACGACCTTGTCTACTCAGTTGGTTGCCGATGTTTCAATTGTGTTGACGTGGTTTGTGGTTTCGTGCCTCCCTCTTCTTCCTCTGCTTCTTTCCCATGCGATGGCAATGTTTGGCCCTCGCGCTCCTTCTTAGCTACCTCATATGTTGTTGCTATTGCCTTTTCCTGTTCAGTTGCTATCTATGCAGTGTCCCATGCCGTCCACACTTCTGCTACCACTGCATCCTTCCTTCTCTTTTCTACCAACTGTGCAATGCGCAGCTTGGCCTCATCTTTCTTCCTTTATGCCACCGACTTCTCTATCTCCGCGATGTCCGGAGTGCGCCACTCCAGCGACCATGTCTCTAGGACGTTAAAGATGACATCGTGTTTGGATACAAAGGGTATCTTCCTCAAATCATATCTCCGCAAATTTAGCGCTAAAAGCTCTGAAATTTGGATCCGATGTTCAACGCGATTTCTTCTCAAATGGGTTTTTTTGTTCGCTTCTGAAATGTTGCAGGAAAAAAAGTTATAGAGAAAATGCCACGATGACCTATTTGGAGCAACGAAACCCTAGAATCCAAAGCTCTGATACCAAATGTTATGAAACCAGCTCAAAAAAAGATAGAAAAGATAGTTGAACGCCTTAGAATTCAACCTCTTTGAGGGGGAAACCTACCAAGGGTAGCTCCTTGTTGGATTTCTGCTTCCAAGGTTGCACAAACCGTCATATCTACCGGTGCTATCATGTGTGGTCTAAGCTCTCCAAGTACTATAGGGCTTAGAGTGGTTACTTCATACTCCAGCGTTGGCGGTGCCTACATGGTCAGGTTCTTGCACATGGTCCTATAAGCCCATAGAACTGCTGGTACACATAGGTCCCAGTCAGTCCACTTCGCATTGTGGACCTTGTTTAGCACTTCGTGTACTTTGTTAAAAGCTTCTATGTGAATATTCTTCTGCACACTTGGTCTTTCCATACTTTGTGGTCCGAACCCGAGGGCTTGTTGGCACCATTTCCTTACCTTCAGCTACTTACTAATTGTGTCTCCTACCGCGAGGATGGTATGCATTCATGCAGGTTTCATACCATATTCTTGTATCCCCTGGATAGGTGGGTGCACGGGCTGGTTCGTCTGACAATCTTGTCTGTTAATCACATCGGAGGCTTCCCAAACTACATGCGCATCATCCTTCTACATTTGTGCTAGTCCTCAAAACTTCTCTGGTGCGTCCCTCACCATGTTGCGGGTGTAGCTCGCAGTGCCCATTTCAAAGCATCGAAATGCTACTATTCTGGTACTTCTCTTTCAAATTTGATTAGCTAGGCATCCACCTTGCTTAACCCGTCATACGTAGGCAGGTCTCTTACCTATGTTGCTACCCAGTGTAGCAATCTCATCATCATGTTACAGTTGAGTGTGCTTACCTCATGTAACTGGTTCTGCTATCATTCTATCTCCTCGTCAAAATCTATTGTGTAGGAGCTTTCACACTCCTATGAGAATCGGCCATCCGTGGTTGGAATTACCTAGGCTTGCTCCTGCGCAGTTACGTTGAAGATGCAGTCCAAGTCATTGTTGTCACTGTCATAGTCGCGCACTGGCTCTGTGTAGCGTGATCCTTCTGTAGGGTCTAAAGGTACCACTACAGGCACAAACATTTTCTCAAAGATCATCTTGCGCTTCTTTAGATTTATCACTCCATTCATGTCAGTGGCCCAATCTATTCCCAATAGCACGGGGTAGGGATTGTTATCATCAACAATCTCTATTACTTCGAAATCTACTAGCGTGCTAGCTCCTTCAATATCTATTACGATTCCCTGCAATCTCCCCATGGGTATGATCTTTTACTGGTTCACCATTCGCAATTGGATAGGAGACCATTGCAACACAGGCCTACCCATGCCCTCCCATGTCTGTTTTGGCAGGTCGTTCTTATCTAACCTGAGATCCAGAATCACTTGTTCCATCTCATATTCCCCGTCCTCCGTCAGAGATCAAAACTCTTTCTGCATCTCATTTTTAGGTGTCTCGCTCCATTCACTCAGCTGCATTCCGCTAGAGGCATGCCATAATCTGACGGAAGGGTCTTGTCAATTCATTCCCCTCATGTCTTGTACCTGCTGGCTTAGGTCTTTTCATCAAAGTTATTAAGGTCCATGACAGTCAATGTTTGATCTTTTAATGGACAAGAGTCATTTCAGTCATTAGGTGTAGGGTTTGCAAATTGTTGTTCTCAAATAATACTTGCAGGCCAGAGGAAGGTTCAATAGTTCACTCAAATGATGTTTCCGAGAAAGAAAAGATGAATTTTGGAAAACTGAGAGAGGTTTTTTTCCACAACAGGCCATGGAAGAAAAACCTCCTTCACTTTTTACACAGGTGTCATGGTTTAAGAGAAATGTCAAAAATACCGTTTCCTCAGGGAATTGAATGCACCTTTGGAGTGACCTTGGGAAAATCAAGTTTTCTCATATCTTGGTTGGCCAAATGACTTTCTTGATGAGTCAAATGATAACTACACACAAATATCTTTTGAATGAGCTATCATGCACTCAATTTGGAGTTGAGGAAGACCTTCAAACGTTGACTACAACATCACTCTGCCTTGAGGCAGCCTCATTCTGCAAATTTTGACCAGTCTTGGGAGATTTTACTTTTGATAGGGAAAATGAACTCCACATTGAAAAATTCCAGTTGTTTTGGAAATTAGACTCAAAGACCTTTCCAACGCGCTATCCTTCACCCAATTTGGACATAGGGAAGGCCTCCAAACCTGGTCTGCAAGAAGGCACGACGCACACGCGCGGCACATTCAGGGTGCGCACCTGTGACAAACAAAAGGTGCAGTCCGATCCGAAGGATCCATGACCATTAGGTGCGGGACCACATGTAATGTGAAGAAAAAGTGCGGACCTAGACATTTTTGTGCGAAAAACAGGGATTTTCTTCCTATGCGCCGCGCCACTGGCGCGACGCTAAAATTCTAGAGCTCCAAATGAGGAATGGCTTGCATTTTTGGATTCAGCATGGAAAATCACGACTACTGGTGTCCGGGCAAGAAATTTTGACAAGATCTGAGTCTCCTAAAGGTCAAAAAACACCCAAAAATGGCCTCTCTGCCACTTTTTTGACACACAGAAAGCAGTCTTGGGAGAATGGAGATTTGGAGGGGAAAATGAGCACCAAATTCAAAAATTCTAGTGGGGTTAGAAAGTAGACAAGACAGGATTTCCAACAAGCCCACTTGGGCACATTTTGGACACCTGCAGGTGCCCCAAAATAGGCCCCAAAGTAGCATGGCGCACAAAGGAAAATTTTCCCAATTTGCTTCCGTTTCGCGAAATTTTCGTTCGCGACTTCTTCAAATGGGCTTCCGTTTTTTGGCACCAAAGGTGGCATTTAAAGTGTTTTTTCTCTAGATTGGCTTCTATCCAAGTGGCGAAGGAAGGAAAACAGTCACCCAAGCCAAATGTCATGATTGTAGCGCTGCACTTGTAGCTGATGGTTGGCTCTCCATCTCCATTTTGCAATGATTCAAGTAACTCCCCAACCCATGGGTGTTCTATCTCTTCCTTACACATTCTATATATTGTATGCAAGCTATTTGTAAAGGTTTGGCTGGCTTATAACTTCTGGGAGACTGTGGGAAAGAAACTCTGTTTCTGCACTGTGTATTTTTGACAGAGAATTAATGAAAGGCAGCGGCTCTGTTTCATGAGATTCTTGTGGTTGTGAGTGTAGCAAATGTGTTCTTATGTTCCATATGTATCTTGTTATGTTTCATAATTCAATTCACGTTTCATTTCAGTGAAATTTTCTAAGTGAGATTAGGTAGAATTCAATTTATATTGCTCTGCCTGTGGGAAAATTTCATGTACAGTGTTATTCTTCTGTTGAAAAGGATTCATGCGACTATGCCCTTTTCACTTTCTTCAGCAATATTTCCATTCCGCGTTACTTTAAACTAAAATTGTTACATTTTCCACCTACCTTGCCTCACGGAATAATCTGTGCCTTTGTATTAAATTCTCTATTCTTTGCTGAGCGCCGGTCCCATAACATCCCAGAAGCTCGGTCATTCATAAAATTGTTTCCAAAATCCCTATTCACTTACTAGCCTAAGGTAAACATTGTATTGTAAGTCATCTCAGACCGTTTTCGATCATCTATTCACTGAGCGTGACTCGGAGAGAGCCCTCTCCTGCTCTGGTAGGGCTAGCTACCAGACTGAGCGTGGTTTGTGGTTACCCTAATTTTTTCCTTCCTCCAGCCTAAGGCAGATTTAGGTGGTAACATAGTGGCGACTCCACTGGGGACGAAAATGGTTTGCTTGAAGATTGTTTTTCCCCAGTACATATCTCAAGTTCAGATCTGATGGTTGATGGTGGACAACGATTAGACAGAAGACGACTGAAATCATTCACCTGGCGACTCCATTCTCTGAAGAACCCAGCAATCGGTGCTTCATGGTGACTCCACTAGAGGACTAACTCTTTCTCTGCGAAAATGGAAGGATCTTACACAAAGTTCGGGTATCCAAAGTGGAATGGTATTCAGGTTCTTCTATGCTTTCTTGTAAATTACTTCTTCGCTGTTCTTGAAGCTGCCCTAAAAGTTTTTCAGAATTTGTTGTATGATAAAGGTGATCAAAATCTTCACTTGATCTATTCAAAAAGTGTAAATAGTGAGTTTCCCTTTGATCCTGGATTCCTTACTTTTCCTACACCTTATGATGATTCTCTGCAAAGTGATGAGCCTAAAGAAAACAAAACTGATCCCATAGCTCTTGTACATACCCCTACAACTGTTATAATCTCAGATAGGTATAAACCTCTTGTTTTACCTTCTGTTCTTCATGCTTGCCCCAAAAATTATGATCTATACTTGCCAAGATTTGACGGTGAATGTAAGAATGTCAATGCTGAGCAACATGTGTTGAATGTTGAGACTTTTCTAGACCTTTTTGAAATTGATGAAGAAGATGTCAGTATAAGGCTTTTTGCTCTTTCTTTGCAAGGCAAAGTCAAGAGTTGGTTCAAATCCCTGCCGAATGCGAGCATCACAGATTTACAACAGTTCATCAAAGTTTTTCTTGACAGATGGAGGATCGGACAGAACATTTTCCTTATCATAGAAGAGTATAATCAGCTGAAAAGACTGCCAGGGGAGATAGTACAACAGTTTTCAGCCAGATTTAATCAAGTTTATTATTCAATGCTGGTTGATATAAGAACCCTCCTAGATTTTCTCTCTTGCACTACCCGGGTGCCTTTGATCCGGAAATGGAGTTTCAGCTGAGAGAAAAGAATGTCGCAACACTTGAAGAGATCCAGAACAATGCAGTAAATGTAGAGGCTCATTTGCTGATCAAAAGGGCAAGGCTGAAAGAAGAAGAGATGAAAAACGTGGATCTAGAGAAAACTACACCTTCAGAGGAAAAGCTTGACATTTTGGTGAGTGCAGTAGAAGAGATGGTGAGGAAAATGACTGCAAAAGATGAAAATGGCGTTCATGAACAAGTGGCTGATCCAAAACATTTTGTTTCTTATCTCAGTAGTCATAAGGATTGTTTTGTAGATCATATTGGAGAAGAAAGACCTGTTGATATGACATGTATGCTTGATGACGTGTTTTATACTAATGATTTGCCTCAGTTTGATCAGTATGATGATGATGATTATGCTCTCCAAACAGAAGCTAATCTTGCAGACAAATCAACAGCCAATTTATGGGATGAGGAAGTTCACTTACAGCAGCTCGAGTATAGTGATCAACCGAGGCATATCAGCTATGGAAATGATGAGGAAAATGCAGCAGATTTTGAGGTAAGTGAAGGATCTTTGTCTTTGTGCTTTGATTCATGTCAGTTCATCAGAGATAATTTCCATGCAATCAGACATCAGCTATCGATAAATCTTGATTTGGATCCTCTTGAGGGAGATGAAAACTTTGTTCCAGGCTTCTTATATTCAGACTTCCAGCTCCCAAATTCAAATGAAAATCTTGTAGGAAATCAACAATCTCTCAGTTTTAATGTTGAAGATGAGACAAATGGCGAAATTTTTGAGCAGGTCGTTAATAAGAAATCTTCCCCTAAAATGATTGATGAAATCATTTTGGATACAGAACCAGATTTGCAGCAACCAAACACAATTCAAGGTCAGATTACAGATGAAGGTGAGGCAGCCGAAATACATGATTTAATGATGCAAGAGGATTCTGTACCCTTGTGTTATGAAGAATTTCAGTTTATAAGGCAGAATCTTCGTAATATCTCTTTTGAAAGGGATGACAGTCCAGTGAACAACTTTATAGATCAGCAGGTTGAAAAATTCCATATGGCTGAAAGTGATGAAAGAAAAAGTGTTGTTTCGGATCTGTCCATAAAAGAAGACAAAGTCTTGGATCCAAATGTTCTCATGTCATCAGAACACAGTCTTCATGAAGAGGTAATCCAGTCAGCTCATGAATAGCAAGATGAGAATTTTGTTCAAGTAAGTGAAAAAGGTTCCTTGGATGAATTGTTGGTAGATGATAGAAATGTCATGCTTGGGTTTCAAGAATCATTCGAAGTTTCTTTTCTCATGATTGATGAATGCAAATACAATATGGCTGTCATATCATATGAAGGTGACCTACAATACATTCAGGCTACCAAAGAGCAGAACCTTCAGGATTGTCTTTCAGACTCTTCCTCATATGTCTCATGTTTTGAAATGTTCTTTGAAGAGGAAATCTGCTCACCTATTTGTTCAGAATTTTTTGAAGACCAGGAGCATACTCTTATTTATGAAGAAAGACCAGAATCAAGAGAAAAAGATACCTTGTTTTTTCAGCAGGAGGAAAGACTTCATGTTTTTCAGGATCCAATGGCAGATTTGTTGCAGTCAGTAGTGAAGGTCATTATTGCAGTATTCAGTGATGAAGGAGATCATGGTCAATTATGTTTTTGGAGGCCCAGTTACCAGTATCTGTTGTTGACCAGAAGATCTGATCTGGAGAATCAATCAAGGAGGCATCTACTTGATTGGTTACATTGGAAGACACATTACACATGATTGTACATATTGCATTAGTACGCAGGTGGCTGTCATCATGATTTGAAACCCTCGAATCTTGATGGACTACTGCCATTGAATAAGTTTTGTCAGTTCTTGTTTTAGTTAAGTCAGTCATGAGTCATTTCCTTTTGCATTGAGTCGGTTCTTTCAGTCATTTCAGTTTGCATTGAGTCAGTTTGAGTCAATAAATTGAGTCATGTTGGTTTGTCGGAATAATGGACTCCATAGCCCAATGGATAAAGGCACTGTCTAGCTCTTCCAAAGATCTGCAGTTCTTGGCACCTCCAAGGAGCTGGAGCTGCCATCCCTATTGGAGCCAATGTTAGAGTCGGTCTTGTCAGTCCTCCGTCAAAGATCAAAACTCTTTTTGCATCTCATTTTTAGGTGTCTCGCTCCATTCACTCAGCTGCATTCCACTAGAGGCATGCCATAATCTGACGGAAGGGTCTTGTCAATTCGTTCCTCTCATGTCTTGTATCTGCTGGCTTAGGTCTTTTCATCAAAGTTATTAAGGTCCATGACAGTCAATGTTTGATCTTTTAATGTACACGAGTCATTTCAGTCATTAGGTGTAGGGTTTGCAAATTATTGTTCTCAAATAATACTTGCAGGCCAGAGGAAGGTTCAATAATTCACTGAAATGATGTTTCCGAGAAAGAAAAGATGAATTTTGGAAAACTGAGAGAGGTTTTTGTCCAAAACAGGCCATGGAAGAAAAACCTCCTTCACTTTTTACACAGGTGTCATGGTTTAAGAGAACTGTCAAAAATATCGTTGCCTCAGGGAATTGAATGCACCTATAGAGTGACCTTGGGAAAATCAAGTTTGCTCCTGGTTTGGTTGGCCAAATGACTTTCTTGATGATTCAAATGATAACTACACACAAAGGGCTTTCCAATGAGCTATCATGAGCTCAATTTGGAGTTGAGTAAGACCTTAAAAGTTGATTGCAATATCACTCTGCCTTGAGGTAGCCTCATTTTGCACATTTTGACCAGTCTTGGGAGATTTGACTTTTGATAGGGAAAATGAACTCCAAATTGAAAAATTATAGTTTGGTTGGAAAGTAGACTCAAAGGCCTTTCCAACGACCTATCCTACACCAAATTTGGACACAGGGAAGGCCTCCAAACTGGGTCTGCAAGAAGGCACGACGCACAGGCGCGGTGCACTCAGGGTCCGTACCTGTCATAAAGAAAAGGTATGGTCCGGTCCGTAGGATCCATGACCATTAGGTGTGGGACCACAGGTAATGTGAAGAAAAAGTGCGGACCTAGACATTTTTGTGCAAAACACAGGGATTTTCTCCCTGTGCGCCACACCACTGGCGCGACGCTAAAATTCTAGAGCTCCAAATGAGGAATGGCTTGCATTTTTGGATTCAACATAGAAAATCACGACTACTGGTGTTCGAGAAAGAAATTTTGACAAGATCTAAGTCTCCTAAAGGTCAAAAAACACCCAAAAATGGCCTCTCTGCCACTTTTTTGACACACAGAAAGAAGTCTTCGGAGAATGGAGATTTGGAGGGGCAAATGAGCACTAAATTCAAAAATTCCAGTGGGGTTAGAAAGTAGACAGGACAGGCTTTCCCACAAGCCTAGTTGGGCACATTTTGGACACCTGCAAGTGCCCCAAAATAGGCCCCAAAATAGCATGGTGCACAGAGGAAAATTTGCCCAATTTGCTTCTGTTTCGCGAAATTTCGGTTCGCAAATTCTCCAAGTGGGCCTGCTCATCTACACTTCAGATTTTTGGCACCAAAGGCGGCATTTAAAGTGTTTTTTCTCCAGATTGGCTTCTATCCAAGTGGTGAAGGAAGGAAAATGGTCACCCAAGCCAAATGTCATGTTTGTAGCGCTGCACCTGTAGCTGATGGTTGGCTCTCCATCTCCATTTTGCAATGATCTGAGTAACTCCCCAACCCTTGGGTGTTCTATCTCTTCCTTACACATTCTATATATTGTATGCAAGCTATTTTCAAAGGGTTGGCTGGCTTATAACTTCTGGGAGACTGTGGGAAAGAAATTCTGTTTCTGCACTGTGCATTTTTGACAGAGAATTAATGAAAGGCAGCGGCTCTGTTTCATGAGATTCTTGTGGTTGTGAGTGTAGCAAATGTGTTCTTATGTTCCATATGTATCTTGTTATTTTTCATAATTCAATTCACGTTTCATTTCAGTGAAATTTTCAAAGTGAGATTAGGTAGAATTCAATTTATATTGCTCCGCATGTGGGAAAATTTCATGTACAGTGTTATTCTTCTATTGAAAAGGATTCATGCGACTATGCCCTTTTCACTTTCTTCAGCGATCTTTCCATTCCGCATTACTTTAAACTAAAATTGTTACATTTTCCGCCTACCTTTCCTCATGGAATAATCTGTGCTTTTGTATTAAATTCTCTGTTCTTTGCTGAGCGTCGGTCCCATAACATCCCAGAAGCTCGGTCATTCATAAAATTGTTTCCAGAATCCCTATTCACTTACTAGCCTAAGGTAAACATTGTATTGTAAGTCATCTTAGACCGTTTTTGATCATCTATTCACTGAGCGTGACTCAGAGAGAGCCCTCTCCTGCTCTAGTAGGGCTAGCTACCAGACTGAGCGTGGTTTGTGGTTACCCTATTTTTTCCTTCCTCCAGCCTAAGGCAGATTTAGCTGCTAACACGGTCAATCTCATTTCCCTTCGCATTCACATCGTGTGCTTCTTGAGCTTCCAGACTACGCACAATTCTCTTGGCATGGTCCCATCGCATCTAGTTATGAGTTCTTGTAGCCCCTTTACAACCTTGCTAGCACGCAACAACTTCATGAATGTCTCCAAGAATGTAGTGAGTATCGATGGGTCCATTTCCAGCTCCATTCTGTCTTTACTTCCTGAAGTGGAGGCATCAGCGAAGCTCCTCTTAGCTTCCATGAAGGTCTCCTTAGCATGCTCCAAATTAAATTCTGTTTCCTTCATTGGAGCCTTGCGAACCCAGGTACTTTCTTCAGGTTGCTTGCCTTTGTCATCTCCCATCATAATTCCACTCTGGAGCATGACATTTACATTAGGGTCTTTCTCGCGTGGCTCAGACCTCATCATTTGCAAGTTCTGAGTCGGGGGAGGTTGGAGTGCTCCTTTATCGCACAACCTTGCTATCAGTGTGGGACAATCCTTTGTTTCATGATCAAACAATGTACAATACAAGCATGATGGTCACGTTGGATTCGTACAATCATGGGCATAATGCCCTGGCCCTCTACAATTGTAACATATCAGTTGTCTGCGACCTCTTCCTGGTCCCCCTCCACCTCGACCTCGTCCGTTCCCTGAAATCTGGTGCGCACCATTCCTACATTTTGATCGAGGGGCTGTGTTTTGGCTTGAACTTTGTAGGTAGGAGTTTGATCCATCATCAGCTCATAACTTCTACAGGTTCACTCATCATGTCCTACAAACCTATAGAAATTATAGAACAACTGTTGTGAATTCTACGTATACTTCTATAATAGATGGTAGTTATTTGTAGCATGCTTTCCTCCTATCTAACAAATCACACACCATAATGCAGGCACTGCACTTGGTCCTGCTTGTGCCTCCAGTCTTAGTGGCATTGGCCCTCCTCCTGCAAAGTAATTCATGAACACCAGGTAGTGGTCCTTGTCGTGCCCTTGGTCCTTGCATTTTACGCACCATACCTCATCGCGCATCTTTGGGTAGGTCGTCCTGTCTTGTTTCAAACTCTACATCTCCAGGAACAAGTTTTTCAACTGCACATGAATCTGCTAAACTCCCAGGTTAGGATATTGTATTAGAGTCTCGTGCAATCTCATCATGACCTCCAAAGACTCAACCTGAGTGGTTAGCCTTTGTTATGACAATGTGTTCCGTAGATGTGGCATTAATGATGCTACAAACCATTCGCGGTGTTTCCCATATGTTAATGTCATGTTCTCTTTGCTAATTATGCACTTCAGTCTTTGATCCAACTCCCACAGGGTCTCGCCTGGTAGCATTGTGATTTCCTTGAATCCAATGATCGACCGTGCCTCTGAATTTGGCCTACTAAATCCGTGATAGCTTAGTGCAGCTTGGATATCCACAATCCCCATATTCAGATTGTCATTGGAATGTTTAATGTACCAGGTCAGCGCGCGATCCTACAGATCACTGACCAACGTTTCCTTCTTTATATTGTCATCCGTGATACCATATGCTTCCCATACAGCTTTTATCATGAACCAAAACTACTCTGGATCTTCATTCCCTACTCCCTTGAACACGGGTAGCTTTATCACACTTTCCATACTGCTTCGTGGTGGTGGCGGAGGTGGTATGGATGAAGATGGGGGTGAAGATGGTGAAACTAGTGGTGGTGTGGGTGGGGGTGGTATGCGCGTAATTATCTGCCTTATCAGATTGATTGCACTTCTTGGTGAGACTTTCACGATCTCTTCTTCACCCCCTCGCGAAGGTGAAATCAAGGGGATAGTTTCTAGTTCTGTGCTACCTTTGTTTCTATAGATTCTCCCACTCTGCGTAGCCCAAACATCAATTTATTTGCATAACCCACTTTTCACACAGTAGCATTTTAATCCAAGTGTTCAAAGATTTAACGTACTTACCTCAAGATCCCTTGAGGAAGCGTCATTCTGCCTCGCTATAACTGACTGAAGTATCTATCGCGAATTCAGTGATGAATCCTCCTATGGTTTGATCGAGCCAGCGATTGACAGTGTGCCCGATCGTACCTTCTGATGCTTCTAGTTTGCGCACCAATTCTGGAGTTGACACAATAGGTTTGTCGAGTTTACACCTTCCTTGGCTATCTACTAGCTTCGCAATCCACTCATACAACTTAGTGGGGAAGGATGCAAAGAAAATTTCGTGGATGTTCGTATATAAGTAGCAGTCTAACCATTTTTCCTTTGATAGTAGCGGATTCTTGTTTTCCTACACCGCGAACTCGTGAATCTTTCTGTCCAACCAATCTTCAATTCCTTTCTTTGTCAGATTCCAGCGATACGACATCAGACATCTCTATGCAGATCCCAGTCCGAGCAATGGAACCATTTGTTGGCTTGTTGGGAACTGACCAAGGTTCGGAGTTAATTAGCTAAACAAATACCTATAGTATTGGCCCTTTTGGCAATAGTTTGTGGAGCGCAGACTGAGGTCTTACCCGAAGTAGTATGGGAGGGTGCTAGAACCTGGCTTCCACACCCTTGAGATGTCTGAGAGGTTTGACTAGTCCACTATTTGTTTTTGCACACAGGTTGCTTCGTGCACTTTCCCGTTCCTTGCGGCCCAATACACCGCCTTTGCATAGCCCTAACCAGGGGCTGTGGAGCTCTCGCGCCATGCTCTACGCTATTACCTGAGATCTTACTTATCTTCCAATACTAGTTAGTCACCTTTTCCTACTTGAATGTCTTAAGTTATAATTAGTTATAGAAAACATTCATACAGGTTCGCGTAGTAAATAAACAATATACTTGCAAATTATATCCAATCATCCATTAAACCAGGAAAAGATACACAGAAATATAGTAAAATTTCTCTTTATTGACTCTCCCAATAGTTACAGACTCGACCTATGTTCTGCACTCAGCTGCAGGGGTCCGCACACTCAGTTGCGAACTACTAGGCCTCTACGCACTCAGCTGCAGAGCCTTCTCCTACTCTATGGCCCAAAGACACACTTTACATTTCGACTCACTCACTTAGACTTCTCCTCTTCTTCTATTCTCTCTTCTATTAGTGATCTTATACACTTAGAGCCTTGCTCTATTTATACAATCTCATGGTCCGCGGACTATGGGTAGGTCTATCCAACCGACATTACATTACAAAAATTAGGGTGGACAACACTATGACTCTATTATAATTTCACGCCCCGCGCCCACAATTCGCGGAGCTTTTACAAGAATATTCAGTAAAAACTTAGGATTTAATCTCCAAAACATGCCTTGGGGGGATTCCATGCCCAACAAAGGCTATGAAGGGGTTACAGGAACTTATAAATAGATGTGCCGGAAACACTCTAGGTGAACCGCATGTCGTATGGAAGATTGGTAAGCATAAGGCAAGGACAATGCGTGAGATGAGACTCATCACACAGATATGAGAATATGAAATGGATCAGGTTATTCTGGATCTGGGTTCAAATGTGAACATTTTTCCGAAGCATACTTGGGAGCGGATGGGGAGACCCATGCTGCAATGGTCCCCGATTTAGTTAAGGATGGAAAATCAGCAGAAAATCATCCCCTTGGGATGATTTTAAGGAGTAACTGTAGATATTGAAGGCACAAGCGCATTGGATGACTTTGAAGTAATAGAAATTGTGGATGACAACAACCCCTACTCTACACTCCTTAGCATTGATTGGGCTACTGACATGAATGAGGTAATCAACCTAAAGAAGTGAAAGATGATATTTGAAAAGAAATCGCTTCACGTAATAGTACCCCTAGATCCTGTTGAAGGATCGCGCTATACTGAACCAGTCTGTGATTATGAAAACAATGATGATTTGGACTGCATATATAAAATAATAGCATGAGACCAAGATTGGGTGAATCTGATAGTGGATGGCCAAATTACATGGGATTGCGAGATTTCCTAAAACTTAGACTTGGACAAAGAATTAGAGCGCTAGCAGAATCGGCTACATGAAGTAACCACGCTAAGCTGTAACATGATGACCCGGTCGTTGCACTGTGTGTCATCAGAGGTATGAAATATACCCACTTATGATGGCTTGAATGATGTGGATGTGTTTTTGGATGCATTTGAGAGGGAAGTACTAGAGAAGCAACACTTCCAAGCTTTGGACTAGGCACTGTGCGCTACGCCTGCGAGATGGTGGGGTACGCACAAGGGTAGTTTTGACGATTGGTGCGAGTGTAGGAGGATGATGAGAACACGCTTTGGGGCGCCAAAGGTACGAGTGGTAGACAAGTATGAAGGGAAGGAAAATCCATGTGCACACTTGGCCAAATGGGCTAAGGCTTATGGAGCGAAGCCCCAACCTGAATGGGTGCACTTGTTTTGTCACACCTTGGATGTCATCTCAATGAACTGGTACTTGGAGACAAAGCTCTACCATGGCACAGGCGAATGGGATATTCTGCGTGAAGGGTTCATAATGATGTTCAACTTCAAAGACAGGTTTGATTGTATTGATGAAGCACTACAAGAAGTTAAAGAAGTAATCTTTAGGATACCACAGGATCCTTTGGATTTGATTCAACCCAATTGGACTACTTAGCTAAGCCATGCGCTGGAATGCTATAACGTGGCTGCTGAAGAAGAATATGAGGACCCATGAAAGATTAATATCCCTGAAACCAAGGGTCACCGCGAGGTCAAGGGACCACAGATCGAGAATCCTGATATAACCGCGCCACTAAAAATGAAACAGGTAAATATTGGTATGGAGGCAGAGCCCAAATTCACGAAGATTGGAGATTACTGGGATGGCGCAGTGGTAGATAAGGTCTCCGAATTGCTCCGCGAATACCATATTTTTTTCCATACCATGTTTACAGAGTTAAAGGGGATAATAGGGGACATGGGCGTTATGAACATCACGTTAAAACCTGACGCGAAGCCGGTTAAGCAAAAATGTTACCATCTCAATCCAAAGTATAAGGAGATGGTCTGCTTAGAGTTAGAGAAGATGCTTGCAATAGGCATCATTGAGCCCATAGAATAATCTGATTGGGTGATCCCAATGGTGGTACAAGAAAAGAAGCAAAAGGATGAAATAAGGATATGTGTAGATCTAAGGAAGTTGAATGACACTTGCGTGCATGATCCTTTCCCGAATCTGTTCACTGATGAGGTATTGGATAATGTAGGTGGCCAGGAAGCATACTCCTTCACTGATGGGTTTTCTGGGTACCATCAGATCAAAATCATGCTTGAATATAGAAGCAAGACAACCTTCGTGATTGAATGGGGATGTTTTCAGTACACTATAATTCCTTTCAAATTAAAGAATGCGCCTATGATTTTTTTGCTCGTAGTCATTGCTGCATTCAAAGACTTCATTCATAAGTTTCTGGAGGTGTACTTTGATGACTAGACTGTGATTGGGTTGGTAAAACACCATGTGACTAGTTTGTGCTTAATGCTAGATACACGTCGAAGGTACTAGATTGCACTCAATCTAAAAAAATGTCTATTTTTTGTTCCTTTTGGGACTCTTCTGGGTCATGTGGTTTATAGACGGGGACTGATGGTATATCCCATGAAGATCATAGTGATACTTAACTTGGAGGCACCGAGGAGTGTGAAATAGTTGCACGCAACCTTGGGATTGACTGGGTACCATAGGAAGTTTATCAAGGGTTATGCCCAGATCACCACGCCTATGGAGAAGCTGTTGAAAAAGCATGTCATGTTCTGTTGGAATGAGGACTGTTAGAAAAGCTTGGATGTGCTGAAAGGAAAAATGGTCACCGGGTTGATTTTAGTCTTCCCATATTGGAAGAAGGAGTTTCATGTACATGTAGACGCATCATGTATAGCACTAGGAGTGGTATTGACACAAGCCGCTGGAGGAGAATTGGACCATCCTATAACGTTCAAAAGTAGGAGGCTATATAAGGCTAAGAAGAACTATTCCCCCACTGAGCCCGAAGGATTAGCCATGGTATACGCACTCCAGAAGTTGAGACACTACTTGCTGAGTGGACATTTTAAGATGTATACAGATCATTCTCCGTTGAGGTAACTGGTCAATAAGCCTATGTTGCGGGGGAGAATCTGTAGGTGGTTGTTATCATTCCAGGAGTATGATTTTGAAGTTATTGTGAAGCCTGGATGAATGAATGTGGGTCCAGACCATCTGTCACACATCGAAATGGGGGAAGAGCCTAATAATTTGGAGGAGGGATTGCTTGAAATGCAGCTCTTTGCAGCGTGTGTCATGGATGGTCACTTTGAAGACATCATACACGTCCTAATGATAGGAACTGCTTTTGAAGGCCACACCGTCCAACAGAAAAAGGAGTTAGTGGTGTGCGTGGTAGACTTTTCTATCATTTCCAAACATTTGTACAAAATGGGGTCTGATGAAGTATTACAATGATATCTATCGGAGTTTGAAGGGAGAAATATCCTTGTAGATGCTAATGGGGGCATTGCAGGAGGGCATTAAGCAGGAAGGGCAACCACATAGAAGATTCTACATGTAGGATTATCGTGGCCAACCCTCCATTAGGATTCAAAAGTTTACTACAAGGCATTCGATGTGTGTCAAAGGACTGGTAGGCCATTGTGGAGAGATGAGCTAACCCCGAACCCACAGATGATGTTAAAATTTTTCGAGAAATGGGTGATATATTTTGTAGGACCCATTTAGCCCCAAGGAAAGAAGACGGGAGCGCAGTACATTATCATTGTGACTGTGTATTTGAGTCAATGGGTAGAGGCACAGCCTATGAATTACTGCACATGCACGACCGTTGCGAAGTTTCTCTTTGAGAATTGATAGACGTGATTTGGGTGTCCAAAGGTTTTGATGAGTGATCGCGGTACGCACTTTTTGAACGAAACAATCAGCACGCTGATGAAGGAATTTCATATGTACGACAAGAAAAGCACGCCTTATCACCCACGGGCTAATGGGATGGTGGAAGAATTCATTAAGGTACTAGAGAAGGTGCTGACCAAGGTTTGCAATGCTCAACAAAGTGATTGGGACCTGCGCATACCCACAATACTATGGGCCTATCGAATGACATGCAAAAAGTTGATTGGGTAGACACTCTTTAGGCTTGTATATTGTGTTGAAGCAGTTATGCCCATGGAATACATTGTGCCTAGTTTGTGCATAGAGGCACTCACGGGTATGACGGATTGTGGAGCCCTAGAAGAGAGGCTCGAACAACTTGCTAAGATTGAGGAAGAAAGATTTATGGCTGGATTTCACCAAAAGGTCCAAAAGCAAAGCAAAAAAGCATGGCATGATCAAAACATTAAACTGTGCACCTTTAAGGTAAATGATCTGGTTTTTTTTATATGACAACAAGTTTGATAAATTTCCAGGGAAATTTAGAATGCATTGGCTAGGGCCCTATGTCATCAAGGAGATTACTGACGGTGGAGCAGTTCATTTGATTAAATTGAATGGATATCCCTTCCCAAGAAAGGTGAATGGTAGCCGATTGAAGCCATACACCGATGATCCGGCTAGGTGACTATATGAAGGTAGCATAGTCTTAGCACTCCAGGGAGCTAAAAGGAGGCGTGGGACTATAAAATGCATTGCCTGGGTTGGGGAACTACACGATTGGAGGATTGTGTGAAACAAGGCGATGTCACAGGGTTCACGACAACGCGCAGTGAGCTGTGCTACCCGGGGAGAAATCACACAGGTCAGCTCAAAAGTGACCATTAAAGTCATTGTTCGTGATTTGACAATGAGAATGCGGCAAAATGGAGCGGGCGGCCGACATTTAAGACAAAATTTTTGGGTAAGATCCTTGGAAATCTGCTGCCATTCTAGCATTAATGAACTGAATGTGGTGGGAACGGTCGGATTTGAAATAAAAATGGCCTATAAATTACAGGTGGAGGCCCAACGAAAAACACTTGGCATTTTGAGCATTGAGTTGGTGAGCTCTCAGATGTGCATGATCCGTGCATTCTTCAAAGAATTGCTTGACTACCCAATGTTTGATCAAGTTCCAAAGTCCAACCGTAATTTCATCTGTGATTTTATCTTAGGATCCGAAGCTATGGACATTGAAGCAGTGACAGACAAGGGGGCTATGCTGGAGGTCGTTATGGAGGTAGAAGGAGATGCTCCAGATGTTGCAGAGCTACTAGCTGAAATCCCCAAGTCACCACGGATGCCTAGACCGAAGCTTACCCCGACCAAAGAGAGTGCGAAGGATAAGAAGGGCAAGTAGGTTGTGATATCAGTGCACCCGTTGCCTAGAAGTAACCCACAGAAGGATAAGCCCACCGCATAAGAAAAGGGAAAATCCATTAACTTGGAGCCGGAGGAGGAAGAAATTGAGGACATCCCAATGGATGATGAGGATTTAGGGGTGGAAGTGGAGGACGTTGAAGTCGAGGGTTCTAACCCTATCACTAAGTTGCCCGAATACGTCCCTCCATGCAAAGGAAAGACCAAGGTGCCGAAGGACATTGATGAAAGCAAGGTTTCCTTACACATACCTCTGCTATCAGACGAGATTCTCTTTGAAGGACCTATTGAGGGCCCTAAAATCGGGTCAACAACAAGGGGGATACCCACCCGGTCCAGAACCTGGTTGGCGGCTCCTTGCCTGTTTGGTATAGCGGGTCCGACTGGGGATAATGGGACCAGTTTCCCAGTCTAAGGGGTGTGTATGTGTGTGTAGAGTTTGATGATGCTAATCTAGAAGTAATTTTAAGCTAATTTAATTCTAACTTCTAAACTGACTCTATGCTATTGTAATCTAACAAAAACAACACATCTAATCTACGCTAACCCAGGGTAGAATTCTTCTATTATGCGATCTAGAAAGATTTCAAACAATAACTGGTAATAAAGATCATTCAGCTATCATAAGAATAGAAATCAATTAAGATAAATCATTCTGCATAAAAAGTTAGGCAAAACAGTTGTGAACAGCATATCGTATAATAAGTTATTCATATGTCAAGCACAAATAAATGACTCCACCATACAAAAGTGCCAAATGGTAACCCACACATTCATACATTAACATATAAACAACTTAGCTGTATGTCACTCTAAGAATATAAGCAGAAATTGGTCAAGAGATAAAAGTACCATTAATGACTGATTTCACTCACAAACTTCAAGCAATAATGATTTATCTCTACTTACTTCTAACATCTACTAAGAGTACAGAAGTGCAACATCAGTAGCAGACATTAAAATGCAGACATAAATAAATCTTGATCCATCCATTCATCAAGAACCCCCTCCGAGGGTGCAAAAGTGCATGTTCTGAGGACAAGTTTTTTGACAAATTTCCGGACCCTTCTCCAAATGCCATGAGAAGGGTTAAATACTACTAACTAATTAATCTTAATTACACAAATTTAGGAAACGGCTTCAAATGAACGCCCTTTTACTAAAACAAATTTATTTCTAAAAATTGAATCTAATTTCTAACTGTTTCTGTATCTGCTCCTTAGTGCTGTAAGCAATGCAACGTTCGCCTGGAAAGAGTTGGCTGGTTGTCTTTTCCTTTCGTTCGAGCGATAAAAGTAGAAATAACAAGAGCTGGCACCTCTTTCTGACAAACTAGAAGATATTTTTGAAAATCTTCCTTTGGCTGAGTGTCTTCGCTGTGTGTATACTTAGTATAACCCAGATTTGTTTCAAACTGATTGTGCTGTTGCTATTTCGGTTTCTGGCCGTGCGAATGACTCAATGAGTTAGGGATTTCGTTGCCTGAAAAATCTTCTGTATTGAAACTTGCTTTCGTTCTTTGTTCCAGGATTTTCTGGAGCGTCTTCCCTCTTTAGCATTTTTCTTTTTGCTTTACCCAGTCTGAGCTTCAGGATCTTTTGTAAACATGCTGCTTTTGTGCGCCTTTGACTCTGAGTCTTGGATAGTCTATTTCCATCAGTATCTGTTGAGTGATACTCTGGAATTCGCGGTCCTGCTGCATGCAGCATCCATTTGTGAAGGCATCTCCTCTCTGTTCTCCTAGTATTGGCACTTTCCCCTTTTCCTTAGATGTTTCCTGCATATTGATTTATATTAGTTGCTGCCTTACAGTTTACGCAAAGGAAAAGAGAAATGACAAAAAGATTGACATAAAAGCTTTAAGTTCTAATGAATGCATAATCATGACACTCATAATGACTTGACTCTTCGAAAAACGCAACACAATCATCCTTGGATACTCAGGCGTACAATCATTAATTTCCCTTAAGGTGCGAGCTCAATTTTGGGTTTCCAGACTATGCTGAGGAAAATTTGCGATGGGTTTGTTTCTGTGATTCGCGTCGCAGTATCGAGGATTGCGATGTCGAGAAGTGTCACCACAGCAATTGATAGTATCATTCATCGCAGATCGCAAATCGCAGGATCTCAAATTGTAAGATCGCAGATCGCAGATCGCATTTTTCATTCGATCACTGTGTGCTGCTTATGCGACGTTGCGATATGCGACGTCGCATATCGGTCGTCGGTGATTCCTTAGGTTTTTTATTTAAGAGCGCTCTCAATATATGCGATGCGATGAATTTTGCGTCGCTTCTTTGCGGCTTATTTATGTGCATAGGAAAACGCTTCACTCTCTCTTTGCGATGCGATATAGCTTTTAGGGAGTTAAATACAAAAATTTTGATAAAAATATTTTTTGGATTTTTGTTAAGGGTCCCCCTTTGCTTGATGTTATTGCTAATACCAAACAAAGAGGGAGGTTGTTGGTGACCACAACAATGGCGATTCACTGTGAAGAACCAGTTATCTCTGCTTTTCTATTGACTTTCTACTTCCGAAACAGAAAAATTTTCATATGTCTAAATTTTGTTATGGACAGATAGAGTAGATTACCCCTTATCCTATCAACGATACTTTGTCTCAACCTTTTTATATTCCAAGTGTCTGCTTCCTCAGGCTTAGTTCTTGCATTCACACCAGACATTACTCGGTCCTTTTTAGGGATAAAATAAGGTCTTCTCTGCGTACTGGCTTTAAAATATGCTCATTTGTCATAGGTAGAGCCTCTGCTGCCCACAAGCGTCCATAGCCTCGACAAGGTTACCACGTTATCCAGCAATGATCCTTTTTCCTGCTTGAGGTTATTTACAACATTTCAGAGAAAAATCCTTTTTTACACTTTTTCCTTTTTTATTCTCTAAAGAACAATGTCTTGGTTTGGTGGCTAAATTATGACATAGTCATTCACTTGATTTATACTTTTGCTGAACAAGCTGGCTCGTGATGAGACCCCTTGTCTTTTGATTGCAACAATCTTAAGTCGTTGCCCTGTTTTGATAGACAGTATTGGCAAAGTCAGCAAGTCATAATATCTGTGATCATGATAAGTCAGCTCGTGATGAGACCTCTTATTCTTTGATATATAGTGTTTACTCGGATTGTTTCTCTGAACGCTGCGATTTCCTTTTAGCAGGGAGGAAGTCATTGTTTTTCCTTAAGAAAGCTCTGGACGACAATAATAGAGTTTGAAAACAGTAGCTTTACAGAGAATATTTATTTTATTATTGATGATACCTTTCATTGTGCTGATATAAAACAATTTTTTTACCAAAGGTTGCTTTCATCAAAGTTTATTGAGGTTGAAACTAACATCATATTCAGGCTAAAGTTAACTTTATTTGTCAATAATAAAAATCAGATTTTTCGAAATTTTTTTCTATTTGTACAAGCGAAATCGAAATCTGATATAGAATTGGTGTGCTCTTTCATGAATCCTTTTAAATGATCATTTACAACCGGTTTTATTTATAAGAAAGAGAAAAACAAAATAAAAACTGAAACTATCCTACAAAAATAGAAGAATGCTCTTCTATGGAAAATACATTTTAAGAATCTGTCCATTCACAGGCAAAGAATCTCTTCTACCTACCAAATGCTGCAACACAAACGTCGATGGGCCTATGACTTCCACAATCTGAAAAGGACCAAGCCACAGCTTCTGAAATTTCGTATGTTTGCCCTTTTCTTCATGAGCCTTATCCCATTTCAAAACTAAATCTCCCATCTGAAAGTTTTTTCTAGTTATTATGCTTGAGTCAAAAGAGGATTTTATTAGCGCTTGGTGGTGAGCATGGGTTTTCTTAGCTTGTTCTCGTCGTTCTTCTAGTTTGATTATTTCCATTTGTCTCAATTGTAAGGAGGAAGTAGATACTTCATCGATGTATTGCACTAGAGACAAAGAGGGAATGACTAAGTGAGTTGGAAGAACCACTTCTTTCCCATAAACTAAATTAAAGGGAGAAGTGCCGATTGAAGCTTTCTTCGTAATTCTATTTGCCCATAAAGCATTTACCAGCGCTTTGTGCCAATTCTTTTGGTTTTGGTCGACTATTCTTTTAATAATCCTGGTTAGTTTCTTATTTGTTGATTCAGCCAATCCATTACCTTGCGGATAGTAGTTGGCAGAATACTTCAGTTTGAACCCTCTTTTAAGTGCAAACTCAGTCATTGTATTCCCAGAAAAATATGAGGCATTATCAAACATTAAGGCCGTTGGCAATCCAAACCTAGTGATGATAAATTGATCTATGAATTCAATAATGTTTTCAGAATTAGTTGTCTTGAGAGGAACTGCTTCTACCCATTTAGTAAAATAATCTGTTGCCGTGAGGATATACCTATGCTGCTTAGAAGAGTGAGGAACGATCTCACCTATTATGTCCAAGCCCCATTGGCTGAATGGTTGCTCGATGTTAACCGACTGTAGTGGCATGGACGATTTCTTTTGTTTCCCTGCAGCAGTATGGCAGACTTGGCATTTCCTTACGTAATTGTATGAGTCTTTGAGCAACGTGGGCCAATAATATCCTGCACGTAAGATTTTATGTGCAGTAGCGTCTCCAGCATAGTGTCCACCTGCTGGTACATCGTGGAGTTCCTGCAAAACCTTTTCGGCTTCAGTTTTCTCAAGACACCTAAGAAGCACAGAATCGTAATTCCTTTTAAACAGAACATCATTTATGAGCTGGTATTGTTTAGCTTTCAATCTCAGAGCTCTTTTCTTGGTGTGGTCCAGGTGTGATGGAGCATACCCATTCTTAAGATAATAAATGGTGTTAGCATATAATGATTTTGCGTCGTTTAGGCTTACCTCATACGTATGTACCTCTTCAGATGAGTTCTCAGGAATTTGCGATGCTCTAGCTAATATTTTGCAGAAGCCTTGACCTCTTACGATGTTTGCTGGCTTGATCTCAAGATCGTATTTTTGTAAAGCGGTAATCCAATTTGCTCTCTTTTCGCCCACATCCTTCTGTATCAGAAGATTTCTTACCGCTGGAAACGGTACTATGACTTTGGTATGGGCTTTAAGTAAGAAAGGTCTGAAATATTTGATCGCTTTGAAAACAACATATGCCTATTTCTCCACGTCTGAATAATTGAGTTCAGCACCTTGTAAGTTCGAGCTAAAAAATGTGATTGGAGCTTCCGCTTTCTCTTGATTTGCTTGAGTTAAAATCATGGCATAAGATTTCTCTGAGGCAAATGTGTATAAGATAAAAGATTCTGAAAAATTTGGGGTAGCTAAAGATGGAGCGTTAATGATAGCTTGTTTGATCAAGTTGAATGCTTCGTGCTCATCTTGACCCCATTTAAAATTTGAATTCTTTTTTTATCATATTTTGTAAAGGAGAAATAATACGTGAAAAATCTGAGACAAACCTTTTTACAAAATTGATTTGTCCAAGGAAAGATTGCATGGCTTTTTTGTTATGGGGCATGGATATTTCGGAAATTTCTTTGATTCTGTCAGGTTCAATGTGAATACCAGATTTTGACACTATGAATCCGAGCAATTTCCCTTCACTTAATGCGAAAAAAGATTTCTTTGGGTTAAGTGAAATCCCATACCTTAAACATCTTTGAAAGATTTGTTTCAAGTCTTTGAGATGGTTGCTTCGCTTCTTGGAGTACACTGTTATATCATCCAGGTAAATCACTACGGATTTATTGACTAAACTTTTAAATGCGATGTCCATGGCTCTCGGAAAGGTAGCGCCGGCATTGATCAGACCAAATGGCATCTTCTAATATGCGTATGTGCCCCATTTAGTTCGGAATGTGGTTTTCAACTGATCATCGGGATGTACCAGCACTTGATTGTATCCTGATAATCCATCCAGGAAAGACATTAATTCTGAGCCTGCTACTGCCTGTAATATTTGCTCCATAGGTGGGAGGGGAAAATTGTCTTTCTGATAGGCTTTGTTGAGATTCCAGAAATCAATACAGATTCTAATATCTCCATTTTTCTTTCTAACGGGCACCATATTGGATACCCATTTGGAATGTCTGACGGGGAAAATTATTCTGGCTCTC
This sequence comes from Pinus tabuliformis, assembly GCA_031772625.1. Lineage (NCBI taxonomy): Eukaryota > Viridiplantae > Streptophyta > Pinopsida > Pinales > Pinaceae > Pinus > Pinus tabuliformis. The sequence continues at coordinate 541,578,450 of CM062812.1, read as the reverse complement.
AACAACTTATTTAGCTCAGTCTTTATCTGATTTTCTAAGTTGGGGTGGATTTTTCTGAGTTTCTGCTGGACAGGTTTTTCATTGTCAATCATAGGGATAACGTGTTGAATGATAGAAGTGTCGTATGTCTTCAGCTCATCGTAATTCCAGGCAAAAACGTTTTTGTATTGTCTCAGAAGACGGATATATGCTGATTTTTCTTCAGGGGCTAGGCTGTGGCCTAGATTAACGTTTTGTGGCTTCTGATCGGTCCCTAGGTTCACTAATTCATAGTTCAGAGTAGAACTGTAGAGTTTAGAATTGGCAGACCTTTTAAACCGACTTTTCAAATCATATAAGTCTTCTAACTTAACCACCGATTTAGGTATAGCATTATCAGTGCTATTTTGTTGTATTTGGTGATCATGATGGTCTTCATCAATTATTTGGTTTGAGTAGGATACTTCAGAAGTGGGGAAATTCACAATGTCAGGATCGTCGTTGAATACTCTCCAGTTGGTGATGTTGTCAGGGATGGATGGTCTAAAGATTAATTCTATTGAGAATCTATCTGGACTAAAATCTTCGGAGGGAATAAGTCTAGAAGCTACGTTAGCTAACAGGTCCGCGCTCGCATTTTGGAGTCTTGGGATTGATGAAATATTGAATGCTATGAAATGTGCAGTCAGATCTTGTACTAAAGATTGATAGTGCTTTAAATGACCTGACAGGCAATGTATGGTGTTACGTACCTGTTTGACGACAATCTCAGAATCTCCAAAGACTTGAAGATACTTAACATTCAACCCGATTGCTTTGTATAGGCCTTGCACCAAGGCTTCGTACTCCGCTGTATTGTTTGTGCAATCGAATTCAAGTTTTCATGTAAGCATGATCTTGTTTCTGTTTGGGCTGATCAGAACGCATCATGCTCCTGCTCCCTCGTTAGATTTAGAGCCATCAAAATATAATTTCCAAAACAAAGATGTATTTACAGAGTTATCTAAAAAATTAAAACACTTTGAATCATCAGTTTGGGAAAAATTTTCAACTTGGGACAAAACTTAATTTTCTAAGTAAGGTGAGGTATGAGCATTGAAATTGCCGAGGAAAGAATCTACCGAGTAATTGCCTATGATGCTGCTATTGTATGTTATTGCTTCATTTTCTCCTTCCAATTCCGTCACTATGTACTTTTGGTGCAACTCTCGTTCAACTTTTATTTGATTCGGTTTACCGTTGTAGGGTAACCACATGTGTGACCAGTCGGTTGAGAAATATCCGTGGAATTTTTCGGGCCAATCCCTGCTAAGAATCAAACCATAGAATTCAGGGATATCGGCTACTAGAATGTCGATAACCTGACATACCTTCGGGTTAGACGACAATCTTATGGTCACTTGATTAAGCTCACCAATCACTTCGACTTGGGATCGATCATGTTGAACTATGCGCACTACGGATTTTTGTGGCTGAACATTCAATTTGGAACATATTGATCTGGGCAAAATATTCGTTGAAGCACCTGAATCAACCAAGCAATTGTGCACGTTTTTATTGAAAATTTGATAAGTGAGAAGAAAAGGAGGAGTATGAGATCTTGATCTTCCTCCAATCAAGGCGATGTCATTTGGATCAATATTGATCGTGTTGGTTGGAGGTCTTCCCATATTGTGGGAAGCTACAGCTGTAGGTAAAGATGTAGTAGGCACGGCATGTAATTCTTTCATCATTATTTTCTGTTGATGTTTCAATTTTCTCAACTCGTAAAGAGTGATATTAGCCCTAGTCTTTTTCATGTCATCGATAATGTTATACTCCATTTCATCTGACACTATCAGTGTTCTTGATGGAGGTGTTTGATCTGATTGGACTGGGCTAAATTAGGTTGCTCTAGCAGTTGTTTTCTTTGTTGCGACCTTATCTTTTGTTGTAGGGCTTGCGCCCTTCTGTTGAGGGGTAGTTTGGGGAGGATCAAGTTGATTTTTGCTTCGTGTGCTAACCGGAAATGCTTCTTGATCTTCTTCTTGTGGGAGGATGAAATCCCACATTCCTTGTAGTTCCATAACTTCTTCATCGTCGGTCTGCCCTTCAGTGGTATTTTCTTCTTCTTCTTCTTCTTCAGATTCGACGTTTGAGACAGCATTGGGTGGTTTCACCTCCATGGGAAGATTTCTTTTAAAAGCTCTGTACGGCTTTTTTGAAGAAGTCTCTGCTACTTGTTTTTTTATGTCAATCATCTCATTGGACATGGCCTTTAACACTTTTTGTAATCCTTCCAAATCGAAAGGATCTTTCTTTTTTTTCTTCTTGGTGTCTTCTTTGAAAGAGATTTTCTTAGATTTGCGTTCCTCTATTGCAGATCTCTTTTCTAGGGCTACTACGCATTTTTCTACTGCTAACGCCTCTGTCAAGTTTTCAACTAAGGTCATCTTGTTTGCCCTATATACGAAGATAGCCAACTTTGATGGTAAGGCCGTGATATACCATTCACATCTTACTTCCTCGCTGGGTTGGGAAGCAGCGGGGATTTTGTTGAGGATCTTATTGAACCGTAAATTGAAATCTTTAATGGGTTCTCTAGCCTCAGCTTTAAGATTGGATAGGTCATTGATCAACATTGCTGTTGATCTGTCATCACCGAACTTGGTAAGGAATTGACTTTGAAAAATGTCCCAACTTGTGATGGACCCAGAAGGTAACGAAAAGTACCATGACCCGGCTGTTCCTTGCATTGTATAGGGAAAAAGCCAGACAACAGCATCCTCGTTGGTAACTCCATTGAGATTAACAGAAAGCATGAAATTATTGATATGCTCTTCAGCTAGCATGCTTGTTTCTGGATTGAATTTAGGTAGCCATTTCTCAGGATGGGCCGGTATTGGGCTTAGGGGTGGAGGCATTAAAACTGCCCGAGGATTGTTCCATGGAGACTGGGCCATCGTTGAGCTGCTAGTTAATGAAAGTGCAGAAGATGATCCCTGATGCTGAGAAGATGAAGATATTATGATCTTTGATGATTGAAGAGGAAGGGTTGTGGAAGATGGATGAGTGATTTGGGATGAAGATGTGGGTGGCTGACTTCGCGGTGAGGGAGTTGAAATGGATGAAGTAGATGAAAGAGTCTCACTGTCAGACTATGGTGGTGTTTTCCTTGCTCTTTTCCTGGTGGGGAGACGAAGTTCACTTGGTTGTATGCCAAATTTTTCACTCTTCAATCTGGTCAGGGGATGAGCAGGGTTGTACTGCGAAGTCATGCTGCTTTGAGATTTATCAGACCTTTGAGTAAAAATGGAGAATCCCTAGAGTTTACGAATCAAAGTTTGAATTTCCAGGGGTTCAATGATAAGTTGGTCTGATATATTAGGGTATGTAGCAACGGTGGATACTCGAACGACTTCAAACTCCGGGTTTAACCGTACTGGAGAAGTTGAGGGAGTTGATGAGGGTGATTTACTCTAAGAATGGTATTTAGATTTTGATTTAGGTGCCATTCATAGTTCGTGCCCTCCCTCTAGCGCCAAATATGTTGAGGGCCCTAAAATTGGGTCAACAACAAGGGGGATACCCACCCGGTTCGGAACCTGGTTGGCGGCTCCTTACCCGTTTGGTATAGCGGGTCCGACTGGGGATAATGGGACCAGTTTCCCAGTCTAAGGGGTGTGTGTGTGTGTGTAGAGTTTGATGATGCTAATCTAGAAGTAATTTTAAGCTAATTTAATTCTAACTTCTAAACTGACTCTATGCTATTGTAATCTAACAAAAAAAACACATCTAATCTACGCTAACCCGAGGTAGAATTCTTCTATTATGCTATCTAGAAAGATTTCAAACAATAACTGGTAATAAACATCATTAAGCTATCATAAGAATAGAAATCAATTAAGATAAACCATTCTGCATAAAAAGTTAGGCAAAACAGTTGTGAACAGCATATCGCATAATAAGTTATTCATATGTCAAGCACAAATAAATGACTCCACCGTACAAAAGTGCCAAATGGTAACCCACACATTCATACATTAACATATAAACAACTCAGCTGTATATCACTCTAAGAATATAAGCAGAAATTTGTCAAGAGATAAAAGTACCATTTATGACTGATTTCACTCACAAACTTCAAGCAATAACGATTTATCTCTACTTACTTCTAACGTCTACTAAGAGTACAGAAGGGCAACATCAGTAGCACACATTAAAATGCAGACATAAATAAATCTCGATCCATCCATTCATCAAAAACCCCCTCCGAGGGTGCAAAAGTGCATGTTCTGAGGACAAGTTTTTTGACAAATTTCCGGACCCTTCTCCAAATGCCATGAGAAGGGTTAAATACTACTAACTAATTAATTTTAATTACATAAATTTAGGAAATGGCTTCAAATGACCGCCCTTTTACTAAAACAAATTTATTTCTAAAAATTGAATCTAATTTCTAACCGTTTCTGTATCTGCTCCTTAGTGCTGTAAGCAATGCAACGTTCGCCTGGAAAGAGTCGGCTGGTTGTCTTTTCCTTTCGTTCGAGCGATAAAAGTAGAAATAACAAGAGATGGCACCTCTTTCTGACAAACTAGAAGATATTTTTGAAAATCTTCCTCTGGCTGAGTGTCTTCGCTGTGTGTATACTTAGTATAACCCAGATTTCTTTCAAATTGATTGTGTTGTTGCTATTTCGGTTTCCGGTCGTGTGAATGACTCAATGAGTTAGGGATTTCATTGCCTGAACAATATTCTGTATTGAAACTTGCTTCCGTTCTTTGTTCCAGGCTTTTCTGGAGCGTCTTCCCTCTTTAGCGTTTTTCTTTTTGCTTTACCCAGTCTGAGCTTCAGGATCTTTTGTAAACATGCTGCTTTTGTGCGCCTTTGACTCTGAGTCTTGGATAGTCTATTTCCATCAGTATCTGTTGAGTGATACTCTGGAATCCATGGTCCTGCTGCATGCGACATCCATTTGTGAAGGTATCTCCTCTCTGTTCTCCTAGTATTGGCGCTTTCCCCTTTTCCTTAGATGTTTCCTGCATATTGATTTATATTAGTTGCTGCCTTACAGTTTACGCAAAGGAAAAGAGAAATGACGAAAAGATTGACATAAAAGCTTTAAGTTCTAATGAATGCATAATCATGACACTCATAATGAATTGACTCTTCAAAAAATGCAACACAATCATCCTTGGATACTCAGGCGTACAATCATTAATTTCCCTTAAGGTGCGCGCTCAATTTTGGGTTTCCAGACTATGCCCAGGAAACTTTGCAATGGGTTTGTTTCTGCGATTCGCATCGCAATATCAAGGATTGCGATGTCGAGAAGTGTCACCACAGCAATTGATAGTCTCATTCATCGCAGATCGAAAATCGCAGGATCGCAGATTGTAAGATCGCAGATCGCAGATCGCATTTTTCATTCGATCACTGTGTGCTGCTTATGCGACGTTGCGATATGCGACGTCGCATATCGGCCGTCGGTGATTCCTTAGGTTTTTTATTTAAGAGCGCTCTCAATATATACGATGCAATGAATTTCGCGTCGCTTCTTTGCGGCTTATTTATGCGCATAGAAAAACGCTTCACTCTCTCTTTGCGATGCGATATAGCCTTTAGGGAGTTAAATACAAAAATTTTGATAAAAATATTTTTTGGATTTTTGTTAAGGGTCCCCCTTTGCTTGATGTTATTGCTAATACCAAACAAAGAGGGGGGTTGTTGGTGACCACAACAGGACCATGCTTGGGGAAGGTTCTGCTATTGAAACTGGAAGATTGGGACTTAGTTGACACTCAGAAGTTCTCGCACTTGGCGATAGAACAGTTAATGCACTGCGTTGTTCACACAACCACTAGGATGACTACATTGGAACTCCGAAAGTGGCTCAGGGGTGTAGACAAGGAAGGTATGATCAACCTCCTACGGGTTCCACACTACAATTGCACACCTATTACAGTATTGGTCATCAAGCAGCTGCTATGCTTGGTGCACGATGGGTGTTTATGGCTGGAGGAGCAGATACCCATCACTGACAGGTTGATCCATAGGATCACACGGCTGTCCTATACAGGGGAAAATCTGGCCAGGATTTTTGGCGAAGAAGGTGGCAAGCAGGTCCTTGCAGAGGTCGTGAAGGAGAAATTCAAGCTTGTAATGAAGCTGCAAGGCTATGCCATCTCGAGTATCTATGACCCTGTGGTCAAGGTGGCCATGCTGATCTTAGTAGGAAAAGTTATGTGGAAGTGTCGCACAGATGAAGTGCCGACACCGGCCGTTGGTCTAGCAACCCAATGCGTCGAAGGAGTCCAATTTAATTGGGTGCGCTATCTCTATGGTGAGTTCCTTGCGAACTGCCATGAGGCACAAGAGCTCAGCAAGACCTTCCACTATGCGTGGCTCTTGCTGTCCATTATGTTGGTAGCCTGGGAGCTACCAAAAGATAGTCAATTCCCCTCGGTCGCGCCAGACCTGCCAGAAGTAGCAAAGTACGCTTCGTTGTGGGTGACCAAGGATGCTCAACGCATCAAGGATAGCAAGATCTTCTGGATCTTGATGGAAATGAATATACACATGGCTATCAATCACAAACCGCAATTGTCACCTACTGTGTTTGCCAAACTGCAGGAGTATGTGGAGTTCAAGGCAGACTTTCAGCGTGTATTGATCAGGGCATGGAAGGACCCTGAGCAAAAGTGGCATGACTTGCCTTACTTGGCAATGGACGACGCGATTGATGCAGTTCTTGATTGCTGGCCGATAGAGTGGTGCACCACCTCACACTTGATAATGGGGTTGAGAAAGTCCGCTGCATAGTGCAAAAGGAGGAGGCCAACCTCAAGATGGCATAACTGGTTGAGAAGAGGAAGAAGGAGGCTGCTGACAAGGCCCAGGTAGAGCGTGATGCCGCCCAATAGGCAGAAAAGTAGATAGGCAGAACAGAGTGTGGCTCTGACAAAGGTGCGAGGTCACCTTCACCCGAAACAGAGGAAGAAATGAATGAGCAAATAGAGCAACACGGAGCGGACCCGCAAATAGTGTCATACCGCATCAAGCATCTAATAGAATAAGAAAAAGTGGGGCTGCGGAATAAATCCAAGGCCAGTAAAACATCGCTTGACACAATCACCCTAATAGAGAGAGATTTGAATGACATTGGAGACACGGTGCTGGATGTCATTGCGGAGGTACTGCAGAAATTCGAGTAGCAACAATAAAAACTATTGGGGGCCATCTAGACGGATCTACATGAGCTGCAGATCCATGCATCATAGGCTGGCGTGGTGTCCACCAGCCTTGCCATTGGTCGAGATGCTGCGTGTGAAGGACTCCCAAGTGATAGTGCTTCTAGATGGAGCACTGACCACAAAAAATGAAGCTAACAGACCCGTTGTCAGTGCCCTCAAGTGAGTAGGGCTAAACTTGGCAGCGCTTCCTGGCGAGGTGCTCCACCTACTGCAGGATGGGGTGACCACAGAGATGAGGGCTTGCAAATAGCGCACTTTTCAGGTAATAAGTGAGAAGAAGATTAATAATGTACAAATGGCCTTGCAGCTAGACATTTCCCTCACTTCCATGGTGGAACTTACTAACAGAAATCAGTGCATGATTAAGGTCATGAGGGAAGCTTGCTGGATGGTCCCCGAATTTTCCATTCTCGAAGATGCAGAGGTAGATGAACAGGTCTACGAGCTCGCTACAAGGGTGCACGACGCTCGCACAGAGTTGGCTAAGGTTTAGCTGGAGCTAAACTTATTGATTGCATATTTGTAGTTGAAGGCCCAGCCTTCAACTCCACTAGAAGTAAAGGAGCAGCGCGCAACCACTGTCACAGAGGCGATAGCGGCAGTAGATAGTGCAGTAGCATACTACACATGGCTGTTTGAATAGTCATTCGAGGTCCTAACAAGTCTATAGGAGGATCCTAATGTATAGCGGCTAGAGACAGAAGCGCGAGAACTGTAGCAGTGCTAAGACGAAGCAAGAGGTACAATAGGCACTGTCGCTCTCAAACAGAGACTGGCGAAGCTGCAGGAGGCCAAAACATTGAAAGAACAGGTAGATGCAGCGCAACACAAAGAGGCAGTGCTGAAGGTGCCTTGAAGCCCTGGTTGGATGAAGCTTATTCGATCATGGCCTCCATTGAAGGCAGTCTTGCTAGTTTGCAAGCGACTTAGCAGAAGATTTAGGCTAACAGTTCAGGAACAACAACAGAGAAATTGGATGAAGAAGTGATGCAAGCGGCCGCGCAGTGCACCACTGAGGTTGACGTCATATAGGTCGAGATGGGAGGTCTTCGCACCAAGATCTCCATGCCTGCAGAGTGACTCGAGGGTGAGTCACCATGTTTGTGCTGGGGGCCTATTGGGAATGGGCCCCCCCAACAGTAGTTTTGGGGCTAAAAGGCCATATTTTGGGAAAATTTTGTAATAAAATTGTAAAGTATCTGCATTTTGTGGTCGCGAAGCTTGAAGGTGTCAAAAGTCATAAAGGGTTTTCCACCGTTATTTTTTAAAGTATCAAGTCATCTGTAAAGATCTACCCATGGTCTGCAGACCACGAGATTATATAAAAAAGAGCTAAGTAAGTAAGCTCTATGCAGTAAGAAAAGGAGAAGAAATAAGAATTGGAGTTTTAGTAGAGAAGTCTAAGTGTTTTAGGTCTTAGCATAGGTAGAGACTTTGCAGTTGAGTGCACAGAGGCCTAGGGTGGAAGTTCGCAGCTGAGTGTGCGGCCCCTACAGATGTGTGCGTAGGGTGGGTAGAGTCTGTATTAAACTGGAAGATATTAATAAAGAGAAGTATTCTACAATTACTGTGTATTTAAGTCTCTTAATGCATCTAATTATATTGCATTACGATCTGGGTTTATAGTACAATTATTATTTGATAAATGAATTTATGTGGTTATATTTGTTAATTAAATGCAAGTAAGAATATCAATTTACATAGTGATAACTGTAATTGATTGGTAGAATAAGTAAAACACTTGAGATAACTTGGGAACCTATACAATACATTGTCATAGCTACGCAAAAGTACCTGGACCATGGGTTAGGGCTGTGCGAAGGTCAATTGTACACCTTCGCGGAGGTACTGAAGGGCAGAATAAAGGGTAGACTGACAGAGCCCTAAGGTTTAGTGACTTGCGTGAAAGTAGGGGCAGTGGGCATAAACTGACATCATGACCATCTTAGGGTGTAGAAACTTGGTTCCAGTATCCCCCCATACTACTTCAGGTGAGACTTCGGTCCACGCTCCATGGGCTTGTTGAAAGGGCCAATAGTGTAGGGATTTGTTTGGCTGACTAACATTGAACCTGGGTCAGGGCCCACAAATCCAACATCCTTCCTAGTTCTTTTTCAAGCTAAAACAAGAGAGGGATTGCAAAATTCTGTGGGATCACTCTGCCTCCTCCAATGAACTTGTAGTAGGAGCTCAAGTTGGGTTGTGGACTAGGATCCTCTAGCTCTGTAAAATATCCTGTTGGCCCTCAGTTTTGGTCTATTTTTTATTAAGGAAAATTACTTAATTCTTATATTTTCCATCCATTTTCCATCACATCCATCTCATTTTGATGTATTTTATGCATATTCAGGTGTTTAATTTTAATTTTGCAATTTCTAGAAGTTTTTATGAAAACTGAGTTTCAAGTGCAATTTTGGACAGAATCAGAAATTCTCGTAATAGCTATGTGGATGACAGGTTTGCAGGACACTTGGGCTCAAGTTGGATGCATGAATGGAAATCTTGGGAACTAGGACTGAACTAATTCCACTTGGTTTGATCAAAACAAGCTTTATTAGGCCCGGTCAAGTCTGGTCAAACATGACTAGTCACCCAGAAAATCCCTAGGAAATAGGGCAGTTTTTGAGATTTTATGGGATTGACCATATTTCTTTGGATGGATTGGATGAGTTCGACTTAGATAGGTGGATATGAGTAGATATGATTGTTAGAAAGATTATAGATCAATTTTTTTCACAAAACCTCTATTTAAAGCCAAGACTTTGATGGCTTATGGTATGTAATTTTTATATAACTTTATGCTGAGACATTTGAGTATTGGAGATTAATTAGAAGAAATTGTTCTACTTTCATTTTGTTTTTCATGAGTATGGATGAGTGACTGAAGTTTCATGATTTGATAGAAGTCTCAAGTGTGCAAGGCAAGGGTGGAGGGCCCCCAGTCCAAGCTAAGTACATTTCATTGTTAAACTAGCTTAATTTTCATGAACTAGTTGCTCTAGATTTGTTTACTTGTTTTGTTTTAGATTTTCTTATTTGAATTAATGTGTGATGATTGTTGAATGGATATTGGTTTAATTGTAATCTACATATGAAGATACACACAGGAATTTAAGTTAAATTCCCCTTCTATTTGATCTTGAACTAAAACTGAATTTCATTCTCCTTTTCTTATTTGAAGTTATTTATGCATTTCTGGTTTGAAGCAATGGTGATTATGATAGAGTAGAATTGTGAAGAAGGGCAATCTAGACCTCCTTAGTTAGGAGCCTCTTCTTTTACATATTCTACATCATAAACCATTGTTAATTAGTGATTTGGATTTATTTTCATGAAAGTAGTATTGTAGGGAAGGACAACCTGGTTCTCCTAAGTTCAGAGCCTCATCCCTCACATATTACATAAGTGAATTAGAAATTGTTAAAATAGGTTTATATTTGTAATATGTACTTCCTTAATTCTTCAAATTTCATCTTCTAATCTTGGCTACATCTGATATCCATATAATGTGGACTTGCCTCCAAGTTTTACAAACCCGGATTGATAATTAAATACTTGTGTTAATTTAGTCAATAAATTAGCCCAACATTTTGGCGCCATTGCCGGGGAGTCAATTATCAGCATAGTTAAATAGAAGATAAACAAAAACACTAAAAATTTAGTTAAGATACATTTCTCTTAGTTATGTTTCTTTATGCCTAGAAATAGAGATCCTAAAATTAGATTCCCAAAACAAAACCCCCAACAAAAAACGAAAAAGAAAAAGAAAAATAACTACAAAATCCATTTACAAGACAAGATCTAAAAAATGATGTTAAAGAATAGGTTACAACACTACTCCATTCTTCAACATTCTTTCTCATCAAATCTTTATGATCAGATAAATTTTCATGTCCAAACATTCATTAAAGTATATTTTTCAAAGTTGGATATGAGTTTACTTATGATCTTGTTACGAAAATGGATGCATTGGAAATTCTCTTATACTTGAGAGAATGAATTATTTTTCTAAAATAGAATAGGATAGAATAGAATAAATAAACAAGTAGAATGAATTCACAATAAGACTTCCATAATAAATTTGTTTCAAACTATTTCTTCAAATCATTGTTCAATATTCATTTGAAAGGACTACATGGAAAAATGCAGTAAGAGCAAGCCTATTTTGGGTAACCATATAGGATCATTTTGAAATCATGGTTTTTCTACATATCTCTTGAAATCTAGTTTTGGAATCCATCTTGAAGTTTTCAATTTATATGACAAATAAAAATGCGATCAAAATCAAAACTAGGTCTCAAGTGAAATGTTGAGGATAGAGTTAGTATAGCCTATTTTTGAGGTGTCTAATGGAAACATTTTTATCTAAAATTCATAGGGAAGATAGCTTTCGGAATGTAGTTTCCAAATCAATTTGAATCACTTCAATCAAGTATCATATGAAAATGTTATTCTTGAAATACTAACTGCTTGTCGAAAAATCTGCATGGTGATAATTCTAGGTCTTGACTGTTCATTGGCATATTTGACATACCAAATCATATTCTTTTCAAAACATATTTATATGGGAGATATATATTCAAGTCTAGTTTAAGACAAAATTTTAACCATCCCATTTGGAGGTGAAATGAAAAATTTATGCCACATTCAGTGACTGCATGTCTTCAAAGCAGCATAGTAAAACTCTACCTCCTAGGTCTGTTCATCACCAATTTTGTGATATCAAGCCTAAGAATTTTTAAAACCTGTTTCTACTGAAAAGATAAAAATGAATCTACTTTAATTTCCAAGTGGAATCACATTGATCCAATATTTATCGAAGAAGTTACACTTCAAATAGTGACTGTTGGTCTAGTTAAAAAGTTAACAAGCAGCTCTATCAAACATGGCACTCCTTATAATTTTTACCATATCATTTTAAAAAATTTTGAAGACATGTTTATACTGGAGGTAGACATATGAATTCACTTCAACTTGGCATTGGAATCACTCTAATTGGATATAAAACAAATATTTTGTAAGCAAAATACCGCTAGGAGGTCTACGCTGGCCACCATTCCTCAAGGGGGTAAATAAATGCATTCTGTTTGTATATCATATTTGGACTTGTTTTCTAAGAAATGCTTGTAATTATTTACATGTTTATTGGAAGAAGAGAGACTGTACACCTCTATTCCTCCATCATCTAATATTGTGTTGCAGGCAAGTGCTATGTTTTTGCAGGTCATAAGAAGAATGAAGGAGTGAACTCCATGGATGAAGTAATTTTCAAAGTCAAATTCATATTCCAGAATATATATACAAATGTTCAAGCCAAAGTAAAGTGAAAATTCACCTGATTTTGAGTTCATTCAATGAAAATCAAACTCTTGAAGCTTGCTCTTAGATGTTGACCAACAACATCAACAAACCCTACAACATGATTGAGATCAAGGCAAAAAGACATGAAGATAATCATGAAAAGAAGAAGTCAAGTTTTGTACCATGTCAAGCCACAATGAATCCTTTCATAAGCCAAATTGTTCAAGATTTCATCCATCATCCATATTGTATGTTAAGCTCCGTGACCATACATGTTGAAGTCCAGACTTATTATCTATCCATTTACTACCAAATCATGACTTCAATATCACTATTTTTCTATTTTCATAAACTTTTCATACTTCCCTACTCCATTACACCCCACCTCCATCCAGAAAAGAAAAGAGAAAATAGAAAATGAAAAAATAATAAAGGAGTTTGGTTGTGAAAATCCATGAAAGTGGCACAATACAAACTCGAATTCATATTAGAAAACCAACTTGTTTGGCCAATATGAATTCTCTATTTTGTTTTACCATTTCTTCAGTTAGAGTTTGTAGGAATCATCCTCTAGAATAAACAAGACTTGGGGACAATTCTTCCCATCAGCAAGGGGGGAAGGTTCGCAAAAAAAGACTTAGTTGTGCAGCTGAATTGACGACGGAACTTGTATTGTTGGCAGTTGAGACTTGAAATATTTTTGAAATCAATTGCAGAGGGACCTGAAATGTTAGAAAAAAACATGTATATTTTGCATAAAAATGTACATGACAGAAGGGACCTGAGTTATTATGAACCAATTGCGAAAGGGACTTGAATGACATCGACAATCAATGGACCAGAATCAATGAAGGATGCTAGAACAGAAGGTAGAAATAAATTCTATATTTCAATCTATCTAAGACATTTGATTAGAGGACATCATCCAATATTGTCAGGGAAGTACAAGTATTGTGAGTACAAAATTTTTCTCTTGCAAATTTGAATTTTTTGAAATTTTTAGAGCTTGTTAAAATGAAGTTAATACCTGAATACATATTTCATACTCATTACATTACCCTCATCCTATACCCATTATCTTATACCTAATCCTATGTACATCCTACATTTATATTGTACATTTATCCTAGACCTAATCCTACATTTATATTCTACATTCCATTCATATATTTCATATTCCATAACTTTAAATATTCCAATACCCTTATATTCTACATTCCCTTCATATATTTCATATTCACTTCATAACTTTAATAACCCTAAGTATTTTTCCATAAAGCAAAAGGGATCAAAGTGAGGATTTAATAAGTCAAAACCTGCACAACCATATAAAACATTAGTATTATGGAGTTAATTTTAAACATGACCTAAGATGGTCATTTTAAAATTAAAGAGATATATTGCAATACATATGGAATAGGTGCATTATGAGAAATAATCAAATCAACCAAATCGAAATGATTTATGTATTGAACCTATCATGGCACATAAAAAAGTAATACTATTGGCAATGTGGTAATACGATGGTGTGAGGTTATCATGGCAAATGCAATATGATGGTAATACGATGGGTGTAAAGGTTATCATAATCCTCCCACGGTGGTAATACAATGCAAACTCAATGAAATGGGTGATGAATGAATAAACCGACGAAGGTGGAAGACACGATAATGATTAATGCAATCAACAAAGCAATGCATATATGACAGTCAAGGTTAAGTCACAGTAGTGTGAGTTGATATGCAGGACATCCATGAATGGATTGGAGGACGGCTACAAATGAATCAAATGTAAGCCAAGGTATATAAGCTGAGCTAAAATCATAATAAAAAATTTGAATTCAAATGTAGAAATAATGAACCATATTGTCGACAACAGGGTTGAAATAATATTGATTTAGTATGCAATTTGATGGTATATGCACGACATTCGGTCAAAGGACAACAACCAAATAGAAAAATGGTCAAAATAATTTAAAAAAAAACAAAGAAAATCATGTGTGTTTAACAAGTGCCATTTTTGAAACAACAGACCTCAGAACCTTGAATTTTCTTTGCCATCACAGCCGTTTGAGGCTCAGAAAAGATGGTGGATGCCATTGGCAAGCAGTTGAGAGAAGCAAAACGTTTTGACAGCGGAGGTAAGGGTAGAAATAGCATGCTGAGTCTGTGGAGAGATAAGTAGGATAAATCAACAGAGATAGCACCAGTGGGTTGCCTGGAATCTTGTGGGAAATTTCAGGTAAGATGAGATTTGATTTGCTTCTATTTTGAAGGGGATTGTAGAGGTAAAGTCGGGATCCTGGTCGCTGAACTTTTTGTTAAAGACTGCCTGTCATTTAATGACTTTTTCTCTATTTTTGCCACCAGTCAACAAGTTGAGGTGTTCAAAATGTAGATTGAATGAGATAAGGGTAATATGGAGCATAGCTAAGAGGTCCATTGTACAAGTCTTTGTGAAACACGTAGTCTTTGTAAGAGTCTATTCATAAATATTGGTTGCATGAACTAAGGACTTTGAATAGGATTGATACACGTAGCCTATGTGAAACAAACAGTCAACTACACATGTACATATGATCAGGCAGTTTGATCATTATTCAAATCTTAGTTCGATGCATAAAAAATGGACAATAAAAAACAGAGTATTAAGTTTGAGTTTAAGCATTTGGGTCTATATTGCACGCATTTGATTACACCAATAGTGCAGGGGTTTATACGAACCATTGAACAATGAGCAGAGAAGTTTCTTTATGATGATTATATAACTGAAATAGCATTGTAAACTGACCATTAAATGATGAAGGGTCATAGTTATATACAGTGCTAAAGATTAGTTATTGAATCTTGGCTTGCATGGTGAATTATACAAGGAGCAGAAGAACAATATCTTGAGATTACATTAAGAAACACAAAATTATGATATGATTATTTTGTTTTCTTATGTATTTCTATTTCAAAGCAGAGCTCAGTATTTTTTTTTACAGAGGTGTTTGTTTCTTTTCTACAAAGGGTAATGATTTTAAAAAAGCAGTGACTTATTGTTGCAGCGAGACAGAAATTAAACAAGCTTGCAATTCAATTGTTTTTAAAGAGCATCAGAAAGAGGTAAGCAGGATACTGAAGAAGCATTTGAAGAGAGAAATTGATTTCAAATTTGATGATCTTGAAATTTTATTCAATGCATTTCGATTTTTAAAAGGCCACTATTTTTCGTTGCTTTTTCTGAGCAAAAGAAAATGAAATTTGAAAAACGAAACATGGGTTTTCTTTGGAATGAACCTAATTAGGCTCCACGTGGGCAATTTTCTCAAATTCATTTCTATTTGGGATATTTTTATGGTTCTTTCAACCCCTATTTTGCAGATTGCGTGGGTAAAACAGTGGCTAAATTAAAAGTGAATGCCTAGTCATAAAAAAATTGGCTTCTTTTAGTGAGATGTAAGGGAAACTGGATATTGGCTCCTTTAAGTAAAGTTGTTGATATTGCTAATTTGAGAGGGACATGAATCCTGTGTCAGAATGTATTGCAAAATTCAAGTTTTATTTGTTGTCTTCTCTGAAGCTACTCATCCAGAATGATTTATTGGTGTTTTATCATCAAAGGAGGAATAATGTAAAGTTTTTGTATTTGTATGTTGATGGTGAAACCTCATCACACATCGGAGACATTCTTGTTCCCATCACTCCAAAATAAATAGCCCAAGCCATAATTTTTCCATTAATAAGTGAAGATATTACAAAGAGCAACACTTCAAAGAGAAATAATGAAATGATGAAAAACAAAGGGAAGAAAAGGAGAAAAATTAAAGAATGTCATCTACAAAAAAAGGAGAAGAAGTACATGAAGGCATAGATATCCTTTTACAGGTAGCTCAAGAGAAAGCTTCATCTTCAAGGGTTAGAGCCATAGGTACATCAGCAGGCTAGTCAACATATAGAAGTAAAAGGTCAAAAGGAAGAAACAAGCATGAGGACATGCTTGAAGATCAGCAAGGGGGAGATGTTGGCCCTCAGTTTTGGTCTATTTTTGCTTAAGGAAACTTACTTAATTCTTATATTTTCCATCCATTTTCCATCACATCCATATCATTTTGATGTATTTTATGCATATTCAAGTGATTAATTTTAATTTTGCAATTTCTAGAAGTTTTTATGAAAATTGACTTTCAAGTGCAATTTTGGACAGAATCAAAAATTCCTGTAATAGCTATGTGGATGACATGTTTGCAGGACACTTGAGCTCGAGTTGGATGCATGAATGGAAAGCTTGGGAACTAGGACTGAACTAATTCCACTTGGTTCCATCAAAACAAGCTTTATTAGGCCTGGTCAAGGCTGGTCAAACATGACTAGTCACCCAGAAAATCCCTAGGAAATAGGGCAGTTTTTGAAATTTTATGGGATTGACTATATTTCTTGGGATGGAATGGATGAGTTCAACTTAGATAGGTGGATATGAATAGAGATGATTGTTAGAAATATTATAGATCAGTTTGTTTCACAAAACGTCTATTTAAAGCCAAGACTTTGATGGCTTATGGTATGTAATTTTTATATAACTTTATGCTGAGACATTTGAGTATTGGAGATTAATTAGAAGAACTTGTTCTACTTTCATTTTGTTGTTCATTAGTGTGGATGAGTGATGGAAGTTTCAATATTTTATAGAAGCCTCAAGTGTGCAAGGCAAGGGTGGACGGCCCCCACTCCAAGCTAAATACACTTCATTGTTAGACTAGCTTAATTTTCATGAACTAGTTGCTTTAGATTTGTTTACTTGTTTTGTTTCAGATTTTCTTATTTCAATTAATGTGTGATGATTGTTGAATGGATATTGGTTTAATTCTAATCTACATATGAAGGGACACACAGAAGTTTAAGTTAAATTCCCCTTCTATTTGATCTTGAACTAAAACTGAATTTCATTTTCCTTTTCTTATTTGAAGTTATTTATGCATTTTGGGTTCGAAGTAATGGTGATTATGATAGAGTATAATTGTGAAGAAGGACAATATAGACCTCCTTAGTTAGGAGCCTCTTCTTTTACATCTTCTGCATCATAAACAATTGTTAATTAGTGATTTGGATTTATTTTCATGAAAGTAGTATTGTAGGGAAGGACAACCTGGTTCTCCTAAGTTAGGAGCGTCATCCCTCACATATTAAATAAGTGAATTAGAAATTGTTAAAATAGGTTTATATTTGTAATATGTACTTCCTTAATTCTTGAAATTTCTTCTTCTAATCTTGGCTACATCTGATATCCATATGTTGTGGACTTGCCTCCAAGTTTTACAAACTTGGATTGATAATTAAATACTAGTGTTAATTTAGTCAATAAATTAGCCCAACATATCCCTCAACTATTTTTGGAGAATATGCCCCCTTATGTGCTTGTGGTTTTGATTCTTTGCCTCCTTTTTTCCCCTACTGCTCTTCCTGTATCACTTTCTACCTTTCGAGTAGTACTGCCAATGTTTCGTTTTGCAAGCCTTTTCCTTCCTGTTGGAGTGTTGTAGGTGCCTTGGGCTGCTTAGCTGAGGCTGAACTAGTGACAGGCTTCCTGACATAGGTAATGGGAGCCTTTGGGGTTTCTCCTGGTGATGTGACTTTCTCAACCTTCATTCCCATGGATTCTAGCTTCTCCTGTTTACTTGGTGATTCTTCAATTACAATAGGGGTTTTGTGGGGGTTTGTGGCTTCCCCTACTTAATCCTAGTGCTTCTTCTTGTTTTGAAATAGAGGGGAGTTTGTCTCTGCCTTTTCTTTGTGGATTTGATGGGTGTGCTCAAAGCAGCTAAGGCAGTAGTTGCCTCCTTTTCAGTGGGTTCAAGAGACAACCTTCCCTGATCTGGGGATATCTCCTCCTCTTCAAGTGCAGTGGTCTTCTCAAGGCTATTCTCTTTCTGCTGCTATTCCTCTTATTCTCTCTTTCCTTCTTCCTTTTCTTCTTCCTATCTTTTGTCTATCTCTGCCTCTTCTTCATCTTTTTCTCCTTCTTCTTCACTTGAAGCTGGTTGTCACCAAGTGCAAGGACTTAGGTCTCCATGAATGCTTCTTTGTCCATATTTATGAATTTGGACCAGAGGACAAGGACTCTTGATCTACTCAAAGAATCCTCTACTATCATCTTGATGAGGCCATGGTGTACTAAATATTGTTTCTTTCCCTCTTTCACCTTCTGGCTCATGTCTATGATTGATTGTAGGAGAAAATAGGGCAAAATTAATATTTGTTCTATGGGCAACCTGGTTCGAAATCTCAATTCATGGAGCAACTTGAACTAGTAGCCATAAACTACACTTAGAATCCCTTCACAAGAAATGTATTTAAGGATGTGATAGGCTACCTCATCCCAGGGATAGGGAAGACTCTCCCTTCTAACCCCATTTTTGTCTTCAATTGGTCTCTCATCATTGGTGAAGAAATTATTCTTAGTAAAAGTGCTACTAGTCTTGTCTTCCCTTCTCCAATTGAACCCTAGAGGAAGTGTTGTCACTCTATTGATCACCTCAAGATTGATGGTAATGGAAAACCCTCTTACCATCATGGTAGAACTTATTCTTTCTTGAGGATTTAGTGCCATGGAAAACTCATAAGTTATATCATCATCATATCCCTTGAGCAACTCAAATAAGCCTAAAGAGTGATGCCTCCTGAAGATGTCTGCCACATGGGGATGAAGGTGAATTCTTGATGTATATATGGGCTCTATCCTATTGAATCCCCCTCCCATTTTTTTCTCTAGTTTCAACTAAGTGCAAGATTTTTTGTAGGATAGCTTCAGTATGAATTTCAGGGTAGCTGAGAGCTAAACTTCTTAGTGGATGATTGCAACTACTACAACTCCTTATAGCCACATTTTTTTTTTTACTTTTATAGCCCCAAACTCTTTTTAATTCCCAAGCTGACTATAATTAATAAGATAGTGCAAAGTGTATCATTTATGCAAACCATGAATAAAGGAAAGATAGGCTACTTACTTCTCACTATAATGCTTGGGATTATGAAAATTGAGGACCAAGTTGACCCTAGGCACACACTTGCAGACTTCTTGTGGAATTTCATTGTTTCCTCTAGCCTTCTATGATTCCTGTAGTTGTTTCCTGTAGGATGGCTAGAGCACGGTTCAAATTTTTTGATGGCTTTCCAAGCTGCTCCCTATCTCCTTGATTTCAAAATGAGTGAAAAAATGCATGAAAGTTTTGGGTTTTATGCTATTTATGGTCAGGACTCGAAGCACTGTGCTGGATGGCAGTGGTACGATATTTCCTAATTTGAACTATTGGCCCACCATTGGTCATCATTCACTTACTCCTTGTAATCATCACCCACTCCCTCTTAACTAATTTTGACCACCTTTCTAATTGATTCCCACTGATGTGACATCCTTATGTGGAATGTTGACTGAAATATCACTTTTTGATCATGAGCTAAGGGTGGCCAAGTTAACTGGCCACCTCCAGCTTATAAAAAAGGCCTTTCTTCGACATTTACACATTTTTCATCATATTGTACCTAGGGAAGAGATGAGTAAGTTACCATACCTGAGCCTACCTTTTGCTGATTGGTGCATGCTGGAGTAGTCAAGTTCTGTGCTTTTTCTCAGGAAAGTGCTTGCTTGCTCTCTTTCTATGTTTTTCTTTTAGCTCCTAGCTAACTGCTTGTCTTGTTCAAGTGTGTAGGTGCTTGATATCCTTTTGTTGTTGTTGCTGTTGTGGAGTCTTGCTAGGAAGAACAAGGTTCCCATGGATGATGGTACTCTTCCTTACTCTGGTTGGGTAGACAAACTGAGCCTCATGCTATTTGTATTAGTGGCACAAGCTACTACAGGAGATCCTGTAGCTGCTACAAGAAATCTTGTAGCAACCCCTTTTTCTTCCTTTTCAAGGTTTTTTTCTTTAAAGGGATGGTGGAAAGTGGTGTAGGGGTTGGAGGATGATAGTAGAGCTTTGATGGAGTGGTGAAGGGTTGTGGCAATGGAGGACATGTCTCTCTTTTTTTATTATATATATATATATATATATATATATATATATATATATATATATATATATATTTTAACGTTTTTCTTGTGTTTTTTTTTAATGAGACAGAGCTAGGTATGGGTATGGTGATTTGAATCAGGGATGCATAGGTGATAGGTGAGTGGTTTGATGAATTGTAGGGTTCCTAATCAACCTAGAATAGGCATGCAGGATGATTTTATTATTGGGTCCCCTTTCCTATAGCATTTTAGGACATCCTGTAGTGCTACAAGATCTTCTTGTAGCAGCTACAATATCTTCTTGTAGCAGCTACAAGACATCTTGTAGCACACTAGAAAATGCTAAAAAATTGATTTTTGAGGCTTAACAATGGATATGAGTGGTAGGGACATGGTTGACATGGGTGAGATGGAGTGGATGGAGGGATAAATGGAATGAAATTGAGCATGATGTCCCTGTAGATCTGCAATTTCCACTGTCTTAAAAAACCTGCAAAATGATGGAATTTATTAATGGACAAGTTGGAGTTCCTTGTCATGGTATTTTTTTTCTCCTTTTCTTCTCTTTCGTTTTAGGGGCACACATGTCACCTTAGGAGAGGTTTTCAACCTGCCTACCTACCCTGGGTGCCTTAAGGGAGGTTTTCACCCAAGGATATTTTATTTTTCTTTTTTCTCTTTTTTTCACTCCTGGGATGCCTCAAGGAGGTTTTCAACCCAAGAGCTATCCTCAGATGCCTCATGGAAATTTTCATCTAGAACTCTTATTGTATTTTTTTCTTTTCTTTTTTTTCACAAATAAAAATAGTTTTCAAAAATTATGTGACTTGGAATCTAGGATACTTCCAATCAAATTTACCTCCTTTCTAATGGTGCTGATGAAGCCTTCCGTGGACATAGGTCTTTTGTAAGCCTTCAACTTGTATCCATTAACAAGCAAGGGAATACCTTCCTCATCAATGGTCCTGATTTGAACAACTCCATTATCATGGCACTTCTCTATCAGTTATGGGCCTAACCACCTTGTCATCAATTTACCTTTGAATTCCTTGAACATGGAGTCATATAGAAGAGCCCAATCCCCTTCTTGAAAAACCTTGGCCTTGATGTTCTTGTCATGCCAAACCTTCCTCTATACTTGGATAACTTCAGTGCATAGGAGGGCCTACATCCTGAATTCATCTAGACCATTTAGCTGGAGCAACCTCTCTTGTTGTGCCTTTGTAACATCCAAATCCAACTGTTCTGCCATTCTCAAGGCATTGTATTCAAAATCAATAGAGATCAGAGCCTTGTTTCCGTAGACCAAGTCGTAAGGAGTGAAACCAGTGGTTGTCTTCCAAGTTGTGTTGTAGGCCAAAGTGGCCTCCACTAGTCTGTCTGACCAATCCTTTCTATTGTTGTTCGCAATCTTGGTCAGGATGCCTTCTAATGCCCTAATAGTGACCTCTACTTTTCCATTGGTCTAAGGATGATAGGCAATAAATGCTTTGTGCTTTATCCCATCTAGTCTTAACAAATTTTCGATTAGATGTGATGTGAATTGAGCTCCTTGATTTGTGATTAGCTCTCTAGGGTACCCAAATTTGTAAAACACATTTTCCCTCAAGAACTCAACCACTTTCTCCTATGTTTCTACCTTGACAGCCTTGGTGTCAGCCCACTTTTTCAAATAATCAGTGCATACAATTAGGTACTTTTTCTACCTTTATGGTGGATCAATTGGCCCAATGAAATCCATGTCCTACTTGTCAAATGGCTCTAAAGCCACCTGAGGTTGCAAGGAAATTTCATCCTTGGGAGTAGGTTTCCCCATCCTTTGGCACTGATCACATCGACTCGTGTATCTTCTTTCATCTTGGTGGAGAGTGGACCGGTAGTAGCCAGCTTGCATTACCTTGAATGTTGTCCTCTTGGGACAAAAGTGACCTCCAAAAGGCCCATCATGATATGCTAAGAGGATGTCAAAGAATTCCTCCTCCCTAACACACCTTCTCAAGATTTGATCTGGGCCCAGTTTGAAAAGATTTCCCCCAATCCAAGTGAATTGGGCGCTCTTCCTTATAATCTTGCTCTTCTCCCTAGATGACAAATTGGGAGTGAAATTTGTAGCATCTAGGCAGTTGGATATGTCAACAAACCATGGAGAGAGAACTGAAATAGAAAATAAATGCTCATCTGGAAACTGATCATCAACCATCCCTTCTTTACCTGTAGGCAAAGAAAGTCTAGATAAAAAATCTGCAACTACATTTTCTTTACCTGGCTTATCAATGATGGTTAAATCGAATTGCTATAATAAAAGAAACCATCTAATAATTCTAGTATTCACATCAAGATTTTTCATTAAGTACTTGATAGCAGCATGGTAAATATGTACAAAGGTTTGATAACCAGTGATGTAGTGTCTGAATTTATTCAAAGAATGGAAAACAACTAGGAGTTCCTTCTGAGTCACAGTGTAATTCAATTCAGCCTTAGACAATTTTTTGCTAATGAAGTAAATGGCATAAGGAAACTTGTCATCTATATATCCTAGAGCTGCTCTTATAGCTTTTTCAGATGCATAAGCATGGATGTGGAAGGGAAGAGCCCAATTTGGGCCTCTGAGTATGGGTGCAATAGTCAACTTTTCCTTCAAGATTTCTAGGGCCTCTTGGCGACTATCTGACCAACAAAATTCAGAGTCCTTGGCCAACAGTCCAAACAATGGTGAGGATACTTTGCTAAATTCCTTGATAAACCTCCTATAGTATCCAACTAAGCCCAAGAAACTCCTGACATCCCTCTACTTTTGAGGAGTGGGGACCCTTTTTATGATGGAAAATTTATTTGGGTCCACTTGTATTCCTTCATGGGATATTGAATGACCAAAAATAGTCGCTAAATTCATCAAGAATTCACGCTTCTTGGGACTAAGTGATAGGTTCATTTCAATGAAATTCTTTAATAGTTTCCCCAAGTTATAGAGAGCCTCTAGGAAATCACACCCATAGGGAGTGAAATCATCCATATATATTTCTACAGAGTCATGGAATAGCTCAACAAATATGCACAAAACTACCTTTTGAAAAGTGGCAGGGGCATTACATAATCAAAAAGGAAGGACCCTATAAGAAAATGTACCCCAAGGACAAGTGAAGTTGGTTTTATCTTGGTCCTTTGGGCTGATCTGGATCCTATTATAACCACTGAATCCATCCAAGAAAGAGAAGAAATTCTTCCCTACAATACCGTCAAAGACTTGATCAATGAAAGGTAGAGGAAAATGGTATTTCTTAGTGGCTTTCTTTACTCTCTGTAATTCACACAGATCCTCCACTTTCCATTCCTCTTTGAGACCAAAACTAGAGGGGACACCCACTCACAACTTCTGCAATTCAACCCTACATCCAACAAATTCGGAAATTCTTCTTTGACTATGTCTTTGAGGGCTAGGTTCATTATCCTCTGAGCTTGGCACACTGGCTTGCATCCTTATTTGATGTAGATGTGGTGACTACACACTGAATGATGCACTCCATTCATTTCCTTATAGCTCTAGGAAAAAACATCTAATTTCTCTCTCAGCATGTTGCACAACTTCTCTTCTTGGTTGGCTGAGAGAGAGGGGTTTACTTTCAATTTTTTAGATGGAACAAATTCTATCATTTTGACATGAGCAGGACTAGGGTCAACTAGGCATAAATTATTCCAAGGGTTATCATCAGATTCCTTCACCATCTCATCAAGAGGCATGGTGTTGGGGGTTGGTTTTGGAGGATTTTATCAATGAGGTCATCTTCATCAGGTTTCCCCCCTCCTATTATAACATCTAGGGTATATATTGGATAGGATGTAGTATGCTATACTTCATATTCCTCCTCCTCTTCCAAACATAAGGGTAAGTTGTTCTCTAGGGATGGTTGAGCAGGAGGGTACAAGACCATCTATCTGGACAAATGCCCATTCTTAATGGCCATATTCCCAACTCTACAACTTATGTCAGTATCAGCAATGGCTAGCCATGGTCTTCAAAGGATTAGAGGATAACCATTGAAAATGGTCTTGGGCTGGAGAACTAAGAAGTCAGCAGGATACTCCTAGGAATTAGCAGAGACCATTAAGTCCTCAACAACTCCCTCAGGAGCTAATGTGGACTTGTCTACAAGTTGTAGTACTGTTGTGGTATTTCTTAAGGATCCTTAGAGATTTAGTTTGAGAATGGTATCCTTAGTCATCACATTGATGGAAGCCTCTAGATCAATCAAGGTGTGAGGGACAATGTGCACATCTACCACAGGACTTCTAGGGTCTAGATACTTTGGGAAAATTACTCTCCCCAGCATTAGGTCAGACAATTGACCAATGAAATTAATGGTAGGGGTGTCTTTCTTTCTCCTCCCAGGATGTTTAAAACATTTCTCTTTTATAAGTTTATTGTATATGGGAACATCCTTGATAGCTTGGAGGAGTGGGATTTTCACACAAAAAAAAAATTAGTTCTCCTAGAAGTTCAGTCTCTTCTAGGGTGTGCTGACTGGGATGGATCAATATTTTAGGAAAAGGAGGTGGATTAGATTTAGGAACACTCTCTTCCTTTTCCTCTTCAAGCTCCTTAGGTGGAGATGGAGGTTGGTTATCTGGTAGCACTTTTCCAGACCTGAGGTGAATTTCTTGAATCTCCACAACATAGGCAGGGTAAGATGTCTCCCCACTATAGACTTGATGTGCCTTCTTGTTGTTCATGTTTGTATTTGGTTGGGAAGGTATCTAAGGTTTCTTGGGTGGAGTAGGATGAATTAGTTGTGGTTGAGATGGAGGTGGAGGTAGTAAAGTAGGAGGTTGGTTGAATTTAGGCCTCCAACCTTGGAATGGGTTATTGCACTGAGGATGTGGAGAAGCATATGGATTAAATGATTGATTAGTAGGTTGGGAAGGATTCTGAGGTGCATAAGACCAAGGAGAAGGTGTCAACCATGAAGGGTGAGTAGGAGAAAACCAAGGGGGTAGGGGTTCATTCTGATTGGGATGTTAGTAGGAATAGGATGCACCCTAAATTCCCTGCTAGTATGACCTAGGTCCTTCAGGCCTCCTTTGATTGATATAATAGAGTTTTTCAGCCCCTTGGTATACAACATTCAATTCATGCAAAGAATGTCACTTATTTGTGGAATGGTTTTCTTCATAGACCAAGCAGACCTTTATAACATTTACTAGACATTCAATTATGCGGTGCCTCTTAGTGCATTTAGGGAAAAAGATAGCTAAGGCTCTCTCTGTTTCCTCTTGTTTCCTCTTGATCTGTATAGTGTCCATTTGTAGAGAAAAGGTGTGCAACATTTCACTTTTAAAGTCCTCCAACATGTTTCCAAATTCACTCTTGATAGAAGTGTTGGAGGAAGAGGAACTCACGAAATATTGAGTAACCCTACCCTTCTTTCTAGTAGCCCTAGAATGGTTTTTGAACACTGTCTTGTTATCATTATAGGGTAGCTGATAAACGTCCCCCCCATAAAACATGTTTAGGGTTTCTGGTATGTCCTCCATGATTCCCCTAAGAAGGAATAATGTGAGTGATTCAAGTTCAAGGGTGCATATGACTCTTTTGTAACTGATTTGAAATGTTTCCTCATAATCCTTGAGTGATTCATCGGGTCCTAGTTTCATTATAAAGATTTCATCTTTGGTGCCTTTGGACCTACAATAGTCCCTGTACTTGTTGTTAAAGGATTGCTGCATTTGAGCCCAGGTAGTGATGCTATCCCCAGGTAGACCCATGAACCAGCACAAGGCTACATCCTTAATGGTGGATGGGAACAACTTCAACTTCTAGTCATCATAGGTATAATCATAGGTTCTACAGATGACAAAAAACTCAAACAAGAAGGTATCAGGGTCCTCTAAGATTAGGCCATGGAAGTGAGGAAGGATAGAGGGACTTATGTTTTTCATCCTAGTATCTCCATTAGTCTCTCCGATGGGAAACACACCCTCATTCATGTTTTCAGCCTCATTTATGTTTTCAACCATGGTGTAAGTGTGTGGAATGATCTCTTCTTCTTCTTCCCTAATAGGCTCTTCAAAGATTTCAAGTTTTTCTCCTAAGGGGTCCTCTAACTCTCCTGCAGTCAGAGAGGGAAGCTGACAGTCACCAAAGAAGAGGGAATGTTGAATATTTGATGGTGTGGGGGTATCTAGCATGAATTTCCCTAAAGTTTCTCTACTCCTATGAGGCATGAAAGATTTTTTTATTGTTAATTTTTTAGAGACAGAAAGGAAATCAAGAGTAACATCTATCTAGCAAATGCAAAATAGAAATAAAAACTAAATGATGCCAAAAAGTGATGAGCCTTAGTATTACATCAAGAATGTTGCAACTCCTAGGGCTACCAGTTTTACTTTATCAACCTAGGGTTTTGTACAAACTTATAGGTGACAGTGCTATATACACAACAAATAAATCGTTCTACTCATGTCACTTCGCAACTGGGGCACTTGACCACTAGGGTTCCAAACCATTCCTCTATTGGACTAAAGGTATAGTCCATGGAAAGTAAATGCTTTTCAATTCATGAAATGAAAGCTACTAACTTGTAAATGCTATGAAATGACATAAATCATCTAGCTATGAAATGACACAAATCGCTTATAGGAAGGAAACTATGCTAACCTTTCACTTGATCATCTAGCTACTAGGATTTCTTGAAAATAGAAAGTTATTATATCATTTAAAAATCCAAACATGCATGCATTAATTATCTCATTCACACTTGCAAAATAGATAAAAGCTCCTAATTGCTAACTTCAAAAATATAAAAGCTAATGCTATCTAATCTTGCAGGAGGGAAAGGAATGAAAATGCTATTCTAGCTAGCACTTCTGGTCATGGAGTCCAAGCTAAGGCATTAACCTACTCCTACACTAGGCTATACTACCATTTCAGGTCAAAATAAGGTCAAAACAGGCAACTACAGGTTTGCTATAGGAAACTGCTACAGGATGTCCTAAACTACTACAGGATGTCATGTACTGCTACATGAAGATGGTTGAGAGGTTTTTGATGACATGAATCATGAGATGAAGTGTTGGAAGAGTGCATGATAGTTGTGGAAGGTGTAGGGAAGGTGAACATCACCCAAGGCCAAGTCCAACACTCCCAGAAGGCTGGATTTTCCTAAGACAACTTTCTCATGGTGGCTAGAAAATAGAGGTTTGGAATATGGTTGGTGTGCATCAATAGAAGGTGGAGGAGACCTAGGTGGAGTTGGTTGGAGGTGTCCCTTCCTGCAGATCAACAATCCCTGCAATAAAACCTATCTCTCTTTTCATTTACAAATTATTACATGTCAACATGGAAAAGATGAGTTGAATTTAGAAATTCTAATCTAACTATTATTAAATATTAGATCTTTGGAATATACTACCTTCTAAGCTACAACAATATTAATAAGCAAACTAACAACTGGAAATATTTCCAAGGAATCATAAACAATTATCTAGCTAAGAATGAAACTTAACCTAGGAAATGAATAAAGGACAACTCTGTTTTTGGGCTGTGAAAGTGCGGTCCCCTAATCATGATCCCACAAGGGAGATAGGATAGGGGTCACTATCACAATCTTTTCTGGTATATTTTCCTTCACTAGACTGCAACACTAATCTACTCTTTAAGCTAATGAAAGCATGGATAAGAAACAACTTTGATCAACTTTCTAAACTAAACAAAAAAAAGAAATAAACTTTAGTAGTAAATCAACATTCTAAGCTAAGAATACAAATACAAAAGAGAGGAACTTCTGCTGCTAGGGTTGGGCCCTAACCCAAGAGCTTCAGCCCTCTGATTCAACTCAGTGCTGGATCAAAACATAATTTCTCATTATCAAAAAAATTTAAAATACATCATAACACTAATAGTCAATTGTGCTTCAGCTTACTGGCCTTTGGTGACAACAAAATTTCGAATCCTAATGAGTCCGTTAGCTTTCTTATTTATACAAAATAGGAGCTACGAACAACCCCCTAGAAAATAGGGATACTAGGCTCCCTAACTCGAGAATAACTCTTCCTTGAGTGGCACTAGCTTGGCTAACGATTAACTCAGCTTTCTTGGTTTCCAGTGACACCGAGCTAGTGAGATAGAGTGGGAGAATGTTAGAATGATCTGAGGAGTTAAGGAGGGAGACCACTTCCTATAATCTCTCTTGCTTGTCTACTCTAAGTCCCTACACTCAAGTTAACTCAAAACTTCTCAAATGTCTTACATTTAACACACATTAGGCCATAGGATATAGTAACTCACTTTTACTCTTCTCACAAAGTAAAATATAATAGAATCTATAAATAAATATGAGAAAAGACAATTTAATAAGCTAGAGAGTGGCATTGTGACCCATCTAGATTACCTATTGATGATCCTCATCAACATCCTAAGGGCGGAAAAGGTGGTTTGAAGGTGGAAAATGGTAGGTAAGGGTATATGAGGGTTTTGTTAGGATTTTTCGAAGCCTATTACCTCTTAGAAGCCCATCTTGCACAAAAACAAATGCACATAATGTCCCTTAAATAACCCAAAAATATGGTCTTTGTGGAAGACTTTTGAGGGCAGTGTGGGATGACAAGGAAGGGGTTGATGATGACAAGGGGAATGTAGGATGAGTGGGACATCCCTAAAAGCCACTGATAGTACCAGCATACCACTTGGCTCTTAGTAGCCCTCCTTTCTCCCCAAAAATTTGAATCCTATTAAGCCCTTGGGCTTGTTGATTTATACAAAGATGACTGGGGGGAGCCTCCTTTTTAAGAGGGATGCTTCCCTCCAATATCTTGAGAAAAGTGGATCTAGCTCCCATAAATCCTTGAAATTACTAGAGTTCATGGGCTCCTACTAGACCTCAAGCTATAGATGAGTGATTATAGGGACCACTTTGAGTAAAAGGAGAGTAAATGTAGGGGACAAGCCTCCAAAATGTGATGAGCCTTAGTATCACCACAAGATTATTGAGGCTCAACTTTAATTATCACCTAGGATTCGTACAAAATTAAGAGGTGACAATGTTGTATGCACAAGAGGTCAAGTTTTACTCATGCCACCTTCAAGAAATGGACTAGATCAAGGCATAACGAGACCACATTTTAGCTAGCTAAAGGAAGGGAATTGGATGAAAAGTAAAATTCTACTCTAACTGCAGGAATGAAAAAAAATTCTCTACTTATAGAAATGGAAAGTGTTATTCATCAAATATAAATTTTAACCCAACTTAAAGAATGTAAATCCTATGCTAATTGCAAAAAGGAAAAGTAATTGTCTATTTGTAGAATGTAAACCTTCTTCTACTTGCAAGAATGTGAATCATTAGTCTAATTTCAAAATGTGAAAAAAATTCTTTGAAAATAAACTAATCCTATGCAAATACAACACTTTGTAATTGAAACCTTGACAGCATGAATTCAAAGAAATAATCCTAACCTACTTTGCATTGGAAAATCACCCTCTTAATCACTGTGTTCAAATGAACTTGGTTGGAGTAACAAAGTTCATATGCATTTCATAAGACAATCATCATTACCATTCAATTTTAGAAATTTGTCACCTAACCCTTATTACAAAATTGTATTTGCAGTGAGGAAAATGTAGGTTCAAAGTGGTATTGGGTCCTCCTCAATCATGGATTCAGAGCCTACGAGTCATTATTCAAGCCTAAGAGACAAAAACCAAGCTTTTGGAGAAAATATGGTCAAGTTTAGGGACTGCTACAAGATTGTTACAAGATGCTACATGATTGCTATAGGATTGCCCTGTTTTGTTACGGGATTAATTCCATGAGCATCCTGAGGGAAGAAAAGGTCGTTTGATGGTGGGAAAGGATAGGTAAGGTTATATGATGGTTGTGCGAGGCTTTTTCTAAGGCTAGTACCTCTCAAAGGTCCATCTTGCACACAGTGTCCCTCAAATAACCTAGAAATGTGGTCTTGGTGGCAGAATTTTGAGGGAATTGTGGGATGAAAAGGAAGGGGTTAGTGGTGATAAGGGGAATTTAGGATGAGTGTGTCATCCCTGAAAGCCACTGATAGTACCTACATACCAACAAAACTCAATTTTCTTGCACCCAAAATGATGATCAAATTGTAGCAAAATAAGCTAAGATAGAAAGGATGAGTCAAATTTTATGAAATCAAACAAAGAAGGATTTTATTTCATTAATAACTAATTCACTTTACAGCATGAATCTAGCCCTCATACATGAAAACTTTATAAATATTATTTTAACTCCTAGATTGCAAACAGAGTATGCAAGAGACAATGAGCTAAATCCTACCAAACTACAAAGGAAAGCAACCATATTTTTGGCTTGTTGTTGTAGACTCCTTAACTACACTTCCCACAATGGAGGTGATAATCAAGCCTCCAACCATAATTTTCTAGAAAATAAATTTCTACTCAATGAAGGAAGGAAATGTTGCTACTAAAATAATGCATAAAAAGGATACATAAAGAGGGGTTGGAGCCTCTGGGTTGGGCCCTAACCCAAGGGGACTCATCCCTCTGCAACAAACTCTGATGTGAAGTAATAGTAGACCTTTCATTAACATAAAATAGAGTTAAGATACATAATGCAAATAAAAATAGAAATGATATTCTTGAGCACTTGGATCTTTGTAGCCCTCCTTTCTCCACAAAAATTTGAATTCGATTGAGCTCTTGGGATTGTTTATTTATAAAAATATGACTAAGGGGTAGCCTCCTTGGAAATAGGGTTACTTCCCTCCAAAATCTTGATAAAAGTTGATCTAGATCCCTTGAATCCTTGCAATTACTAGAGTTCATTGGCTTCTAGTACACCTCGAGCTGCAGATGAGTGATTCTAGGGACCGCTTAGAGTCAAGGGAGAGTAAATGCAAGGGACAAGCCCCCTACACTTCTTCTAGATGCATATGACATGCCTTTGCATCATAAATGTACTAAAAATTTCTCTTTTTCTACACATTAACCATATTAGGCCACAAAGCAGGACAAAAATCCTTTAGTCTTCCTATTAAGCATATTTTAGCTAAAGAGATTTTAATTAATGTGTGAAAAGAAGAATTTATAGATTGGAGGATGGAAAAATGACCTTATAATAAACCTATTGATGGGGCCCATCAAACTTCTCCAAGATTGACTATCCTATCACATCCTTGTAAAGGAAAGGGAAGAAATTTGAATGGACTAAGGAGTGTGCAAATAGTTTTCAATAGTTGAAGAAATTGTTTATAAATGCTCCTATTTTGAAGATTGCAGATCCAAATAAGGAGTTTTTGGTTTGTACAAATTATTGCAAGGAAGGACTTGGTGGAGCCTTGATGTAGGTAGGGTAGGTGGTTTGCTATGAATCAAGGAATCTTAATGAGCATGAGCATAACTATGTGACTCATGATCTTGAGTTGGCAACGATATTTCATGCATTGAATATTTGGAGACATTATCTCCTTGGAAAAAGGTTCATCTTGATGAGTGATCATAGTGGACTGAGGTTCTTATTTGACCAACCAATTTGAATTCTAGGCAAGCTATATGGTTGGCAACTCTCAGTGAATTTGATTTTGAGATCGGGTACATTAAAGGAAAAGAGAACAAAGTTATGGATACTCTTAGTAGGAGAGTGAAGGTGAATCATATTTCAGTTGTGAGCTCTTATAAGATAAATATACAGGAGTGGATTTTACATGTAGGGCAACATGAGGAGAGGTACTAGCAGGTGACGTAGATATTGAAACAACAATCTGAAGGTGATATAGGTTAGGAGTATCAACTCACAATATATGGCTTGGTTAGATTCAGGAGAAGGATCTACATGCCTGCAAATGGTGAATTGAAGAATATTATCTTGAGGGAGTTTCATGTCAAGCCGTATTCAGGCCACCTAGGATACCAAAAGACTTTGAAAACTATAAAGAAGATCTATTATTGGCCGAACTTGAAGAAAGAGGTGGTTGAGTTTGTTGCAAGGTGCTTGGACAATAAGCATGTGAAACTTTAATGAAAGCATCCAACTGGTCTACTGCATCCCATTATGATTCAATGGACTTGATTATAGGATTGTCAAGGACATCGAGACAACATGATTCCATCATGGTTGTAGTTGACAGGTTAAGCAAGGTAGCTCACTTCTTTGCAATGAATTCTACTAATTTAGCTAGTGAGGTAGCTTAGATATTCATCAAGA
Organism: Pinus tabuliformis; assembly: GCA_031772625.1. NCBI lineage: Eukaryota > Viridiplantae > Streptophyta > Pinopsida > Pinales > Pinaceae > Pinus > Pinus tabuliformis. The sequence continues at coordinate 541,545,763 of CM062812.1, read as the reverse complement.
AGATAGTGAGGTTGGACGAAGTTCCCAAGAATATTATATTAGATGGAGATGCCAAGTTCACTACCAATTTTTGGAAGGAATTGTTTGTAGGTTTGGGGACATAATTAACCTTTAGTACAACTTATTATCCACAGATAGATGGACAAATAGAGAGGGTTAACAGGATCCTTGAGGATATGTTGAGGATGTATGTCATGCATCAACAAATGAAGTGGGAGGAGTATCTTCCACCAGTAGATTTTTCATATAATAGCAGGTATCATGAATCCTTGAATATGAGTCCATTTGAGGCTCTCTACGAACAAAGTTGTAATATTCTTATCAGCTGGAGTGATCTAGTGAATAGGGTGTTGATTGGACAAGATATGTTGGTTGAGATGGAGCAAGAAATGAAGTTTATTAAAATAAATTTAGAGGAAGCACATGACAGGATGCAGAGTTATATAAATCAATGTACAACATTCAAGGATTTTCATGTTGGGAACCATGTGTACTTCTGCATCAAGCCAAAGAGGATCTCCTTGAGGATTAGGTCATGTGCCAAGTTGGCTCCTCAATTTTGTGGGCCTTTTGAGATCCTTGATAGGATTGGACCAATGGCATACAAACTTGCATTCCCGCCAATAGTGAAATTCCATGATGTTTTCCTTATTTCATTTATTAAGATATATGTGTAGGCTATTCATCATGTGATTGATTGATATTTATTTATGGTAGAACCAGAGGAAGAGTTCTAGCTAGAGCCCATCCTATAATAGAAACAACTCATGCTCCAGAACCAAGAAATAGAGCAGGTTAAAGTGCAATGGAAACACTTTGGGCTTGATGAAGCTACATGGGAGATGGTTGGTCAAATGCGAGCATTATATCCTTCTTTATTTACAAGTTGAAGAAAATGATTTTTTGATATGTCTATATATATATATATATATATATATATATATATATATATATATATATATATATATATATATATATATATATATATATATATGTATGTATGTATGTATGTATGTATTTATGTATGTCATTTATAAATACCGTAACAAGTTGTGTTTTTAAAGCTCCAATAACCAGTATGCTTGTCATGTTTTCAATAGTTGTCATTGTAAATACAACAACGAGTTGTGTTATAAAGCTCCAATAAGAATCATTTTTTCCTAGTCATAAGTGTAATAGAACACCGAGGAAAATGTTCCCAAAAAGGGGAGGGGTTATGTTGGGTAGCAAGAGCCTCACGTAACGGTCATGGGACATGAAGACCGCAATTTTGGGAAAAGATTCCACGAGAAGCGCGGAGCGTGATTTGTAATAGGTTGAAGTCAAAGGGTAGTCCACCCAAAAATAATGTAAAGAAATGTAAGATGAGTCGGCCTGCCCATGGATCACGGTCCATGGAAAGGTATAAATAGAGTGAGGCTCTATGGGTAGAAGAAGCTAAGTTTTGGTTGTATGATCTTGGATCTAAAATGTAATGGGTTTTTGAGGAGAACAATTTGTAAGCATCTGTAAGTTTGAGTCGAGGGTTTGGGTAGTAGATAGAGGCTTTGCAGCTGTGTGTGTAGAGGACTGGAAGAGTTCGTAGCTGTGTGCGTGGACCCCTGCAACTGAGTGCACAGGACAAATCTGGATGTATTGGTGAAGAAAGTAAATAAAGATAAGTTTCTTTGGTAATTTTGTGTTAAATCTGAAGTATTGCTGTTATACAACAAAATGACCTCCTCATCAACTCATAAGTGAAAGACATGATGACTGAAGAAAAGACCACAATTACAGGCCTTGATTCCACACTAACGCTAGTTACACATTGAAAACCTGCTTTATAAAGCTTGTGACCAACCCTAAGGGTGCGTTAGTGACCCTACTAACTCAAGTTGTTAGACCAGGGGTAGCGTTAGTGAAACTAAGGGAAGTTAAATGGGTTAAACAAATGAATTGACTCACAAATATCTAGATATTTATCCCTAAATTTGCTCAATAAAAGCAAGGCAACATCCAAAATCAAGATATTTGGAGGATTTCTAATCTAAGAAAAGAAGGCAAATGGGAAAGAGTTGAAAAGTAGAGCAAGTTCATTGCTTTTGACCTAGTGAACTCTATGGGGAACTTAGCAACCCTAACTCAATTTCTATATAATCAAGGTGAGGGTCATTGTGAAAAGGGTCAAAGCATTTGAAAAGATAGTCTACTAAGCTGTTGTGAACTGTCACATACTTGAAGAAGTGAGCTAGAAGAGAGAGAGAGAGAAGTGGAAGAGGCAAAGGAAGACTGATACAACAGATGGTTGTAATCACTCTTTCGTCATTAATATAGAACTGCAATTGTGTTCCCTACTCCATAGTGTCAATAACATTGTTCATTAAGTGGTTCATTTGATACTTATTTAGATGAGTAGTTTAGTTGTATGCAAATAGATGTTCATTGTGCATTCATATATTAGTTTTCAAGATTGTATGTTGTGATTGTTTTTGCCTTTCCTTTGTGTAAGAATTGATTTGGAGCCGGATTTGAGGGAGTTCTTCTTGGCTGCATTGCGATCTGCAACAAATCTAGAAGGAGACTTGAGGTAATCCTCTTTCCATACTTTGTTAACTTATATTTGATAGATGAACATGTGTATAACTTGGTAGCTTTTGCAGATAATCTTATAGTTTGTCAACGGTCCCGGGAAGGCCTTTGAGGGTAGTTTTCATTCTCCGTACACCGTGCATTTTACCCCACATCAGAATTGGTGACTCCGCTGGGGACTATACATCTAGGTCTTGGTTTACCCAGAATATTCTCTGTTCTCTCTTCCTTCCAAGAGCTCCCTATTCTTTAGCAATCCTTTTTCTAATCCACCAATCATCTTACTGCATCTTACTAGTATACATTCATCTTAGAAACTGATCTTGGAAACCCTCTTTTTGAAAAATTTCCCACACTAATGCAGGTTACCAGGCTACATAGAGCTTTATAAGTCACTGTGCCTATGTACAAGGAGCATTAGTGGGCCTACTAACTCTCTGTAGCCACTGTTACAGAGCATTAGTCTCCCTTTGCCTTGATTTCCAGTAGTATCTTTGGATCAAAAAGGGATGGAAAATTTTCTCATGGGCTGAAATAAGATCTGTAACTGTATTATGTCATCAAAATTGGTGTAGGGAAAAAGTTTTGGTTTTTCTCTCTTAAAAACATTTTTTCTGAAAGAAAGATTGATAATTTGTATTCATCCTTCTGTTTAAATTAGTTGTAGGTTGCTTCATTTTGGTTTCAAGTAGTTGTTAAGAAACATTCGAAAAGAATATTTTGGTTATGCAAGTGTTGAAATACTATAGATGCATGGAAGAAAATATGAATATGTGAAAAATATGAATATGTAGAACACAGCTTGTTTGCATCAAATTGAAAGTTTTTTCAAAGCATTGTTTTTTGCATGATTTATTGAGTCAAGAGTCTCATCAAATTTCATACGTCAACTCCCCTACCAAAGACAATAATCAAGTACACATAAAATTTATCTAAAATTGATCTGAATATCACTCTTGAGTGACCTCAGTTAAATAATTATTGAATGAAGGTATTACAGACTCATGTGCTAGTGTGTGTCTATGTTATTTTAGGCAATGGATTGATCAGATTGCAAAATAAACAGACACTGGAAAATGGAAAACAGCAGGAGAAACACAGTAAGCAAATACAAGAACACAACAATTAATAAGGAGTTCACCCTATACTCAAGGGCTACGACTCCGGTCCAGCTTTCAGTGGTGGCCTTCTTTTATTGTGTCTTTAAAGCAAAGATTTACATTGAGGAGCTTAATTTGAGTCTCCTGAAACATATAATATTTGGTAGGGTGGTTCTCGGATCCCCCAAGCCAATAGAGTGCACAGACTCTTTTCCTATCCAAGTCTTGACCTATCTAGTCTTTAGTGGGAGGAGCCCAATGTGGTGCTCAATTCCCGACAGGTCCTCTCAGGGATTGCTTGAACCTCTCAACCTTTCACTCTACTCGATGTTGCCTTAGGTTAGCTCAGCTCTCTGTCTTCTTCTTCTTGATTTACTATCTTTTATTTGCTCTCGCTCTCTCTGTCTTCATCTCTTTCTTCCTCTATCCTCTGTTCTTGGTTTGTTCATGGCTTAAAGCTAATCGATCTCATGACTGTTCGCTTCCTCTTCCTCCCTCGTCGGATCACCTGCTTCTGCTTGCTTGGAGTTCCCTATCTCGGCGTCATCATCAATGGCTCACAGGGAGTGGCCACTTGTCCTCTTACGAATTGCACCAGCTCTTCCTTGTCGGTTCGGTTTTCAGTTAAATTGTGGAATGAGTCATCCACCAACTCAATGGTCAAATCAGACGTCAAAATTATTTTTGCCACAGCTAAATCCCCTATCAAATCCGGTTCCTCTGTTAGGCGCGATCTGCGCCGTCATATCTAGAGCCCCCAAATACTATGACATTTGCTCATTTCACGTAGTTAACTTGCTTGACCGTTAGCACGTAATGAACTGTGGTTTTCTCTCTCATCCACCTACCACACGTCGGGCACTGAATGGAATTGCTCGTTTTTCTCCAAATCCACTTACCACTCAAGGGTGCCCCTGATATACTGTCAGTTTTGGAGCACGGGACCCACCTTTTGCCTTAGTGCTTTCCCCACAGTTTTCCTGCCTTCCATGCGACCGAGTGCTTCGGGGCCTTCCTTCTCGAGGGGTTTTGCCTAGCACTAATCGTGCATCAGAAATGCCCTCTGTTTCCCGATCCGGGCTCCCCAATGGCCAGTTTTGACTCCTACGCGGACTCCATGGGCCTCAGTCAGCGTGCTTTGACCGAGGTCCTCATTGTTCCTTGTTGGTTGAAATCTGCCACTGTCCAGAGGTCTTCCTGATCGCTATGTGTTCATAAATTCGAAGTTTGTCCTGTTTTGATACAGTCATGGCATATTGATTATTTTTTCATGGATCCAATTTGGATCACGACCTTCACACTGAAAAATCTTTTTTGGACCACCAAAAGTTTGTTTTCAAGCATCAACTAAGTAAGGGACAATTGTCTCACTCGTCCAATCTCTATCCACTTTTCACTTCTCAGCTTTGAACCCTTGAGCCCTACTCTAAGGTACTCAACATCTCCTCTGAGCGTTGTCCTCACCTTCCTGTCCAGAACTATGTCTTCCTGCAATTCATTAAGATATTTAGGTAGCAAGTGATAAATAGAGGGCAATTGACTCTGCTCTTCGGGATCCTCATTTAGTGAGTGTTCAAAAAATCTCAAGCAATCTGCATTTACGACTGAGTAGATGTGCATGTAAGCTGGTAGATCAAGGCAAAAATCATTTTCACCAATCTTATCAAGTATGCTGGAAGGTCCATACCTGATAGGCTTTAGCTTTTTACCTTCACCTTGCATCTTGTCCTTGCTGATATATAGCCAGACTTGGTCACCAACTTGGAAACTATGCTCCATCCGATGCTTGTCATGCCTTGCCTTGTATTTGGCTTGGCTCTTTTCCAGCTATTCTTGTACTGCCTGGTGGATCTCCTAGATTTGTTCAATGAACCTAGTTTCCCTGTCCACATCATTGTGTCCCTCAACTGTGGTATCTTTACCAAAGAAAAAATCCAAAGGAGACCTTGGGATGAAACCAAAACAGGTCTCAAAAGGAGATCTCTATGTGGAAGAATGTTTTGCTCTATTGTAAGCATGTTGCACTGTCCTGTTAACTACTTTTGTTTGGCCATCATTTTGTGGATGAAAAGATGTGCTTTTCTTTAGTTTGGTGTCCACCAATTCCCACAAACTTGACCAAAACGTCCCCACAAATCGGGTGTCTCGATCAGATACAATGGAAGTGGGTAATCCAAAATGAACCCATACATGTTTAAAAACAATTTTGCAGTTTGTTCACCTATAATATCTTTATTACAAGGTATCAAAATGCACATTTTGCTGAACCTATCCACAACAACATATAGATAATCATGACCTTTCCTAGATTTAGGCAGTCCTCCAACAAAATCCATGGAAACACTTTCCCAAGGGTGAGAAGGAACTGGTAATGGAGTGTATAAGCCTATTTTTCTATTGCTAGGCTTGCATTTAGCACGCATAGTACACCCTATTACATATCTAGAAACTGTCTCATTCATTTTTGGCCAATAACAAAATCTTTGTAGCTATGCAACTGTTTTACTTACCCCAAAGTGACCCGATATCAGATAAGTGTGTGCTTCTTTAATTATCTTTACTCTTTCAGTTTGTGGAATGCATAACTTCCCACAATGGTATAAGAGTCAGTCCTTTACATGATAATCCAATTCTTCTACTCATTTGACTTGACTTAAAGTTGCATATAAATATTTAAAATCTATATCTTGAGCATATTGTTCAATGTAGCTTTCATGTAGCACAAAATTATGCTTAAGTATAGTAGATGCATTTATAATGGGTCTAGATAACATATTTGCAACATTATTATGTATGCCCTTTTTATATCTGCTGACCAAATGAAACTGTTGTAGAAAACCCATCCATCTGTAGTGTCTTGATTGCTGCAACTTAATTTGGGAGTGTAGATATTGAAGTGGTTGATGATCAATATGTATTATTGTCTCTTTTCCCATTAAGTAATGTTTCCACTTTTTCACACTCTGAACTAATGCATACGATTCTTTATCATATGTAGGATAGTTAACTACTGCAGGATTAAAAGTCTTAGAATGATAACACATGGGTTTACTATGCTGTGTCAACACTACTCCCATGGCATAGTCACTGGCATCTGTTTGGATCTCAAATGGTCTTTGAAGATCAGGCAGTGCTAGTACAGGTGTTGTACTAATCTTTTCTTTCAAGGTGTCGAAGGCTTTCTGATGTTTGCCTCCCCACTAAAACACCTTGTTCAATCCTGTTAAAGCATGTAAGGGAGATGCAATTGAGGAAAAGTTAGAAATGAACTTCCTCCAATATTGTGCTGCTCCTAAGAAGCTTCTAACTTCTGTAGCAGATTTGGGTTTAGGCTAGTTTACAATGACTGCCACCTTAGAGGGATATATCTTCAATTCACCACCCCCTACTATATGACCCAAGTAATTTAGAGATGTTTTTCCAAATTCACATTTTGAGAGTTTAACATGAAGTTTTTCTCTTTTCAAAACATCTAATGTCTACTTAACATGCTTTAAGTGTTCTTCCCACGTTTTACTAAATATCAAAATGTCATCCAGATACACAATAACAAAATCATCAAGAAAAGGTCTGAGTACATCATTCATTAATCTCATGAAAGTAGCAGGAGCATTAGTTAAGCCAAAAGGCATAACTAGCCACTCATACAATCCCTGCCTTGTTTTGAAAGCAGTCTTCCATGCATCTTGTTCTGCAACTCTGACTTGATGGTATCCACTGTGCAAGTCTAGCTTGGAGAAATAAACAGCTTCCTTCAATTGATCTAAAAGATCATCTATGCGAGGAAGTGGATAACGATTTTTTATTGTTATCTTATTCAGTGCTCAATAGTTAATGCACATTCTCCATGAGCCATCCTTCTTTCTCACCAAAACGATGGGTGACCCACATGGTGATGTGCTAGGCCTGATGAACCCCTTCTCGAGCAACTCATGCACCTGCTTCTTGATTTCAAAATTCTCTAAAGCAGACAACCTGTACATTCCAATGTTAGGCAAAGGAGCATCTTGCTGCAAAATAATATCATGTACTATTTCCTTTTTGGGTGGCAGACTTTTAGGTTCTTGAAACAAGATATCATACTTTGAAACAACCTTTTTTATATCAACTTGTCGTTTAGCATTACAACCCTCAAATACATTGATTTTATCAGGTTTCTTTTCCTTTACAACCATCAATAAGAATTGTTTGCATGAATTTATCATTCTTTTCATCTACCCTGAGTTTATGAGAGTATAATTATTCTTGAGCTTATGAGCTCTTACAAAGTATTTGATTCCATCTTTAACAAGTAGATACTTGTTCTCAACTCTATAGAAAATAGATTTTCTATCATACAAGTAAGGACTTCCTAAAACAATTCCACATATATCCAAAGGAATTATGTCTAACTCAACCTCGTCTACAAATGCTGACCCAAAAGAAAACTCAAGTTTGCACTGTCTAGTTACTTGTAGTTGTGCTTTATCATTCAACCATCCTAATGGGTATGGTTTCTTGTGAGGTGTATTTGCTAATCCCAATTTCTTTACAATTGCTTCAAAAAATTAAATTTACTTGTGAGCCACTATCAAACAAAGTATCAATCTTTTGATGTTTGGAAATAACTCGAATATGGAAAATCTCATGTCTTTTTCTCTCATTTTCTTCATCAATAATAGATTATGCAAAATTACTAGTAGATGCTTCAAAATTCTTACCTTTTATACCTGTGGCTGCAATGGTTGTTTCATCTCCTGAGTCTGAACCCAAATCTTTCTAAATAGTTGCAGCAATGTTCTTCTTCTTTCCCTTGAACTTCTTAGGTCTCAGCTCTGGATGCAAAATCCAACAGTGCTCATCATCACGCCCATCCTTTTTACAGTGAGTGCATGAGGCTTTGCTTTTCTATGCAGTGTTAGCCTTCCTTGCTTTCCACTTCTACTTTCTTTTTTCCTTGTTCTTGCTTGCAGTGGGTTGGGATGATCCCCCAACTTCTGGATTTCCTTTCTTTCCTCTAGCTTCTAGGTGAGTAGCTTGTATAGATACCTCATCTATACTAGTGGGATTAAACATGAGGACGCTGTGCCTCATGTAGATGTGTAGACCACCAATGTACTTCAACAGAGTCTCTAGTGAGTCTAATGAGATTCCTAGAATCAATGCTCTCTTTCTAAATTCTTGAGTGTACCCTTGCACACTTTTCCCTTTCAACTGTCGAAGAGTTTGCCAACTCATCATGGCTTGTTGCATATAGGACAATGGATAGAACTACTTTTTGATTGCAGAAACAAATTCACTCCAGACAAAGATAGTCTTAGCATGTCTTTTCATGTCAGCTTGGGTTCTGCCTTCCCACCAAACCAAGGGAGTGCCTCCAAGGCATATACTTGCCAGCTGAATCTTGCTCTTGTCTGAGTCGATATTCTACACTCTGCAATAAACATCAATTTGTCTAATCCTATTGTCCAACCTTTCTGCATTTAACTCTCCATCATATATAGGTAGATCAAATTTAACATCTTGATTGATCAAAGATGCTTTCTTTTTAGGGCTATCAGGAGGTGTGAGAAAGCTTTCCTCTTTCCCTTTTCCTTTTGAGTGGTCATGGAAGTGAGACTCATCTTATCCTTTATCTTGTTTAGAGCCTGATGAATATTCATCCTTATGTTCTCTAAAGTCCCTATACATTTCTTCTACCATGGACTTTATGGCTAGGAAACTTTCTGTGAATTGAGGGTCTGGCCCCATAGAACCTTCCTCTGACATTGTCTTCCAAGGATAGACTCTCCCAATTTCACGATTAGTTTCGACCAACTCTCCTTCTCCTAATTTGAGCTTTGATCCAGTTAGCATTCAACAACTAAACCAACACAATTTTGTCTAACCTTACAGCCTAGAGCTTTGATACCACTTGATCTGAATATCACTCTTGAGTGACCTCAATTAAATAATTATTGAATGAAGGTATTACAGACTCATGTGCTGGTGTATGTCTATGTTATTTTAGGCAACGGATCGATCATATTACAAAATACACAGATACTGGAAAATGGAAAACAGCAAGAGAAACACAGTAAGCAAATACAAGAACACAACAATTAATAAGGAGTTCACCCTACCCTCTAGGGCTACATCTTCGATCCAGCTTTTAGTGGTGGCATTCTTTTATTGTGTCTTTAAAGCAGAGATTTACATTGAGGAGCTCAATTTGAGTCTCCTGAAACAGATAATATTTGGTAGGGTGGTTCTCGGATCCCCCAAGCCACTAGAGTGCACAGACTCTTTTCCTATCCAAGTCTTAACCTCTCTAGTCTTTAGTGGGAGGAGCCCAATGTGGTGCTCAATACCCGACAGATCCTTTCAAGGATTGCTTGAACCTCTCAAGCTTTATGTCTACTCGATGCTACCTTAGATCAGCTCGGCTCTCTGTCTTCTGCTTCTTGCTTCACTGTCTTTTCTTTGCTCTCGCTCTCTTTGTCTTCATCTCTTTCTTCCCCTGTCCTCTATTCTTTGTCTGTTCATGGCTTAAAGCCAATCGATCTCATGATTGTTCACTTCCTCTCCCCCCCGTTGGATCGCCTTCTGCTGCTTACTTGGAATTCCTTGTCTCGGCATCATCAACGGCTCACAGGGAGTGGCCACTTGTCCTCTTACGAACTGCACCAGCTCTTCCTCGTCGATTTGGTTTTTCGGTTACATTGTGGAATGAGTCATTTGCCAACTCAGTGGTCAAATTAGATGTCAAAATCCTTTCTACCGTGGCTAAATCCCCTGTCAAATCTAGTTCCTCCATCGGGCGCGATCTCCGCCGTTAGATCTAGAGCCCCTAGATCCTATGACATTCGCTCATTTCGCGTGGTTGACTTGCTTGACCATTAACACGTGATGAGCGGTGGTTTTCTCTCTCATCCACCTGCAATGCATCAGGCGCTGAATGGAGTCACTCGTTTTTCTCCAAATCCACTTACCTCCCAAGGATGCCCTTGAGATACTGCCAGTTTTGGAGCGCGGGACCCGCCTTTCACCTTAGCACTTTCCCCACAGTTTTCTCGCCTTCCATGTGACCGAGCGCTTCGAGGCCTTTCCTTCTCAACGGGTTTTTCCCAATGATGTGCGCTAATCGCGCATCAAAAATGCTCTTTGTTTCGTGATCTGGGCTTCCCAATGGCCAGTTTTTCCTCCTGCGTGTACTCCATGGGCCTCGGTCAGCGCGCTTTGACCGAGGTCCTCGTTGTTCCTTGCTAGTTGCAATCTGCCACTATCCAGAGGTATTCCTAATCACTCTGTGTTCATAAATTCGAAGTCTGCCCTATTTTGATACAATCATGGAATCTTGATTATTTTCTCATGGATCCAATTCAGACCAAAAATAAATCAGTAACTCTTTGTTGAGAAAACAAACATTAGCTAGGCTAGGATCTTGGGATAAGCATGTGAGTGAACTGCCCAAGGTCGAACACCAAACTAGTGCCATTAACGAGTGAAAAATTCCTTCTGCACTCATACTACCAGGACCACTCCAGTCAAAGTGGAGCAAAATACGAAACAACATTGGACTGTAAGCGAAGGTAGCCTGCCTTCTCTTACAAATCCTTTGGGTATTCTGTGTATTGGGGGTCCCTTAGGGGATTTCGGAATTGAGTCGGGGACTCAGGTATCCTACCCACACAGCGTGCTGTCTACGACTATGTCCCCCCTGATGGTGTCTATGATCTGAGGTATCTTTAGTGGCCAAACTTATAGGGACTTACACAAGGTGACTAGGACAGGCTGTCTTGGTACCTAACACAGATGGATCTACTTTGTCTTTAGTTTTTTGGAGGGTGCTCGTCTTCATGAAAGTACTTGGCCCCTCAATCTGAGGTTTTCTCGAAGTTTTAAAAATAATCGTAACTGTACATCTGGCCATCCTTCTCTGTTATTCATTGAGATACCGATTTTCATCTCCGGTGATCGGTGCTTATCAGACAATGTATTTTCCCTCTGCTTGTTGATTGATATACTTAGTGTATTTTTTATATTTTTTTAGGCACCTAAGCGTTATCATTTTGAGACTTTAACAAATATCATGATAAGATTTATTGATAAAAATTAATGGTCATCGATATCCGGCCTCATTGTCACTCTAGATGATTTTTAAGACTTCCTCCACTCATTGTGGAGGATCCGCCAAGTTCCACTGAACTAGATTCCCCATCTTCGAGGGATTAGTCTCCTAGATCTCACACGGGATCTGTTTGGACAACTGACAATTCAAGTTTGCCAGAGGATTTCTTTATCGAAGGATTCCTTCCTTCCTTTAACACTCCACTCACGAATCCGTTGGAACTTGTCTTGGCTCCTGTGGTACCTGTACTTCCTGCTTTGGTAGTTCGAACATTTCCATCTATCCCATTGACGACTAATGGGTCGTGGAACTTTGTGGACGCTTTCAGTCCTCCACCACTTCCCCAGTCGATAGTCACCACAACGCCAATAATGGCAAATCCTGCTCTACCATTTGTCCCAGGTACAACCACTCACATGACACCATATCCGAGTGGAACCCAGCCAATGCTAGGTTCCACCCTTTGGTGCCAAATTGCATACCTTCGATAAGTGCCACATATAGTGGTCCCTATAACACTCAATGTGGCACTATGGAACCGGTTCCTATTTACCAACAACATGGTCAGCCGCCAATGTACAGTTCAAACCCCCAGATTCATATACTTGGGGGGGGGGGGTTCCCAAAATGCACATGCTGGTAGGGAACGTAACAGTTCCCCCCTCCATTCTCTAGCATGTATGGTTAGTCACTAATTGACATGAGCGTTCCCTCTGTCAATCAAGGACAAATGGCTAGTTTTGTGTCGGGTGAGAATCCTCAAGGGGTTCCTAACCAGTCCATGGGGGCACCCTACTCACATCTTCAAATGAGTCAAGGGGGCACCACTTATACTGGGGGCAATCCCATACCCCAGTATCAAAACCCTTATGTAAATCCACTCTACAACACCATACCTCAAAGAAACTACTACACCACACAACCCATGTATAATATTGGGAACCAAATGATGGGAGGAGTGCAAAGCTCCTCAAGTCATCTGTCATCACCATGGTCCGAGTCGGGGGCACCTAACTCTCTGCCTTTTTTGGAAACATTGGATATACCCAACTTATAGAAGTTGACTAACGACCCCATCTATCACAACTTACAATGGCCACCGATCCTGCATAAAATACCAATGGACATCCCAAAGTTTGATGGAAAACAAGGGGAGGATCCAGGCACTCATATCACCACCTACCATCTTTGGTGTTTTTCAAACTGCATGGTGGATGATAGTGTCCAGTTACATCTTTTTCCCCACACCCTCACTGGAAATGCGGTGAAATGGTATATTTTGTTACCACGTGTGTCAGTAAACACCTTTGACACTTTAGCGATGGAATTCCTAAAGCACTTCTAGTTACCTATCTACTATGAGACTAGGATAGAGCTCCTAACTTCATTTCATCAGGATACTGCCACCCACATCTTCGATCATATTCATGAATGGAGACGTAGGCAGAGGTTAGTAAAATCTCCCATTCCATACTTTCTGTTAACGGATTGGTTCTGCAAGTCCTTACTCCCGCAAATTGCTAGAGATGTCACTCTATGTGGTGCGGTCATAGAAGACTAATCCATACGTCGTGCCCAACACTTGGATCTAATATATTCATAGTCTAGCACTCTTTACAACATAATCCCCAATGCTCCTAGTAACCCCAATGCTTCTGCCACTCAGCACCCTGGAGTGCATGCTAACGGGATTGTCGGCGCAACCTCTGGGGTTGCTGTAAAACAACTCAGTGGTCACATTTCCAAGCTGGCAGTGGACCCCTCTACCAATATGACTGCTCTTCTTGCAACTGCGATAAACTCTATGCGGTCTATGCAAAAATTCGGTGGCAAGAACAAGAAGAATAAGAAAAAGACTGCTCCTTCTGAAGAGCAGTCAACAAAGTAGCCCAACCTAAAATAGAAGGCCGTTGTGCCTACTAACGAGGAAAAGGATAAACCCACCAGATATCCATGCAAAATTTGTGCTGAAGACCATGCGACTTGGCATTGTCCGCAACTTCAAGAATGCACAAAATACCTTGCTAAAAGAGATTCTGGTAAGGCCCCCGTTGTCCTTAGAAATACTTTTCCCACTCAACAGTAGCAAAATCTTATTACAAACCAACCGCAACCCCCACAAGGGGGCAATGATGGTTCACAACATCCTCCAGTTAGTGAAGGATCTTCTACCATTTACACATTTGAAATGGTAGAACTTGCCACTAGAGCCAAATCATATGGAGCTCCTATTGCTCCTGCAGCAGAACCATCCTTAGGTTAAAACCCATCGTCGCCTAACGATTTTCATATCGAAAGGCCAGTTGAGGACCTTGTAATTTGACCCCCAAAAGGGGTACTTCGATGAACAACACACAATACATTTACACGTGCCACCCAGCACTACAACCTTGTAGAGGATTTGGCACAAGCGCCATCAGCTATGTTGGCGCTCGAAGTATTACAAACATGCCTGACGTAATGGAAAGCTTTGCTTTCAGCTATTGGACGTATTGACCCAACGGATTCCGTGCTTGCTATTTTCAACATGGACAAGTGTAAACCTCCCCTTTCTCACCAGCTTGGATTCCAGGTGCATATCACTTTGAAAGGTAAAGGTATACACAAAACTGTCATCGAAGAAGGTGCTTCTACCTACATCATGTCGGCTTCATGTTGGCTTGCCTTGGGCTCTCCAACCCTAACCCCACTATCAAACTCCCTGAAAGCTTTCGACGGCCACACATTTATCCCAAAAGGATACCTAGCCAATTTCCCCATCACGTTGTATGGGAAAAGCATAACGGTGGACATAGAAGTCATAGATAAAAAAACTCGACTATAATCTCTTGCTGGGTCGTAGTTGGATATATTCCATGACGGCCATCGTATCTACTATCTTTTGCATCATCCTATTTCCATTGGATGGAAAGGTCGTTACAGTAGATCAGTTGTCTTTTTGCACCCCTGATTATTCACCATTACCGAGTGGCTCCGTACCCCTAGTAGGAGGTGGAAATGACTCTTATGTCAGTTTAGGTACCGGTCTACTGAAGGCTTCTTCCGTCATGGGTTGTTTTCCTCTTCAACTGCCGAAGGTTTCACAAATGGTCAACATGCTTTCATCTATTCCTCATCAACTGACTGACCCATGGATCCTACTGGCTCCTTCAGACCTTGACACATTCGGACAGATGCCACTGCCACTAGCTGAATTGGCCTATGAATCCATTCAATCCACATCCACATCTCCAGCCATGTTGGTTATTGCCGATGGTACCTCTGCCCTTCCCATAACCACTTCTCCTTTAGATCCATTCACTCAACTCCTGCCTACGGATGAAGCTGTTTGAGAGATCATGATTTTTGGAGAGCAACATTGGGAGGATTGGCATCATAATGTTCCAATATCTGATTCGGACATGACACCACTTCAAATCCTATCCCCTGACATACCAAAAATCGTTTCTTATCCATATACGACCATCCAAACTTTGGATGTAGAAGGAAACATGGGCGACACTTCTAGGTCATTGCCCATTGATATTTCTGTCAAGACAGGCATCATGGAAAACATCCGGATGAGAGCGGATTGCAATCCTGAGGAAATTGCGAGCTCCACTTACCTATTTCAAGAATTCTACAATGTATTCAATGGGTCTCATGAGGAAATGCCTGACATTAATCCCTCAACTGTCACGCATGAGATCCAGATTTACGACGATGACCAACCCATTGGGTATCAGATCCCTTCCCTAGAAATAGCTGTTGAACCCATGCCCAGCACTACGGTCGAAGAAGAATGCTTACTATACCTTAAACAGATGGATAAAACCCATCGAGATGTCGACTTGACACTCGAGGCTCACAAGCGCCAGGTACAATCCCTATTTGCAAAAGAGCTTAAGTTTCCTCCTTACCATGAGAGCGACCTTGTGTTGCTCTATCATCCAAAAGATGACCTCTTGGAGGCATGTACGCTTCAACCAAAAAGGCTAGGTCCCTATGTTGTAACGAAAGTCCTCCCCATGGGGGAATATCAACTGCAGGACCAGGAAGGAGTCTCACTCAAGGAGCCCACATATGGGCTCTGTCTGAAAAGTATTATGCCTAGTATTGTACTGGGCATGTGCTTTGTAATTTTATGTATTCATAAGTTTTGCTTCCCTTTTTTGGTGTGATTGGGTTGTTTTGTTATTTAGTGGAGTACTTGTCTCATGCATTCTTCTCACAATGCAGATGTTGTCGTTACCTTTAGCACATGTAGGATATGCGGATGGTGCCAGTCGTCACACACGAAACATTGCATCAGCTGCTTGGGTCATTTACACACCCGAAATGGAACTATTTTGCTCTGGAGGGGTCTTTCTTGGTACCACCACCAACAATATTGCTGAGTACATGTCCATCTTTTCACTTCTCATGGAAGCGTCGTCAAGGGACATCTCCAATCTGGTGGTGAGGTTAGACTCCCAGCTAGTCATTATGCAATTGACTAACCTTTATCACATTCGTAATCCAACCTTGTTACGTCATTATCTAAGGGTGTGACTTGTGGAACGTCGATTTGAAATAATCACATATGAACATGTTCCTCGAGAATTAAATGTAGTTGTTGATTCATTATCTAACTATGTATTAGATTGGCTATGCCAAAACACTCACTCGAAGAAATGTCGGATCAGTCCTCCTCTCGTGCGAGGATCGAGTGATGACCAGCGACCTCGCCTTGGCTCCCTTGGATCAAGGGGACCTAAGCTCATCCTTGGGCACATGATAGGTACCCTCTCAAGGAAAAATGAGACTATGATAGTACCATACCCAAAACTGTGTTGGGTACAAATCTTGCATGCTGTCAATTCTGCCTTCAACTGGCGAAGCACTGCTTCACACCAGTTGGACATCTGTGGCTAGAAACAATCAACTGAAAGCAATAGTTGGGCCTTTGTCATAGTGTGAGGACTCTTTGACCATGCCAAATGCACAATAAACCCTAAAACTGCCCTCATGGACCGGGATCTTATCCTCTCTATGGGGACTCTGTAGCTGACTAGTCCACTCTCAGGGATGCAGTAGGATTGCACCAGCTCTGAGGTAGATCGTGGATCTTGCCTACCACCGGTGAGGTTTGCCTTGTCCCCATGGCATGAAAAACCAGTCAAAAAATAGATGTCATCACGGTCGATGGCCAGCACCTGATCTCCAATCCTGAACACTTGCTTGTGTTCATCCCAACGCTGGATAATCCATCTCAGTAAATCCTCCTGCCCTTTCATCAGCTCCATTTTTGCATATTTTAGTAAACCGCAATGGCACAATGCAAATATGCATGCTGGATCATTTCACATTAGCAATTCCTCATTATCATGGGCCCGTTCTCTCCATAGGTGAGTCACTTTGACCTGAAATTTGCACAAAATAACCCTAAAAACAGTTAAAATGGGGGCAAAAACACTTCAGGAATCCATGCATGAGGGTTTTAACTGCTTCCTTCAACTCTGAAGCTATCCCTAGTGCTGCACAGGGAGGATTAACGCCCTCTAGTGGCTCGTACAGAGCATTTAATGCTCCCTACTAGACATTTAGAGGGCGTTAGTGTGCAAATAGGGCTTTAGGGCACCTCAGATCTGCAAAATTCCACCCATAAAAATGTCAAGAAAGGTTCAGTAATGCATAGAGCAAGGTTTTAGCTTTCACCTAGGACTAACTGCACGTCGAATGGTTGCCTGGATCTCCTGCAATGGTCTGTAGAAAATCTGCTCCTCTTTAGCTCCAGAATGCTCTCACAAAATTCAAAATAATGAAAATGATGCATGTGAAAGCTCAAAAGCATCTCCTTATATTATTTTTGGAGACATGATTTTTTGAAATTATTAAAGAGGAAATAGTCCATTCTCCATGATATTTTATCATGCATGACCCCATATGCTAGGAGTTGATGCCCTTTTTTATACTTTTTTACCGCTTTTTGATGAAAGCACCTGCTGGAATGTGAAGCAGTAAAAGCTGCATGCAATTCTCAATAGAGCACTTTTTGAGATATGTTATTACTCTTTAAAAAATATAAACATCTCCGAGTTTTTATCGTTGAGCTCGTTAAATCTATGCGACGATAGTTAGAGCACTTTTTGAGATATTTTATTGCTCTTTAAAAAATATAAACATCTTCAAGCTTTTATCGTTGAGCTCGTTAAATCTATGCGACGATAGCTAGAGCAATTTTTGTGATATTTTATTGCTCTTTAAAAAATATAAACATCTCCAAGTTTTCATTGTCAAACTCGTTAAATCTATATGACGATTCTCTGAGAAAACTCTTTTTTTTAATCTTTTTCCAGCTCATTCAACCAAAAAAGACCAAGGGAGCATTTCTTTTTAGGCACTTTTTTCTCGCTCTTTAAAACTGAAAAAATCCCGAGCTTTGTCTTTAGGCTCGTTAAACTTTATAAAGATGACCCGAGCATTCTTTTAGGTACTTTTCTCACTCGTTAAACTGAAAAATCTTGAGTTTTTGTTACCGGGCTCGTTAAAAACATACGGTCGTAGCCAGAGCATGTTCTTTTTTGGGACCATTTCTCGCTCTTAAATTGAAAAATCCCCGAGTTTTTCCCCTCCTTTGAGCTCGTAAAACTATGAAGAAGGGATGATCCATTCTTTTCCATCCTTTTCTCGCTCACTGAACTGAAAAAGATACCCTGAGTTTTCTTCATTTGACTCGTTAAAAATTTTGATGAAGGTATTGAGTTTGTCATCATGTGACTCATTAAAAATTCACGACGAAAAACGAGTTTAGTTCGTTGCCTCATACTCGTAACAAAATGAGGTCAACATCTATTGAAAATAGGTTTCTCTTTATCCAAGTTCAATAGATTAACTAACAGAAAAGTAACCAATCCGGGTATACTATTAACCTTTTGTCGCACCTGGTTAACAACTATGACAAAGGGACCACCATGGAGTCTCTCTTTACGATCTTTTCAGACTCTCTAAATATGAAAAGACCATTGAGTTGCCTAGTCTGGACTCTTTAAATTACACATACAAGAGTCGTTCTTTTTACAATACTTTTCAAACTCTTAAAAAATAAAAAAGTCGACGAGTTTGCCTGTCTGGACTCATTAAACTAATCAGGCAGGGCAAAGAGTTGTTCTTTTTGCGGTCCTTTTTAGACTCTTTAAATATGAAAAGATCGATGAGTTTACCCATCTAGACTCATAAATTAATCAGACAGGGAAAGTGGACAATACAACTGTATTCTGTATTTGAAAGCGTGGTTTGGCAGCAGTCGTTCCCTTGAACATGGCACTCCCTCAGATAAACCTCCTTTTGATGGCCTCTCAATATGAACCCTACCATCGTATGAGTTTTAGCCTGTATACCTTGCTGTAATTGCATCTCTGTATCCTAACACTTTGTATTGTTCATGAGTCTAGTGTTGTCTGGTTCAAACCATTGTCACGACTTCTATTGTTCATGGGTTACCCATTTGTTTCCTCCATCAACCGATCAAACATATCCTTTCATCATGCCCTCTGTTGTTTAGACCCAAATGCTCAAAATATTCCTCAAAAAGCAAAATCATTCTTGTCCCGTTTCGTGTCGATTGATGTAGGACACATTATTGCCTACCTTTTGACAGGTTTCTTCCTATTGACTTCAACACTCTATCTAGGAAGATAACCCAAAAACACATTCAGTGCCTTGGACCTTGCAGACATTAGTGGTAGGTTGCCTTGTGCTTGGTCAGGGGTTCTCATTATTAGCTCGTAATCAAGCGATTCTACAGTTGTTCGATGACGAAGACATTTTTCACACTCGTTAGATTGCACTGTGCATCTTGGAGACCATCACCATTATCGGTGGCCTTCCTCATGTCTGTTAACAGTCTACCAAGCCTAAGTGTGTGTTAGTGACCCTACTAACTCAAGTTGTTAGACCAGGGGCAACGTTAGTGAAACTAAGGGAAGTTAAATGGGTCAAACCAATGAATTGACTCACAAATATCTAGATATTTATCCCTAAATTTGCTCAAGAAAAGCAAGGAAACATCCAAAATCGAGATATTTGGAGGATTTCTAATCTAAGAAAAGAAGGAGAATGGGAAAGAGCTAAAAAGAATAGAAATTTAATTGCTTTTTCCCTAGTGAACTCTATGAGGAACTTGGAAACCCTAACTTAATTGCTATATAAGCAAGGTGAGGGTCATTATGAAAAGGATCAGAGCATTTGAAAGGATAGCCTACTAAGCTATTGTGAACTATCACATACTTGAAGAAGTGATCTAGAAGAGAGAGAGAGAGAGAGAGAGAGAAGCGGAAGGGGCAAAGGAAGACTAATACAACAGATGGTTGTAATCACTCTTCCATTATTAATATAGAACTGCAATTGTGTTCCCTACTCCATAGTGTCTGTAACATTGTTCATTAAGTGGTTCATTCGATACTTATTTAGATGAGTAGTTTAGTTGTATGAAAATAGATGTTCATTGTGCATTCATATATTATTTTTCAAGATTGTATGTTGTAATTGTGTTTGCCTTTCCTTTGTGCAGGAATTGATTTGGAGCCAGCTTTGAGGGAGTTCTTCTTGGTTGCATTGCGATCTCCAAACAAATCTAGAAGGAGACTTGAGGTAATCCTCTTTCCATACTTTGTTAACTGATATTTGATAGATGAACATGTGTATAACTTGGTAGCTTCTGCAGATAATCTTACAGTCGGTCAAAGGTCTTGGGAAGGCCTTTGAGGGTAGTTTTCATTCTCCATACACCGTGCATTTTACCCCACAACAATTGCGGATCTAGCTTTTTGTATGGTTAATATCACGGTTTGATCTATGCACATATGCTTACATTTTGAATACATGTGAATCTGCGTTTAATCTATGTGTGCGAACTGGATAAATCTGAAAAATGTTTGCTTAAAGACCCTTCTAAGAAATACTTCATCAAATAGATTAGATCTGTAAACAGTGCGCTAATAACTAGGAAAGATTATTCTAGGTCTGGATCTGCATGAAACAGGGCAGCACGATGTTGCAGAATGGTGCGCGAAACCTCTAGACCACATCTAGACATCCCAAGGGTGTGGAAACCTAATTCTAGCACCCTCCCCAGCTACCTCGGGTGAGATCTTAGTTCGCGCTCCGCGAACTGTTGCTAAAAGGGCCGGTAGCTGCGAGATTTGCTTGGCTAAATAATTATTTCGAACTTGGGTCAGGCCCATATAAGCCAAAAAATGGTTCCATTTCCTGGACCGGGATCTGCCTAAGGGGTGTCTGATGTGGGAACACTAGAACCCTACAAAGAAAGAAATTGAAAAGTGGTGGGATTTGAAACTCCATGAGTTCGCAGTTCAGGAAAACAGAAACCCGTGAGTATCGAAGGAAGATTGGTTGGACCGTTATATATTCACAGATATTCATGAAATCTTCTTCGCGTCATTTCCAGTAGAACTGTATGAGTGGATCGCAAGACTAGTTGCCGACATTTAAAGGGATAGGAAATGAGGAACCGGGGCGGTTCTGGTTTGTGATAAGGTCTGTATGGGATGCTTAGGGTATCATAGATGATAACATCAAGAAGGCTACCTTAGTTAGCGTGCTTCAGGACCATGCATTGACCTGGTACATGAAATATTCAAGTGGTCATCCAAATGAAGGAATGCCAGCAATCCAAGAGACACTAAACAAGGAATTTGGGAAACCCAAGTCGAAAGCACAATCAGTTATTGGGTTCAAGGAGATTGTAATGTTGCCTGGTGAAACCCCATGGGATTTAGATCAGAGGTTGAAAAGCACCATCCACGAGGCCAATATGACACTGATGGATGCACAACACTGTGCTTGGTTTGTTGCATCGTTAACACCATATCTGAGATCGGCTCTGTCACAAAAAAAGATCTCAACCCAAGTTGAAGTGCTGGAGGCAGCAATGCGGCTGCACAAAACCCCAATATAGGACCTAGGGTTGGGAGTACAGCAAATCCAAGCGCAAATACAAAACTTATGTCTAGAGATGCGAAGCTTGAAACAGGGACAAGCACCTAGGACAGAGGTACGGGAAGAAGTATGGTGTATCAAATGCAAGGGACTAGGCCACGATAAGGACCACTGTTCAATCTTTGCGAACTATGTGGCAGGAGGGGGGCCAATAACGTTGCGACCAGAGGTACAAGCTGGGCCAAGTATGGTGCCCACACTCTAGTGCACAATCTGTGAGGTAGGAGGAAAGCATGCCATAGACAATTGTCACCTATTACCAAGCTTAAGACAACCCCCTCTTCAATAATTATTTTGTAACTTTTGCAAAACGATGGGCCATGAGGAAAGAAATTTCCGCAGCTACCAAATGTTGATGGATCGAACACCTGCTTATAGGATGCAAACAGAGGTGCGCGGGTAGGGTCCCACCACACCATTCACTCGGGGAGGGTACTAGGGATGCGGATGGGGCCACAAAAGCATGGGAACTAGATGGGGATGAGGGTAATTAATTTTCTACAATTGCGGAGGGCTGGGGCATTACGTGCGGGATTGCATGAACCTGACCAAAGCTTGTTGTCCTTACTATTACAAGTTTTACCATGAAGCAGTCGCTTTCCCCACATTGATTTTGCATATGTGAGAAAAGGGAGTTCTTCCAACCAACCCCACTCAGAACATCCAGATGATGAAGGCTGAACCTCGTGCAGAGGAGCCGAATGTAAATATGATGCTTCGGAGTGGCGCTACCACCGGAGAAGATAAAGGGAAAAAGTGAGAGACAGATGGATGGGTCCATAAGGCCCCCCCGAAACAACCAAACTTTGATTTGGAGCGTGCGAAGGAAACCTTTATGGAAGCCAAGAAGAACTTCGCAGAAGCTTCTACGTCAGGAAGTAAGGATCAATTAGGAATAGAGAAGGATACATATGTGCTAACCAACTTTTGGAAACCTGCATGAACTTACTCAGGGATGCTAAAGCAGTAAAGGGGCTGCAAGAATTGATAAATCAGTGCATGGCAGCAGATGAACTGCGAATGATCCAAAACTTAGGTAAACATGCTTTGTGCACTGGGCAGGAAATGCGACTAACTGTCCAGATCGGAGACTATGAGATGGATCAGGTCGTCTTAGATTTGGGGTCTGACGTGAATGTTTTACCAAAGTAGACTTGGGAATGCATGGGTAGGCCTCCACTGCAATGGTCACTGATTCAACTATGGATGGCTAACCAACAGAAGATTCTTCCCATGGGACGCCTGCATGGAGTTATAGTAGACATCGATGGCACCAGCACCCAGACCGATTTTGAGGTCATCAAAATTGTGGATGATAGTAACCCATATCCTACACTGTTAGGGATAGATTGGGCAATGGATATGAATGGAATCATCAACCTCAAGAAATGAAAAATGATATTCGAAAAGAAATCTCTCCGTGTGGTGGTCCCGTTGGACCCCGCAGAAGGGGTGCGATATACCGAGCCCGTGTGCGATGAAGACAACGATGGAGAGTTGGACTGTATCTACCAGATTACAATGCAAGATCAGGATAGGGTCAATCCAATAGTGGATGGTCGACTATCATGGGACCGCGATAGTTCTTGCACGTTGAAATCGGATGAAGAGGTTGAACGATGGCAGAACTAACTGCATGAAATAACCACGCTCAATTGTAATCAGATGGTGACAATTGGAGCAAAGGAACAGCCGGAGGTATCCCCAAAACCATCCCACACAACTGTTGCTTCTGGACAGGGTGTAATCCCGAACATACAAACAACAAGGTGCAGATGTCGAAGGAAGGCGTGCACATGGTCAGAAGAGCAAAACAAAGTAAGCATTTCTTGCTAGGACAGGCTACAAATGTTTAAGGTGTGGACATCCACCCAGCTTAGAAATAGGAGCCCGAAGCCACCTCGAAAGATTGGTGCCCAAGCGGACGATGCCAAGGTTAGCAGGGGCTCAGAGAAGTTATGGATACCACGGGTTCACTGGGCCTGTAATAGATGATAGAAGGAAACTTAGAAAATACAGAGTGGCTGTGAGTCCTTCAAAATCGGTAAGCTATGGTTATGGCCAAAGAAGCAAAGTGCGCTATGAAGCAGCATAGCCCAGGCACGCGATATGACCTTGCTGTCATGGCTGGACCTGCACTCACAGAAGAACATAAACCCCAGACCAATGATCTAGATGCTTCAGAGTTGCTCGCAGCCTGGGCTAGTAGGGATGGTCTAAAATCGCACCAAAGGTGTGAGCACCTGACTAGCAGTAGAAACTACAGTCTCAACGCCTCAAGTAGTTGAAAGAAGGCATGGGACTATAAACCAGTCTGTGAAAAACCGGCGCGGGAAAAGGATTCTTTACCAAATTAGGAAGTCCCCAAGTTCGTAGTTGCGCCCCAAGGATAGCACTATTGCGGGGGAAAGTTAATATATGACCATTAGCCACATTGGCCCTGACAAGAAGGTCCAATCACGTCGAGAAGGAGCAGGCGACGAGACATTAAGACGAAAGTTTCAGATGACATACACAAAGATCTGCCAACTCGATGCCACTAATGAACTGAAAACTAAGGGAAGGGATTTTTTCAAATCTCATAATTTGTGGCCGGCACTAGACTTTTGGTGCTTTGAACCAGCAAAAAGCCATAAGTACTGAGCTACCAGGTACTCCATGAGTACTATGGCAAGAACCCGAGCAGGGGTCATAGAAGAAATGCAGCTGAATCAAGAAGAGCCCGAGGATGTGACTCAATTTCCTAAAGTTCCTAAGTCCCCACGTACCCCACAACCTAGGAAGAACAAGTAGAAGATGGGAACAGTTTGAGCCTCCCCAAGGTTCAACAAACACTCGGTCGTTGACAAAGGCAAAGCAGTAACCACTGAACCTGCTAAGGAGGACGACGATCTGCAAGACCTAATCAATCAAATTGATGCACAGGTGGAGGAAGAAGAACCTGCATTCCAGCTTCTGTTGATACCCCCACATTTTTCTCCATGGACCGGGACGACCAAGATATCAAAAGATGTAGATGCTACAAAAACTACGCTCCAGAGCCTGCTTCTTTCGGACGATATAAGGTTCGAAGGATTGCCAATGGGGTGCGTTCCAAGCATCAAATTTGAATATTGGGACCTTGTATATAGCAACAATTTTCCCAAACTAGCCGAAGACAAGTTATTGCCACAGAAGTGGCTACTAGGTGTGGAGAGGGCGGGGCTACTAAATCTCAGGTGGATACCTCACTATCACAGCACGAACATCACCATATTTGTGATCCGATAACTACTATGTCTCATCCATGATGGATATCTTTGGTTGGAAGAACCGATCTTGATCACAGCCGACCTAATCCACCAGATTACGCACCTACCACTTAAAGGGAATAACCCAGTAGACATAGCAGGAACCAATAGCGAGGGAGGCCTCACCAAAACAGTGAAGGTGAAGTACCATCTAGATAAAGGAAAGCAGGGGTATGTCATAACAAGCATCAGTGACTACGTAGTACGAGTCACCACTCAACAACTAGCCGGTAAACTCATGAGAAAATTCCATGCGGATGAGGTGCCAGCCCCTATCATCACATTGGTAGGGCAGTGTGTCGAGGGGGTTCAGTTCAATTGGGCATAGTTTTTATGCGATGAATTTCTGACCAATTTTCAAGAAGCACAGGACAAGGGTAAGACCTTTCATTATGCATGGTTACTCTTATCAATCCTTCTGGTTACAGGTGAATTGCCGCAGGAGAGCCAGTTTCCCCGCATGGAAGATAGCCTACCGAAGCAGTGCGGTATATTTTGCTCTAGGCTACAAAGGATGCAACAAGGGTTTCCACGATCCGGGCATTTTGGACCTCCATGGAAGGGAAGATATGGATGCGGATTACTCAAAGACCACACATGTCCCCCATGATCTACAATAATTTTCAAAGCATGACCAAGCTTAAAGCAGACATGCATCATGTGTATATCCGTGTGCGAAAGGATCTAGAGCGATCTTGGGTCAACTCCCGTTCCTTGCAATAGATGATGCCATTTATGTGGTATTGGCAACATGGCCTCTAGAATGGCGTGTCCCAGACAAGGCCATTCTTGACGGATTGGGTGCACAACAGCAGAAGAAGGAATGCCATTAGTGACTCACTCAAATGGCAGAAAAAACACGTCAGGAACAACAAGCCACTTTGCAGCAGGAGGCTACCATGAGCCCGATAACAACAGGGAATCAGTTAGATCAAGGAATGGATTTTGAATAGGACCTGCAACAAGAAATAGAGATGCAATACCACCTCAAGTGGTCATGTGCCAATGAATCATCGGCCACCCGGAAAAAGTCCAAAACCGCGAAGGCTCTGGAAAACGAATTCATGGATAGTAGCGAGCCCGCAAGCAATGTTACCACCAACGCGTTTCCAAAACTACTCACCGCATAAATCACTATGTTGGGGGAGATCAGAGCATAGTTACAGGCCTTAAAAGAGCAACCCATAGGCTGGGTCACCTGCGAGCCCACAGAAGACACATCCACCCCCGAATAGATGGTTAGCCCGCACACGCCACACATCCTCCCATTTCTAGTAGATGATGTCTGAGCCATAGCAGCAGGCGACGAAGGTAGTTGGGAATTAAATTTAGCCGTCTTGTTTAGAAAAATACTATACCTTCTGCAAGATCGAGTAACTTAGGAGTTTCAAGCCAGGGAAGGTCATGCTTTCCACATCTTAACAGAACAGAAGCCAAAGATAGAATAGATCACTCTCCAACATGAGGACCTAGCTGCACGATACCAGGAGGTAGAACAACCTATGACAGAAGCATGTAGCACGGTACTCAAGCTAGCTATCCCCTAGGACCTCCCACCAGCTACCAAGATTCAGCACATGGTAGTCGGCTTTCGCACAACCCAAGAAGAGGCCGCAAGAAACTAGGAGGAACTAACATTACAGGTTGTAAAGCTTCATCTTAAGGCCCGACCTCCCACACCCTTGGCTGAATGGGAAAGCTGCCACGGTGAAGTTGTAGATGGACAAGAAAAAATGAGTAGTGTTGTTCTTGAATGCTTGGGACTACTCATTTAGTCACTCAGGATATGCACCTCCCTCCAGGAGGACCCAACCATACAGAAAGTCGAAACCGAGGTGTGCGAGCTACAACAGGCCTACGACACCGCCCGTGGGGCTACACAGACGGTCATTATCACACAATGGTTGGCAAAAATGAAAGAGGCCCATGCGCTCCTAAATTGACGCGGTACGGCAACAGGAGGCAGTACTTAAAGAACATATCCAGCCCTGGCTTGATGATGCATTTAGCGTATCTACAACCATTGAAGGCAAGGTAACACAGATGCAGGTAGTATGTGCGACAGAGTAGGCAACTGCAACTGATAGGGATGCCTCAGCGACTCACTTGGAAAAGGTACAGAGGCTCGTTGTCGAATTTGTTGCAGAAGTCGGCGAGATGCAAAAGTTGCTAACCGACCTCCACGCGAAGATTCTCGCACCAGCTGAGTGACTCAGGACGAGTCACGATGATTGTGTTTGGGGACTATTAGGTAGTAGGAGCCTCATGTAATGGTCATGTGACACGAAGACCGCAATTTTGGGAAAAGATTCTGCGAGAAGCACAGAGCGCAATTTGTAATAGGTTGAAGTCAAAGGGTAGTCTGCCCAAAAATAATGTAAAGAAATGTAAGATGAGTCAGCTCGCTCATGGATCATGGTCCATGGAAAGGTATAAATAGAGTGAGGCTCTATGGGTAGAAGAAGCTACGTTTTGGTTGTATGATCTTGGATCTGGAATGTAATGGGTTTTTGAGGAGAACAATCTGTAAGCATTTGTAAGTCTGATTCGAGGTTTTGGGTAGTAGAGAGAGGCTCTACAGCTGTGTATGCAGAGGCCTATAAGAGTTCGTAGCTGTGTGCATGGACCCCTGCAGTTGAGTGCATAGGATGAATCTAGATGTATTGGTGAAGAAAGTAAATAAATATAAGTTGCTTTGGTAATTCTATGTTAAATCTGAAGTATCGTGGATTTAGCTTTTTGTATCGTTAATATCACTGTTTGATCTATGCGCATATGCTTACATTTTGAATACATGTGAATCTGCATTTAATCGATGTGCGCAAACTGGATAAATCTGATAAATGTTTGCTTAAAGATCCTTCTAAGAAATACTTCATCAAATAGATTAGATCTGTAAACAGTGCACCAATAACTAGTAAAGATTATTCTGGGTCCGGATCTACACGAAATAGGGCAGCACGACGTTGCAGAACGGTGCACGAAACTTCCAGACCACATCTAGATATCCCAAGGGTGCGAAAACCTGGTTCTAGCACCCTTCCCTGCTACCTCAGGTGAGACCTCAGTTCGCGCTCCGCGGATTGTTGCCGAAAGAGCCGGTAGCTGCGGGATTTTCTTGGCTAAATAATTCTTTCGAACCTGGGTTAGGCCCATATAAGCCAACAGGTTATAATAGACCATGGTTGATTTTATATGTAAACAAATTAAGCAAATGTCATGGGATAGGTATTCCAAGTTAAATGAGGAGAAAAAAATCACATTGGGGGCCATTTATGGTTAATTAATGGCTATGGAAATTGGCATTGGCATGCATTTAGTTATTTGGTTGCTTTATTGTCATTGGGATTTGATTTTCCTAGATTGAACATGGTTTCAGCCTTGCCTTTCCATTTCCTAGATAGCCATGGTGTTGTGGGTGCCTTGTTTTGGTTTAAGATTTGGATGGTCGATATAATTTGTATCTTGGTGAGGTGGTCTTAGGAAAATTCCCAAAGGTCAAGGGTGGAGAAAGGATTTCTCCTAGAACTCTTGAAATATAGGTTGATACAGGAAAATTCCTCTGGGCATCATGAAGAAAGTTGGACACATCCAAGCTTATTTCATGATAGTGATTTCTCTGTTGGTTTAGGTGAAATCATTGTCATTGATGGTTGAGGTGGTTTGGCCCCTGGAAGCCCTAGCTGGTTCTAATTTGGTTTAACCCATATGATCCCACATTCATGCCTGGAAATGGCATAGCAGTGATTGGCTGAAAAAGAGATTTGGTTTAGCCCAATCTATGGTGGGGTAGTATGTGGAAGTCCCTAGCTTGGTTGGCATTTGCATATGTTAATATGACTTATTTTTCTTATTATGATCAATGAGCACATGTACTGGTTATTGTGTTTATTTTATGACTAATTTATTATTGATTCATTCTTGTTATATGCTAGTTATAGGCTTGGCGAAATGATGTGTTCTTGTTATGGATCTTATTCATGACTTGATAATTTAACTAATGGTTATGTGAATGCATGGGCTAACAATTGTTGTTGCAACTAGTTTGAGAGGGCATTTAGCCTTCTTGATGATTCCTTAATGAAGTTAAGGAGATGTTGAATAAATATGCATTCATAACTTGTAGTTACTATGTTTACCATGTGTTTGACAAATTTTTCTCATGTGTTTGGCAAGTTTTGAGAAATATTTAGCCTTATTACTTATCACATAGACTTTTCATCACCTTAGACTTGATTCTAGAGTGTTTTGGGCTATTCTTGGCCAGGGCATGTAGTTGAGCTCTGAAAATGTGGCACTGATTCTGTCACTACATGCATGGAATTGGGAAATTTTGGCTCCAACCACATGAAGTGAGGCTTGTGTGTGCGGCTGGAGCTTTCCAACCACACCATGATGGCTTATACCTGTGGCTGGGTTGGGAACTCAGTTAAAAAGAAGTTCTAGCTCAGGGTTTAATATCTAGGGGTTGTGGTCTAACACCTAGGTGATTTTGTGTCCCTGAGAGATTTCATTATGTTTCCGATTAGTAGACCCCACTTCCATAACTGGAACTTGGATGTTGGGTCACATCATAATAACTCTCAACCCATTTTTACCATGAGAGCTTAGAAAAGAGGGTAAATGTGGGATGGGGTGGTTATAATGTGTGCAACATGTTGTTGCTGCAATATATTTGGATTCTATTATGGATAGAGAGATTGGATTTTTCTTCTTGCTCAACCATAGTACTAGACAATTGGCTAGAAAGAATGCTCATTTTAATTTTCATCAATAATTCCTAACCAATATGTGTATGTATATGTTATTAGAGTGAATTCCTTACTTCCTGAATACCACAAGCCAAAGTCCAATATGCTTTTTAGATATCTAGATATTATTTGTGTTACTTTCGCATGTGTCTCCTTTAGTGTAGATTTAAATTTTACAACCAAATCTACTAATTACATGATGTATAGCTATGATATTGTCACATATAGTAGGTTTTCAATATTTGACCTATATAGTGTTTGATTTTCTTCTTGGAATTCATCATCTTTTCTCAATTTACATCCTATGATCATGAGTGTACTAATAGGTGCACAACCTTCCATTCCAAATTTCTTGAACATCTCCTTAATGTATTTGGTCTATGAAATGAATATGCCTTTACTAGATTGAGAAAAATATGAACCTACAAAGAATGACAATTCTCCAAGCATGGACACCTCAAATTATTTTTACATTTATTCTACAAACTTTTGGCTCGTTCCATCTACATTACTTCTAAAAATGATACCATCCACATAAACCATAATTATTAACAGATTCTCTTTTTCTTTTTACGGAAACATTGTTTTCTACAACTCCTATTTTGAAACTAGTTGTTATAGGTATTTTTCAAGTCTTGAATACCAAGCTCTAGGAGCTTGCTTTAGTCCATAGAGTGCTTTCTTCAGTTTGCATACATGAACTTCATTTTTTGACAATTGAAATCATTATGGCTGTTCAATGCATACTTTCTCTTCTAGATTTGCATTTAGAAAGGTTACATAGACATCCATTTTATAGAATTTGAAGTTCTTGAAACACACAAATTCAAAAAACATTATAATTTCTTCTAATCCTACAATTGGAGCAAAGGTTTCTTCAAAGTCAATACCATCAACTTGAGCATACCCTTTACAAACCAATTTTGTTTTATTTCTTACAACTTTTCTATATTCATTCAACTTGCTTCTGAAGACCCACTTAGCACTAATCACATTCTTGTATTTTAGCCTTAGCACAAGTTCCCATGTCTAATTCTTCTTAATGTGATACAATTCTTCTTCCATAGCATTAACCTAATTCTTATCTTCAGTAACTTGTGTAATGTTCTTAGGATCTATTTTGGATAGAAATTAAAAGTTTACTTGTTTTTGTGCACTTACCTATCATCTTGTGGTTTGATATCCTATATCTATACACCAAAAATATATGTTTTTGCTTGATACTTTTGGAGAACTCTTGATGATGTCTTTGAATACTAGCATTCTATTTTTTCTTATTCTTTCTTTCCTTCTTCGTATTTTTCTTCCTTTCCTCATTCTCTATAAATTGTCTCTTGTCATTTTTCATTTTTTGGTGATTTTTTGTTTTTGACATAATGCTTCATCCACTCTTACATCAATACTTTCTACCATATTGTACAACCTTTTGTTGTAACATTTATGGGAATTTCTTCTAGATTCATACCGAAGAAAGACAACTTTATAATCCATGTGTATATTGGTGGCCACCAACCTATTCCACTTGGAACCCCACCATTGTTTCTTTCAGTTTCCTTAATTGTAGCATAACTTATTATTTTTGGTATTTTTTTAGGTCCTAAACTTCCGGGGCTATTTTGAGGCTCTAAACAACTTTTTTTTTGGAAAACGGGCAAACCCAAAGTTTGTAGGAATGGTTTGTAGTCGAAAGTTGTAGTCCTCAAATAGATATTTCTAACGACATATTGTACGTGTAAAGAAAAGATCGTATTCCAAAGTTACAACCCTAGGAAGTTGATGTACCAATTTATTGCAATGGGGCCCACAAATTTTTGTCGCTTCATCTCCTAGGGTTATGGTTTTGGATGTTTATGGTTTTAACTTGTTTCTCAATAATAAATAGGCCATTGAGATTCATTGTAACACAATTTAGAGGCATGTAGCCACCACATCTTTTCTCTGAGATACGTTACCATCGTCTGAGCTAGTTTATTTCCATTTTACATGCAAACATTTTTCATTATTTTGTTATCGATGAATTGAAGTTCAATTTTTGTTGTAGCTCTATTATTTTGTTTAAAAATGTATTTCAGTCGTACTTCATTTCATTCCTGCGTAAATATGGATCAATGGTACTATAGCAGTATGTTCTTTCTCTTCTTCTTTTTTTTGTGCATGTCCCCAATGAGTTTGGGGTTTAAGGAGTTAGGGATTGAACTGGTTGAACCTTTGCAAGATTGACCTTGTTGACCCCAAAGACCTCCCATGACGAAAGAGAAGAAATATGAGGGAGAAGGAGATCCTTTCAAAATATTGCTAGAAGAAGCCCTCGAGAAATAAAGGAACGAGATGATTGATAAATTTTCCCAAATCCTTTGGTGGATGCCCACAGGTGACACATCTTCATCCAACAACCACCCTAGAAGTTCCACTCCCTTTAAGGTACAAGTTAAATTTGAAATTCCCATATTTGAAGGTCATATAGATGCAAATTCCATAGGTAAATGGTTAAATATGTTGGAAGGATATTTTTCAATTCATAATTTTTCCAATAGGGAAAAGATTACTTTTTCACTCTTCAAATCCGCCCCCACGTGGAGGACTAGTGGGAAACCTACTGTGAGTAGAGGGATGAGAGGGAACCCTCACTATTTTCAACCACACCCACTTGAAATTATTTCCAATATTCCATCAAGGAACAATATTACCCTATTGAGAGCTATGAGTATAAGTATATAAAGTGCACCACACTATGACAGGGAAGGGACCAAGATGTATTGGAGTTCACAAATATTTTTCATACCCTTCCCACAAAGTTGGGTATCAAGGACTCTGAGCAGCATCTAGTACTCAAGTACCACAATTATCTACAAAAATGCATCCAAGATTAGATGGAGTTCTTTGAAATCTCCTCTCTTGGCGTCGCCTATCGATATGTTGTCAAGATCGAGTAGAAGTTTAAACAAAAGAAGTGAGACTTTGGATCTATGAATCTGAAGCAAGGGAAAGGTGCCCTCAAACCATAGAGGAAAGGATAATCCAAGGTAGGGTGACCTAAGACATCCCGCCGAATCCACAAGCAAAGAACAACACCATGAAGATAAATAAGGGCAAATGAAAGTGGTGTGAGTTCCATAAGAGCCCCAATCACGACACAAATGATTGTTAAGCCAAGCAGTCACTGGTGGTCAAGATGAAGGCTTCAAAGTCAGATGCATGTTTTGACTCTGAGTCAATAATTGAAAAGGGGAATGAAAAAGGGAAGAAAATTATTGATGTGGAGCCCATCGCCAACATTTCCACCGCCAAGATCCAAAATATTGAGCCCAAATATCTAGAGGAAGGGGAGTGTCTCTTCCACTCACAAATGTGGGTGAAGGGGTCTTTGTTATGGCTTGTTGTCGACAATGATAGCTAAACAAACCTTATTTTAGTAGAGGTCATGAATTAGTTGGGCCTACCGACCACACCACACCTGCAACCATACACAATCAGGTGGCTTCACCAAGGACGAAAGCTCTGCATCAGCCAACAGTGTCACCTTCCTTATAGTATCAAGCCCTTCACAGATGAGGTACTATATGATGTTTCTCCTCTTAATGTTTTTGATGTATTATTAGGCCAACCATACTTGAGGAAGGCTCATGATGTGTATGACTCTAGGCCTTGCATTTCCATTATTACTTTGGGAAATAAGCTATACAGATACCAGAGGTAGCCCCACCTACTTCCATCTCTTTGATCTCTACTAAGAAATGTAATAAGATCCTCTCCCACACCGAGAATTTTTTTTTATTTTTTATTTGCTCTCAAATTTAGGGAAAGATCGTGGCCACATCCATGCACCTGAGGAGAGGTTCCTCTACACAACAGAAGTAGGTGGCTAACCTTGTGGAAGAACACAGTGACATATTATCCTCACCCACAGGGGTTCCCTTACACTATCAGGTCAATCATTCGATTGATATGACTATGGGAGAACCTCTACCCAATGAGCCAATATACCATCGCTCCATTCAAGAAAATGAAGAGATCAAGCGCAGATCTAGGATTTGCTGCAAAAAGGGTACATCTGACCAAGTTCCTGACCTTGTGGGAGCCTAATTGTACTTGTACAAAAGAAGGATGGGACCTATAGGCTTTGCATTGATTATTGGGCACTAAACAAAATCACTGTCAGGAATAGGTATCTAATCCTACAGATTGATGACCTTCTTCATCAGCTCAAGGGGGCCAAGTATTTCAGCAAGATTGATTTGATGTCTAGTTATCACCAGGTTCCAATAGAGCCCAAAAACATATGGAGGATCTCCTTCAAATCCAAGGAGGGCCTTTCTGAATGGTTGGTCATGCCTTTCGGGATGAAAAATTCCCCTGCTACTTTTATGAGGTTAATGGATGACATCTTGCAGCCCTTCACCAACTCGTTCATGGTTTTACATCTGGACGACATTCTTATCTTCAGTAAGAGTTGAGAACAGAACTTGCAATACCTTTGGCAGGTACTTCAAACCCTGCGGCAACAAAAAATATGTGCCAACCTAGAGAAATGTACCTTTGGAATGAAACAAGTACAATATCTCGGTTACATCATTGATGAGAAAGGCATGCATGTGGATCCATCTAAGACCCAAGTCATTTGGGATTGGCCAACCCTGACCACTCTAATAGAGCTTCACAACTTTTTGGGCTTTACCAATTTTTATCAGAGGTTCATGTTAAGATTCTCTCATATCACTTGGACTTTGAGTCAAGTTACCAAGGGTGGAGTGAAATAAAATTTTTTCTAGTCTAGTCCCAACAAAAGGCATTTGTTGAGTTGAAGCACTACCTCTGCTCTATACCAATACACAAATTACTATACTTGCAAAAACCATTTTAAATTGAGGCATACGCCTCTAACTATGTTATTGGTGTTGTTCTCATTCAACAAGGGCATCTGGAGGCCTATCATAGTGAGACACTTTTCGACACAATTCGAAAATACCCCACCTATGATAAGAAGAAGTATTCCGTCGTGCAGGCTTGCCAACAATGAAAACATTACATTCTCGGGAAGGAGATGACAATCCACAAAAACAAATGACCCCTACATTTTATACAAATACAAGGGAAGTTGTAGAACTATCGCCATCATAAGTGGTCCACATACCTACAACAATTCCAATAGAATATCAAATACAAGAAGGGAAACACCAATCATGTTGCAGATTTCCTTAGTCAGCCACCAGTTGTAGCACAGATCATTGTTCTCAACTCTTGTGGCCATGATACCTCTAGATGGTTGCAACTATATAAAAATTATCTAGAGTTTTCCACTACATACCAGATGCTAGTGGATGGAAAACAATTTCCAAACTTCCACGTCAAGGATGCATTATTATGCTACTTGGGCCACCTTTATGTTCCTTCAAGTGAGCATGCCTAGATGATTTGGGAGGTGCACTACAATTGGTTCGTAGGAAACTTTGGTGTGGACAAAATTGTGGCGATAGTACGCAAGTACTTTTATTACCAAATCTACGAAAAGATGTTGGAAAATACATTAGATCCTTCACTTCCCGTGCCATTGCTAAGCCAACTATTAAGAATCGAATCTTGTATACTCCTTTGCCTAATTCTAGCCAGACCTGGGAATCCATCTCCATGGACTATATGTATGGCCTCGCTTCTATTAGGGTCCTATGTTATAGGAATCTTGGTAATGTTAGTCTTTCTATTTATCTAAGGTAAATATTAGTCATGTTGACTTGATTATTATGGTTTAAAGAGGTCTAGATTTAGATTAAGTGTCATGTAAAGTCTGTCTATTTTGCTAAAAGTCCAAATGTCTAAATTCATGAGGCTTCATTATTAAAGGGGTAATCATAGGAAGTCATTGGTCACCATGGAAGGGTATAAAAGGATCATGTCATAAAAATCCTTGGTCATCATGAGTTAGTCACCTAAGTCTAGAGGTCAAGTTACATCAAAGAAATCATGACAAAAGATTTTTGTTGCCATGCTTTGTCATCATGGGCACAAATTTGGAGGTTTTTTAGTCAGTTTAGATGTCATTTCATGAGAGGTCATGACCTCAGCAAGATTATAATGGTCAAAATGATAGTTCGATGCCTTTCCTCAAGCGCTACACTTTCCAGGAGGTGTTGCACATTCATCATTTCCATTTTCAAATCGCAATCATTGCTATCAATTCCACTCCAAGCCATTTTAAGAGATTATTTGAACTTTAACCTTCATCCAAGATCACTCATTTCCTGTTTATTTGCATTGGAAACCTGTGGTGTGGTCATGTTAAGGTGTTGCACAAAGGAGGTAGGGGCACTGCGTTTCCACACAACACTACTTTTCTTGTCAATCTGAAGACCAAACTCCTTTCATAGGTGAAAAATCGAACTAATATTTGTTCCTTGGCTGTGAATAAATTTTAAATTGCATGCATGAGCCAGCTAAAACCATTCAAAACTTGCAAAAAGAGAAAATTCATTTTCGCTGCATTTTTTAGAATTCACCATGCTTTCTCAAATCGCTACATTTTCTCCTAATTGTTGTGCTACCACACAGTCCTTATATTTTTCATTTCTTTGTTGCCAAGATTGCATTCTCCTTTGCAGAGCTTCCATGTGAAAAGTGTCCTATGTGTTGAAATTGCATTGAAGCCCCTCACCCTAACTGTTGTGCTTGAGAGGTGTTTGAAACCCAATTTCCTTGAGCGTTGCGCTTCTCACAAGGCATTGCACATGTTCCTTTATGTTCTCTGTCAACAGTTAGAAAAATTTCAAGTTGTTTAGGGTTTTTATGAAGAAAGTCTGTATTTATTAGTCTCTTGTGTGAAGTTTCTCATTTTTAATCATCATCATAAGTTTTACTTGAAAGATTCCTTCTTATAATTATTCCTACACTATTGCACAAAACAAGTTACTTTAAAACCCTAGACTATTCACTACTGCAAAACAAAATCATGTCAACTCCAGAGGAAAATAAGCACAAGGGAGGTGCTATTGTTCGGTTTGAGCCACAAGATGTCACATTTATTAATGTAGACCCAACCATCATAATGGCTTTTGAGTAGGTGGGGTGTTTGAGGTTTTGTGAAAAGATTCAAGGGTACAATCTACAATTGACTAAGGAGTTTGCCAAGGGTTTTGATGGATTGCAGGCGAAGGTTGGAACACTTACTTTTCCAGTCATAGTGCAATCAATAGTTGATGCCACTGAGATCCCTTTACATGGTGAGGAATGGTTTAAGGGTATGGAGTTATATTTGGTCATTTCAAAGACTTTTTGAAACCAAAATACTAGGAGGGGTATGGGTCTATTGTTCCAAGGAGTTATCTACAGGACCACCATAGTAAACCATTGGAGCTGATTCAAAGGTATTTTACATGTGAATGGAGGTTCAAAAAACTTTATCAGTATAATATTAGGATTCTATTAGGATTATAATGGTTGATAGACTTCAAGCAAAGGGGAGTCAGATTGAACCTGCTTTATTTCATTTTCATTAACTAAACTATTGGTGATAAAGGAACTTGGAAAGAGGGAGAAGTCATGGTAAGACTTTTTGATCTCTTCAGGGTGGATGACACAATCTTTTGACAGCCAAAGGACTAAGAGAGATACCCCATCAGTTGCAATCAAAGAGGCCTCATCTATAGCAGCTGGCTCTGTCAAAAAACCTTTGGTTAAGAATAAATCAGTTGAAAAAAGAAGTGCCAAGAAAATTCACTTCTCTCCTGAGGTAGAAACAGTGGCTAGGGGACCGAGAACAAGAACTTAATCCAAAATATTTCCTATAGACCCTACACCTATTCAATATGTTTAATCAGAAAGTGCACATGAAGAAGTGGAAGATGATGAAAGGGATCAGAGAATTAAAGACTTGCAAGATCAGTTGGACAAAGCTCATCTAATGGTAGCATATTTACAGCAAGAAAATAGAGAACTCAAGAAGAAAGTATCACAAGAAATTTCCCACCCCAGTGAAGGAGAACCATCAAGGAGAGCATTGGCACATGCTATTAAATACAAAAGAAAACAAATCATAGATGTTGAATATGTGCAGGTGACAGTTGAGCAGTCAAGGAGACCTAGAAATAGGTCTACTGCCAAGATGGAAATGCAAATGAAGGAGACTATTCAGCCAGAAAAAAAGGTGTTTTTTGATGAGTAGAAAGAGTTTGAAAGATTGTTGGAACAACTTGAAGGAGTTCAACAACAAGTAGATTGGCTTGCAGAAAAATATCAAAGGGATAAGCTGAGTTTATTTAATCAATTACAAGTTGTTGAACCTATCCTTGACAAGGCTAAACATAAGTTAAAGTGGACCTTGCCTCTACATAGGCAAGTGAGAAATTTGTATACCCAGAACTTGGTCTTAAAAAGGAGACTCAGATTAGTAAAACAACAACTTACTGAGGCCAAGAAATCTAGAAGAAAGAGGAAGAGGGGAAAGTTAGATATATTAGCATAAGCCAGCCTGAAGGTAAATCTTCATTAGGTGGATTCCACAAAGCTTAGATTTTTTTTTCTCAAGAAGTCAAAAATAGGTCAGTTTTGGTGGAGTTCACAAAAATGCAGCAAGGACATGCTGCACATTTTATATGATCCTTTATGCTGATGAGATGGTGCAATTTTGAGGTTTTGATTTTCCCGTGGGGTGTTATAAGGATGTCACAACACTTATATGTTTCTTCCAGCACTTTATATTAGAAGAATCCATCATATGCTCAGAATTTTGAAGTTGCTGTGAAAGTTGACAGTTTGCTACGAAAGTCTGCTACATTTCCAGCCAAGAGGATCAGGTGATTAGGAGGTATGCAACCATTTCAAAGGATGTTTCAGGAGTTCATTACCATTACAGGGATATTTTGAGACTACCCAATTTCTCATTTTTGTTAGAGGAAGGCCACAAATATAAAGTTGATGCGAAATAGGGAGTTTTGCAGTAGATGCTGCATTTTAACACAATCTTGATTTTACCTTGTAAATTCAAATTTTTTGGGTTCCAAAGGTTGTTTAATCATGTTTTTAGGTGGAATAACTCCTTAGGATGGTATGGTTAGTGGTTTTTTATGAATATTTATAATTTTAATGATGTATTAAGTTCAAAACTGCATTAGGTAATTAGTTCCTATTTTTATGCAAAGTAGGTGAACAGTTCGATGTATCTAGTTGATTGAATAGCTTCCTTTTGAAAATTTGACTTGGCTAGATGGGAATGAAATTTTTCATATATATAATATGTAGAATACTAAGAAGAGGGTTTGGTTGGTCATATTGGAGAGAAAGAGAGATTGTGTGCAATATATTTTTTGAAAAACAAATCGAGTGAATGAAAGACAAAAGGTGATTTGCAAGGATTCCTGTGTCATATCTTGGTCACGCGTTGTTTTTCTTTCGTGTTGTAAGTTTGCATTATGTTTTTACTTCTCTTGAATGTATGTATCCATGCTTTGAATAACTAGATGTTTAGCTCAAAATTCATCTAAAAGGTTTCATGATTTAGTTTTACCAAGTGATCTATGTTTTCTTCTTAAAGCAACATTCATAATTTATCTGCAGTTTGATACTCTTTGTTTTGTTTCGATTTTTTCTCACACTCACCCTCCTACAACGAATCAATTCCATCATCAACACTACTTACCTTTCCCCTGTGGAAAAACCTTTTCTCTCTTCATCTCATCACCGGACAAATAATCAATTTGACATGACTCCATGCCCAATGGATTTGTCTCCTTCCTTACCAGCAAACCTTTGCAAATGAGACCTTATTGAGAACTATACCTAGCCTAATATCTGATTAGTTGAATAACCTAAGTGAGAGATCCCTCTACAAGGCTAAAAGGGCTAGATTCTATCCTAAATGTGGTTTTGTGTTTAACTTTGAAGTTTCTCTCCTTAGACTAGGGAATTTTACGGAGCGCTAACACCTTCTATCAAGCATGGAAAAAACTGTTTATTTGTGGTCATCGAAATTTTTTCTAACATGGTCATGTTGGCTTCCTGCAAGAAGAGTATCACAGTAGAGGCCAATGCAAGACTCCTATTTGAATGAATGTGGGTAAATTTTGGGGTCTCGCAGACCATTATATCAGATCGACATAGCATGTTCATAAGCGCAGTTTGGTCAATCCATTGATCACTATTGGACACCAAACTCACCAAATCGACTGCAATCTATCCCTGGACTGATGGGTAGATAGATGTCGTCAACAGGATGATTGTGCACATACTGCACATGTACAACTCTAAGCATCTGCAAACTGGGATGAGGCTCTTCCCTATGTGAAACAAAACTATAACAGGGTTCTCCATAGCTCGCCTAGCCACAACCCCTTTGAAGCGGTTTTGTGATTTCAACCATTATGTCCCCTTGATGTTGCATTGCCTTTTGCAACTACACAGGAAGAATATGCCCATGTTCAGTTAGAAGTTGATAGAGCCACTAGGTTTATTGAGAATATTGAACAATTTTGCCAATAGGTTCATGACGTACTGGAGAAATCCAATTCCAAATACAAACAATGACATCATCAACATCAAGTGCCCCATAAATTTCAAGTGAGTGACATAGGTTGGTTACATCTGTAGAAAGAACGCCTAGCTAGAGCCCATCGTAAGCTTCAACCACTTTGATACAAGCCTTACACCATCACCAGGGTTATGGGATACAATGATTTCAAGCTCAGTATCCCCCCATTCCTTGGCTTGCACCTCGTATTCAATGTGGACTGCCTTCGGCCATACTTTCCACCATTGTTGGACACATCACACATTGTTGAGCAGTTGACACCAACAAATCTCAACCTAGACTACATTGAACATGCCACAATTGATCAAATCATGGACACATAGATCAGGAGCACTCACAAATACAAGTTCCAACTATATCGAGTTGTCAAAGCTAATCAACTCCTACACCAAGGCAAGTGGTTGACCAGTGACAAAGTTCAGCAAAAGTTTCCCCATCTTATGGAGGCACTCAACACAATGGGGACCATTTGTTCCTAAGGGGGGAGGACTAATCTAGGTCAGTATTGGTAGTATCCTGCCTATTCCACTTGGACCCCCACCATTATTTCTTTCATTTTCCTTAATTGTAGCATAATATACTATTTTTGGCATTTTTTTGGGTCCTAAACTTTTGGAGCCGTTTTGAGGCCCTAAACGATGTTTTTTGGAAAACAAGAAAACCCATAACTTATTGTAGTTGTTTTTCATCAAAATTTGTAGTCCTCAATATATATTTCTAACGAGGTATAATATGCATGAAACGAATATTGTATTCTAAAGTTATGACACTGAGAAGTTGATGTGCTAATTTATTCCAACGGGGCACATAGACTTTTGGCGCTTCATCTCCTGCGGTTAGGTTTTTGGATGTTTATGGTTTTCCATTCTTTCTCAATAATAAATAGGCCTTTGAGCCTCATTGTAACACATTTCAGAGGCATGTAGCTATTTAGTCAATTTAGTATGTCCTAAATTGCTAAATTAATTATCAATTCGAGAGTCATAAACTGATGAAGTGTGGCGCACTGTATGTGCAAGACAACTTCTTTCTTACTTTAATTGTTTTCAATTTTATTTTATTTTTGGGTTTTTGTCTTTGTTTGTCTCCTAATGCAAATGGAAATCCTATTCC
Source organism: Pinus tabuliformis (assembly GCA_031772625.1). Lineage (NCBI taxonomy): Eukaryota > Viridiplantae > Streptophyta > Pinopsida > Pinales > Pinaceae > Pinus > Pinus tabuliformis. The sequence continues at coordinate 541,504,361 of CM062812.1, read as the reverse complement.
TAAGTTTTAAGAATACTTTTAGAGGGCAAGTATGGATGTAGATTTAAGACAAGGTTTATGTCTCTTATGATAACTTCCAGAACTTAGCACTTCAAAAGATCTCAAAACATGCTATTGATAAAATGAGTACTTGAATAGGAATGTAAATGTGTAGCTACTTAAATCAAACAAAAGATAAAATACTGATCATGAAATCACTGCCTTTGCTGCCCATCTAATTACAGAAATAAAATCTAAACTATTGCACTCAAACAAACCAAAAATTGCAGACTAATGAAAGCAAGATCAATTTAATTCACTTATAATCCAATAGCTCACCAAGTAGATTCTTGGGTTAAGCCATGGAACCGGAGATAATGTCAAATAACATGAAGAATTGATATCTAAATTACCTACTTGTAGATTAATGAAAGCAAAATCAAATTACTTCACTTATAATCCGATAGCTTGCTAAGTAGCTTTTCGGGGTTAAGCCATGGTACCAGAGATAATGTCCAATAACATGAAGAACTTGATATCTAAACTACCTACTTGCAGATTAATGAAAGTAAAATCAAATCACTTCACTTATAATCTGATAGCTCGCCAAGTAGCTTTTCGGGGTTAAGCCATGGCACCGGAGATAACGTCAAATAACATGAAGAACTTGATATCTAAACTACCTACTTACAGATTAGTGAAAGTAAAATCAAATCACTTCCCTTATAATCCAATAGCTCACCAAGTAGCTTTTTGGGGTTAAGCCATGGCACCGGAGATAATGTCAAATAACATGAAGAATTTGATATCTAAACTAGCTAACAACAACAAATAAATATTACTGAAATCAAAGCATAACTGAAATTGAAAAGCTTAAGAAAAAGTTCAACAGAGAGGCAAATCTCATGTCACTATTTGATGCAAAAATTATATGAAAAAGCTCGAGCATAACCTATCCTGAAACACACTGATCAGTGTTAGTAAAAAGTATGCAATGCTGAAAATCATGTACAGGAGTAAAAGATTAACACCATAAATGAATTATGAAACATATACAGTTAAACAAATTATGAAATATATATAGTGAAAATAAGGGAAACGATGCATGAAAACTTTACAAAAACGAAAAACAAAGCCTCAGCCAGTAGGGGCCCTCTACACAGCCTTTGGTTAATACGTTGTCAACCCAGAATCACGGTTAAACAGTCATAAGAAATAGAGTTTTTATATTGCAAAATAGAGGATATGTCTTCTCGTTACAACAGCAGGGCTAATGCTACAACAACAACATAAAAACTAACATCAAGACTAACTACTTGCATTTTCAAACACATTATTTATAGAGGAAATTAGATAATTGTTTTTCTGTGAGGAATTTTTAGCAAAAGACACGTAAACAAGACAGAACTCATAAGCTCAGCATTTTGGTTGCCATGATCATTCAATCTACAAAAGGTGGATGTCGGATTTGAGTCGTGGAGACAGCCTGCAGCTGTCAAGAGGGATCCACGAATCTAGGAACGGTCTTGGACCTTTCACGTGCTGAAAGCAGAGACCTATTTTTTGTAGGACTCCTTGTTTGACCATCCTTTGACTAAGGTTTTTCTTCACGAATTCAACTGTACAGATAGGACCTTGTCCATGTCTAGATCATTTCTGAGCTACCCATGTGCCTCGTTTCACCTGCCGACACCTGTAACCTATAGAACAATAAAAATAGTTGTAGAATTGAAAGTCAGGTGTGGAAAGTGGCTACATTCCGTAGCTGATGAAAAAAATCTAAATCAAATAGCACACACAAGAATATAGTTAGAAAACCACTTAAATGCACTCCTAGAATCAATATGTAATGATCTTTGATAGCTTATGAGGCATTGATGTGGGAAAAAGGTCTAGGAAAGTATGTAGAAGAGAGGTAGTTTTAGGGCTCAACATACCCCCACTGTGAAGATGTTGCATGTCCTCATGCAACCAAAACTGTGACCATCCTTCCTTCAGTTCATTTGCTCTGAGACCTCTGCTAATACATCTAGCCTTCTTTTCTTCTTCCTTGGTGTCACTGTCATCCTGGGCTTCATCATTAGGCACCTGTATTTGAGGTTGATGAGGGCTCTGCTCAACCTCCTGTTCTTTTTCTTCAATTTCCTATTTTTCTTGTGCCACAATCCAAGATGCAACATGGTGTTGTCATGGATAATTTTATCCAACCTACTCTATTCTTTCAATGTTTCATTTTCCCTTTTGATGTGTCTATTCAGGACTTCTAGTTCAAAAACTTCTTGTTTTAGTGATTGGATCAAAACTTCCTGAGTTGTATTAGGCTGATTAGATGAAGTGCCCTGGTCTATTGCAGTCTTTTCCAATGATTCAATAAAATCATACATTTGTTGCTGAGTTGGATCTATTTCTGGTGTAGCCTTTCTTGGACTGATCTCAAAATCTGGTTGAGAAAAAGGAGAATGTTGTGGGCTATGGTCAGGAGGGGTGATTGCTGGTGACTGTTCTGGTGTTTCCCCTCCTAAGTCTATGAAGTGAGCCCCTTTAGTTTGCACTTTCTTCAATTTGCCTTTAAGTCTGGAGCTCCTTCTTAGATTCTGTGAGCTGGTATCTCCTTTTTCTACACTTTGTTTTTCCTTCCCTTTTTCCTTTGCTTTAGCTGATTGTTCTTTAAGGTGGATTAGTCTTTCAGAAAGTATCTGTTCCTCTTCTGAGGAAGGTTCTGGGGTTTGATAAACATCTTCAACATTTCTTTTCCCCTTTTGTTTCACTTGCTTCCTAACCTCAGTCAAAGTTTCAGACAACATTTCTTCCTTACTAGTTTCTTTAGCTATGCTAGTAGGAGTATCCTGAATGTTTACACTTGTTTTTCTTCTCCTACTTTTCCTTGTTGAGCTACCTTCAGGTGTTTCAGGTGGGTCCTGAAAGAAGTTTCTAATCAGGAATTGTTCCCATGTGTCCTTTCTTTCCTTCAATTGTTTTTCAATCAAAATTTTGACAAGGTCGTGATCATAAAGGTGAGGCTCTACGTCATCCAGATTCTTTTGTACAGTGGTGGACATCTTTTTCAGGCTACTCAACAGAAAATAAGGCAAATTGATGGTTTGATTCTCCAGAAAATTCATTAATAACCTAATGTGGTACATGTACATGGACCCATACCTTCCATCACACGTAATAAACTTCTGAATTATCAATAACAAACTAGTCCACTTTTCATTTAGGGAAAAAACAGGGATTCCACGTTTAGAAAAGGTTATATCCATACCTGGGTTTCGCAAAATAATCCTCCAAGCCCTCTCATTGAAGTCTTTGTTTTTGAATCATCGTTCTCTTTCCTGTGGGAGCTCCATTGCTGCTGCAATGGATGCCTCTGTTACTGAAAATTTGATATCTCCAACCTTAGCTTCCATGTCGTTGAAAGACCATGCAAATGTCTTCGTGACTTATATATTGTGACCTCTGAATTTTTGGATAAACTGTAGCCACCGTGCTTTCCTTAATGTGCTCTTTAATTGTGGATAACCCTCCATGAATTTAGGCCCATCCAGCTCTATTCTTACGAGAAGGCCCATTCCTTCCTCTTGCTTTGAAAACACCTTTGTAAGTGATGGATTGATGGAAGCGGAACAGTTGTGTGAGCGGAAGATGGAGGAGGATTGCGGAGAAAACCAGCATTTACAAAACAGAAAGAATACAAAGCATGTAATGAAAATGAGTTCACAGAGCAGAGGTTTGTATAACCGACCAGAATTAACAATCGTAAACTCAATGTGAGAGTATGGAAACAGAGTGAGTCTGGAAAAATTTTGAATTAAAAGGTTGCAGAGTGGACATTAGCACATTCATAAAATGATTGCGGAGTGGTGTGGCAGAGGAGAGTCGTGGTCAATTGGATTACGTCTTCATAATTAACTGGTACAACAGGTGGAATGTGGACGTACAATTAAGTACGAGTTAGATTCAGAAGCGGATCATGAGGCCATTGGAAATTGATGTGGAGTTTGTGGTGGAATTATGCAAAGGTCATGGAGGAGTTAAAGAAGCTATCAACTCGAATCATTACACATGATGGAGCCGGTGGTTTTACAACTATACAGATTATGTGTTTTAAAATGCTATTTGAAATTAATTTTTCTCATACCTTAGAATCTTACCACTTCCGTTCGTTGACTTTTGATTGGCTACTTCTTGTTGGTGCTTTAGGTGCTAACATCTTCAAAATATCTTCCTCTTCCATACCTGCATTTGGTTTTCATCATTACTTGGCTAACATTTGACTGTCACTGCAGAGTAACAGAGTATTAGCTGCGGAATCAACAATCAGCTATGGAATCAGTATTCAGTTGCGGAATCAGAATTTGGCTGCGGAAACTGACATAGTGAACATATGACTTGGCGAAGTGAATGGAAATGAATGATGACTGAATGAATGATATATGAAAACTGGACATGAAAGGAATTTTATTGGTGGAATGTGATGGCGAAATGGAATGAAATGAAGTGAAGTGAAATGACATGAAATGGAACAACTATGAATGAAATGAGAGATATTTTTTTTTGGAAAATATAGGGCGTCAGAAGTTTCTGATTTTCGCCCTGTATTTTCTGTATAAGACTGCCAATCAGTGATTGGTTTTCAGGCTTATACATTTTTTTTTTTCAACAATGAAAATAACAAAGACTAGGCTGGTGGAGAAGAAGGATTCTTCTTCACCAGCCTTATTGCAGAATTATCTTGAAAGATTTTGACAAATTCCTCCTTTGAGAGTGGCTTATGATAGATCTTCAATATGTGACCATTCACAATGAGAGGAGTTTGATAATCATCAATGGTTTTGATTCTTACCGCTCCATTGCTAAAAAAAATTTCAATCTCATATGGCCCAAGCCAATGAGTCTAAAATTTACCTTTGAAATCTTTGAATTTGGAATCAAATAACAATTCCCAATCTCCTTCTTGAAACTTTTTCTCCTTGATGTATTTGTCATGCCACTTAGCTCTTTGATATTGAACTAGATCAGTTCTTAGGATTGTTTCTTGTCTGATCTCATCTAGTTCATTCAACTGTTCCATTCTATGCTTTTGAGCTTCTGATAGATCCATTCCCAGTTGAACTTCCATCTTGAAGGTCTTAACTTGGAACTCACTGAGGAGTAGAACCTCTTTCCCATAAACAAGCTCATAGAGAGAATGTCCTGTTGTGTTCCTCCATGTGGTTCTGTAGGCCCATAAGGCTTCAGGAAGCCTTTCTGCCCAATCTCTTCTATGTAGATGAATAATCTTGGTAATGATGCCTTCAATTACTTTGTTTGTGGACTCTACTTGACCATTTGCTTGTGGATGGTAAGGAGTAGATTTTCTATGCTTGACCTTGTACTCTTCCATCAGATTCTCCACCAGTTCAGATGTGGATTGTCCTCCCTGATCCGTCACAATTTATCTTGGAACACCAAAGCGAGTAAAAATATCCTCATAAAGAAAACTAACAACTGAATTCTCAGTAGCAGAAAATAATGCTTTGGATTCTACCCATTTAGTGACATAATCAGTACATACCAATATATAATTTTTCTATTTAGATGGTGGATTAATAGGTCCAATAAAGTCTAAAGCCCATATTTCAAAGGGTTCGATGAGTACCTGTGGTTGTAATGGCATCTCATTTGAGAGGGTAGGTTTCCCAACTCTTTGGCAGCTATCACACCTTTGAAGAGGGACGGCCAATAATATCCCAAAGAAAGGATTTTATAGGCTGTCCTTTTGTCAGCAAAGTGTCCACCGCATGGTTCATCATGACATGCTTTGAGAATATCAGGCATTTCATCTTCCCTAACACATCTTCTGATCACAAGATCTAGTCTTGTTTTAAACAATTTGTTAGAAATCCATGAATATTTTGACTCTCCTGAATAATCTTTCTTCTTTCACTAGGAAATAAATGTGGAGGTAGTTTCCCTATAGCCAAATAGTTAGATATATCTGCATACCAAGGAGTCTTAGTAGTTACTACAAATAAATATTCATCAGGAAACTTGTTCTCTACAAGAGAATCTTCTTTAGTATTCTCAATCCTAGACAAGAAATCAGCTACTGTGTTTTGTTTCCCTGGTCTATCTAACACAGTAATATTGAATTCCTGTAAAAGTAGGAGCCACCTTGTAACTCTGCCATTAGTAATGGGTTTGTTCATTAGATATCTAATTGCAGAATGATTAGTATGAATAAAAGTTTCATAGCCTGTTATATAATGTCTGAACTTATTGATTACATGAACAACAACTAAGAACTCTTTTTCAGTCACAGTATAATTCAACTCAGTGGGAGTTAAATTTTTACTGGTATAGTAAATGGCATAAGGAACTAAATCTTTTTGTCCCAACACAGCCCCTAGAGCTGTATCTGAAGCATCTGTAGAAATATGGAAAGGAAGTTTCCAATTTGGTCCTCTCAAGATAGGCGCTTCAGATATTCTTGTTTTCAAAGTTTCAAATGCTAATTGGCAATCAGGACTCCATTTGAATTCACATTCTTTTGTAAGTAGTTTAAAGAGTGGAGATGCTATTTTGGTGAAGTTTTCTATGAATATTCTATAATACCCAGTGAATCCCAGAAAAATTCTAACATCTTTTCGACAATTTGGAATAGGTAACTTGGAGATGACTTCAACTTTTGATTTATCAACTTTAATCCCATCCCTTGAAAATGATGTCCTAAAACAATACCTTCAGTAAACATCATAAAGCATTTTTCATGGCTTAATGAAAGGTTTGTCTCTTTACATCTTATAAGGACTTTTTCCAAATTTTCTAATGCCTCTTCAAATGTATTACCATAAAATGTAAAATCATCCACATATACCTCTACACAATCATGGATTAGATCAGAAAAAAATCCTAGTACTGCTCTTTGGAATGTTGCAGGTGCATTACATAATCCAAAAGGAAGCACTCGGTAAGCAAAATTTCCCCATGGATAGGTAAATGTAGTTTTATCTTGATCCTCAGGTGCTATCTGAATTTGATTATAACCACTAAAACCATCCAGAAATAAAAAGTACTTTTTTCCTACCAATGTATCTAATACTTGATTGGTAAAGGGCAAAGGAAAGTGATCCTTCAAAGTTGCTTTATTCAATTCCCTGTAATCAATGCACACCCTCCATTTACCATTCTTTTTGGGTACTATAACCAAGGGAGAAACCCATCGGCTATCTGAAATTGGGTAAATGAAGTTTACATTGAGTAGTTTTTGGAGCTCTTCTTTCACAATCTCCCTAAGATTTGGATTCATCCTTCTCTAAGGTTGTCTGATAGGTCTACTGTTTTCCTCGATATAGATGTGATGGATGCAAGTCTTAGGGTCAATACCTTTCATATCAGTATACTCCCATGCAAATGCAGTGGAATGTTTTTGCAAGATTCTGGTTAGCTCTTCCTGTTGTAACTTTTCCAAATTTTTGTTGATATTCAATGTTTTACTTGGAAAAATTTCAATTGTAGAACTACCAAACTCTTCCATAGAGTAAAGAGACATTTTCCTTGATGAAAAATATTCCATATCAGAATCTAACTGAAATTGTGTGTGTTCATATTCTGAAGATGTTTCAAAATTTTCTAATGTGTTGAAAATTTGACTATCTTCACTAACTTCAGAGATAGTAAAGAGAGGTTGTATAATATCTTCATCATTGACCCATTCATTGTATCCTACTTCTGTAATTGCTTTTGTTGGAGGATACAAATTGAATTTCTTTTTTGAACTACCATCAGAAATGTACATATCCCCAGATCTACAACTAATGAAAGCATTAGCTACGGCTAGCCAAGGTCTTCCTAAGATGAGTGGGTGGCCTCCTAGATTACTCTTGGGAGTCAAAATCATGAAATCTACTAGATATTCCCAAGAATCTAAGGAGACTGAAATATCTTCTAATACACCATCTGGTTTGATTATTGATCTATCTGCAAGTTGCAGTAAGGTGGGTGTAAAAATTATATTAGGAAGTTTAAGCTGTTCCATAGGCTTTCTACTCATAATGTTTATAGCAGCTCCTAAGTCAATCAAAGTATTTGGAATTTCTATCCCATCTATGTGTGTCTTGACAATTGGACTACTTGGATCCACATATTTCTGCATGGTAATCTTTCCCATCTTGATATCTGCAATTTTTCCTACCAGGTGGATTCTTTTTGTATCTCTTGGTTTCCTACCTGGTCTTTTGAAAATCAACTCCTTTATTGTTTTTGCTAGAATAGGAATCTCTCTAATGGCTTGTAGCAAGGGAATCTTGATACAGACATTCTTTAATTCATTTAGGAGATCATAGTCAGGCAACAAGATTTGTTTTTCCACCCCTTTGTCAATTTGTAATCTTTTAGGAAAGGAGGTGTGGATGAAGATACAGGTTGCTCAACTATAGGAGTTGTGGGGGTTGACTCTTTTTGTTTTTCTTTTTGAATGATTGGGCTTTAAATGGATGCTTCCTCAGAACCTTTATTGACTTTAAGAGAATCCTCCTCAGAGGCATCTTGCTCTTGAACATCTATAGAAGGTTTTTCCTTTTCTAAAATTCTACCAAATCTGAGTTGAACATCATTAAGAGGAAGAATCATACAGGTAGGAAATTGTTGTCCTTCTACCATGTAAGCATTCTGAGGATTTTTGTTGTTGGGATCTGGTAATGGTTGGGCTAGTAGTTGATTTGGCTTTTGTTGAAATGGAAGCAAGATTTGAGAATTTTGATTTTGTTGAGAAGGTTATTGTTGTGGAAATGGAAATGAAAGTTGTAGGTTTTGATTTGGAAGTTGTGGATTTTGTTGTTGATTTCAAAAAGATGGAGGATATTTATAGAATTGAGCAAATCTCCCATAAGGAGTTTGTACCCGTTGTGCCCATGATTGTTACGGATTTTGAGGTTGGGGCCAAGGTTGTTGCCAAGAATTCCAATTTGGTGGGAGCTGAAAATTCATAGGATTGTTAAATCCTTGATTTTGTTGCCCTTGCCAAGGTCTTCTTGAAACAAAACAAAGGGATTCTACTGAATTTGGATCTTCCTGAAAGACAGCTTTGAGCCTAGGAATTGAAGGACAATCCTTGGTCTCATGACTTTCTGAGCAAATCATACATGTTTCTACAACTTTTGCATCCAAGGGGCATTCCCTTAGAGCATGTTTCTTTCTACATTTTGGGCAAAAGATGGCTAAGGCATCAACTTCTACTTTCTGCTTGTTTTGAATTTTAAGGGTGTCTAGTTGTTCACTAAGGCTCCCTAGAATATCAGTTTTGAACTCATCAAGAATATTGGCAATCTCTGTCCTACTTACTGATCCAGTTGTATATTTGTTTTCTCTAATAAGAGAAGGATCTCTAGGCCCTTTTCTAGTTTTAGATTTTCCCCTTGAGAGATGGACACATAGTTCTGCTATGTCATGTAGTGGAAGTTGAGAAATGTCTCCCTTCCCCATCATGTTTAAAATATCTATCCATTCATCTCTAATGGCTTTCAATAGAAGGGCTTTCAAGGTTTCCTCATCTAAATTACTCATTTTCACTCTCTTTAAGTTGTATTAAAATCTTTCAAGTAAATCCTCCAAGTTCTCATCTTCTTTTTGCATCATTTTGAATACCTCATCCTTATGATTAGCGGGCATACAATAATCTAGATATCTATCCAAAAATGTTTGTTTTATATCATTCCAAGTCCTAATAGATTGAGTGACTAATCCCATGAACCATTTGAAAGCAGCTCCTGTCAATGTTGAAGGAAACAGTTTGAGTTTTTGAGAGTCTTCCATATAGTCATAGGTTCGGCACAAGACTTCAAACTCAAACAGAAATGTTTCAGGATCCTCACTTCGTAACCCATAAAAGTTTGGGAGGACAGATGGTGAAATGTTTTTCATTGTTGTATGAGTTTCCTCATTGGCTATAGGGAATCCAAATGAGTTATCTCCTTCCCTATTTCCCCCATTATTACCTCTACCTCCTCCATTGTTTCCTCTACCACCACCTCCATTATTTCCTCTACCTATACCTCTACCCCCTCCTCCAAATAGAGAATACTCTCCATATAGTACTTCTTCTACCATGATAGTTTCCTCAGGATCTTCTGGTTCTTCTATTAATGGTTGATGGGAGAGAGTCTCTTCCTTTCCTTCTTCTCCAGGTGATTCTACTTCTTCAACTGCAATATGTTCCCCTATAGAAGTGAAGAAGGGTTCTTCTCCTAGATCAAATTTAGTAGATAGTGTGGGAGAATCTTCTAATTCAGTTGCTGCCCCTTGAATTCCAGGAATCCTAAGGCTGGGAGTATGAGTCTGGGATGGAGGTGTGTCTTGTCTATGCCTTGAAGTAGCTGGAGTTGTAAAAATCGAACTTTTGGCCCTAGCTATAAACCTTCCCCTAGAATCTCTTGCTCTATGCATGTCATTTTTTTATTTTTTAATGATTTTTTTAGTTGGGCTAATAATTCTTTTTCTGATCTTCCAGATCACACTAGGTGCAAGAAGAGAGCATACTCAAGAAATTACTGGACTAATAACTCTCTTTTCTGATCCTCCAGATCACACTAGGTGCAAGAGGAGAGCATACTTCAAGAAGTTCTCGATTTTTCCCTCTTTTTTTTCTTTTTTATGTAAGAGATCAGCTACCTAGTTACACTTCCCTGACAACGGTGCCAAAATGTTTAGTCAATTTAGTATGTCCTAATTGCTACATTAATTATAAATCTTGGAGTTGTAAACTGATGAAGTGTGGCGCACTGTATGTGCAAGACAACCTCTTTCTTAATACTATTGTTTTCAATTTTATTTTGTTTTTGGGGTTTTGTCTTTGTTTGTCTCCTAATGCAAATGGAAATCCTATTCCTAAGTTTTAAGAATACTTTTAGAGGGCAAGTATGGATGTAGATTTAAGACAAGGTTAATGTTTCTTATGATAACTTCTAGAACTTAGCACTTCAAAAGATCTCAAAACATGCTAGTGATAAAATTAGTACTTGAACAGGAATGTAAATGTGCAACTACTTAAATCAAACAAAAGATGAAATACTGATCATGAAATCACTGTCTCTACTTCCCATCTAATTATAGAAATAAAATCTAAACTATTGCAATCAAACAAACCAAAAATTGCAGACTAACGAAAGCAAGATCAATTTACTTCATTTATAATCTGATGGCTCACCAAGTAGCTTCTCGGGTTAAGCCATGGCACCGGAGATAACATCAAATAACATGAAGAATTGATATCTAAATTACCTACTTGCAGATTAATGAAAGAAAAATCAAATTACTTCACTTATAATCCGATAGCTCGCCAAGTAGCTTTTCGGGGTTAAGCCATGGCACCGGAGATAATGTCAAATAACATGAAGAAATTGATATCTAAACTACCTACTTGTAGATTAATGAAAGTAAAATCAAATCACTTCACTTATAATCCGATAGCTCGCCAAGTAGTTTTTTGGGGTTAAGCCATGGCACTGGAGATAATTTCAAATAACATGAAGAACTTGATATCTAAAGTACCTACTTGCATATTAATGAAAATAAAATAAAATCACTTCGCTTATAATCCAATAGCTCACCAAGTAGCTTTTCAGGGTTAAGCCATGGCACTGGAGATAACGTCAAATAACATGAAGAATTTGATATCTAAACTAGCTAACAACAACAAATAAATATTACTGAAATCAAAGCATAACTGAAATTGAAAAGCTTAAAAAAAATTTCAGCAGAGAGGCAAATCTCATGTCACTATTTGATGCAAAAATTATATGAAAAAGCTCGAGCATAACCTATCCTGAAACACACTGATCAATGTTAGTAAAAAGTATGCAATGCTGAAAATCATGTACAGGAGTAAAATATTAACACCATAAATGAATTATGAAACATATACAGTTAAACAAATTATGAAATATATACAGCGAAAATAAGGGAAACGATGCATGAAAACTTTACAAAAATGAAAAAAAAAACCTCAGCCAGCAGGGGCCCTCTGCATGGCCTTTGGTTAATACGCTGTCAACCCAGAATCACGCTTAAACAGTCATAAGAAACAGAGTTTTTATATTGCAAAACAGAGGATATGTCTTCTCGTTACAACAACAGGGCTAATGCTACAACAACAACATAAAAACTAACATCAAGACTAACTACTTGCGTTTGCAAAGATGTTATTTATAGAGGAAATTAGATAATTGTTTTTCTGTGAGGAATCTTCAGCAGAAGACATGTAAACAGGACATAACTCATAAGCTTAGCGTTTTGGTTGTCATGATCATTCAATCTACAAAAGGTGGATGTTGGATTTGCGTCATGGAGATGACCTGCAGCTGTCAAGAGGGATCCATGAATCTAGGAATGGTCTCAGACCTTTCACGTGCTGAAAACAAAGACTTATTTGTTGTAGGACTCCTTGTTTGACTGTCCTTTGACCAATGCTTTTCTTCATGAATTCAACTGAACAGATAGGACCTTATCCATGTCTAGATCATTTCTAAGCTGCCCACGTGCCTCGTTTCACCTGCCGAAACCTGTAACCTATAGAACAATAAAAATAGTTGCAAAATTGCAAGTTAGCTGTGGAAAGTGGTTGCGTTTCACAGTTAATGAACAAAGTCTAAATCAAATAGCACACACAAGAATATAGTTAGAAAACCACTTAAATGCACTCCTAGAATCAATATGTAATGATCTTTGATAGCTTATGAGGCACTGATGTGGGAAAAAGGTCTAGGAAAGTATGTAGAAGAGAGGTAGTTTTAGGGCTCAACAGTAGCCACCACATATCTTCTTAGAGATAAGATACCATCATCTGATCTAGTTTATTTTTATTTTGCATGCAAACAATTTTCAGTATCTTATTATTGATGAATTGAAGATCAGTTTTCATTGTAGCCTTGTGTTTTTATTTAAAATGTATTTAATCTGTATTTCATTCCATTCCTACATAAATATTGATTAGTGGTGTCAGAGCAGTCTGTGTTTTCTCTGTTTTTTTTGTGCATGTCCCAAATGAGGTAGGGGTATAAGGTGTTAGGCCTTGAAGTGGTTGAACCTTTGAAATACGACCTTTCCAACTTTGACGGCGTCCCATGGTAGAAGAAAATAAAGGTGAGGGAGTAGGATATCATTTCAAAAAAATTCTCGAAGAAGCCCTCGAGCAACAAAGGAACGAGATGATGGATAAATTTTTCGAGATCCTTCGGTAGATGCCCATAGATAACACACCTTCATCTAGTATCCACCCTAGAGGTACCACTCCCTTTAAGGTACAATTCAACTTTGACATTCCCATATTTGAAGGCCATATTGATGCAGATGCCATAGATAAATGGTTAAATATGTTGGAACAATAGTTTTCGGTTCATGATTTTTCCAATAGGGAAAACATTACTTTTGCACTCCTCAAAGTCGCCCCCCACGTCAAGGACTGGTGGGAAACCTACTACGAGTAGAGGGATAAGAGGTAACCCTCACTATTTTTAGCTCCACCCACTTGGAATTATTTCTGAGATTCCATCAAGGAACAATATTACCCTATTAGGAGATATGAATATATGTACATAAATTGGACCACACTGCGGCAGGGAAGGGACAACGACATGTTGGAGTTCACAAATATTTTTTATACCCTTCACATGAAGTTGGGTATCAAGGATTCTAATTGTCATCTGGTACTCAAGTATCATGTTTGCCTACATAAATGCATCTAGGATGAGCTAGAGCTCCTGGACATATCCTTGCTTAGCATTGCCTATCAATATGTTGTCAAGATCCAACAGAAGTTTAAAAGAAGTGATAATTTGGATCTACAAATTTGAAGCAAGAAAAAGGCACCCCCAGACCGTAGAATAAAAGATAATTCCAAGGAAGGGTGACTTAGGGAAACCTATGAAATCTACAAGAAAAGAAAAACACCATGAACAAAAAGAAGGACATAGGAAAGTGGTGTGAGTTCCATAAGAGCCCCACTCAAAACACAAGTGAGTGTCAGTCCAAGTACTCACTGGTGGCTGAGATGAAGGCTTGAGAGTCAGATGCATGTTTTGACTCTAAGTCATAAATCAACTAGGGGAATGAAAACAGAAAGTATATTATTAATGTGAAGCCCAATGCCACTATTGCCACCACTAAGATCCATAAGATTGAGCTCGAAGATCTAGAGGAAGGGAAGTGTCTCTTCTACTCATAGATGTGGGTGAATGGGTCTCTGCTATAGTTCATTGAAAACAACAGGAGCCAAAAAAACATCATTTCAACAAATTTTATGAAGCAGTTGGGCCTACTAACCATGCCACACTCACATTTGTACACCATCTGGTGGCTTCACCAAGGATGATATCTATGCGTCATCGAACAATGACGCATTTACTACAATATCAAGCGCTTCACAGATGAGGTATTGTATGATGTTTCTCTTCTTGAGGTTTGTGATGTATTATTAGGCCAACCATACTTGTGGAAGTATGATGTTGTGTATGAGTCTAGGCCTCACACTATCATTATTACCTTGGGCAATAAGTTATATAGGATACTAGACATAGTCCCGCCTACTTCCATCTCTTTGATCTCTGCTAAGCAATGCAGTAAGATCATCTCCCAGATTGGGAAATTTGTTTTCTTTTTTATTCACTCTCAAAGTAAGGGAAATATCATGGCCACATCCATGGCCCCTGGAAGAGGTTCCTACACACAGCAGAAGAAGGTGGATAAGGTTGTGGAATAATACAAAGACATCTTCTCTTCACCCACAGGGGTGTCCTTACACTGTTAGGTCAAGAATTTTATCGATCTAACCCCAGGGCACCTCTACCAAAAGAGACAATATATTGTCGCTCCATTTTGGAAAATGAAGAGATCAAGTGACATATCTAGGAGTTGCTATAAAAAGGGCACATCCAACCAAGTTCCTCACCTTATGGGAGCTCGATTGTACTTGTACAAAGGAAGGATGGGACGTGGAGGATCTGCATTGATTATCGAGCACTGAAAAAAAATCAATGTCAGGAACAAGTATCCAATCTCAAGGATTGATGACCTTCTTGACTAGTTGTTATGCGACCATCTCGAAAATAGATATATCAATGACTTACAAATTATCCTCTTCGAGGGGGAAACCTCCTTTACATTACATAAATAAAAAATACTTGGATGATTCAAATGAAAAAACCTCCTTTCTATATATAGGAGTCTAAGGGGTCACAATATAATCAGAGCCTACATAGCAATAATAATTTAGGGGCACAATGTTATGAAACCAGCTCAAGAAAAGATAGAAAAGATAGATCAACGCCTTAGAATTCAGCCTCCTCGAGGGGGCAACCTCCTTTACATTATATAAATGAACAATTCTTGGATGATTCAAATGACAAAACCTCCTTTCTATATATAGGCATCTAAGGAGTCACAATATAATCCAGCCGACCTAACAATAATAATATAAAGCCACAAAAATAACAATAGAGGGATTCTATGGGGCACAGTAATAACAATATGGGGGCAATAGGGGCACAAAAATATTAATAAGGGGTATAACTACAATAGTAATGGGGTAATCACTAGTATTATAGGTGTTAGCCTCCTGTTGCAACAGGGTTTCATTTTTCATGATTGACATTTTTACATGCCAAATATGTCATCCTTTGCAGGCTGCAGTGTTCCATATTTCCATAGGATACCATGAAGTGTGCTTAGTCCAAATAGCACTGTTGTTTTCCAATTTTGATGAGTTGTTCTAGTTTTGAAGAGTTTTTAAAGGGAGGTCCAAACAGTGTAATCTTGGTCTCCCTAGGTTTCAATTTCCTGTTTTAGAATATAGAGAATGTATCTGTCCAAACAGTTTAATCTTGGCAGATTTGTAGATAGGTAGAGAATCAAAGGGACCCAACTGCTTAATCTGGGCCCTGGTAGAAATAAGTGTAGATTTAGATAGGAAACATTCAAAAGAAAAATTGTAAAGCTGGGTCTGCAAGTCTAAGTGCACCCAAATCAAAAGAAGAAAAAATGTTAGGTGAGTAGGCTGGGTAGGTAGCTGTGTGGTTGTAGAATGATTATTTATGATCAATTTTGTGTTACAAAGTGTTTTATCTTTTCAGATCATAGTTATCAGGCAGTTTTCATCTGGAGGATCTCAAGCTGGACATCACTAACTCCCCCTTCTTCTAATTCCCCAAGTCACTTACTAATTTCCCCAAAGAAGTCAAGATCTGCTTGATTCCTCTTAGTTTCATCATTCTCCATGTCATTTGTCTTGGTGAAGATCTGCTTCACTCAAGGATTTTTTGTTTCTCATTTATGAGTCACTTTCCCCAAAAAGAAGCCTAAGGTCCCTTACCTTAGCGCCTACTTATCATCTCCACATTAACTACTAACTCTAGTATATAACTCCCTATCATTTTTCCCTTTCCCTTACTAAAACTATGTATATAAAACTCCCCCATGTAAATATCCCCTCCCTGGCAATATAGCCATATTTCTTCTAAAGTCAGGCAAAAAATGGTCCATCTGGGGCTGTTTTTAACCCATCCGTGTCATAGCAGGAGTTAGATGACACCTGGTCATGCTAACAACCTCTCCCCTAGCCCTAAAACCCTCAAAAACCCACATTTCCGCCCTTATCCTAAGTTTTTGTGCATAAATCGTTAAAACCCCGCTCATAAACCCTCAAAAACCCATGTTTTACCCCTTATGCTAAAGTCCCGAACGTAAATATATTAACCCGCCCGTTATTAACCCCCCAAACCCACAAAACCTAAGTCTAAACCCCTGTCGCACTTTATTTAAATCTAAATATTCCGAGGAATCCTCGCCCCTTATCCCTCCGCCACCTCACCTTTGCCGCCAACCGTTAGATCGCCCGCCCCACAGATCTACGGTGGGGGGGCCTTCCTGTCCCCCAAAGCGCCCGAAGGTTAGCGTCCGGGAGATGGGCGGTATTGCTGCCGTACTCCCGCCACACGTCACCTCCTGGGCTGTGGCGAAGCCCCCTCCCCCGAAACCACCTCTGTCCAAAGGTGGTGCGCCCAGAAACCACTTACCGCCCTCCCCCTGTGACGTAAGCCCCACGTCACCTGCCACATCATCCGCCTGCGTGGCCTCTTGCCACTGTACCGCTGAGTCACCCTGCCACGTGTCCTGCCACCATGTCCCTTTCCGTACTGCCACGTCACCTCCATATGTGATGACGTCATCATGCTGACGTCATCTTGCCACGTCATCATGCTGACGTCATCCACCATACAAAGTCCATCATGCTAACGTCATGCTAATGTCATGCTGATGTCATCAGCAATTTTAGTGCGAAGGGCGAAAATCGCACTGCGGAGCCCCGGAATAAGTTTTTGAGGCAGTTTTTGATGCACGATTTGCGCTAGGTGCAAATCACGCATCGCTGGATAAAATAGGCCGAAGTGGGGAATATTTAGGGAATCTTTTCATCACGCAGCCCCCAGCAAGCCCGAAAGGCGCCGAATGACCCATTTTTCTTCGCGAAGCTTGCCGAAAGGAGCAGAAGACAGTTCTAAAGGAAACAGAGGCCGAACAACGGCCATTAATTTGTGATTAGACCCAAAACAAAGGAGAAAAGCGACCCAATTCATTTGTCAAAGAGTATTAGATGGAGAAGAAGAGCCAAAGAGTATCAGCCAAGATTTTTTAGGGGCTCGAAGCGCCTGAACATTGATGAGCCCCCCAGAAAGTCAAATCAAGAGGCGTAAGCCCATCCTTGCCCTCAAATCATAGTTAAAGCTTTAAATGTAGGCAGACAGCAAAGAAGCAGAAACCCATACACATTTATTTCAGAAAACACTGCACCAAGCCACCAAGGACAACATCATTTACTCAGTTTTGATACGACAGCCCTCAGCGCAGCCCGAGATATTTTCACGCATTTATTTTTGATAGGATTAGGTCAAATTAATTATTCTTTAGGACCTGATTAGGTCAAGTTTTAATAAAAGCAGTTGTAGAGAGTTTTTCCCTATATATACCGCTCTCTACATTATTTCAAGAGTTGGTCAATTGAGAATTTTCACTAGAGACTCGCAGTGTTTACCTGAGTTTTTTCTATAACCAAAGATTGTTGAAAGCTTGGAGAGAAAACTGCCTGTTGTAAACGAATGTTTTGAAGATATGAAGATGGAATTCTTGTGCTGCAGCCTGAAACAATAAGTGCATCTTACCTCTATTTTATTGTTCACCACTATCTAAATAGCAGAAAGAAAGAATAGCTTAGAATTTGTTTAAATACACTCTATTCTCAATTTCTACTGTTTCTTTATGTTTTCCTCTGAATGAATTGGTCATGAATATGAATT
Organism: Pinus tabuliformis; assembly: GCA_031772625.1. NCBI lineage: Eukaryota > Viridiplantae > Streptophyta > Pinopsida > Pinales > Pinaceae > Pinus > Pinus tabuliformis. The sequence goes on along the minus strand of CM062812.1, from coordinate 541,486,059 downwards.
CCTTCTGGCTCATATTTACCCCGATTCACCTATGTTTTGCCAATTATCTAGGGATTCTTCACTGCCCCTAGGTAGAGCTCTATTACCTCCATCTGTTAAGCTGATTAGGAGATTCTTAACTGCCTCTTGTTACTTAGAATTCTTTCCATCATTTAAACCTGAAACATTGTTTCATGCGCAGCTATCTTGCTCCATTTTCCCTATGGTGACCAAGAAAACACACCAGCAGTCCTCCTCCTCGACTCCACGCCCAATGGTTTGAAATTTTTAGACTATGCTCTGCCTCTCTACCTGAAACATCAATTTTCCCACCAAAATCAGAACAAAAAACCCCTGAACTCAATAGCTAGCCTAAGATCATTTTCAACAAAGCTAAATCCCAAAGAGAGAGCCCTCTCTGATTGCAGGTGGGCTAGAACCTGCAATCCAAAGGTTGTTTGTGGTTACCTCGGCCGTATCCCTTACTCCAACCTGGGGACAACCTGAGTGATAACATAATGGCGACTCCACTGGGGAACATCCTCAGTTAATTTCACAAAGAAGGTTGGAAAGATCCCCTGTAAAAAGGTCGATTTTCTAATTGCTGTATATTTCTTAAAACTACAGATGAAGCCTGAAGGTCAGCCAGGAAGCCTTTGAAACTGTTTCTGTTTTACATTAGCAGAAGTAAATAAAAGCTTCTTCAGTCAATCTTCATGCTAGTTTTAAGATATACACAGCCATTCCAAAATCTGATCTGTCCCTTGTTAATTACAAAAATATTCCCATAAAAATACCCAAAAAACAATTCGGAAGCTAGCTCCCAAGAAGAATCCACGATATACAAGGTCAAATCCAGATCCCGACCCTCCAGTTGTTTTTGAAAACCCTAACATAATCTCGAAAATCCTTAGGAAGCAAGAAAGACAGGAAAATTTCGCTGATAAAACTCCTGAAATAGCTTACCCTAGCTGTATTCCGACTCCTGTCAAGGTTTTGTTTCGCTTGGCCCCTGTTTCCCCTAGTTCATCATCTACACCTAGAACTCCTCCTTCCACACCTTCATTCACTGCACATACTACCACTACTATTGTTTCCAGCGTTCCAGTTACACCTGTGATCCCTGTTACTCCAGTTGTTCCATTTATCCCCGTTGTTCCACTTATCCCTGCCAATATGGCTAATAGATATGCACCCCTGCAATTACCTGCTAATGTTGGGGCTTTACCTCAAGAGTACCAATCTAAAATCACATATTTTGACAGTACTGGCCCTTTTACTGCCATTCAGCATACCAAAAAGATGCAAGACTATTTTGAAAACTACGAAATAGATGAGGATAGCGTGAGAATGAGAATTTTTGTTCAGAGCTTAACAGGTGATGTAAGAACTTGGTTTAGATCACTTGCTGCTAACTCCATAACCACCCTAGATGAGCTGTAACAATCCTTTATCAACAGATGGGAGAAAAAGAAAGATCCCTTGCACATACTAGCAGAATATGATACAATTAAAAGAGGTCCTCAAGAGACTGTTTTGGAGTACTGTGCAAGATTCAATAATGTATATAACGCAATACCTCAGAACCTAAGGCCTCCCCCTGATCTAGCCTTGTACAAATTTCCGGATGGTTTTGACCCTGATATGGCATACCAGTTAAAAGAAAGAGCTCCTCAGACCCTTGCAGACGCACAAAATGTTGCTGTGACCGTAGAAGCTAACTTAATTGCCAAGAGAAACAGAGCTAGAATGGAAAGAAGAACCACCTTTAAGGAAGAACCCTCAGCCTTTGATCAAAATCTTGATGCTATTATCAATGGCCTACAAAGGCTAGGAGAAAGAGTAGAAAATGTTGAGAGAAAAGCATCATGGGAAGGACAACAGTCCAATACCATAAGGAATCCAAATTTTAGGAAAACACAGAACACAAATGCTGGTAGGTCTAACCAAGACCATGACATAAGACCCCCTTTTCAAGATAACTATGTTGAAGGATCTACTTCTAGTGAACCCATAGAGGACACTCACATGAACCTGATGGATCTAAAGGGTGAGCACCAAACTGTCCTGTCCCAAGAAGACCAAAATGAACTCGATTACAATCAGTTTCAAACTAAGTCTGGCGAGTCTTTTGATTTTAAACAAGGTTACGATACTGCTGTGTATGAAGTACACAAACAATATAAGCTGAGAACTAGGACCATTGACATTTCGGAACCTAGTAAAACAAAGGATGGCAAACAGCCCAACAAGACCAAAGGCAAGGTTGTCATAATAGAACCAGCTGATACAAATGTTCCAAACCCACATCAAGTGACTGTAGAAGACATAACAGAAATACAGCCTTCCAAAGATCAGCCTTTGCCACCTTCTCCCTCGAAAGAAATCTTGAACAGTGTTCCAAAAAACTTTCCTGAAACTAAAAAACCACAAGCTATCAGTCCTCATAACGCTGATAAACAAGAGCAAATCACAGATAATTTAAATGAAAAGGAAAAAACTGCCTTTATCAACAACAAGACTCCATTGGAAAAGCCATTTAATTTAGAGGCAGAAATAGCTAAGTTGAAAATATCCATTCCCCTCTCAGAACTTGCCAAACACGATGTATATAGGCAACAAATTCAAAGGTCACTTCAAATTACAGAAAACAAGGATGATGTAAATGTTTTGGATGATTCCCCTAAACTGTTGTTTGGCCCGGAAGTCAATGGAAAGTCAACACACAGACCTGTCCCACCCTTTTATGTCAGTTTGCATATACATGAGAAAGTTTTGCACAATGCTATGTTTGACTCAGGGGCATCGCACAATCTAATGCCCAAAGCAGTTATGGAAAAACTGAACCTTGATGTTACAAGACCTTACAAAGACGTGTACTCATTTGACTCAAGTCAAGTGAAATGTCTAGGCCTCATCAAAGACTTGTGTGTCTCCTTAGTTCAATATCCAAATAAGACCATCCTCATGGATGTAGTGGTTGCCGACATTCCACCAAAATACGGTATGCTCCTATCAAGATCATGGGGAGCAAAGCTTCAAGGATCCCTTCAATTAGACCTTTCCTATGCCACCATTTCAGTCTTTGGGCAACCAAAGAGACTGTATAGAGAAACGCTCATGAAATATGTGGTAAGTAGTGAGAGCAAGCCAGAAAATTTTCCCATTTACTCAATCCATTCTGATATGGATTCCTTTATTTTGTTTAATGATGACACAAATTCTCCAACCAAGAATGAGCCGTTGGCTCTAGAACAACAAGCACACATCAATGAAGAATCAGTTGCACACACTAGTGAAACTATCACAACAGTTAACACAACCAGCATGTTAGAAAAACTTCCCCAAACAAAAACTTTAAATATGCCCAATCCTATAATGACTCAAACTCTTAGTGCTAACCTTGAGCAAGAAATCACATGGTATTTAGAGTTTGATGGCTCTGTTAACAAGTTAGGAGCAGGGGCAGGTGTCTGGATTCAAAATACATATAACAACCATGCAGAAGGTCATGCCTACATACTGAATTTTAAATGCACAAATAACATGGCAGAATATGAGGCTCTACTGCTAGGCCTTAAACTGCTCAAAGCTCTAGGAGCTGCAAAAGTGTCTATTTTAGGAGACTCTGATTTAATCATACAACAGATGAAAGGTAATTTTGTAACCAATGACAACAGAATGAGAGCCTATAGGATTGCTGCCACTAATATACTCAATGCATTCACTGAATTCAAGTTGGCCAAAATTTCAAGAGAACATAACATTCATGCATACGGCCTAGCCACCTTTGCTAGTACATGCAAGCTTCCTTTTGACCCAAACCCTCACTTCACAGCTGAAATAAAACACAGGCCTGCTATCCCAAATAATGTTAAGGATTGGCAAGTGTTCGAAAATGATACCCAGATTAATAATTTCCTCGCTCTTGAGCATGAGTTTTCCAATATCAACATTGACTTGGATACTATGACAGATCCGGAACAACAAACAAATGAAGATCAACAAGCTATAACAGTTGCAATAGCCAAGAAAATCCTGAACCCGACTGTTTTTGACAAAGAAAACATAGAACAGCTGAAACAAATGCATTTGGAAGACATTGCCAAAGCAGAGGCAGAGATCATTGACTTAAAGGATAACTTTCTGCCTGCTGGCCTAACCCCATTAGAAGACATGTTTGACGCCAATGACATTCCTAGAAAGCCAAAATTGCAACCCATTAACACTGATATAGAAGAACACAACATTGGGACGACAGAAAATCCAAAAATGATCAAACTGTCCAAAAATTTTCCACCCGATCAAAAGCCCAAATACATTGACTTGTTCAAAGAGTTCCAAGATGTATTTTCTTGGAGCTATGAGGATTTGAAATCCTATGACACCTCGGTGATCCAACACACAATCCCCTTAAAACCGAACCAGAAACCCTTCAAACAGAAACTTAGAAGAATTAACCCTATGCTTCTTCCACCGATTGAGAAGGAAGTAAAGAGGATGTTTGAAGCAGGCATCATAGCACCCATCAGATTTTCTGAATGGGTATCCAATCTTGTTCCTACAAGAAAAAAGACAGGTGAAATCAGACTTTGTGTAGATCTCAGAAATTTAAACCAAGTCTCCCTAAAAGACCATTACCCTTTGCCTAAAATGGACCACATCTTGCAGAGAGTAGTGGGGTCATCTAGAATCTCTTTACTAGATGTTTTTTCAGTTTTTAACCAAATACTTGTTCACCCGGACGACCAAGACAAAACAGCTTTTACCACACCCTGGGGAACATTCAAGTATGTAAAGATCCCATTCGGTCTTAAAAATGCTGGTGCAACTTTTCAACGAGCAATGGATATTGCATTCGCTAAAGAAATACACAATTTCCTAGTTGTTTACCTTGATGACTTAACCCCATTCTCAAAATCTGATGAAGAACACCTCGAGCACCTCAGGCAAATATTCATGACATGTAGGAAATATGGCATTTCCTTGAACCCCAAAAAGTCTCTCTTTGGCCTTGAAGAAGGCAAGTTACCTGGCCATATCATATCAAAATATGGGATCAGAATTGGTCCTGAAAGAATCCAAGCCATCCTCCAAATCCCATATCCAAGAAACATAAAAGAGCTGCAAGCATTCCTTGGAAAGATTAACTTCTTAAGAAGATTTATTCCAAATCTAGCTGAACTGATAAGATTGTTAAGCGACATGTTAAAGAAGGATGCCAAGGTAAGATGGTCCCTGGAAACCAAGCAAGCATTTGAAAGTATCAAAGCTCCATTAACCCAAACCCCTGTACTCACCAGCCCGCAGTTTGAGAAAGATTTTATCATATTTTCGTTTGCATCTGATCACACAATAGCTGCTGTCCTTTTGCGAAAGGATGAACAAGGAGCTGAAAAGCCAATCGATTTTTTCAGCCGATGGTTGAGGGGAAAGTACCCCTAGGGTCCTTTGGGTTAAGACTCTACCAGACTGAAAATTTCTTATTCAAAGAAACACACACACAACCATTATCTTTACTGTAAACAAATTCTAATGTTGAGGGTACGTACCTAAGGTCCTACGTTCGAGAAGGCCTTTAGGGTCCAAACCCTTCTTGGAGTTCCCTTCTTCTCCTTTGACCTGTAAAACAAACAAATCAAAGAACACAGTAGTACATAGACAAATACTTATACATAAACCATCTTCATGCTATAAAGTTACTTATAAAACATCTTTAAGTAACTACTTGCATAAGAATTCAAAACAAGAATCTCATAAGCACAAAGAAAGATTGTTTCGGGAACCAAGACGTGTTTCTTTATATAAAGGCAAGTAAAGTACATATAACGGAAAGATTTCACCTGAAACACCTTCAGCAGGCTCCAAGCAAAGCTTCCTCCCGGATTCGTTCCAGCCTCAAGCCTCCAACAAGAGCTCCTTCCAAGTCTTACTCAATGGTGATATAAAGGATGAATGATCACCAATACACATGGAAACAAGGGTTTCCTATGCAAAATGGGGGAAGTGCAGAAGGCACCAAGGACTTCAGACCTGGTCTAAGGGGAAAATCTCAGCATAATAATCTTGCTCTCTTTTCTCTCCCCCTTAGGCCTTCCCTTTGATGTCTTTTTATACCATCTCCAAAGTAGTTTTTTAGTTAGGAGTTGGTTGGGAACAGTTGGGCCACGGGCACTAACAGGTGATCAGCAGGTAAAACCCGCGATCTCCGCCCGAAAATAAGGAATTATTTATTTTTTTAAGTGTTTTAATACATACACGCGGGTTGGGTATACACAGACATGCGTGTACACGCGTTTAACTCAGGGAAATGTCGCGTATAAGGGATAAAACACTGTTTTTTAAATTTTAGGACCAGGTCTGGAAGGAGGGGTTGCCCTAGGCCATGAGTGAAGCATCACAAACCATAAGAGTGAGATTTGGAGCTATAACAGATGCCCCCTAATATATGAGGTCAGAAGGGGAACATGATGGCCGAAATATATTATGTAAGTGCATGGAAAGGAAGTCTGTCGAGAAACCGAGGAGGACTTCACCAGAATTCAGCCTGCCAAGCCACCAAAAGGATATCAGAAAGAAACACTGTCTGAGGCGGGCATACCCATGCTCAGAAAAAGTAAAGCATGTCCGCATATCAAGTACAAGCGAATCCACTAAGTATACAAGTATAAATGACTGGAAGATACATAATGGATCATCTGATCATAATGAGAAAGTACATGTCTGAATATCACATATAAGACTGTCAATGATGCTGAAAGGTGCAACGGATCACTGATATCAAAGACTGATCCCAAAAGGTACCAACTGAACATGATGGAATAGGATGGTACTACACTGCAAACTCAGGTGCCAGCATATAGAATGTCGCCATGACTGACTGCAACATATAAAGTGGAGTGGTATCAACTAGCAGCAACAGGAGCAACTGTCAAGTGAACCAATGAATGCTGATACAACCTGAGGTCTTCACCGACCACCGTGGTACAATTCTACACCGTGGGAATAAATGATCTGAAGTCGACCATGTGAGAAATCGTTTGATTACCGGTCATTGATGTATACCGTTAACAAACACGAGACTACTCACCGATAATGATAATGAGCGTCAAGGTACCCAGTACAATCTAACAAGTGTGAATAGATGAGCTGAAGTCGAACACCTGTAAGAATCTATCGATCAGGAGACAATGATGGTTTCCCACTGTCGATAGCGAAGGATCTGCCACTAATGACTGCAAACCCCAAGGTACTGCCAAATGGACTCTAGATCTTTACCCCAGAGCAATGAGTTGAAGTTGATAGGGAAATATCTGATAGAAGGAAGGCATTAAGGCATCCTCCATCAATCTAGCGCGAGTGTAACCCGTAGACCAATAATGTGGAAGGAATCAGACGAAAAAAAATGCAGGAACCCAACCGAAGTACGTTTTCGGCGTACACAAGATGTGGCTAGCGCACGACAGAAACCCTCTGAACCAACCAATAATGAAAGCTGACACAGAGGCGAGGTATCCACCAATAGGGTCAAATGGAAGCCAAGGTACTGCACAAATCCCAATGTGTGATAATGTATACTGACGTCGAACACAAGGGAAACCACTTAGTTAAACACCCATGATACTGATCGATGTTGAGCACAAGGTGACCTATCAATAATGAAAATAGGGCCAGGGTGCAGCTCTAGGCCTGTCCTTAGAGCAAGGTGTCGTCGTCGATAAGGACAAGACCCGCCAGCAAGAAGTCAATGGAGACCTTCTCAAACCGGCATGAGTAAAGGACCAATATAGCTGATGTGATGATAGACATGACACTGACAACCAGGGATGGCCGACTGAAAAATGAGTCAAGAGACACCGCAGAAAGGCCGACTCAGGCTAACTTCCCTTGAACAAAAGCACGACTCAATGTGACTATGTGGCAGCATATGATGACTCTGTATAAGTTCGCCATGCAGGAGGCACGAACGAACCCTCCATATGATTGGAAGAGATAACCAATTGGGGGAGAACTGACTCAATAATAAGGTTATGGCATACCTAAGTCAAACTAAATCCCACCCATGCGGAGCAGACTTTGTTTTGAGTGCTTTGTTCAAGGGCGACACGACTGACTCTAGCTGCCAACAATAAATGGAAATAATGTCCCTGTTCCCGCTCTTTTTTGGAATATTTAATTTTTTTTGTCTTTTTCTGTTAAGCCGGAAAAAGAATAAAATAATGCTATGGTATAGTGGAAAGAACGAGTGTTGGTGAAACAGATGATCTAGTTCCTGGGAAAAGAACGTTCCGATGCTCAATGCAGGGAGGTGAAAACTGGTCAGTGACACTCAGAGGTATGTTCCTTCCACGGATCAGGGTATGTCAAGCTGTAGAAGTCAAAGGTATGCAAGGTTGATTTTGCAGACGTCATGGTCAAAAGTTGGCTTAAACACGAGTCCGAGTGAAGCCGGCTCTAGGCCAAAAGGTGCAAATGGTCAACATGCAATGCAGAAGTACAACTCGACACACATAGGAGCCTCTAGGGTATAAGGCCAGAACGAAGCGAAGAAGCAAAGAGGAATGAGTCTTCAACGCATAAGTCATGGTGGGACTACAGAGGACTCCCGAACCTAAGGACAAAAATCTGCATGAGTGCCAAGCGACAATAAGGTACTAACTAGGGCACCCATGATAAGGTAGGCTCTACCACACAAGTCATGATACTTCTAAGCAATGAGAAGGTTCCGCACCATAACTTGGTGGGGTCGATCCTAAGGCCAAATGGGAAAGGAAACTGATAATTTCACAATGCAGGCGGGAAAACCTAACCTATATGCTAGTTTCGAGAACCAATACCTGTCAGAACGGACCAACCATAAACTTCCAAAGGAGAAATCTTCCAAGTTCTGTAAACATAAATAGGAACACTAGACACGAAGTTAATACATCCCACATATGAACTTCATATAAAATCTTTGTGTTATAGAATACAAAACCTGAAAATGCATACCTTATATATACAATATGGTATAGGGAACCACGCAGCCTTGCGGCTTACGCATAATAGTTCTGCTGAACAAACCCCTTGCAGGGCTCAGGCCAAGGGCTCCTTTGGTAGTCATAACTCATGGTTTCAAAGAGTTCCTCCTGTGAAGCAAAAGCAAGATCTAAGAAATCATGAGAACTACAAGGATCAAAAGAGGGAATTAAAGGGTCCCATGTGTTGTGGGGAAAAGTATCCGATGTGGATGACCCTATCCCTACTCTAAAGGTGACAGTCTTTAGCAACAACTGAAAGTAAAGTTTTGATGATTTCCTTTATGAAAGTACAGAGAGAATGAAGAAAGATTAACCAACCTGGTGTCTTTCGCTTAGTCGATCCTTGTCCTCTCTCTTTGTCTCTTGTTCCCAGCTCTTTGCTCTCTTTGCCGGTCCAGCTACACACAGATCCTGCACAAACAAGAGAGGAAACTACAAGATACAAGTACTCATAATTGATACATGGATTAGAGTGAATCAAATATACATGTAAATACAATACATCAATGCAATACAAGTATATAGGAGAACATGCAAAACTTTATTGATAGAAGTAACAGGGTTCTGAGAAGGTTACAACCAATGATGGCTCCAATCCAGCAGCACCTCCCCAGCAGCAAGAACTCTCCTCTTCACCTCTAGTAAAACAATCACTCAATAGCTCTAACTGTAAACCAACAGCACCTCCTTGCTTTACACAAAATTCCAGCCTCCTTAGACCTCATAGAAGAGCTCTATATATAGGAGAGAAGAAGAGAGGATGAGTCAGCTTGAGACTGACATGAAGCTGCCTTGTGTCCTCTCCCTCTTCAGTTAATCTTCAGTTCTTGAGTCCACTTGGAGATCCTTGTTTACACATGGTGATCAAGTACCTCTTACTCATCACAGGGCGAATCTCATGAACCAAGTGTCAGTTTGGAAGCTTCCTGGGCAGTTGACACCTTGCAGAATGACTGTGCCACTTGGCCAATCTCGCCCAGCGCAGGTAGCCTTCATTAATCTTGACTTCCAGCGCAGGTACAAGGAGGGACAGTTGCATTCCAGCGCAGAAGCTCAGTGGAGCAGCTGACATGATCCAAAATAAGCCTGTTTTGAAGTGTTTTCAGGTGGAGAACTGATCGGAAGTGCTGTTGTTTGATGACCTTGTTCTTTTAGGGGTAAGAACAACATGTTTAGGGACTGAGGATCCCTGTGATTATTGACATTTCATGCTCCATGATGCGAGGCACAAAAATGTCTATAACAGTTGCCCCCTAAAGTATGAGGCCGTTTATCGGGTGAAATGCTTTATCTAGAGGGTCCGAAGTTCATTCCAGTGCTGAGGAGGCGCCCTGTAATACGATACAATACAATACATTATTTTTCATTCTGTTTTCATGATCTAGCTGAGGCGGGCATTCCCATGCTCAGCTTTATAAATACATTTTGGTACATAGAACAGACGATCGTCTGATGGTAGACTGATAATTTTCTGCTGAAATTATCATCCTTTGAGTAGGATGATCATCTGCTGCAATGATGTACATGACAAATGCTTTTATATTTCCTGAATATATATCGCAGCCCGGATGGATGAAACTAGATCCGGGGTCTTCAAACTCGTTCGATCTTCACTCTACGTACAAGTCGATCCATGTGAGAATTGCGCTGAAGTCGAACATGGAAAGTCATCGCTTGATTACCGGTCAATAATGAAAACCGTTAACAAGCACGAGAGGAATCACCAATAATGACGATGACCCTCAAGGTACTGCAGTACAATTCACGTGGCGTGAATAAAGGACTTGGCATCGAACGCCACGCAAAATCTTCTGGTCGAAGGTCATTGATGTATACTTGTCACCGGAAGTGAGAAACTTGCCATTGAGGCATGCAAGCTTCAAAGTACTGATGGGGGTGTTCCTAGATCAACTTCTTGGATAATGAGTTGAAGTCGACAAGAAGCGATCCGTCAAAGGAGGGCCTTAATGAATCCCACATCAATGACACGGAACGAAGCTAATGATTTTAGTGGAGGTGAAAACAAACTGTGACATATGATTCAGGGTGGCGATCATGAATGGATGAAGGATAATGTATGGTAGTGGATGGGACACGGTTGACACTTTCAGAATGACCCCTCTTGAACATATAACGACACTGATGTGATGGATCGGTAGCATTACCCCAAATGTGGATGGTTTGGCGAGGACCATGGTGATGAGACCGGTGAATGAAACAACCCAACCCGATGTGGTACGGAGGAAAAGTGTCATGTTCAAGAGTGACTTGCTACCTTTAAACTTTGATGTTCTCCCAATTTTTCCCCAGTCATTTCTGACCAGTACCTCTTTATTTTTGTCAAGCTTGAGGAGGATAACATATGCTTGTTCTATAACCTGCCCTTCGGGCAAGCCCATCGCTATGATTTAACGAGCCTAGCGATAGGGAAACTCGTTCTCGTCTAAAGACAAGTTTGTCGCTATTTAATCATTTTAACGAGTCTAACGACAAAGAAAACTCGGTCCTTTTCATTTTTAGAGAGTCTGAAAAGGTACGGAAAGTCAACTCCATAATTCCTTTTTCGTCAGCAAATCCCTTAAGTCCGAAAAAGTATAAAACAATACAGAAGGGATGGCTGTTCGGTACTTTTAACGAGCCGAACAAGACAAGCGCTCGATCCTTTTGTGCAATAATCCCTCAGGTCCAAAAAGATTAAAATTTAGAGGAGGGATAGCGTTCCGGTCATTTAACGAGCTGGAAGGCCAAAACTCGGCAAACTTTTCATATTTTACGAGTCAGTGAAAAGAGCTAAAAGAAGACTCGTCTTTTGAGGAACGAGTGATAAACAGGGATAGCTACAGATTCCAGGTACAGGTTGGAATTTTCCAATCACGGCAGTGTTACGAGGATGGCTAGGTGGAATCACTCTTCGCAGCTGTTTCTCAAAAGAGGTAAACACCCAAATGGAAGTGAATGATCGGCCAAATGAACGGTGGAGGTGATGGATGAAAACACGATCAAGGTTCTTATGGCTGATGAATTTACAATCTCAAAAAGTTATTTACCGAGATAGGTTCATTTTTTCCATGAGCTTGAACTCTGGGGGAAACTTTTGCTCACACTTTTCTATTTTTTAACGAGCATAAATTCAGTCATAAAACTGCTCGAATTTTGCGTTTATTTTTTAACGAGCATGAACTATATGCTAAAACTGCTCGATATACCAGTCGTAAAAAGAACGCCTCCCGTAAGGACCAATTTTTATAGAGCTTATGCCTTACCACAGCTATGCTCATTTTTGGCAAATTTTACTTTTGCCCCACAGGCTTCTTTCATGCAAGTTTGGAAACGGCTAATCTTAAAACCAGATAAATAACCGCCCCTAGCTTGCACTCCAGAAGGTTTGCATGCCCCCAGGTATAGGATAGAATTTCGAGGCTGCCCCTCCTCTCCCCTACCTCTGCTTTTCTTTGGGTGTTCACAGTTACTTGTCATCTTGCCAATCTAATGCTAACGATACTTGTCTTCTCGCTATTCTAAGGGGTCTTGCCCACTTTTAATAAACAGCTATTTGTGACAATAGAAGAACACTACTCAAAGACAAAACATTCGTATCATTGAGGGAGGCTTGCCTCTTTCTTATTATTCCAAAGACGGTTCAATTTGCTGCCGCAAATCAATCTCTTTCTTCGGCGGTGTCTATCATTGGGTTGTCCAAAGATGGTTACCCTCTGTCACAACAAAATAGTCCCCTTCTTTGTAGGCTGCCCCTGCTTATCCTTCAAAACATATGTTTTAATGGGCGAGGCTTGAATTCAAAGATGGTTACTATTCGTTGCGATAAGGGAATTCCTACTTGGGCATTGCCCACTTTTTTAGACAAAGGTGAATGACTCCTTGGTCAAACACATAACTTTAACAAAAGATTATTATTCCAGAACAACCCCACTTCCTACGGACGGGGTACGGACTAGTCATATTCTTCTGCGGAAATTCTTCCTTATACCCGGAGTTTCTTCTGCCCGAAGCAGACCAGGGTGCATGCCCCCTGGGTCCTAGTCTTTCTTTCTGAATCACTCGCACTCATCGGGAAGGAGGACTGGGGGTGGAGGCGAATCTTGAGTGAACAGACCATTTAGGAATGGTATTTGACTATTTGCGATGCGAGATCCCGGAAACGAAAGTTGGTCTACGAGCTTGACCACCCTTCCTTCGTGTGGAAAACACATTACTCTAAAGAGTGAGGAGACTATCGCTCCCATGCAATAAATATAGTCACGTCCAAGGAGTAGGTTATAATCCAAGGGTCCTTGGACGACCATCACGTTCATCCCGACGGTCTTCCCTTTCAATGTAACAGGTACATTGGGGAGGATCCCTAATGGTCGACTGGTTCCTTTATCAAAACCTGAGAGATTTCTTAACTCAGGTAAAAGCGTTGGGGAACCCAGTGCTTTCCAAGCAACAGAGGAAAGGATACTCACAGACGCCCCTTCATCAATGATAGTACCAGCCATGATCATTCTATAGATCTGGACAATGATTCTGAATGGTACACTGGCTGGTAACCGGGGTCTGCCTAGTTGATTCCAATCAAAGGATACAACCAGGTTGCTTGGTGGTGGGACCGAATATACGGCCGGATATGACTCTGATGATGTTCCTTCCTGCGATAAAGGAATGGGCGCATTGCCCTGACGCTCATCGGAGTCGGTGCTGATGAAAAGAACCTGGATGGTGTCATCCTTATTCTCTTCAGTGAGGGTGTCGCATGAAGACGACTCTTCGGCGACGGTGTCATTTGAAGATGGGTCTTCAATGACGGAGTCATTGGACGATAGAACCTCTGAAGGAAGAACCGGGTCAACTGCCATTTCGACCTTTAGACTTTCGTCTGGTCTGGATTCAGTAGGTTCATTCTCAATGACCGACACTTCAGCTGACCACTTCAGCGGGCCTGCTGGATTTTCAACTATCGAGGGATTAGGCACGAGTTTTTGGTATCCAGGAGGAAGTCATAACGGTGATACCGGACGATCTTCCAAAGCTCTCTTTGCCTCATCTAAGAATGGACATTTGTGGATGGCATGATCGCCTTCACACAATAGACAGGGTGATCTTGGTCCCCTTCTTCGTCTTTCACTCTCATTAGTCGACAGATTGCAATCAACATGACAACCAGAGGTTGATGCTACCGGATTGTGCAACTTTGGGGACCAGTCCCTTAGTATCCGGGGAATACAAGGACAATCACGATGGAAGTGGATCCCTTTGCAAATGACACATGGCGATTTAGGCCGGGTCGGTGTAGTGTGTGGGTTTTTGTCAGCTTTCTTCTGCTTGCCCCCAGTCGCCTTCGCCATAGGCTCCTTCTGCTTCTTTTCTCTCTTCTTCTTTTCCTTCTTCTCCTTGGGAGGCTGACTTTTGCCGGCTCTACCTTGCGAAGATGAAGGATCAGAGGAAGTATCATAAGAAGTGGAAGGCTGGTGGGTAGTTCTAGATTGTTCTGACTGTTGATTCGACTGCTCAGGATTAGTGGCGATCTGGACTACATTAGTTGAAAAGAGCCATACAGGGAGGCCAATTGTCAACCCTAGAAGTGACAATGTGGCCATATGAGGCGCACCAACATCTCCCCAAGAGGAGAAGGGATTTGGACTTCCGCCAAGGTTACTTCCTTGGTTGGTGGGCTCCATACTTTTCAACTGAAAGATCAACGTGGGAATAACAGGTGATTATGTTCCGCTTAAAATAAATTTTATTAACGACGCTTTTAGACACAAACTTGCTTTTTCATGTTTTAAGAGTCGAGAAAAAGCTAAAGATGACTCTAGTCGCCTTCGATGTTTTAACGAGCCCGAAGTGACAAATGCTCGATTGGACTTTTTCAGTTATAGAGTTTGAAAAAGGCCAAAAGAAACTGCTCTGGAGATCTAGGCAGAGGGTGTGCCAAACCTTTCGTGAAACCACAGAATACGTTTTACGGTACGGGTGGTCGATCTTCGTGAATGCTGTGTTCACTGCATCGCGATCAGTAGGGCGGCCGACACGGTTTCCTAAGGATAAAGGATAAAAGCCTATAGGGGTCTCCCAATATACGCGACGGTACGCGGGAGCTCAAGTCCGTGTTAGTGCCACCGACTCTCAGGAGGAATCACCCACCTTCGTAGAGATCGACAGTCACTATGTTTAACGACGCCGGAACACGTCTCTACCTAGACCTCTAGATGTTTGCGTTATGTTACAAAGCGTTGTTATGTAAATTGGGTTTATTTTAATGTTGATCTTACTTAACCGTTTGCCTTTCAGGGTCGCCACGAGATGTATATATACAACTTCCTATATGCAATCTAAGATGAGAAGCAAATCTTTTCAATCTTTCAACTTTGAAAACCTTAATCTACTGAGGGAAAAGAAAGACACAACTTTTTCCACAGATCAAAGAACACACACTAAAATGCACATTTCCTAAATCGTCAAGCACACAGTCAAATGCAAAATGCACAATGCATGTATTTCTTTTCGTTATCCTTAATGTTGATGTAAGACAGAAAGGAAACTGTTGTATAATTTTGAATCTAATTTCAAGTAGAAAAAAACAAGCTTGTCCAATAATCAAAAAGACACCTTATGATCGTCTTGTTTAAACACAGGAAATGTATAGATCCAAACCATAAAATGAAAAACAAACAAACTCAAACAGCTATGAACAGTAATAAAACTAGCTCTTAAGATCACAAAGACACTTTTACAGTTCAGGATCTAAGAGGTCACAACTATACTGGTTCGCTTTTCACAATGGGAAACTATAACTGAAACAAGAAATACTGAAAGAACATTCACAGTTTCATCACACAACTGAGGCGGAATAATGTCAAGGAGAAGTGGTTTACAGCAAGTACAATGACCAGCAAGCAATCAGCAAAAATCAGTGAAAACAAGGCCAAGACACTAAGGGAAAGCTGAGCAAGACAATGGCTAACTGGACCAGCGCAGGCTCTGGTCTGTCAGTTTGACTCTCAGCGCAGTTCCCGAAGGGAGTACCTGCGCTGTAATGCAGACTGCCTGTGGACAGCCTGCTCTGGGACACGAGAGTTGCGTCTACAAAGTTTTCCGGGTCATAAAAAGCTCAAAAATGCACTGTTTTTGCTGAAATAAAAAGCTATAGGTCAAGTACAGGCTAAGGGATGATCAAGAGGATGAATATCTATCACAAAGAGTAAAGAGTCTTTTGTAGATAAGCTCTTTAAATCTTGAATTTGCTCAGCAAATGAGCAAGAGTAGCAGACCCTCTACTTCGCTTTTGATATAGTCAAAAGCTTTTCGATTTGGTACTCTTTTCTTCAAGAAATGAATAGCAAAATACTACAAACACCAACAAGATACTAGGCTCCCCAACGGAGTCGCCAGTTTGTTGTGGGGAAAAGTATCCGATGCGGATGACCCTATCCCTACTCTAACGGTGACAGTCTTTAGCAACAACTGAAAGTAAAGTTTTGATGATTTCCTTTATGAAAGTACAGAGAGAATGAAGAAAGATTAACCAACCTGGTGTCTTTCGCTTAGTCGATCCTTGTCCTCTCTCTTTGTCTCTTGTTCCCAGCTCTTTGCTCTCTTTGCCGGTCCAGCTACACACAGATCCTGCACAAACAAGAGAGGAAACTACAAGATACAAGTACTCATAACTGATACATGGATTAGAGTGAATCAAATATACATGTAAATACAATACATCAATGCAATACAAGTATATAGGAGAACATGCAAAACTTTATTGATAGAAGTAACAGGGTTCTGAGAAGGTTACAACCAATGATGGCTCCAATCCAGCAGCACCTCCCCAGCAGCAAGAACTCTCCTCTTCACCTCTAGTAAAACAATCACTCAATAGCTCTAACTGTAAACCAACAGCACCTCCTTGCTTTACACAAAATTCCAGCCTCCTTAGACCTCATAGAAGAGCTCTATATATAGGAGAGAAGAAGAGAGGATGAGTCAGCTTGAGACTGACATGAAGCTGCCTTGTGTCCTCTCCCTCTTCAGTTAATCTTCAGTTCTTGAGTCCACTTGGAGATCCTTGTTTACACATGGTGATCAAGTACCTCTTACTCATCACAGGGCGAATCTCATGAACCAAGTGTCAGTTTGGAAGCTTCCTGGGTAGTTGACACCTTGCAGAATGACTGTGCCACTTGGCCAATCTTGCCCAGCGCAGGTAGCCTTCATTAATCTTGACTTCCAGCGCAGGTACAAGGAGGGACAGTTGCATTCCAGCGCAGAAGCTCAGTGGAGCAGCTGACATGATCCAAAATAAGCCTGTTTTGAAGTGTTTTCAGGTGGAGAACTGATCGGAAGTGCTGTTGTTTGATGACCTTGTTCTTTTAGGGGTAAGAACAACATGTTTAGGGACTGAGGATCCCTGTGATTATTGACATTTCATGCTCCATGATGCGAGGCACAAAAATGTCTATAACACCATGTCCCTATAGGAAGAATCTCTCGGTCAGCTGCCAGGACCAAGTCCCAAGAAGGAGAATAATAAGTCAAAGGATCCTTCTTAGGAGCAATTGAACATTGAGGATTCAATGCCACATAATTGACCCATGGCGAGGTAGAGTCTACTTGAACACTTGGAACAAACCAAGGGGCATTCTGCAGTAAAGTCGAATTAGGGTGGTGATTATCAGATGCAAGCTGATCAATAGTGACAATATTCCCGTTATGAGGAAAGCACATTACTCGAAAGAGTGAAGACACCACAGCATTCATAGCATAAACATAATCACGCCCAAGTAGCATATTAAAGTCTAAAGGGCTATCAACCACCATCATATCGATTAAGACAGTCTTCCCACCTAAAGTGATAGGCAATTGAGGAAGAACACCTATAGATTCACCAGGCCTTCTATCATAGGCTAACAACTGACTCTGAGCTGTCAACAACTTTGGGGAACCCAAAGCTTTCCAAGTCAAAGAGGATATAATACTTGTAGAGGATCCTTCATCCACCATACATCGATAGACATTTGTGGAATTAACCCTGACCTTTATTTGGAAAGGTGCAGCGGAAGGAAGACGAGGCTCAACAAGACTATCCCAATCAAAGGAAACACTCTTAGCACTTGGAGGGGGAACATTCGAAGAAACTAGAATGCCCCCTATACCAGAAGACTCTGTACTAGAGATCAAACAAACTCTTTTGTTAGGCACTTCACCCCCTAAAAGAGGAGTGTAATCGGCCAGCGATTGCACTGGCTTTACCACATTATCAACCAATGGTTGATGGGATTGATGAGAAACCATATCAGATCTAGGAGCAGAAGTACTTTCAGAATCGGACCATATCCTTTGAACCTCTGGAATACTAGGGCAGAAATGAGTAAGATGGTCTCCCTTGCATATCTTACAAGGGAACTTAGGTTTAAAACTTATACGTCCAGGTTTCTTATCAACCTCCATTCCGCCAACATGACTAGTAGTGGTTTGCGGAGAGTCCTGAACATGACTTGCAGAAGTCGGTGACTCTTTGCTAGTATGACTTGCAGTGACTAGACTCATGCCCCCAGCATGACTTGCAGTGGCTGAAGACTCATCTCCAACATGACTGGCAGAGGTTGAGGATGAAGTGCAAGTATGACTTGCAGTGACTAGACTTGTGCCCCCAGCATGACTAGCAGTGGCTGAAGGCTCATCTCCAACATGACTTGCAGAGGTTGAAGATGAAGGGATAGAATTATTCTTCTTCTTTGACTTCCTTTTTCTCCTCTTTTTAGATTTCTTGTTACAAGAAGGAGGAGAAGAAGGAAGCCCCGATTTCTCTTTGAAAGAAGATGAACACTTAGCACCCATATGATGCCCTTGAAATAAAGCATTCAACTGAGAAGCTTCAAGAGCATTTGGAATATTCGGAGTGGACCACAGCCAAACGGGTAGTCCCACATTCAACCCAGGAATATTCAAAGTGGCCATCAAGGGAGTACCAACGTTTCAAAAGAAAGGAAAAGCACAAGGATCCCCTTTTGGAAGGGTACCTTGGTTGGTTTCCACAGGAATATTAGCCATATTAAACTGATCCAAAGACCCTTCCCCTTGCGGGAATATAGAAATAACTCTTCAAGGAATATGGATAAGTAATCAAAACCTTTGCCCTTGAGGAGGCAACTCCACAACTTCTGAAAGAACAACCAAAATCCTTTCAAGATCGGTAGAGTGGTAAGCTAGTCACTCAGAACACAAAGTCCAAACGTGACTAGACAAAAATACCTAAAGCCAACTATATACAAGGAGCAAAGAGCACTCACTATAAAGTCCCTAAAGATACAGCCAGTCAAACAACTTCCAAGTATTTCCGCTCCGGGTGATGAGGACTGGACACCAAAATACAAGAAAGTGGAGTCAGGGGCCTTTCGAAGATAGTCTGGGATAATGACGGCCCAGTCCTATCAGCGAAGGTAACAGAGGAAGTTACGCTGACCTCCTAAAAATAGCCTGCGCCGGTGCAAGGCCCCAAGCTTCGCAAGGGTGCCCTCCAGTAGTACTGTCGAGAGTGATGCAACGTCGACCTCAGGTGCCACGGGATTCCCCTCCGCAGCCACCTGTGTAGTTCCCTAGGAGAAGCAACTATGGATACCAACTCGTCGCAGAAGCCAGGCGGAACAGTCGTGAGGTAAGTTTGGACAAGTAGGAGAGGCGGTATCTCTCTTCCCTGTCTTCACAGACCCTCGTGCTTAACTCCCAGATCCGGAGCTTTCCTGGTCTTCCTAACGGTATTGGATTTTCTCTCGTTATTCAGACTCTTATGTTTGATGTTTTATGGCCTTGGAGAGTTAACTCTCCACTCGCCTAATCTAAGGCCCTAAAATCCTAAACTTGTTGGTGTAACTGACTAAAACAAAAAGTTCTAGTGGATTTTAGTTAGCGCTTGATTTTATTAGGCTGTTCTTTAAGTCACAAGGTAATGGAGATGAAACTTGTGGTGTTTTTATGGACGCAAAAGAAATTAATAAGACTTAGCTACATGCACATGCACGTTTTGTTTTCGATGAAGAGCAATTTCTATGAGGTTCAGAGGTACTTCTAATAAAACAAAGTTTTTTGCTTTCTTTTCAAACTCCACACTCACAAAAGCTAACAAAGCTATGTATGCATAAAAAGGGATGCAAATCTATCCTAATGCAACAACTATATGTGAATGCAAGATTTTAAGACTACTCTGCAAACAAAGAAGGAAAGTTGCTCACTTATCAAATTTGTCTTGCAACTAAAATGCTTAGATAGAATATGATGTGCTACCAATCATTTCGTCCAAACAATAAAAACAAGTTCTAAGATAAACATAAAGCACTTTCACTTCGCAAAAAAGGAAATCAAATGAAAAGCAAGTTTAAGAAAGCAAAACTTAAAACTTTCAAAAGATTTTCTTTCAAACAACAAGCAAAGAAGTCTTTTTCAAAGAATTCTCTCAAAAATACTGACACTAATGATTGAAGAATAGGCAACCAAACACTTTTTCGAATTGACACCTTTCAAATGATGAAAACCCAACAAAAATAAATGTGTTTGAAATCGCTCTTGACAATCAAAAGCAGCAATGAAAGTCCAAAAGATCAAAAGACAAGTCTCAAGAAAGTGATAACAAACAACTTTCCCGAAACGAAGGAGCAAATGGTCACAAAAATGGTTTCGTTAAGCAAACAAAAAGGGTCACCAAAACAAAATGAACACAAAGATTGAATCCAATCTTCCTACTCTGCCAAAACAGAGCAGTCAAGATTCTTAACCAGAAATCTTGTGTGTCAAAAAACAATGACGCTTGCAATCAACGAAAACAAGACTAATATTCCTTATAACTAGAGAGAGTTCAGAACAAGATGTCCCCTATTAAACAGAGGACTGTTACTGGAAAATGACTGCTTCAAACTAACCCAAACCACCAGACAAACATTCAGCAAAAAGAAAATTTATAAATCTTGAAAATTATATAATATACGCGCCTGCAGTGATGTGCAGAGTGCGTGTACACGCGACTGTAACTGAGGAAACCTTCTTATACGCGGGTTCACTTAGTTAAACTTGTGTATATACGCTTCTGTAATCCAGCAAAACAACGTATCTGAAGATTTTCAAGAAAAATAAAAAATACAGACTGAAAAAACTGGAAAAGCTTAGAGTTCAAGAACAGATCAGATAGTCAGAGCTAGCAAACAGAGGGGCTGAGCCTTGATTGGCTTGAAGACTACCCAAACTAGGAACAACAAGAGTGTTGTTCCCCAGCGGAGTCACCAATTCTGGTTGAGGGGAAAGTACCCCTAGGGTCCTTTGGGTTAAGACTCTACCAGACTGAAAATTTCTTATTCAAAGAAACACACACACAGCCATTATCTTTACTGTAAGCAAATTCTAATGTTGAGGGTACGTACCTAAGGTCCTACGTTCTAGAAGGCCTTTAGGGTCCAAACCCTTCTTGGAGTTCCCTTCTTCTCCTTTGACCTGTAAAACAAACAAATCAAAGAACACAGTAGTACATAGACAAATACTTATACATAAACCATCTTCATGCTATAAAGTTAGTTATAAAAAATCTTTAAGTAACTACTTGCATAAGAATTCAAAACAAGAATCTCATAAGCACAAAGAAAGATTGTTTCAGGAACCAAGACGTGTTTCTTTATATAAAGGCAAGTAAAGTACATATAACAGAAAGATTTCACCTGAAACACCTTCAGCAGGCTCCAAGCAAAGCTTCCTCCCGGATTCGTTTTAGCCTCAAGCCTCCAACAAGAGCTCCTTCCAAGTCTTACTCAATGGTGATATAAAGGATGAATGATCACCAATACACATGGAAACAAGGGTTTCCTATGAAAAATGGGGGAAGTGCAGAAGGCACCAAGGACTTCAGACCTGGTCTAAGGGGAAAATCTCAGCATAATAATCTTGCTCTCTTTTCTCTCTCCCTTAGGCCTTCCCTTTGATGTCTTTTTATACCATCTCCAAAGTAGTTTTTTAGTTAGGAGTTGGTTGGGAACAGTTGGGCCACGGGAACTAACAGGTGATCAGCAGGTAAAACCCACGATCTCCGCCCAAAAATAAGGAATTATTTATTTTTTTAAGTGTTTTAATACATACACGCGGGTTGGGTATACACAGACACGCGTGTACACGCGTTTAACTCAGGGCAATGTCGCGTATAAGGGATAAAACACTGTTTTTTAAATTTTAGGACTAGGTCTGGAAGGAGGGGTTGCCCTAGGCTATAACAGCCGAGCCTTAAGAGATGCTCCTTTGAAGTACCCAATCATGGAAAAGCAGGCCTATGCACTTGTTAAGGCCATCAAGGATTTCAGAGTGTACATTTTATATTCGCATGTGATTGCCTATGTCCCACACGCTGCTGTAAAAGACATATTGACATAAGAAGGATTAGAAGGCAAAATAGGTAAGTGGATTGCAAGCATCCTTGAGTATGACATAGAAATAAAACCAACCAAGCTGATAAAGGGACAAGGTTTAGCCAAACTGATGTCCGAAACAAATTTTCAAGCCTTAGACATTAACCAACTGGACAAGGAATCGGAGCTGGCGACTCCACAGATCAGTGAAATATTTCTGCAATGCCCTTGGTACACTGATATTTGCTTTGTATTGTTAAACCTGTGTGCTCCCCCAGGATTGTCCAGGACCAAGAAAAGATTTTTGAAAATGAAGGCTTTAAAGTTTTGTGTTATAGATGGTGCATTATTTTGGAGAAATCATGAAGGTATATTGCTTAATTGTTTAACCATGAATGAAACTAACAATGTCATGAAAGAATTCCATGCAGGTGACTGCGGAGGACATCTATACTGGAAGTCCACCGCTGATAAAATTTTAAGGGCTGGTTTCTATTGGCCATCTCTTTTTGCAGATGTAAAGAAGTTTGCCATGTCATGTCACAAATGCCAAATTTTTGAGGGCAAGAGAAAGCTGTTACCCCTGCCCCTGAAACCCATCTCAACCGAACAACCTTTTCAACAATGGGGTTTTGACTTCATTGGAGAAATCCATCCCTCTTCCTCAGGCCAGCATAAATGGATCCTAACAGCCACTGACTATTTCACCAAGTGGGTTGAAGCCATTTCCTGCAGAAAAGCCAATGACACCATCATTATCCAATTCCTTGAGTGCAATATCCTTTCTAGATTTGGCTGCCCTGAGAGAATAATCACTGACAATGCCGCTGCCTTTAAGTCCAAAAAAATGATCAATTTCTGCCACAGATTTCATATTACCTTGGGCCACTCTACA